>CM056718.1:17850457-19050457 GCA_029844215.1 Przewalskia tangutica
GCTTTAGCCGAACTGCCTGAACCTCCTGAATCATTGCTAGAACGTGTGTAACGTTTAGACTTTTTCATATTGTGGACAATAACAATCAAACCATAATGAATCAAACGAAAAAAACTAAGGGGGGTGGAAGAAGAGGAAGAAACCTAAGGAGCAACTAAGGGAAACGTTGAGAGCGTTTTCTTAGTGAGAGAAACTTCTCTCTAACTCCTGGCATTAAAATAGTCCATTATATCCAACAGTTTTATAGTTTTCGGCCAACCACTACAACCAAATTGTTTCCATAACTTCTTATAATCCAACTTATATTCCAATACTTTTATATAAGTTATATTAACTTGTTAACAACAAGATTCCTTCATGTCAACATGTAATAGGTAATGTTTAACAACAACAAAATCCAATGAATTCGACAACGCCAAAACCGTCCACAATCGGCTAACATGTCAAGATTGTGACATGTACTTCTTATTCTTCATTCTTTTTAATCACAAGTTCATCCATTAATTACTACAACATGTAATCTCCAATTACTTCAAGAGGAGGAATAATCCTTACCTTAAATATGCCCAAAACAATCCACTTAAAATCGGTCCATGGTTTAGTCTTAGCTCCTTATTCTTCAAGTTCCAATCACACATATGAATCTACTACAAGCTTGTAACCATCTTTCCTTCTTGTTTTACTTCCAAAAAATTCATAAACAAGCCTAGGAATTTCACCTAACTTTCGGCCAAACCATGTGTGTGATACCTTGGAGAGTTAATTTGGTTTAGAACTTGGTTAGGATGCTTAATCTAGGAGAATAATCAACTCTTGTTCTTCATTAATGCTTGAAGAATCTCAAAACCCTCAAGGTTAAGGAAGGGAGAAGAGAGTTTTGGATGAAGAAGATATTATGCAAATGTCTCTAAGTCTTGATATCACCTCTCTTATATAGATGAAATATTACAAGTGGTGGGGGACCTAAGTGGTCTACTTGTCTTGATGAAAATATCTCACAAATATCTTCCACACTTGTCCAATTGTCCACTTGGATGAAAATATCTCTCTTTCTAGACATTCTTGCAATACATGTACATATACATGTACATATACATATATATAATTAGAGCATTGATACACAAGTGGGGAGGGACACGTGTCATCCTCTTACTCTCCCATAATTCCCTTCACAAAATAATAATCCAACACTTAGCCAAAATACTTAAAATTTTCGAACCCCCCCAAAAAAATTGTGAAATTTTGACGGGTCTCATATTATCAATTCCATTACTTCGTAATCCAATACTAAGCCCGTAAATCCACATTAGGGAATCTAACTCTGAGTTAATAAATTTTTCGTCTTCACATTTTTCCAAAAAAAAATTCCGGTGGAAATTGTAATCATACTATCCTTTCAATATTCAAACCTTAGTTCCTTCAGTACGTTCTCATATTAATGCCTTGGAAATATGGTGTGTAACATCCTTCCCCCCTTAGAAACATTCGTCCTCGAATGTTCATAACAGGTTCCAAGCAATCGACTTAATCTGCATTTGCACACAACCATCACATGCTCACGTTTTGTCCATTCTCGGCTCCCACGACCTGGTTCTGGTGGAACGCGTCCACGAATTTGTACAACGATTAACTAGACTTGGATCTTGCATCGTCGTGACCCTATCACATAGCGGGACCATCTCCAACTGACTCTACTTCGTTTTATGCTACGGGTCGACCCGGAATTGGTCCACAACCCGACCCATCATCACACTTATTTCTCATTCTTGATCTGAAATAAATCTCACTACTCATGCCTTTCCTAATCTCAACATGTTCTAGTGTACATACGTAATCTTGGACGTTGCTCCAGATTCCATTCCCGGATGATACCACCCCTTAGGGGATAAATTGATAACTTATTTCTATATTCAATACGTAGGAGACTCTGAAGAATCGCATTACATGATGCCGATCTACCATCTCTCAACCTTGGTCAATATACTTAACCTCAAATTCTTCCAATAATGTCTTATGTTCGGTAACACTGGTACTTATCTTATTCTGTGTATCCACTTGAGATACTTCGAAATACGGTGGCCATGGTTGCCATACCAAACTAACCTCTTGTACCTTTACGTCACGTTCTAACAACTTGGTAAACTATTGGAACCTAATACACTCACCCTTTTGTGTATTTAATTTCAAACAGAGGTAACATATTCAAGTTATGAAAGCCTAGTGATCTTCTTAGATCATCTACTCATTTTCATTTCATACAAACCACGGAATAATCACAATTTATACACTTCATACATACCATGTACTTTAACCAAGATTAACCGTAAAGTCTTTTACCCAAGAAGGCCTTGTATATCTAAGGTCTCACGGTTATCAATATTCTAAGGTTCTCAATTATTCCATGTCCCAAACTTACGTTATCGGTCCCCGCATACGGGTAAGGTAGCTTCTCATAATCTCAAAATCCGGTTGTCTTAATCATAACAACCCTAATTACTCCATACGAATATAATTCGTACATATCACTTATGCATACACCATAGTTTAATCTAACAACTTAGTATGCCATTAAATCAATTAACCTGATCTCCTAAGAGTTCATCCCCCTCTCTACATCCCATCGCCTCCTAAATATTTCAATTTAGCACACCTATATATGCCTTAGTGTGGATTCACTACACTGTTTCACACCTTCCAAGTAATTATTAAAGTTCAATCAGCTCATGAAAATCTATAATTACTTCAGACAACACACACATGGCCCCAAATAAATACGTTCGTATAGATGCATATCATTACACCAACTATACAATAATTTTACCAACCTATACAGAAGGTCCATATATTCCTTTCTGGGCCACTGTCGCTTTCTCATAGCTGCAATCACAATAACTGTTAGGGAGGGATCATCCTAACAACACAGTTCTATCGCACGACCTTAGAGTAAGAAGAATAGAAACCAATCCTAAATATCATGTAGCCTCATGTGTATAAGTATGGTGTACACATACCCATACCTAAGACTCTACTAGATACGGTCTGTAGACATTCCGAGGACTAACTGCTCTGACACCACTTTTGTCACGACCTGAACCCCGGGCCAGCGACTGGTGCCCTACCTGGGCACCCCGTCTTATACCCTCACATCTCTTTCAAGACATAGGTCAAATAATAAATGAAAACTGAATATGTAACAACAAGGCAAGTTGATGGGGCTGTCTCTATATATATATATATATATAAACGGGAACATCCTTACAACACCGTAGTACAACTGGTCAACAACATATATACACAACTCCCGTAAGTCCGGCCCATATATGAATACAGACCTCTAAGAGTTTGGACAGTACCTTATGACGGGACGGGGCCCCGCCACACCCCTGAATGTATGTAAGTCTACCATACCAGGGTCCGTACCAACATAACAAGCCTCCGAAATAATAGAGCTTTCCCATGAAAACTGAGTAGAGATCCCAATAGCGAGGATCACCAAACTGTGTATCTAAACCTACGGCATAAAACGCAGCCCCCCGAGGAAAGGGGGTCAGTACAACAAGTACTAAGTATGTAAACATAAAGTACATTAAATAAACCATAACTGGCCAAAAGATGACAGGGACAAGTAAAAACCTTACCAGCTCCAACCATGCCATATAAAATAAAAGTCAATTGTACCTTGTATCACTGTACCACTGTACTACTGTACTTTGTATAAACAAATGAGAGTCAACTGAGCCTTTTAAAAATATGCCTTTTTAGTAGTAAGATCCACCGTGTCATTTCAAGTTATGAAATAAATACCATTTCAAAATATGAAAGCCATGTCAGGGTCATCCGCCCTCAAAATCATTATGCAATTCCAACCATGGGTCTTAGACCCGCAATATTAAAGCGTGCCCGTGGAATTCCTTCATCACTGTCGGCATGCACAAAGTATAATATATAACATGCCCGTGGAATTCCTGCATCACTGTCGGCATGCACAAAGTATAATATATAACATGCCCGTGGAATTCCTGCATCTCGGGAACATGTCATCATGGAGAGCTAGTCTATGGAATAATAATATCACCCGGGAATTGAATCCGCATCATGGCCGCACGCCCACGAAATTCCTTCATCGATAAAATATGTCCATGGAACAATATAGTGGAAGCATGCCCATGGAATTCTTCTATCATGTAAGCACGTCCAAGTAAATAATACAATAAGATGGCCGGTCCTCCAATGAGGGATGCGGTGGTATAAAAATATAACACTTTGCACGAAAGGCTATCATGAGCGAACATATGCAAGTTTAAAATATTATTTGACCCTCATTATCATAAAATAAATAAACCATCATTTTAGCAAACCAAGACAATATCATGCATTCCCTTTAAACCAAGACAATTACCATGTCTTCCTTTTTAAGAAAATACCATGCCTTCCTTTTCAAGACAATATAATGTCTTCCTTTTAAAATACACATTTAACATGAACCTTCCTTTTTGAAATCCCAAGGTACTATCAAGGGAGTATATCTAACAACTTCCATTTTATGAGCCGTGATTAATATATCATGAGATTTTATCTAATCAGCTGTGAACCTAGAAAATGTAAAACGAACTGGTTATATCTTAGCTTCTATGCAGATGAAAATTCTACTCATTTCGATATAATTGATAGTCGATTCCTTTTTTTCATTAACGCTGCAGTGACTTGTTCGATACCTTTTCTCATTAGTGCTATAACTTAGCAAGATCAACTCGACTCCAATGCTTCCTAAAAACTCTTACCAACATCTCCCATAAGACTTGGTAAGGACTGTTTGGACCCATTTAGACATGCCTTAAACATAGAATCAACAACATAACTACCCTTAACTTCTAAGAGTAGAATAACTTTCCTTTTTATAAAACCCGAAGTACTATTAATGAAATAGATAGAACCACTTCCTTTCTAGACAAACCAACTAGAACCATGTACGTCCGCCGCACATCTTTTTCATTATAAACCCCAAGACACTAACACCTGTAGTATCAAGACACTTTCCACCTTTAAGATCAAGTCAAGTATACTTTTAAACTCAAGTAACTTACTCTTTTAAAACCAAGGCACTTCCTTTTTTTTAGATCAAGTTACTACACCTTATAAATCAAGTAACCTATTCTTTCCAAATCAAGGAAACACCACAATGAAATCTGAATTCATTTAAAATCCTCATTTGGAAAGTCAAGACATTTATAATATCAAGTATCATTTTATAAGGTTCATGCTCAAGAAGATAGGAAGAGTTCACATACCTCTTAGGCTAATTCACACGCTAAGTAGAATACGCCGCAAGTAGTACATAAACCTATAAAGATAACAATACTTCTATCAACTTCATGATACTAGTATACTTATACTACTCAATGAATCTCCTTTCTTTTATAAAAATTTGGGCAGCACTTCCCCCGTTTCTACGTACTTTTCCATCTTTTCCAAGGCCCGATTTCAACAACCAACAAGCCATACTTAAGGGCATAACCCATAGTTAACCAAAGGAGATTACACGCCTAACTTGACGTGTAAAATTCAGCCCCTTAATCTACCAAAATAGTCCACTAAAATCAGTCTATAGTCCAATGTAAAAACAGTCCTTTAGTCCGCTAAAATCAGTCCATAGTCCACTAAAACGGTCCACTAAATTAGTCCACTAAAATAGTCCACTAAAATAGTCCATTATATCCAACAGTTTTATAGTTTTCGGCCAACTACTACAACCAAACTGTTTCCATAACTTCTTATAATCCAACTTATATTCCAATACTTTTATATAAGTTATATTAACTTGTTAACAACAAGATTCCTTCATGTCAACATGTAATAGGTAATGTTTAACAACAACAAAATCCAATGAATCCGACAACGCCAAAACTGTCCACAATCGGCTAACATGCCAAGATTGTGGCATGTACTTCTTATTCTTCATTCATTTTAATCACAAGTTCATCCATTAATTACTACCATATGTAATCTTCAATTACTTCAAGAGGAGGAATAATCCTAACCTTAAATATGCCCAAAACAATCCACTTAAAGTCGGTCTGTGGTTTAGTCTTAGCTCCTTATTTTTCAAGTTTCAATCACACACATGAATCTACTACAAGCTTGTAACCATCTTTCCTTCTGGGAGAAAGATTGAAGACAATATCATTATTGCTCATGAACTTGTTAAAGCATATACCAGGAAGCATATATCTCCAGGTGCATGATAAAAATTGGATTGAAGAAAGCCTATGATTCGGTAGAATGGATATACCTGAGGCAAGTGCTTGAAGAACTCAGATTCCATGAGAGGTTTGTTAAATGGATACTTGAGTGTGTTCAAACAATGAATTACTTCATCATTGTCAATGTTGAGCCTATAACCCCTTTCAATGGTGCTAAAGGTTTAAGGCAGCGTGATTCCATCTCGCCCTACCTTTCTGTTATTGCCATGAAATATTTAAGTCGGAAC
The DNA here is from genome assembly GCA_029844215.1 of Przewalskia tangutica. Taxonomy (NCBI): domain Eukaryota; kingdom Viridiplantae; phylum Streptophyta; class Magnoliopsida; order Solanales; family Solanaceae; genus Przewalskia; species Przewalskia tangutica. The sequence goes on from CM056718.1 coordinate 17,856,945, forward strand.
CTTAAAGCACTTAGGCAAAGACAGTCCTTCAAGTATCATCCTAAATGTTCAAAATTACAACTAACTCATTGTGTTTTGCAAATGGTTTACTTCTTTTTGCTAGAGGGAATTTGTCTTCTGCGGAAGCTATTAATCAGTGTTTTAGTACATTCTCCATGACCTCTAGTCTATAAGACAATCTTAACAAAAGCTCTGTTTATTTTGGAGTGCCTCAAGCTACTCAGGACAGAATTCTACAGCAACTGGGATATACTCATAGAGAGCTTCCATCAAGATATTTAGGAAATTCATGATCATCCAAGATGTTGTAAATCCTGCAGCGGCAAGCACTTGATTCAATACCTACACTTCTTACATCATATGAAATTATGTTCTAACTGCATCCAGGTCTCTTCCTAAGACCCTTTTTTTCTTCATAAAATCCCTCAGTTTTGAAACTTGACTCCATCTTCCAGATGTCGCATATTGTTGCGATATTTATGTACTTACGCAAGTGTACGTATCGCTCAAGTAATATAGTCTGTAAGACCGAGTTATCGTCCACAGAGACTGGTTTGTCAAGTACCTAATATCTAATCTATGGTAGCTATTTGATTAACGTTCTTTTGTTTGAGAATGAGAATTATAACTAAAAATTAAAACTAAACAAAGTGCAGAAAATAAACTAATGATGATACTTAGGGTTGAAAACAGTTATGATGGGAATTAGGGTTTCCAATCTCCTCAACTATCCACTATTTCACTTGTTAACTCAAAACTAATGATTTTTCTTCTTATTAAGATAGCAGGTTAACTAATATGTTCTATATTCCGGTTAGGACATATAAAAACTCAACCTTGTGCAAAAATCTTCTATATTTTTATGATAGATTTTATCACACAGTAGGATTAAGAACAATAACCTTAAATACTACACAAGTATCGGGATACTTTCGTCCATGATTTTAACCTATGTCTAAACAACTACAACATATTCAAATCTCCCTTTTTAGATCTCGATTCGAAATCATATAAGTTATGACAATTAATGGTCAGTCAATTATCAAACAATCACTACAATATTGAATAGATCTTAAAAATAGCTGAAGAAGAAATCAATAGCTATGCATTAACTATATGAAAGAGTTTCAAGAGATTCGACGGAAAATCCTAATAAAGAAATTAGCTCCTAAACATTGTCATGCTAAGAACTAATTTACAAATATCCAACATAAACTGCAATAAAATAAAGGGAAGAAAAAGAACTTGAACAAAAGTCTCCAATTGTGTATTTGCCTCTTTTCTTGCCTCTCCAAAGTATGATATCAAATAAGACAGGGTTTCAGGATTTTATATTTGAGAAAAAACTCATTCCGGACCCTTTTACCCTTCAGCAAATTCGGCCACAGAAATCACAAAAACACGCGTAAGCGGCGCCGCGGCCCTAAATCAGCCGAGAAGCACTGTTGCTCACTGGAATTCTTGCGCCGCAGCGCTGCTGCCAAGCGTCGCAGCTATTACGACGGTGAATTTCTGTATTCATCTTCTGGAATTTTTACGCCCCGGCTCTAATTATTTCGGTCGTAGCTCTTCATGCCCTACGCCGCGGCCCTCCAGGCTGTTTTGCCCTGATTTTTGCCAGATTTCTTCCATTCTTCCCGGGACTCCTTTTGTTTGATTTCTTGGCCCTTTTATTATGTAATTCTTAGTATTCCCCCTTTATGACCGCTGTGACTCAAAAGAATGAAAAACAAATCTAATACTATACTAAACGCAAAAGAAAATAGTAAAATACTAACTAAAAAGGACTCAAAAGTGTATATAAAATAGACTCAACAAACACCCCAAACTTACACTTTACTCGCCCTCGAGTAAAGCACTAAACAAACACAAAAACAAACCAAAGAAGAGACTCTATGAAATGGATCAGATAGCTAAATCAATGTTGCCTCAAAAATCATGGATGAAAACTGAGATAATATGTTAGAACATAGCATGAATTTTCAGCAATCTATAATTTCAAGTTAGATATTTCGCAAATTCAATTAGATCATAATCACTGGAAATACAAACACTTAACATATGCATGTCAATTTCATTTCATCTTTCCCAAAATTCTATAGACCTGTTTACTTGTTATTCTCCACTAATCATAGACATACACATTAAGGATCATCAGGACTTTCAGGGGTTGTAATGTAGGCTTAGGCAGGGGTAGATAAAAGTTGGCATTTAGGCTCAATTTTCCGTACCATAAGCATTTTTCATTCAACTCTTTTTTTCTTCTTTTTGACTTTTTTTTAGTCTCATACCTATTTTCTCCCCTCTTTTCTTTTGAAAGAATGAGACACATTATCAATAACAACCACCCTCAAACTGAAGCTTTTGCATATTTTTTATTGAGGTGCATCAAATTTTCACTCTTTTTATTGCTTTCTTCAACACTTTCTTATCCCAATAATTTTAAATTATCACTTATGGCACAACCAGGGAATCATAGGGTGTCAAACAATGATATTATTTAGGCTCAAAAGGGGCTGACTAAGAATACAATTTATGTCAGGGGTAGGTAATTGTTATACCCCGTAGTTCTGACCTTACGTGTGAGAGCGTACGAAAGCATGTAAGACTTAAAATTTTCAAAAGATAGGTTGACGGATTGTTCCGGACGGGTTTTAGTCAACTTCGAGGCGGGTTATGACCTGATACATTGAGAGTTCCTAAGTGTTTCAAAGTCCTAGCGCGTAGTTCGTTGAGTCTAGTTTCCAACGCAAGCAACCGTTCGTCGACAAGACGTCGGAGTAGAAAGTTATGGGAGTTCTGAGTTCGGGCGCAGACGGACGTAAATGCGTTTGGACAAAGCAGCGCGGCGCGGATATTCTGAGGGGTCGCTGAAGTTGCAGCGTCGCGGCGCCGGGAAGCAAGGCCGCGGCGCCGGCAAGTCCTGAGAGGCGGCCGAAGTTTCAGCGCCTTGGGCCGCAGCCGCCGCGGCCGGCGGGTTGAGTGCGGGATTTACGTTTGCTTTGTTTTAAAAGAGGTCATGGGTGGGTGACAAGTGTCCCCCCCCCCCCCATCTGAATTCTTGCATGCCTTATATTGACCAAGTCTTGAAGACTTGGTCATCTTTCAAACCCCTCTCTCTCTCTAAGCTAGAGCTCCCACTTCTCTCTAAAATTCCAAGAGGAATTCAAAGCTTAGGGAAAATCTGAAAAGTTAAGGATAAGAAGGAAGCTTGTGGCTAGCTTGTAGGAGTTGTTGTGGTGGTGTTCTTGGAGAGGAGGCTAGCAAAGTTGTTGGAATAATTGTGGCTAAAGCTTTAAGGTAACATTTCTTCTCTTATAACTAGTTAATTGTGTTGCATGTGGAGAAGAAGGAATTTGTAGTAGTAAATAATGCTCTTAGAGTCATTGCATGTAAGAAATGTGGGTTGGATATGAAAAGATTGGTTAAGAAGATATTATGAGCATGTTGTAGCCTAAAAACTACCTTAAATTTGGTAAGTGAATTGTTGTACCTTTTGGGGCAGAATTTTACACACCCAAGTTTAGGTGTGTAATCCCCTTTGAAATGTTTGGATTGTTGAGCCTTAAATGTGGCGTTTGGATGTTGAATTCGGCCTTGAGAAAGGTGGCAAAGTATGTAGAAACAAAGGAAATGCCGCCCAATTTTCCGTAGAAATTAGTAACTTTGAACTTGGATTATTCTACATTGAAATTAGAGGTTAATAAACGTATCATGGTTATTTTAGGTTGACATATTACTTGCGGTAGTTTGGACTTAGCAAGTGGATTGACCGAAGAGGTATGTGAAGTTTTCCTATCTCTTGAGCATGAGTAGTTGTATCTATGTAGTACGGTAGACGTACAAGATTTAGTATTCTTACTTGTTTTAAGTATATAAAGACTTGTTTCGTTTTAAGAAGTATAAGTCTCTTGGTTAAGGAAAAAGTATGATTTTACTAAAGTATAGGGTTAATATAACAACTTTATGGGAAGTTGGTTTATTAGCTTTATAAAAGGTTGATAAGAAGAGATTTATTCTAAGTAAGATAAGTAAGGACAAATGACTTGATTTATGAAAGACAAATTGATTTTAAGGCATCAATTGCCCAAAGGTTTTATATGAAAAAGAGTCATTTTTAAAGAATATAAGTATGTGGTACTTTGGGTTAAATTCCCGGTTTTCTTTTATTAAAGATATGTTTAAGTGCCTTAAGTAAACTAAAATGAGAGGGTATATGAACAAGACTAATAATAAGTTATAAAGCTTTCTAAACTTATTTATGATTATGATATGATGACCGATTGAGCTAGGGTAAGAGTATAAATGAGGGGCAAGCCCCAAGATCGTTATACCACCTTCTCCAGGGTAAGAGTATGAATGAGGGGCAAGCCCCAAGATCGTCATACCACCTTCTTCAGGGTAAGAGTATATCTGAGGGGTACATCCCCAAGATCGTTATACCACCTTCTTCAGGGTAAGAGTATATCTGAGGGGTACATCCCCAAGATCGTTATACCACCTGCTTCAGGGTAAGAGTATATCTGAGGGGTAAATCCCCAAGATCGTTATACCACCTGTTCCGTGGATTTGCTACCCACGATGCGAGGAATACCTCATGCGAGTCCTATGGACTTATGCGGGTGAAATAGTCCCATGCGGGCGGGTACAACCTATGCGAGGAATACCTCATGCGGGTCCACAAGACCCATGCGGGTGAAATAGTCCCAGGAGTAGGATTGCTTATTGATACTACGGGCGAGGTACCCTGTTTTGATCATGAGCCTCCTATTTTTATGCAGTATTATATATATACTTGTTACTCTCATTGTTAGTAAGGCACAGTGTACTGTATTTTGATTGTCTTTCATGACTCCAGCTTACTTTTAAACTTATGATATTATTACAGTATTTTCCAGTTTTACATACTTGGTACATATTGTGTACTGACCCCCTTCCTCGGGGGCTGCGTTCATGCCGCAGGTAAGGGTAAGCAGGTGGTGGATCCTCGTTCTTAGGATCACTGTTCCGGTGTCAGAAGCTCCATTCCTCCGGAAGCTTGTTTTGTTGGTACGGTTTTTCCCTGATGTTATAGACATTGTGTATATTCAGGGGTATGGCGGGGCCCTGTCCCGCCACAGTTGTTATCCTTAGAGGTCTGTGGTCACGTATGTGTTGGGCTGTAAGAACAAGTTGTACTGCTATACTTTTGATTAGTATGTTTTTATGGAAGGCAGCCTTATCGGCTGGCCAGTGATGTTACCTTTTTATAAGTTATGTGTTATGTATGTTCCGCTGCTATTCTCTGATGTATACCTGACAGGGTACCCCGGTAGGGTACTAGTCGCGGCCCCGGGGTCGGGTCGTGACAGTAATGAACGGTAAGAAGGGCTAACAAAGAATATCTGAATCATTTCCCTAAACATGTATATCTTAACTATTTCGCCTCAAATAACAAGAAAACAGGTTTTCTAGACATTTTCAACATTTCTTTCCATAATTGACAACACATAGGCTAAGCACAAATATTCAAATAATTAGATGTCATGAATTTTTGGTGTATCCAACTTAAGCACACAGATTTTTGCTTTTAATTCCATTACATTATCCCACTTTATCCACTCAATATCTTTAGCAACTACAATATACATGATCTACAAAAATATTATGACTCACAAAAACAACAAAAAGACTCAAAACAAAACACAAAACAAAGTCAACTTACACACACAATACAGCGGTCACAACGGAGTTCTGGGAGGATGTTCTTGAAATTGCATCGACATCGGAAATCTCTGAAGTTCTAGCACCATGGCCCTGCATGTTGGCACCGCGGCGCTATGCCAAATTTCGCCCTTTTCCAGCATCTCTGGAGTTAGTCCCCCGCTTCACCTGTCATAAAAACAACATAAACCAAGAAGCCAAGAATGTGAGACTGTTCAAGATAAAATAAAACAAACTAAAACAAAAATTGAAATAACATAGTTAAAAACATTTGGTTGTCACCCAACTAGCGTTGTCTTTAACGTCATTTAGCCGGACGCAGATACCTTCTTCACTCAAGGGGGTAGATTACCCCCGCGGCATATCCATTTCATTATTATTTCCTTCATCCTTCTCTTTTTCTTTTTCACAGGGCTAAGTCCAGAAGGGTTCACCCCTTGAATATCATTCACAGGTTCAGAATTCTTACAATCTTGTTCTACACACGGATTTACTGTTGTCTCAAGGGCATCAGTACCCTTAGAGCTTTCATGAGGAGCAACTTTATCAATTATACTAATAGCAAAGCATTTGTCACTTGCTTGTGACTCGGTGGGTGGTCTGAAAACTTTGAATATCATTTCCTCATCTTGGACTCGAAGCTTTAACTCTCCCTTTTCAACATCAATGAGGGCTCTCCCTGTAGCTAGGAATGGTCTCCCAAGGATAATGAGCATATTATCATCCTCTTCCATATCAAGAATGAGGAAATCAACAGAAAAGATGAATTTGCCCACTTTCACCAATACGTCTTCAATTATACCTCGAGGATGTACGATTGAGCGATCAGCTAGTTGCAAGTTGACTGTGGTTGGTTTTGCTTCACCCAACCCAAGCCTTTGAAACACAGAAAGCGTCCAGGTTGATACTTGCCCCCAAATCACACAAATTCTGCTTGCATGTCACATTCCCTATAGTGTAAGGTAAGGTGAAACTCCCTGAATCTCTCAACTTTGGGGAAAATTTCTTCTGCAAGATTGCATTGCACTCCTCTGTCAGCACTACTGTCTCATAATATTCCAGCTTCCTTTTTTTAAAGAGGATATCTTTCATGAATTTGACGTACGCTGACATTTGCTCCAAGGCTTCAATGAAAGGGATATTGATGTGCAGCTTTTTGAAGACCTCCAAAAATTTAGAAAACTGTTTATCCAGGTACTTCTTCTGAAGTCTGTGAGGGTAAGGAATTATGTCTGTATATTCCCTCATGACTGTTGGTGGAGTCTTCTCTAAAATAGGGCGGTCATCAGTAACCCCATCTTTCTCTGCATTCCATGTCTTCTCCAACTCCTTCTCCTTTTTAATCAGTGGTTGGGGTGAAACCTGCTCTAACTGTTTACCATTTCTCAGGCTGATTTCCTGACACTGCTCTCTTGGGTTCATCACTGTGTTGCTAGGGAGGTTCCCCTTCGGTCTGTCACTCAATTTCTCTGTTAACTGCCCCATTTGAGTCTCCAAGTTCCTAATAGAGGATCTTGTTTCCGCCATGAATTGAGTTTGGGAGTTGGTCAGGGTTGAAAATGAGGACCTGGTTTCTGCCATGAATTGTGTCTGGAAGTTGGCCAGGGTCAACAGTGCTGCTCTCACTTCATCTGGCTTCTCTTGTGGGATTGGTGGCCTGTGCTGCTGTTGTAGGATATGTCCCTGCAGAGCTGGATTGATCTGTTGAAATAGCTCCTGAAACTGAGGTTGCTGCCCTTGGTCATTCCTCCATGAAAAATTGGGATGATTTCTCCACCCCTGATTATATGTGTTGGAGTAAGGGTTGTTCTGGGGCCTTTGAAAATTCCCAACTGCCTAAACCTGCTCCATAGGCACATTGTTTGGATCTACTGATGTGCACCTATCAAAAGTATGGGGACCCCCACAAATCTCACAACTCACTGGTGTCTGAACAGCTTTAACGGACATGGTGCTCTGCTGCAACTGCTTTGTCAAAGTGGCAACCTGGGCAGTCAATGCAGTGATAGCATCCAACTCATGAACCCCAGCCATTTTCCTGTTGTCCTCTCATCTGACCACTGATGGTTGTTTGTGGCCTTGTCTTCTAATAAATCATATGCCTCATTGGCACTTTTTCTCATGAACGTTCCTCCTGCAGCAGCATCAATAATGGTGCGAGTAGCACCACACAGCCCATTGTAGAAGATGTGGACCAACATACATTTTTCAATCCCATGACGCGGGCACTTCCTCTGTAAGTCTTTAAACCGCTCTCATGCATCATACAATGATTCTCCCTCCAGCTGATAAAAATTATTAAGTTTTCCTCTAAGCTTCATTGTCTTCAATGGAGGGAAGAATTTGGCAAAAAACTTCTGGGTCAAGTCTTGCCATGTGATAATGGAGTTCGTCTGCAAGGAGTTCAACCAGATCTTAGCTCTGTCCCTGAGTGAGAATGGGAAGAGCCTCAATCGAATGGCATCATCAGTAATGCCATTATATTTAAATGTTGCACACAGTTCCAGGAAATTTGCCAAATGCGTATGCGGATCTTCATGTTACACCCCGGAAGTTCCAGGATACGTTTCTAAGAACGTACGTAAGAACTCAAATGGTAAGATTTGAGACGAGTAAAAATTTATCGGAATTTTGGAATTTGTCGGAAAACGAAATATTGCGACGAACGGGAGGGCGACACGGGTCACCCCCCCCCCCCCTTATGGTCATGAACGAAATTGTCATGGTTAGAATGGTCTTTTGACCATAAATTAAATGACCAAGTCTTGCTAGTCTTGAAGCTTGACAAAGTTGACTAAGTCAAAGGCCACCTAGACTTGATCCATGTGAAACTCATCCAAGCCACACAATTGTTCTAATCCTAACCCTCCAATTGGTTATATATTCATCCTACTAGTGCTAGATGACTTTTACACTTAGAGAAATTTCAAGAGTTTTGTGTTCTTCACTTAGAGGCTCTCGGCCATAGGGAGGGTTTCAAGAGAAAAATTTGCAATTGTTGTCCAATAATCTCCCCACTTTAAACCAAGGTACCTAAGGGTATTGTAAGTGTTCCTCAATAGAAAGATCCGAAAAGAGGCGTTTTTGTATTAGTCGCAAGGCGAAAACCTAAGGGGTTATTCAACTTTGAAGTTGAAACTTGAAGATGAGTTATTCATAAGCTTCTAAGGGTTGCTTGGAGTGGATTGGAATGTCGAAAGGAGGGGCTAAAGTTGCTAAGGAGCGACTTGTGATCTTGGATCATAATTGGGCTAATTGAGGTATACTCTTCGTTTTACTTTTGTAATTGAAGATTTCTTGTTATGATAAGTTATAAGTGATCATGTGATTTGTGTTATGAAGTTTGATAAGTGACATGGATTGTAGAAGCCTAGAACCGAAAATGTCATATTTAGCCATTTGAAATTGAAATCCAATTTGATCGATAAATTGAATTGTCGCATGTTACCTACTTGGAGAATGTAGTAGCTAGAATCAATTGCGGCTTGATATCTTATTATGCTACCAATTTGGATTGAAATGGAAATTGAATAAGAATTGGTATTGTTATATTATTGTGAGCCAATTGAAATTTTGTTTGGTTATTCATTTGCATTGGATTACCTTCTATATTATTGTGAGCCAATTGGGGCTGTTTGGTTATTCATTTGCATTGGATTACCTTCTATATTATTGTGAGCCAATTGGGGCTGTTTGGTTATTCTATTTCGACCTTGGAAAAGGTGGCAAAGTTAGTAAAAACAAAGGAAGTGCTGTCCGATTTTCCGTAGAATTTAGTGACTTGCACTTGGAATATTCTACGTTTGAAACTAGAAGTTAATAGACGTACTATGGTCATTATAGGTTGACATACTACGTACGGCGATTGGATTTAGCAAGTGGATTAAACCAAGAGGTATGTGGAACTTTCTTATCTCTTGAGCATGATTAAGTTGTAAATGTATAGTACGGTAGACGTAAAAGATTTTGACAATCTAGTCTATTTGATATCCTTGGCTTATTTTAAAGAATGTCCAAGTTGTTGAGTTAGGGAATTAACTCACTTGTTTAAATATTAAGGATATCTTGGTTTTCAAAAGTTAAGAGACTTTAAGTATGTTGAAAGTATTTTAATACTTGTTTTGTGGGAAAGTTTAAGTCTCTTGGTTATAAGGAAAGAATGTAATTTGCTAATGTATAAGGCTAGTATAACGGCTTTATGGGAAGTTGGTTATAATAGCTTTATGGAAAGTTTAAAGAGTGGTTTACTCTAAGTAAATTAAGTAGGTTAAGGGACTTGAAGAGTTTTAAAGAATGTGATACTTGTTTCATTTTAAACGTATAAGTCCCTTGGAAAGGAAATTGTACTTGACTAAGGTATAAAGTGAATATAACGACTTTATGGGGAGTTGGTTATATTGGCTTTATGGAAAGATAAAATGGCTTGATTTATTTGAAAGGCAATTTGTTTTAAAGGCATCAATTGCCTAAGGTTTTTACAAGAAAAGAAGTCACTTGATTTAGAAGCCTAATTTTATTTCTAAAAAGTATTGTGACTTGTCTTGAAAAGTAATTGTAACTTGATACTATGGTTATTAGTATCTTGGAAGTTGTATAATGAAATGAGTCATTTTAAAAGGATAGAAGTACGTAGTACTTTGGGTTAAATTCCCGGATTTTTATAAAAGACATGATAGTGCCTTAGGTAAACTAAAATGAGAGTGTATATAAACAAGAATAATAAGGAGTTAGGGGATTTCTTAACTTGCTTATGTATTGTATGATAAGCCGGTAGTGCTTATGTTATGTGTAGTAGCCGGATTTGTGCTAGTGATATATTAATCGTGCGGGGTCATTCCCCGGGTTTGTGGCATTGTATATTTCCGTGGATTTGCTACCCACGATGCGAGGAATACCTGCGCGAGTCCGTAGGGCTTATGCGGGTGAAATAGTCCCGTGCGGCGGGTCCAACCTATGCGAGGAATACCTCACGCGAGTCCGTAAGGGCTTATGCGGGTGAAATAGTCCCACGCGAGGAATACCTCACGCGGTCCACCGGATCTATGCGGGTGAAATAGTCCCGTGAATAGGATTGCTTAATGACATCGCGCGGGTGGTCCCGCTGATCGTAAGCTTTCCTACTTTATATTGTAAGTATACTCCTATTTACTCTCATTGTTAGTAAGGCACAGTGTACTGTTAATTGAGTTATCATACATGTCTTCAGTTTTATTTAGACTTATGATTTCATTACAGTACTTTCAGTTTCACATATTTGGTACATGTTGCATCGACTCTCGGGCCGCGTTCACGCCGCAGTAGAGTACGTTCTTGATCCTCGCTCTTAGGATCACTGTTCACCGCTGAGAAGCTCCTTCATTTCGGAGGCTTATCCTCGGTATTGTCGGTTATTGTACATTCGAGGTATGGCGGGGCCCGTCACTTGAGTTGTTATTCTTAGAGTCCGTAGTCACATTGTGGATTGGGTTGTAAAGAAATAAAAATGTCTTGTTCTATTTACGGATTGAGTATTTTTTTACGGAAGGTGGCCTTATCGGCTAGCCTTTGTTGTTGTTCTCGTCTAAGTTATATGTATGTTCATTGCTATTCTCGATTTATACACAGCGGGGATGCCTGTAGGGCACCGATCGCGGGCCTGGTCGTGACACTTCGCAGCACAACCCCAAATCGAGCCTTGAACCATGCGCAAGATCGCTGGTTTTATCTAAAAATTATTAGCTTTCACAGCTGGAAGCCTGATGCAAGTGTGCGCCCCTGTAATTGTCGGCAACACATAGTCCCTTAAGCTCCTCTCTGCACGATGCGGGACTTGCCCCATGACAGCCGGTAAAACATCATTCACCACATTGTTGTTTTGCTGATTTTTCATTTCTAAAGAATCACCAATTCTTTTATATTTCATGTTCTGTCTGCACAATCTTTCAATTTCAGGGTTCAAAGGGACAAGAGTCTCTGCTCCTCTCCTACTTCGCATAAAACGACGCTCCCCTAAAGTTGATCAAAAACAAACAAACAGATCACAGCAGAAATATGTAAACAAATAAAAAAATAAAAACCAAATTAGAAATAAGACTAGATAATTCAATATTGATAGTACGTCAGTCCCCGGCAATGACGCCAAAAACATATTGCGATATTTTTGTGCTTACGCAAGTATATGTATTGTTCAAGTAATATAGTCTGTAAGACCGAGTTATCGTCCACAGAGACTAGTTTGTCAAGTACCGAATATCTAATCTATGGTATCTATTTGGTTAACGTTCTTTTGTTTGAGAATTATAACTAAGAATTAAAACTAAACAAAGTGCAGAAAATAAACTAATGATGATACTTAGGGTTGAAAACAGTTATGATGGGAATTAGGGTTTCCAATCTCCTCAACTATCCACTCTTTCACTTGTTAATGCAAAACTAATGACTCTTCTTCTTATTAAGATAGCAGGTTAACTAATATGTTCTATATTCCGATTAGGACATATAAAAATTCAACCTTGTGCAGAAATCTTCTATATTTCTATGATAGATTTTACCACACATGAGGATTAAGAACAATAACCTTAACTACTACACAAGTATCAGGGTACTTTAGTCCACGATTTTAACCTATGTCTAAACAACTACAGCATATTCAAATCTCCTTTTTCAGATCTCGATTCGAAATCATATATGTTATGACAATTAATGGTCAGTCAATTATCAAACAATTACTACAATATTGAATAGATCTTAATATAGCTGAAGAAGAAATCAATAGCTATGTATTAACTGTATGAAAGAGTTTCAAGCGATTCGACGGAAAACCCTAATAAAGAAATTAGCTCCTAGACATTGTCATGCTAAAAACTAATTTACAAATATCCAACATAAACTGCAATAAAATAAAGGGAAGAAAAAGAACTTGAACAAAAGTCTCCAATTGTGTCTTTGCCTCCTTTCTTGCCTCTCCAAAGTATGATATCAAATAAGACAGGGTTTCAGGGTTTTATATTTGAGAAAAACCTCGTTCCAGACCCTTACCCTTCAACAAATTCAGCCCAGAAATCACAAAAACACGCGTCAGCGCCGCTGCCCTAAATCAGCCGAGAAGAAGACTATTGCTCACTAGAATTCTTGCGCCGCGGCTCTCACCATGGTGAATTTCTGTCTTCTACTTCTTGAATTTTTACGCCCCGACTCTAATTCTTTCTGCCCCAACTCTTCATGCCCTACGTCGCGGCCCTCTAGGTTGTTTCGTCCAGATTTTTGCCAGATTTCTTTCATTCTTCCCGGAACTCCGTTGGTTTGATTTCTTAGCCCTTTTATTATGTAATTCCATCCTCAAAAGTAGTATTTCCTCTTTATGACCGCTATGACTCAAAAGAAAGAAAAACAAACCTAATACTATACTAAACGCAAAAGAAAAGAATAAAATACTAACTAAAAATGACTCAAAAGTGTATATAGAATAAAATCAACACATATGCCTTTGAAAGTGACACAATGTCCTGAATTATCTAGTTCCTTCTTAATTAAATACTTAGCTATGTGTTCCTCGAGTTTTGTCTCTCTTAGTTCTCTACAACCACAAACAGTGATTCAAAAACATTTGCATCAGGTTTGAAAGGCATACTTTGAATGAGCTGCATAGCTTCATCTAGATTACCACACCTAGAGAGAAGAGTGATCATACAACCATAATGTCCTACACTTGGCTTCATATGATACACAGAGACATGTCATAAAGAACATCTAATCTTTCTTTTACCAGTCCAGCATGACAACACGAGGATAGCACACTGGTGAAGGTTATGTTGTCTGGTTTCATGACTCCCTCGGAGAGACGTTTAAACAATGCAAGTGTTTCTACAGCACAGCCATGCAAAGCATAACCAAATATCATAGCATTATACAAGGTCAAGTCCTTCTTTGGAATCAAATCCAAAATGCATTTTGCACAATTTAGACTTCCACATTTAGCATACATATCATGCTAATGCAGTTGCCACTGGAAGAGATAACAGAATCTTTTTCCTGAAAATGTATACATGAATGGCTCTTCCTTTGCGCAGTGATGTCATATTTGTAGGAGTTGAGAAGGAGCAACAATACTTGCACTATTCGGTCGATACCCTGCTTGAAGCAATTGTTTAAAATATGTAATTGTCTCACTGACCATTTTAAGATGGACCACTAATAAGAGTAGTATAAGTATCTATGTTAGGGTCTAAACCAACAATTTCTTTTCATTTGCGTAAAAATGTCTATGACCTCATTCATCTGTCCATTTCTTAATAATTCAAGAATTACAGAATTTTGAGATATGGTACTTTATGGTAAACCACAAATAATCTTAATGACTCGCCACTCAAACCCATTTCTGCATAAGAAGCCGATAATGTATTCCACAAGACTAGATTTTTCTCCACAGTGTAGTCAAAACCCCGTCTTGCATATGGGATTCTCTCACATTTAGCATACATACTTATAATACCACTTGTTACGACTACGTCATTATCAAAATTTCTTCTGCTCTTTTCAAAAATAGAACAACAACCCTTACCAAGTAGCAACTTCAACAGAAGCATCAAAGTGACAACAGTTAAGAGAGCGGCAATATATCGAGCATAGCCACAAAAATGCTCAATGGTACAACAATTAAGCCATAGCAACAGAGAACAAGATGCAGCAGCAGATGTATCATTTTACCACACCAAATGCATCATCTCAAGGGAAACAACAAATAGCAACAACATATGTGAATTGACAACCATTCTTTTATTAAGTGTAGGATCTGTCATTGATTTCAGCAGCTTAAATATAGCAGCAACTTCCCACATATATGATAGTTTCAAACTCAATGAGATTTTCTTCAAGCTTTAATAAGAATGTCCAACAACTATTCTCATCAGTGTAACAATAGCTAATATTTGTTTACCCTTAAAATTAAATGTCAAACTATAGCAGCCAGCTACACCAAAGGTAGTCACTTTATTCAAAATATAGCAGCTATTCTCAAAGGTGATACACACTCTCAAGCAACTCAATAGCAAATCTCAGATATGCAGCAGCAAGGTCTTAAAGACAGAGACAAACCAAAGAACAAATAGATGGCAGCAGTTACTTACCTCATATCCTTTGACGGATCTGCCCCAATAGAGAGTATACTACTTATATTTACACTCAATCCAATTTCAATCTCCATGCTAATCATAATCTTAATGGAAGAAAGCATTGCTATAATCGTAACCACGATAAGGTATACAAGGTAAATCCTTACAAACTCAGGTGCTCCGGTGCGTAATGTCTCCTTTACTTTACTCCTTCCCAAAATAAGTGTTTTGCTTCCCATGCTTGCAATATCGCTTCTATACATGTGTGAGACAACTTCTCATAATCTCGAAACTTTTCACATCACACCGTCCTTCCGGTGTATCAATCATCTGGTAGAAGTCACTCATTTACCAGATACGCATATGAACTAACCGAAGTTTTTTCGGTAATCGGCATTACTGAAACGGTATACGAAACGAGTTAAACTCGAATGCTTAAGACTCAGCTCTACTGCACGATCTATGCGGTGAGAATACAAAACATGCCTAAATGTCAGGCAACCTCTTGTTTATGTGTGGCGCGCTACACACCCATAAACAAGACTTTACTAGACACAACTTGCAGACTCTCTAGGACAGACATGCTCTGATATCAAGTTTGTCACGACCCAAACCGGAGGGCCGCGAGAGGCTCCCGGATCTCACCCGTCGGGTACCCCAAATCACACCATCACAGTATAATCACAATAAGCACGGACTAAGTTGAAAAAGATTATGAAAGCTCTTGACCAGAAAATTAACTTATACATAAATACATGCTCATGCCACAGTCGACAAGGCCATACAAAATCATTATCCACAGGACACCTGTCTACAATCCTCTAAAGAGTATACAACATCAAAATTTCATACCATGACTAGACTACAACTCTGGAACAAATAGAGTACTCCAACATCAGTTGAACCAGCAGCCTACCAGCGTGAATCATCACTCTCTTTAAATGAACCCGCGGGCATTAAACTCAGCGTCCCCAGCAAAAGGAACGTCAGTACGACTGATGTACTGAGTATGTTAGGCATAATGAATAACATAGTCAAGATATATCATAATCTGAAACTGAAACACTGACCAACAGTACATGCCTCTGAGGGCCCTAATACATATGTCTAAATGTTATGCAGTACCAATGCATTATACTGATGGCCACACAGACGTCCTTCTTATCATAACAACTTCTGTGGTAATAATATACATAAATGTCATGCATGACATACGCGTATACTACGCCACACAAGTATCTTACCCATGTTGTCAGAACGACTGCCCGGCCCGCATCGTGCCTTACCCCGCACCCTAGTGATACATACATCAGAGAAAATCAGCGGAACATAAAACATGAGACATGAAACAAGAGATATAATAAATAAACAGGCCAACCAAAACAATTTGCCCGGTATATACATAAACACGAACAGTTTAATCCTTTTACAACCGCCCAGCATTACTACTGCACTCTAAGATTTATACAACAACTATGACGGGGCAGGCCCGCCATACCCCGAACGCATAAGAACTTACGCACTGTGGTAACATACCAAAGATAAGCCTCCGACGGAACGAGCTTCCCAAAACGTGAAATGAGATCCTAAACGCGGATCGATACCGATGTACCTCTACTGCGGCGTGACGCGGCCGAAGTCGGTCAAGACAACAGTACCAAGTATGTGAAATCTGCATATCAGAATGAAATCATACTAGTCTATATAAAGCAGGAGACATGTATGATAACCAAACTACAGTTCACAACATAAAACAGCCATCACTCCAATATAACTATGGGTCTCACGCCCACAACATCAATCAGGTTCGCATTATGGCCGCATGCCCCCGGAATACTGCATCGGTGTAGACATGTCCATGTGACCTCAACAACAAGACAAAGAATCCAGATGGAAGCATACGTGCGCTACGATCGTGTCGGTATGTCCAAAGGGAAACAAGAAGACAACTTTCCAAATGGACGATACCCGCAGCGCCACGATCGTGTCGATATGTCCAGAGGAAACAATAGACGGCATTCCAAATGGACGATACCCGCGCTACGCATCGTGTCAGTATGTCCAAAAGGAAATCACAAGGCGATAATCAAAATGGAAACATACCCGTGCGCTACGCATCGTGTCAGTATATCCAAAGCGATTAACCACAAGACCTTAACCAAAATGGAAGCATACCCGTGCGCTACGCATCGTGTCAGTATGTCCAAAGTGATTAACAACAATAATACTATCAACGAACGCATTGCGGAATTTCTCCGTCACGCAAGACGTCCAAGTAAGTTCTCAACCAGTCAACCGACCCTCTATCGAGAGACGCGGTAACACAGAAACACAACGCTTGTACAATAAAGGCTATCATCACAAGCATAGGCAAGTTTCACAACAACAAGCATAGGCAAGTTTCACACAACTCAAAGTACTTTCATTTTATGCCAAAGTCCGGGTTGTTTAACCCCAAAGTACTACATACGTTAAGTTCTTTTAAAGGAGATCCATTTCTTTTATAAGAGTCACCCGATACCCGTAGTATTAGAATGACCACCCCACCTTCCTTTTCAAAACCAAGTAACAACATTCTTTTCCTAAGTTCCAGTTTGCCTAGTTTCAATTACTCAAGCTTCTCATTTTCAAATGGTTTCATATTTCCCAAACTTAATCACTTGATTCCTTTTTAGAACAATTAAGTAACATATGTCATATATGTGAGTAGTTTATTCTTGTTTATAACGATCTTATTACAGCAGCCATGATCTAGAAAATGTAATATCATTTTGTCTCATCTTAGCTTCTATGCAGATGGAGGTTTCTACTGGTTTTAATACAACACATCATTATTAAATACATTTTCCTTTTATTAACGCTGCAGATGGTCCTGTCGATACACATTCGATTCCCAAATCAAGAAACATTATCCCTTTAAAAACCAAGTACTCATTACTCACGAATGAGGTTTCACACAAACATCCACATTAAAACAAATAAGTTAAGTCTCTTATCTTAACAGATCAAGTCTCTTAACTTCTAACATCAGTAAACCATTTTCACTTACATAAGGTCGTTATAACTAACTTCCCATAAAGCTATTATAACACCCTATGTTTTAAACCAACCAAATCACTTAGCACATGTATGCGTCTCACGCATTACATAGTTCACAACAATCATGCTAGAAAAGATAGGAAGAGGTTCACATACCTCGCGACGATTTATCGACAATAAGCAAAATGCTCCAAGTACTACAACCTTGCTAGCCCTTTCCACTCCTCGAGTAGAATACGCTACTCTTAGTACTTTCACCTATAAAGGTCACAAACATCTATTAACCCCGAAACACAAGTTTCTATCTTTCTAAAGAAAATTCGGCAGCACCTCCCCCCCCCGCAACAGCGTAAATCTCCTCCTCTATCGAGGCCGGCTACCAAGCCAACCAGGGGGGGGGTTTACACGTCTAACCGGACGTGTACAATTCTACACAAGTCTACTGCACACTACCTATGTAAAAACAGTTCAGTTCAGTTCTTTATTCTTCAGGCTTAAGTCAAAAGACATTGCCGAATACTAAGTAGTTCCATATATAGTATACTTCAACTATATACTCTAACAAACATGTAATTTCCAATTACAATAGAGGGACAAGATAATTACCTCGATAAGCCCAAAATTATCCAAGTTATAATGTCGATCCTGAGCAAGGTTTAGCTCCACCCCGTGCGCTCCAAACCACTCCAAACAACCCTTAGAAGTTCTAACCAACTTCTACTCACATACTTCAACCAACGATGAAGATTTCCTTAGGGTTTCGGTTTGAGACTAAAAGGACAAAAGGTAGTATTTCCGGACTCTACGTAAAGAGGTATCTTTGGAATACTACAAGGTACAAGGCTAAGGTATTTTGGGCATTATAACAATACTTGGAAGACAACTTTCTACCAAGGGGGGGGGTAGGCTCGGCTAGCACAACTAGGCTAGGGGAGGGTGTTCTCGGCAAGGGCCTCTTTCGAGGAGAGGAGCTCTTGGACGAGAGTCAACAAGAGGAGGGAGAGGATTCAAGACTTGGAAACATTTGTGGATGAATGAAGTCTTCACAAAGGGGTATTTATAGCAAACTCAAATGCCAACCAACGGCCAAGATCAAGCCACGCGAGGCAAGTGTAAGGCCTTGATCAAGCCAAGTGCACCCTAACCCCTACTCCACAAAACATGGCACAAGACAAGCCACAAAACAAGGCCAAAACAAGGCACAAAACAAGGAACCAATAGGGCCAAAAACGTGAGCCACAAAGACAAATCCAATTCGTGAACCACCTCTTCCACTTGGACGCCCACTTGCTTCCAATGTGAGGGTGACACATGTCACCCTCCCGTTGGTCCAAAATGTTTCGTCTCTCGGAAAAATCCGCAAAAATTAAAAAGGACATAGCCGGAATTTTCCCTACGAAAGCTGTGGAAACGTTTCGTCGGAAAACGACTCTAGTCGGCACTTGTGCCCAAATGTAACTTTGGCCAAGCCACCTAGGCGGGGGTGACACGTGTCACCCTCCTAATGGCCCTCAAAAACGTCTTTCGAAAAAAATATCCACAATGGCCAAAATCTCGAAAACAAAGTGGGCCCCACAAAACCGTAAATTTCTCCCGTGGGCCCCACGTGACCATTTCCGAAAATAAAATCTCAAAATTCTAATATAATCCATGAAGTCCAAATACCAAATCTGGGAATCCAATTCCCATTAACGAACCTTTTTCTTCACAAATAACCGGAAACTTTTCCGTCGAAAACTCACATCTTTCTTTCTTTTCAAAATTTCTGCCGTACGCTCGCACGTACGTCCTCACATACATACCCTGCAACTACGGGGTATAACATTCTCCCCTCCTTAGAAACATTCGTCCCGAATGTTCCTTCTCAAGACGGATATCGAAGAAGCTCTTCTAACAAATTGCCAACGCCACAGCTTGGTCACGAAATAACACACGTTATCTTCCTTCCTTACTCGTCGTGCCCTTCTCGAACACTTGAACTCTCCCAGTACGTACCATACTTCAGTTATTACTTCCGTTCCCGAAAATCTCTGGAGTCACTACCTCCAAACTTGGTCATCTTACTAACCTCCAACTTCCTTAAGGCCATTCCCGGCCTTTACGAACCGCTTCTGGTCGAACGCGTCCACGAACTCATACGATGATCATCTAAACTCGGGCCTAGCATCCTCGTGACCCTACCATCTGGCGGGACCACCCAGAACTGACCCCACCTTAATCCGGGCTACGGGTTGACCCGTATCACGTCCTCAACCCGACCCACAACCGTGCCAAACTCTTGTTCCCCGATCCGGAACAATCTTACTAATTCACATCATGAAAGCTACCACTTCCATCTCACACTACCCATGGACTTATCACACAAATAAATCCCACGTACTACTACTCTGATAAGGGTCAAAAATAAATCTTTAACTCAAGACGACCTTACCCCTAAGGTCTCAGTCGTGACATAGTCTAAGGTTCCCACTTACCATGCCCCCATACGTATCCTTCCAACTAACCATGCATTTTAACTCACACATATCACAATGCTATCCGTACATAGCACACAATAATGAGATCATCATAACAAGCATACCAAAACTCTAGAGGGTTAAGGATATACCGAAGCTACCGCCCACTCTAATCATAGGCCCACTGCAGGCGATAGTCAGTAGGTGATAAACCAGCCACGCATCCCGGCGTCGAGTCGTAACATCCGCGCTTCCCTGGCTCGACAGCCTCGCAAAATGGCCCGCTGGCCGCATGCAAAACAAACTCCCAATCTAGCACGACACTCTCCAACATGGAGTCTACCACAATGGTCACAACGAGGTGGTGGCTTCACCGTTAACACCCCGCTCGCCAAAATCTGAACCTCGAGCCCGACCGCTTCCTCAAGACGTGGAGGACCACTGCATCGCGGGGTATATAACTAGCTCGGCCGAGGCGGTCCGCCTCGAAAGCCACCAAAGGACCTCGCCGCCCCGCCCTCTTCTGGCGATCCAGTCATTCCGTCGACCCTCCGTGCCTCACATCCTAGTGCATGAGCTGCGTGCGGCAATGTCCATGCCCTACAAGAGAAACACCCGCGACAAGACTCACCATATAATCATCAAGCCCGTGGACGTATCGATGCACTCCTATCCTCCATATTCGCAACTAGCGCAGGACATATCGAGCCAAAGAATCGAACTCGAGTACTTCCCCGACAGCGCTCTCTCGCCTCAAGAATAAAATCATTTACCGCGTTCTCCTCATCCGCGGAGGCGTGAAGTGCGTGAGAAAGCCCGAAAACTCATCCCATACTGCTGGAGGTGCATGCTCTCCCGAAAGCTCCCATGAATCAAACCAATCGATCGCGGTATCACGCACCGACGCGAACCAAAGGTCACGCACTCGGTCCTCAAGCCTTGATCACCCGCATGATCCGTCAGAATCGCCGGATGAACTCCTCGCGATCATCCTCCGCCTCGACCCATAAAACTCTGGCGGCTACAACTCGTAAAGTCCCGTAGCCTCAAACTATCTCGCTTTCGGGTGAACCATCGTGCATCGAACTGAATC
Source organism: Przewalskia tangutica (assembly GCA_029844215.1). Classification (NCBI taxonomy): domain Eukaryota; kingdom Viridiplantae; phylum Streptophyta; class Magnoliopsida; order Solanales; family Solanaceae; genus Przewalskia; species Przewalskia tangutica. The sequence continues at coordinate 17,878,325 of CM056718.1, forward strand.
GCCAGATCCATTTATCTCATATTCGCCACAACCTCGCCAATAATCGCCATCTCTCGCGACCCATCTCCCGCCTGCATCGTGGGACTGAGGCTCGATATCGCGGTCTCAGCCTATTGCCGCGCCTAACCTTCGCTGGCCGGGCGGCGCGAAACCCGCCGTCAAGCACAACCTCGTGTAATCGCTCGGGCTCGCGCTCGTACTCTCTCAGATCTCACTAGCAAGACTCTACGCCTTGCCCTTCGGGCTCTGGTTGCTGCGCGAGGCATAATCGTAAAACGAGATACGCCGGAGGGTCCAACTTACAACACGACTCTAAGGCACGATCTCGTAATGAGAAGAATGGAAACCAATCCTAAATGTCCTATAGCCTCGATTATAGATGTGGTGCACAACACACCGATAATCAAGACTTACTAGACACGGCTCAGACACTTTCCGAGGATTAATCGCTTCGATACCACTTTTGTCACTTTGCCGCGAGGTTCTAGTGTCACTCCGCGACCCAACAAATGGTACCGGCCGCATGCGATCCCCGAGGTTTGGACCTTCTCAGACGTGCCATACGGAGAGCCACGGTTCGGCCCTGCTCTCGCGTGAGATGCTCGCCTCTTTATACGCCACTCGAAGGAGGTCAAGATAACAGTACCAAGTATGTGAAATCATAATATCAGAATGAAATCATACTAGTCTATATAAAGCGAGAGACATGTATGATAACCAAACTACGATTCACAACATAAAACAATCATCACTCCAATATAACTATGGGTCTCACGCCCACAACATCAATCGAGTTCAGATCACGGCCGCATGCCCCTGCATCAGACGTGTAGACATGTCCATGTGACTCAACAACAAGACAAAGAATCCAGATGGAAGCATACCCGCGCGCTACGATCGTGTCGGTATGTCCAAAGGGAAACAAGAAGACAACTTTCCAAATGGACGATACCCGCAGCGCTACGATCGTCGGTCGATATGTCCAGAGGGAAACAATAGACGGCATTCCAAATGGACGATACCCGCGCGCTACGATCGTGTCGAGATGTCCAAAAGGAAATCACAAGGCGATAATCAAAATGGAAACATACCCGCGCGCCACGATCGCGGTCAAGATATCCAAAGCGATTAACCACAAGACCTTAACCAAATGGAAGATACCCGCGCGCACGATCGTGTCGATGTCCAAAGTGATTAACAACAATAATACTATCAACAGGAACGTACCCGTGGAATTTCTCCGTCACTGCCGGCACGTCCAAGTAAGTTCTCAACAAGTCAACCGACCCTCCATCGAGAGACGCGGTAACACAGAAACACAACGCTTGTACAATAAAGGTTATCATCACAAGCATAGGCAAGTTTCACAACAACAAGCATAGGCAAGTTTCACACAACTCAAAGTACTTTCATTTTATGCCAAAGTCCGGGTTGTTTAACCCCAAAGTACTACATACGTTAAGTTCTTTTAAAGGAGATCCATTTCTTTTATAAGAGTCACCCGATACCCGTAGTATTAGAATGACCACCCCACCTTCCTTTTCAAAACCAAGTAACAACATTCTTTTCCTAAGTTCCAGTTTGCCTAGTTTCAATTACTCAAGCTTCTCATTTTCAAATGGTTTCATATTTCCCAAACTTAATCACTTGATTCCTTTTTAGAACAATTAAGTAACATATGTCATATATGTGAGTAGTTTATTCTTGTTTATAACGATCTTATTACAGCAGCCATGATCTAGAAAATGTAATATCATTTTGTCTCATCTTAGCTTCTATGCAGATGGAGGTTTCTACTGGTTTTAATACAACACATCATTATTAAATACATTTTCCTTTTATTAACGCTGCAGTGGTCTGTCGATACACATTCTGATTCCCGAAATCAGTAAAACATTATCCCTTTAAAAACCAAGTACTCATTACTCACGAATGAGGTTTCACACAAACATCCACATTAAAACAAATAAGTTAAGTCTCTTATCTTAACAGATCAAGTCTCTTAACTTCTAACATCAGTAAACCATTTTCACTTACATAAGGTCGTTATAACTAACTTCCCATAAAGCTATTATAACACCCTATGTTTTAAACCAACCAAATCACTTAGCACATGTACGTCTACCGTACTACATAGTTCACAACAATCATGCTAGAAAAGATAGGAAGAGGTTCACATACCTCGCGACGATTTATCGACAATAAGCAAAATGCTCCAAGTACTACAACCTTGCTAGCCCTTTCCACTCCTCGAGTAGAATACGCTACTCTTAGTACTTTCACCTATAAAGGTCACAAACATCTATTAACCCCGAAACACAAGTTTCTATCTTTCTAAAGAAAATTCAAAGACCTCCCCAACAACAGAAATCTCCTCCTCTATCGAGGCCGCTACCAAGCCAACCAGTGGGGTTTACACGCCTAACCTGACGTGTACAATTCTACACAAGTCTACCGCAATACGCCCCATGTAAAAACAAATTTCGGGCTTTATTCTTCAGCTTAAGTCAAAAGACATTGCACGAATACTAAGTAGTTCCATATATAGTATACTTCAACTATATACTCTAACAAACATGTAATTTCCAATTACAATAGAGGACAAGATAATTACCTCGATAAGCCCAAAATTATCCAAGTTATAATGTCGATCCCGAGCAAGGTTTAGCTCCACTCCGCGCGCTCCAAACCACTCCAAACAACCCTTAGAAGTTCTAACCAACTTCTACTCACATACTTCAACCAACGATGAAGATTTCCTTAGGGTTTGGTTTGAGACTAAAGGACAAAAGGTAGTATTTCCGACTCTACGAAAGAGGTATCTTTGGAATACTACAAGGTACAAGGCTAAGGTATTTTGGGCATTATAACAATACTGGAAGACAACTTTCTACCAAGGGGGTAGGCCTGGCTAGCACAACTAGGCAGTGAGGGGGTGTTCTCGCCATGGCCTCTTTCATGGGAGAGAGCTCTTGGACGAGAGTCAACAAGAGGAGGAGGGATTCAAGACTTGGAAACATTTGTGGATGAATGAAGTCTTCACAGCGGGGTATTTATAGCAAACTCAAACGCCAACCAACGGCCAAGATCAAGCCACGCAAGGCAAGTGTAAGGCCTTGATCAAGCCAAGTGCACCCTAACCCCTACTCCACAAAACACGGCACAAGACAAGCCACAAAACAAGGCCAAAACAAGGCACAAAACAAGGAACCAATAGGCCAAAAACGTGAGCCACAAAGACAAATCCACCGTGAACCACCTCTTCCACTGACGCCCACTTGCTTCAATGCGAGGGTGACACATGTCACCCTCCCGTTGGTCCAAAATGTTTCGCCTCTCGAAAAATCCGCAAAAATTAAAAAGACATAGCCGGAATTTTCCTACGAAAGTCGTGGGAAACGCTTTCGTCGAAAACGACTTAGCCGCAAGACTGCGCCCAAATGTAACTTCGCCAAGCCACCTAGCGGGGTGACACGTGTCACCCTCCTAATGGCCCTCAAAAACGCCTTCAAAAAAATATCCACAATGGCCAAAATCTCAAAACAAAGTGGTTCTACAAAATCAGTAAATTTCTCCCGTGGGCCCCACGTGACCATTTCCGAAAATAAAATCTCAAAATTCTAATATAATCCATGAAGTCCAAATACCAAATCTGGGAATCCAATTCCCATTAACGAACCTTTTTCTTCACAAATAACCGGAAACTTTTCCGTCGAAAACTCACATCTTTCTTTCTTTTCAAAATTTCAGCCGTACGCTCGCACGTACGTCCTCACATACATACCCTGCAACTACGGGGTATAACAAGTGCCTCTGTGGGCATCTGGTTATATTGGCCACACATGCATTCATATCATATCGTCTTGGCCACACATGCATCCATTTAGGCCACACAGGCACAATATGTGGCCACTTAGGGCTCTTTTGTGATAATATGTATCAGTTGTAGGTGGTGTGCGTATATCACGGCTTTTCCTCTTTCCATTCCCCTACATATATATATAATATTTACCATATAGTAATGTGCATAGCACAAGTAGTCCAGGATAATATGTGAATGCAATGCAAATGAAATGCATGAATGGTAACACCATATTTCAATCTCAACGGGTGACATATTACCTTTGTACCTTTGACAACACTGTGAATATCATTATCATTTTTCATATGCCTCATTAAGGACTTAGAAACAATTTAGACATGTTATCAGCATAAGAATCAATAACATGATTATTCTTAACTTCTAGGAGTAGAATAAATTATGGAACAATACCACAGTCATATTTCATTATATGGGACATGCCAAAAGAAGAAATAATTTGTCTTAACATACCTTCTTTTCGACAACGTAGAAACAACATGGCTGCTACGAATTTCCAGAGCGAAAGATCATAAAAGATAAATCGGAGAAGTAGGTCTAACCATCACACCATAACCATCTGGGACACTGAAAAGCTAAGCATCATTTCTAGAGTCACCACAGGCAAGCGTGTTTGGTAATTTATCCTCACTTCTAATTCTTAAGTAATTGGTTCTAATAACTAACAACTTCATCCACAACCTCCATAAGACGTTAAGTCTTATCTACTTCCATACACAAAGAAGTGAAGAGAAATATAATATGTTTCACCATAAAGTGGGCCACGTAAATACTTCTTTCCACGAGGACCTTGTAAATAGCTTATTACTGGCCGTAAACTGCTTCATTTTTCCTCCTTTTAAAAGGATAACACGCAGAAGATGTCAAAATCTCTAAGAACAAACCATTGTTACACGGTATGTTGAATCACAGTTGGTGAACTTTGGAAGATTTTCTAATTCTAAATTTCGTATTTATGATAGCCATATTCCTTGGAGATAATACAGGATTGAGAATAGAAAGAGTCTTGCCTGTGTTATAGCCCTTAAGACATAAAGTTAGCCATGCACTCTTAGAATATGACACCTCCTAACTGATTTGTCCATCTTAAATGTTGTTGTTGCACGTGGACTGTCCACTAATCAATTATTTCTCCCTCTAATTAATTAATCAATTATACGCACAATTAATTTTAGATCTCACTTCATTTAAAATCCTAATAACTCATAAGACCTTCGTATACTCAATGTCATAATTCTTATAATATGACACTAGTCCATAACCTCCTTATGCATACATCAAATTTATTCTTGATCCCCGTCGTCACACTTATTACGTCCAAAATTATTTCTGGGTTTCATCTATTTATATACTAATCTCTTATTAGCGTATGTCGATATAACAAAATTTTCCCAACGCTCAGGTCTATTTCCTTCATTTAGATGCTCAAATTACCACTCAAAATTACGAGACGTTACATCATTCCCTCCTTAGAAACATTCGTCCTCGAATGTTTGGGTGACATATAACATACATCACTATATTAGACCTCTCATGTTCTTCAAGTATTAATTACAATACCAGGAATTGGAGTTTATCCCGTGCTTATTTTCAATCTTCGGTGATGGCCTGATATAGGTGGGGATATTTGTACATTATTTCTCCTTCTGCCTCCCACGTCATCTCTTCCACGTTCTTATTCATTTCTTCATATGACAAGATTCTACAGAATCGCACATCCTCAATCGGTACAATCCGAGAAGGATCTCCAACGCATGCTCTCAACATGAAAACATGTAAAACAGGATGAATAAATTCTAATTTTGAAGGCAAATCTAATTCGTAAGCCACTTGGCCGATTCGTCAAAATATGTGATATGGCTTGGTGTACCAAGTCATGACCAAATAATTTTGATTCGCCTACTTCGAATCATCCATTAAGAAATTTGTATTTTCGTCTATACAAAGTCTCGTATGGAGTCATTTTGATGCTAGTATTGATACATTATTCACTTACAAATAGGTAGGATGAGGCTGAATTGTTGATTACAATAGTCTATGCTTATAACACTATTGATCAAAGGAGGGGACTATGGAAAACATTGAATGAAATTTCACAAACGGCCAATAAACCATGGATAGTTTGTGGATATTTAAACAGTGTGTTGTAAAACCAAGATAGATTTTGAAATCATGTCACTTAAATTATGGATTTCACTGATTGTATTCACGATGTTGGAGTATCTGAACTCCCCTGGAAGGGTGACTATTATACTTGGACAAATAATCAACAGAGGGTAGACAGGATATATAGTAGGATCGATAGAGCATTTGGTTGTGATGAATGGATGCTCAATTGGGGTAAAATTATCACTGAATATGTTGTTCCTGTCACGATCCGAACCCCGGGCCCGCGACTGGTGCCCTACCTGGGCACCCCCTCTTATACCCTCACATCCCTTACAAGACATAGGTCAAATAATAAATGAAAATTGTATATGTAGCAACATGGAAAGCCGATGGGGCTGCCGCTATATATATATAAACGGGAACATCCCTACAACACCGTAGTACAACTAGTCAACAACATATATACACAACTCCCGCAAGTCCAGCCCACATATGAATACAGACCTGTAAGAGTTTGGACAGTAACCTATGACGGGACAGGGCCCCGCCACACCCCTGAATGTACGTAAACCTATCGTACCAGGGTCCGTACCAACATGACAAGCCTCCGAAATAATAGAGCTTTAACAAGAAAACTGAGTAGAGATCCCAAGAGAGAGGATCACCAAACTGTGTACCTAAACCTGCGGCATGAAACGCAGCCCCCCGAGGAAAGGGGGTCAGTACAACAAGTACTAAATATGTAAACATAAAGTACAGTAAATAAACCATAACTGGCCAAAAGATGATAGAGACAAGTAAAAACATTACCAGCTCCAACCATGTCATATAAAATAAAAGCCAACTGTACCTTGTATCACTGTACCACTATACTACTGTACTTTGTATAAACAAATGAGAGTCAACTGAGCCTTTTAAAAATATATCTTTTTAACAGTAAGATCCACCGTGTCATTTCAAATTATGAAATAAATACCATATCAAAATATGAAAGCCATGTCAGTGTCATCCGCCCTCAGAATCATTATGCAATTCCAACCATGGGTCTTAGACCCGCAATATCAAAGCGTGCCCGTGGAATTCCTTCATCACTGTCGGCATACACAAAGTATAATATATAACATGCCCGTGGAATTTCTCGTGATCACCGCTTGCATGCACAAAGTATAATATATAACATGCCCGTGGAATTCCTGCATCTCGGGAACATGTCATCATGGAGAGCTAGTCCATGGAATAATATAATATGTTTCACCACAAAGTGGGCCACATAAATACCTCCTTCCACGAGGACCTTGTAAATAGCTTATTCCTGACCTTAAACTACTTCTTTTTTCCTCCTTTTAAAAGGATAACACGCAGCTGCTGTCAAAATCTCTAAGAACAAACCATAGTTACACGGTATGTTGAATCACAATTGGGGAACTTTGGAAGATTTTCTAGTTCAAAATTTCGTATTTATGATAGCCATATTCCTTGGAGATAATACAGGATTGAAAATAGGTAAGAGGCTTGCTTCCAGGTCATTGCCCTTAAGACATAAAGTTAGCCATGCACTCTTAGAATATGACACCCCCTAAATGATTTGTCCATCTTAAATGTTGTTGTTGTACCTGGACTTTCCACTAATCAATTATTCCTCCCTCCAATTAATTAATCAATTAATTCTAGATCCCACATCATTTAAATTCTAATAACTCATAAGACATTCGTATACTCAAGTCATAATTCTTGTAATATGACACTAGTCCATAACCTCCTTATGCATATACCAAATTTATTATTGATCCTCGTCGTCACACTTGTTACGTCCAAAATTATTTCAGGGCTTCATCTATTTATATACTAATCACTTATTAGCGTATGTCGATATAACAAAAATTTTCCAACGCTCGGGTCTATTTCCTTCGTTTAGGTGCTCAAATTATCACCCAAAATTACGAGACGTTACACCGACGTTGGTCCCAATTCTCGTTGGGCCAGCATGCCCACTGCCTGTTGGTCAGTCCATCACATGTCCGGATATTTCCCGCATCACTCTCCTATTTCCTAGTGAAATTGTACATTAAATTAAGAATTCTGAAATTAATTACTAATACTAATTAAGAGTAGAAGTTAATTATGAAGATGATGGGTTGTGAATTATGAAGACAACTTTTTAAATTAAAATAAAATAACTAAAAATGATATAAAAAGTCAAAAAAAAAAAGATAAATAGGATCCTTGGTCATGGATAGGTGCCACATAAGATTGTCTATTCCTAGCTTTATATTATATATTGATTCAACTTAGGTATTTTGACATAAAGTTCGGTCGAATAAATTTTTACACAGAACCAACAACTTGTTCTTCGAATTTCAACAATAAAACACACGACATTCAACACTCAAATCTACCTCAAATAAGATCAAATTTGAAGCATAAATTGCATACTCCTTTCATTTTTAAAAGATTGTCTGGTTTTGACTTGACACAAAGTTTTAAAAAGTAAAAAATATTTTTGAATCTTGTGGTCTTAAATTAAAAATGTGTTGAATATACAAAAACAATCTTTAATCTTGTGTTCTTAAACATGTCATGTGTAAAGTTTGAATGAAAGAGTTGCCAAAAAATGAAAGAGACCTTTTTTAAACAAACGAAAAAGGAAAGTAAGACAAACTTTTTGAAATGGAAGGAGTATATCACAATTAAGGGAAATTTTCTAAAATACACCTCAACATTTGCCCGAATTTGCTGTAACACACATAATATTTACGGGGGTCTTATTACCCCATGTATATATTTTAAAATAATTTTTTTGATATTTATCGAGTGGGTTGGATAACAATTCCAACACGTGCTGAACAAAAGGCGAAAAAATAAAGAAGTCCGACCATTTTCAGGTCATTTCACTCTTTGAACAAAACAAAAAATTAGAATTCTCTTCTACACTCTTAATTTTTTATTCACTTGAAATTTAATCTTGTGAATCACTATATTCTTTCATAATCGAGTCTTGGCTTGTATCTGTTAAGAATAGAAAATATTAGCATAGCCCACTGTATTGGGCCTTTTGTGTATTAAGGGATGAAGCCCATTTACTATTTGTTATCAATGTATAGCAGCCCACATGTAGTATTCTATATAGGAAGTTACAGATGTATTATTCAGACGATAAGAAATAAATAAAAAAGAGCAACTGCTCCTTCTTCTCTCTACTCGACCCTCTCTCTTCCTCTCTCTACTGTTACAAAGTTTAGGTCTTCTTCTTCACCTTTAAGATCTTGTTCTTTCTAGCAGTCTCATGTCTGCATGTTATTGTGTATGTCTCGGATGTGAATGTCTTCATGGTATCAGAGCCCAGAGTATCCTTCCGCAACTACTCGACTAAGATCCGAGCGATTCTGGTGATTTCTGACCTATTATGTTTGTTTATCTTCTTTATCTGTCTTTGGTATGTTCTTGATGTGAATTAGGGTAAGACCAGCCCAGTATTTACCTTATCTGTGAACTAGGGCACGAAATAGTATTGTTTACGATTTGTGTTCTTTCTTGCTTCATTCTTGGAATTGGTCTTCTAAATTGATCAATTAACACTGAGTATTGATTTATTCTTCTAATCAATACTATTCGAAAATCTCCCCTTTCTTGAAAAATTAGGGCATAACCCTTACTCTAAAAGATTCTTCGCATCAAGGAATCATAATGAGACCTGACCAAACTCAAGAGACTATGGAAACTGGTACCACTTCCTCGCCCATCGAAAGGATCGACCTCACAAGCATAAATCGTGATAGACCATAATCATCCCCTACACCTTCAATCCACAGATGTGAGTAGTGCCTCATTGATCTCCTTTCAACTTTTAGGATCTGAAAACTATACTGTATGGAGTAAATATATGAGAATAGCACTACTTGGAAGAAATAAAATGGGGTTTGTTAATGGAAAGCACCAAAAAAATCAATTTGGGGCAGACCTAGGGGACCATTGGGATAGAGTCAATGCTGTAGTCCAAGCATGGCTCATGAATTCAGTTTCGAAGGACCTACTAAGTGGTCTGTTATATGCTGAATCTGCCTTGGAGGTATGGGAGGACTTAAGAGAAAGGTTTGACAAAATAGATGGGTCAAGAATTTATGACTTACACAGAGAGATTGCTACCATTTCTCAGGGAAACTCCTTGATGGGCGGTAAGATGCACACACTTTAAACGCAAGTGCACGTTATCGTATCAAGTAGTATAGTCTTAGATAAGACCGAATATCGTCCTCTAGGATTAGGGTTCAAGTACCAATTATCTATTTTCTAGTATCTATTTGGTGAATTAATGAGTGATTGGTTGTTTATGACTAAGAATTATAAAAGCTATTTAAAGTATAAAGATTTACTTCAGGAGTGATGAGAATAGGGCTTCTATGTATCCTCACTATCCGCTTATGCTACTTACTAATGCATTACTTATGGTATTCTTCTTTTGGAGAAAGCAGGTTTACGAAATCGTTTTATACTCCCGTTAGGGTTATATAAACACTCAACCCCAGTATCGTTCCTTACCTACCTTTCGGTGATAAGGGTAACTTTATAGGAGGATTAAGAACAAAAACCTAGTTGACCGTCACGCACAATGCGCAAAATTAGGGTTGTTAAGCCTCTCATCAACGCTACATAACTAATTGAGGTATTTTCATCCTCAATTCAATCATGTCTACCCAACTTATATCATATTCACAATCCCCCCTTTTCAGAATCTGATTAGAAATCATATAGTGATAATTAGTTGTCAATTAATTACCAAGAATTCAACTCAATTATTGGATAGATCTCTCAATAAGAAAAACAACCATAAGCATGCATTAATTTATAGCATAAGTTTCAAGCAATTCAACATAGAAAGCCCTATAAGAGAATTAGTTCCTAGCCATAGACATGACAAGAACTAATTCAATATCCAACATCAAAACTGAAATAAAGTAAAAGAAAGAAAAGAAAATTACTAAGAATGAGTCTCCAAGCCAAGCATCCAAGGGTTGTGTTGTGGAATATTTACAAGGTGGATTGGTGGAAGGATGGATGTAGAATGGTGAATGGTAGAATGGAGAATGAAGAATTCTTCTAATGATGTAGAGTATTTATAGCCAAAGAATCCTTTAGGTGAAGGGTTAAGGATTTGTGTAGGTAGGAAAAGTTATTAGAATCCTTTTAGGTAAGGGTTTTTAGGTAGGAAAGGTTTTCCCTTTAGGTAGGAAAAGTTATCCCTTTAGGAAGGAAAAGTTATCCCTTTAGGATTCTGAAACATGTCAAATTCGCCCAAAGATTTCATAATTCCAGCGTCGCGCGCTCGCAGATCAAGCGTGCGGCTGAAATTCAAAGAATCGGGACTTTCAAGACTTTGGGCGCCATGGCTATTTTCTGGCCATACGCCGGTGACATTTTTCTCGCGAATTTCGCTTAAATGCTCTTTTTTCGTCCGACTTCGTCGATTTTCTATAATTTCTAACTTTAGACTTCATTTATTGGCCCTTTTGTGTGCAATTTCATCTCTTTTATGCTCATTTCATCTCCTTTTCGTCATTTCTCCATTTTTGACCGCTGTGACACAAAAGAAAGGAAAACGACCCTAATACTATACTAAACATAAATAAAATGAGTAAAATACTAACTAAAAATGACTCAAAAAGTGTATATAAAATACACCGATCACTCCTCTGTATCTGAATATTTCTCTAGATTAAAGAGCCTGTGGGTTGAATCTCAGTCTTTAGTTCCCCCACCCAACTGTGGATGCCCCAAATCCAGAGAATTTGTAGACTATCTTGAAAGGCAGAAACTGTATCAGTTCTTAATGAGATTAAATGAGAACTATATGCAAGCTAGAAGCCAAATACTTCTCATGTCTACTCTACCTACTGTAAACAAGGCATACTCCATGATTACAAGTGATGAAAGCCAAAAATCTGTTATTACAAAATCTGCTGGATTGTTGGGGGCTGGACCTAGTGGTGCTAAACAAAATATGGCCCATGACCCCACTGCTTTATTTTCTAAAGAAGGGTCAGGTACACAGAAACATAAAAAATCTACCTCAAACCTTTTTTGTGAGGTGTGTAAAATGAGAGGGCATACTAAGGAGTTCTGTTACAGGGTGGTTGGTTACCCACCTGGTTTTAAGTCTAAGAGAAAAGAGCATGCTGCATATGGAGCCTTTGAATCAAAAAGAAGTAAGGGTAATGTTGATTCAAGGAGTACCAGTTCTGATCCTACTGAAGAAGCTGTGCTTTCCAAGGGGCAGTATGAGCAGATTGTTAAGCTTCTCAATCTCAAGATAGACCAGGCAGACACTACACAAGACAGGAATTCACAACATGTCTCAAATGCTGTAACTGCAGGTATCTCTAAACACAAATCTCTATTAGGAAAAAATATAATGAGACAGTGGATAATAGACACTGGGGCAACCAATCATATGGTGTCTGATATAAATTTAGTTAATAAGGAAACTATATTAGAAAACCATATTGATTCTAAGAAAGTGCATCTACCAAATGGAGAACTAGTTAATGTAACACATATTGGCTCCAGTAACATATCTGACAGGTGCACACTACAAAATGTCTTCTACATACCTCAGTTTAAATTCAATTTGATATCTGTCTCTCAGCTAACAAAGGATTTGCAGTGTGCTGCTATCTTTTATCCTGATTTTTGTGTGTTTCAGGATCTTTACAATGGGAAGGTGAAGGAGATTGGTAGACTACAAGATGGACTCTACATACTAGTGAACCAGGCTTCTTCACAGCTATTAGGAACTCAAGAGGAAGTAAGTTTGAGTGTAAATAAAACTGCTAATCACACACTTACTGAGGAAGAAATAGATACATGGCACAAAAGATTTGGACACACTTCTAGCAATGTATTGAGTAGACTAATTAGAGCTAACTCAGGAACTATAGCTAGAATAATAAGAAACTGTAAAATCTGTCCTTGTGCAAAGCAATGTAGGTTACCTTTTCCTTTAAGCAACAGTAGGAGTACTGCAGCCTTTGATCTGATTCACATGGATGTATGGGGCCCTTATAAAATTCAAACTCATAATGGAAAGAGGTACTTCCTTACTATAGTAGATGACTTTACTAGAATGACTTGGATTTATTTACTTAAACTTAAATTTGATGTATGCACTGTTTTACAACAATTTCTGATTTTTGTACAAACTCAGTTTGATAAAACAGTTAGGGTAATAAGGACTGATAATGGTACTGAATTTGTAAATGAAGCTTGCAATACTATATTCCTTAAGTTAGGTATAATACATCGTAAATTCAGGCCTATACACCACAACAAAATGGTGTGGCTGAAAGAAAACATAGACATATTCTTGAGTTAACTAGAGCCATAAGGTTTCAAGGTCATATTCCTCTAAAATTCTGGGGAATGTGCATCTAGGCAGCAGTCTATCTCATTAATAGATTACCATCCTCAATCACTGGGAAAACTCCTTATGAAATGCTGTATAAAAGGAAGCCTTCTATCCATCACTTAAGGGTCCTAGGATGTCTCTGCTTTGCCAATAACCTCTCTGAAAATGATAAGTTACTATCTAGAACTAGATGTTGTGTTCTTATGGGATACTCTGAAACACAAAAGGGATATATCCTTTATGACTTAGAAACCAAAGTGTTCTTAGTAAATAGAGATGTAAGTTTCAGAGAAAATGAGTTTCCTTTTAAAACTGCTATCCCTGAGGAACCAGTGTTTCAAAGTGAACAAAATGACATTCCTTCTATCATTGATATAGCAGACACAATTCCAAACAATACTAATCACTGTATACCTGATACATATTTATCTCAGAATAATAGCAGTAAGGTCAACATAGAGACTGAGGAGGGTACTGAATCAAATAGGAGTATTCCAGAGATAGAACTAATTCAGACCCCTACTGATTCTGAGAGTCTGACAAATGTAAGGAGATCTACCAGGACTAAATAACCCCCAATATGGATGAAAGACTTTGTCACAAAAGAAGCCAGTAACACCATCACTCCATACTCTATAGCCAACTATATCTCTTATGACAATATAACTACCAAATATAAGGCCTTTCTTACTGCCTTTTCAGATTTGGTAGAACCAAAGAATTATAAGGAAGCTTCAAAAAATCCTAGGTGGGTAGAGGCAATGCAATCTGAAATAAAAGCCCTACAGGATAATCATACATGGGAAATTGTTCACTTGCCTAAAGATAAGAATCCCATAGGATGTAAATGGGTATATAAGATAAAGTATAAGGATACAGGAAAGATTGAAAGACTTAAGGCAAGACTTGTTGCTAAAGGGTATAGCCAGACTGAGGGGATAGACTATCATGAAACCTTCTCCCCTGTGGTTAAAATGGTGACTATCAGATCTATAATATCTCTAGCAGCCTCTTACAATTGGCACATACATCAAATGGATGTCTACAATGCTTTCTTACAGGGTGATCTACATGATGAGATATACATGGAACTACCACAGGGATTCATTAGCCAGGGAGGTAATCAGGTATGTAGGCTAATCAAGTCCCTATATGGTCTAAAGCAAGCTCCTAGGCAATGGAACTTTAAACTTACAGAAGCTCTAAAACATATGAAGTTTAGACAATCTGAATATGACCATTCTCTCTTTATAAAACAAACTGATACAGGGATAATTTTAGTTCTAGTCTATGTAGATGATATTCTTATTACAGGTAGCAACTTAGAACTGATAACAGGGACTAAACAATCTCTACATAAGGCCTTTAAAATGAAAGATTTAGGGGAAATAAGGTATTTTCTAGGAGTGGAGTTTGTGAGGTCTAACAAAGGAATCCTAATGCATCAAAGAAAATATGCTTTAGAACTTATAGCTGAATTAGGTCTTTCTGCTGCCAAGCCCTTTAACACACCTATAGACTGCAACATGAAGTTAACAACAAAATAATATGACAGGTTTGTGCAGACTAAACAGACTATTGATAATAGTAAGGTAGTAATAGAGGATGAACTCATAGAAGACATCAGCTTATATCAAAGGCTAATAGGAAAATTGTTATATTTAACCACTACTAGACCAGATATTTCTTATAGTGTGCAGATCCTCAGTCAGTTTCTACAGCAACCAAAGAAGTCTCACCTCAATGCAGCATTAAGAATTGTGAAATATATCAAAAGCCTTTGCAATACAACTTAAAAGGCTTTGCAATACTTTTTAAATACACTTTAAAAAGTGTATTTAAAAAAAATGGTGAAAAACAATTTGTGTTTGAGTAATTAATTTAAAATTCACTTTTGAACAACGAGTGTTTGACCAAACTTTTAATAAAAATACAAGTGTATTTTTCTCAAAAGTAATTTTCAAAAACATACTTTTAAGGAAAGACTACTTTTTTATCTTTTGAAATTCCCAAAACTATTATTTCTCCCAAAAGCTTGGTCAAACAGGTTATTAGCATCAAAGGTACTACCAAAGGAAACCTTGGCTCTATTGCTGAGCTTGACAACCCGCTATAAGACGAACAGATGATTAACACTGAAAGAAAAAGCAGTTGCTTAGTGTTTTAGATATAGACGAACTAATACTAAACACGCTGGTCATATGAAGAAATCCTTGTTGAATATGACGACATGCAAAACAAGTACGGCTAGTCGATTTCAACTACAACATCACTAAGATCCTAGGAAGCACTAAAATGCAGGAGCAGCTGATGAAAGATAATCAAGACATCATGAGGACTCGAGCGTACACTAACTCTTCATTGCCTGGTCAGCCAAGGCTGACTGCAGTTTCTAATCCCTTTTGCTCTCAGAAGAACGGTCATCTTTAGCAGATGACCCTGAACTTCTGAGTTTCATATCTCCAGCTAGCTGCAACTGCTGCTGCTGCTGTTTGTGAGAAAGTATCTGGAGCTGTTGAAGTTGTTGTGCAGTCGATAACACATGCATGTCATGGTTGTTGTTAGAGTTTAATTGCTGATTACTTCCCATGGATGCTGGAAAGATCATCATAGGTCCAGCACTTGCTATGTCTTGGCCAATACGCACTTTGACTTGTTGTATTTCCTCCTTTAGCGCATCGTTCAGTGCTACATAAACCAGGGAAAAACAAAGAGAATTTCAGAAAAAATTGTCAAATTTATGTCATGCATTCAAGAACCCAAAAAAGCACTACTGCGAAGTCGAAGACCAGGGAACACTATTATTTCATATAGAAAGGTTACACAGAAACACTTAATCACTAATTTATTCAGGTGGAACCTCCTAATCATTTGTAGCAATGAGGTATTCAACACATCCATCTTTATTCCTTCAGGTTCCCCTATGTGTGAATTGTCAGATTTGTACAACACTAAGATGCAGTTTGAAAAGAAAATATAAGAGGTAAAAGTAAATCAGACACAAAATAGCTACAGAAACATGTTGAGCAATCAATGCACAACAGAAGTAGCAGAGGATGCATATATTTTCAGTTTTAATTATTGTGTTAATTCGGCTCAAAAATATCATTACTTTGTTGAATCATCTCTTTCTTAATATTGGAATTTGAATCCATCACAAACCCTAGATTACTTTCTAATGTGATGCATTCTTCTTCCTGAGGTGATTTTGGGAAGTGACAACTTCTTGCAGAAATGCAGGATAAGGCTGCGTACAATAGATCCGTGTGGTCCGACACTTCCCCGGAACCTGCGCATTAGCGAAACTTAGTGCACAGGGCTGCCCTTTTTTTCTTAGAATAGGAAAGGGTTGCACCACCTTAAAATTACTTAATTAGAATATTATGTTAGTTAGAAATATGTTTAGCTAGCTAATGGAGAGAAGACGATGACATGGTTAGTTTCTTACCCTCTTGAAAGTGCACCCGTTGTCCCATTGTTTGCAAGAGCAGTTTAAGTTCACTTATTTCAGCAGTCTGAGCATTTGTCTCTCTCTGTTCCATATAGAAAACAAATGCAGATATCTCAAAATCCAGCTTTTATATATGTATGTATTCATGTATGTAGATTCATATGTTGATGTTGCATATACAACCAAGGATTTACTCATCTCCATCTCTTCAATCACACTCAATCCTGTTCCTTAAAAACTTAGAAGAATGCAATACAAATAAAAGAGAAAAGGGAACTGCATAGCAGTGAAAGCTCTGATATATACCTTCCACAAGATCAACTGAATCATCGAAGAAGTCGCTTCTGTTTGCAGAGCTTGCACTTTCCTCTCGAGCTCTGCTATATATCTCATTTTCCTTTCCTTTGATCTAGCAGCTGACTGCCTATTTGCCCAAATCATGTAGCATAGCAAAACAAAGACAAAGAAGTGAGAATATAGGACATTCGTTTGAGCATAAATAAATTTTTATTTTGAACCATGCTTGACAATTTTTAAATACGATAGAGAAGACTTTAAAGCATTGAGCTTGTTATCAAGGCAAAAGGGAAACTATAGCTAGCAAACAGAAAATTTTGAGTTAATAGTCAGTTCGAACTAAGGAGAATTAAGACGTCGAATACAGATGTTTTGACTTAGTAATCTATTTTAAGAGCTTGTTGAGTACAAAATTTTAGACCTTGGGAGGAAGAAAGCACCAGTCAGATAGCAGAGAAATTTAAGAAACCAGAATTAATAGCAATGTTTACAACATGCAGTAAACAGAAAAAGATTGTTTTCACCCTCTAAAGGGAGGATACCATCAATTCAGTAGGAAAGAAGGAAAAATTATCGCAAGAGTTGCCCAATATAATTTCCCAGTATCAGTGCTATGTTATCATCATATACAGCACATGTATAATAATTTGAAAGAAATAAAAAGCCTGAGAAGCTCCAACCCCTCTATTGAAGTATCAAAAGAAAGCAGGACTGAAGAAAATGATAGTTGAATCCAAAGAGTCAATTAGCATCAGCAACACCCCCACGATCAGAAAAAGGGAAGAGCAGGAGACAAGGAAAGAAAAAAAAACAGAATTTCTTCAGCAAACAAGCCAAGCATTTAAACCATCCCATAAGAAAATGTCACAACCTAAGCCCAATAGACTCACAGGTTTATCCCTTGAGTAATATGACATCGAGCCCAAAAGTGGGCATACCATCTTATATAACTTCCCTTTCCTCCCCCTAGTGGAATTTTTCTAAGGTGTCATATACATCCCTTCTTTAGAAGCTTCCCAACCTAGAAGCCTGTCAATCCTTCTCATTGACCCGCTCCCTCTCTTGCCAGTTTGTCCTCCATCATAGATGTTACATACAACCCCCCCCCCCCTTAGGAACTCAAATCTTCGGTGAGATATATCACAATCATACTACGAGAACCTAGTTCTGATAATTTTTTTGTCAAGATCCAATTCTATAAGGCAACGACCGGCACTTAATGGGCTAGTTCACCAAGCGAACCATGTAGCTCATACTACAGACAAAGCTTATAGCGCAGCATGGCATAGCATGTGGTTATCTAACTCTTTCCCCAACTGTTATGGATCCCTATCATTCACTGGACCAGTACTCATGTTTTATAGATTCGAACTTGTAGAGTTGATGAATTCCGCTTCTCCTTGGGGTGCTTTGTTGGGTTATCCAGACTTTCCAGTTTAATCAGTTTTCTGAGATCTAGAGTCATGTTCCATGAACTTGCTAGTTGGGTGTATTTACGATTTGACTTAAGGTTGAAGTTGTATATGTTAGTTTTAGGCCAAATATCCTAACAAGCACTTTTACCTGTTCCGTTTTAACATCCCCCCCCCCCCCCCCCAAATCCCCCCTCATTCTACTAAGTTTCATCTAAACACCTAAACTTATCCAAAACTGATATTCTAAACCCTTCTGATGTTGTGTGTTTCTCAATCTTCCTGATGTCAGAATCCACATCTGATAAAAATACGCCACATCATTTTTTACATAAAACAAAAAATAACTCCTCTGACCTTTTTCTTTGCTTTTTTTTACTTTTTATTTTTATTTTTTATTTTTCTTTATTCTCCCCCATCATTTGCTCCTTACCGCTGCCACTGCCATCGCCGGAAAATTCCTCCGGCCATTAGAGAACACCATGAATAATCTCTTGGTCCTGATTCGTCCATAAGAAATCTTCTTCCACCTCTCCACCATTTTTCTTCCTTTCCAAACACTGCCGGTCATCTTATATTTTCCCCTTTTCTAATTAATTTAGTTCCTAACAATCACCATAAGCAGTAGGATCCAGAGGGAATGAATATACTTCTTCAAAATAGAAATAAGACCCACGTCACTATTACCCCGTGTAACCATTGACAACTCAATTCAGCAATTGACTCGCCCGAAATCAGATTTACCTCTTTAGTATAAACTCATTTCCAATTAATTGATTAAAGAAACTAACTCATTCTTCCCTTTCTTCAGTAAATTTAACTTCATCCATACATGAACAATGGAAAACAGAGATTTCCATCAATTAAATTAAATAAAGCAAACAAGGGGTGAAAACGGATGAGTAATCCGATTATGCAAAGGAAAATCAGAACTATCCTATCCAGTATGATTTTACTCATTCAATTGAGAGACGCACACAAAAGATCCAAATTTATTCTACTAGATTCTGCAAAGAGAAAGGATGAAACTGAGGGAGAGACATGCAACACAAATGAGTATAAAAAATCTTACACCTATATCATCTATAAAGCGGAATTGACAGTTATATCAATGCAAACGATTATTGATGAAACACAAATCTAACTATGATATAAATAAAAAGAAAGGAAAGAATTGATTCAGTCACATTTTTACCAAATGCAGCCATATAAATGAATAGATTTACCTTATAATGAATAAGATCAGTGGCAACACAAATCAAATGTTTTAAAACCTACGAGAATAGTTCTTGCTTACTCCTAAGGAAGAGGCTTATAACGCATAGTGAAACACATTGTTTTGATCGCCCAAGAATAAGAGAGCTTACAACAGATGTGAGATCTGCAAACAAGTGTCACCGCTTCTGACAAACGGATGATGGCAGCAGAAACAGGTGGTCTTCACGAGAGTTTGCTTGGGGAATTGGGCGGACGTTACAAGTTGAAATAGGCAGCATATGTAGTGTTAAAAGAAATACATGCTTTATACACATACAGGTACATAAGGACTAGGTATTTGTATATGCATTCAAAATAACGAAAACATGGAAAGTGAAGTGTTCTGGGAAATTTTCTTAAAACTAATTAAGGACACTATTTTAGCCTTAATTCCTTTCCTGCCTCCAGTTTTTTTCCCAAGAAAAATGGGGCGTTCGGTTACTTTTGATTATGTTTTTTAAGAATAAGGATCAAATAAAATACTCTTTAACACAATTCACAAACCAGTGGATAAAAGTTGCATTTGATTAGTTGATCCCTCAAACAGAAACGCTGCGATAATTTTTTATAACTGAGAAATCTTTGAGGGCCAGCTGGCGCATGGTTCGAAACTCGGTCAATAATGGGCACACCTCTCTACCCTTCTCCATTAAAAAGTTGTGGTAATTCAGCACATAGAATATCAAATCTTAATACATATTAAATGACGTAATTGACAAAAAGGCATAATTAGAACAAGAGAGAAAATACGTACAAAATACTTGTCCTAACACAAAACAATCAGTTTTTGCCAAGCTTCAGAATGTAACTTTCACCCTTTGCGAAAACAATCAAGTAATCAACTGGAAAAGAACTGCTCCATTTCAGATGTATGTAACCTATTTGTAGACTTTATTTGTTATTATCTTTCCTTCCTTTAATTTCTCCTATTTTTTAGCGTATATTCACGGCACATTGCTTACCTTTCCTCTTCCATTTCCTCTTTTCACCTTTCTTGGTAAATTCAAATTTGTAAGGGGTGAAGAAGTCCTAAAACATAGACAAACAAATAAGGTTACAGAGAAATGGAAGCTAGATAGTGAAGCAAAAGGGAGAAGCTTTTTCATTTTTCTTGTCGATTATCGCCTGCTATTATCATTCTAGAGATGATTGTATTGGAATTAAGATCGTTAATTTGTAGATTATTAGAAATATCCACCACGGGGTTGTGCTTCCAGGCTCCAGCTGTTCATTATCAATTTATTAAATTAGTTTATGTTGGTATTTTTCCATTTCCATTTCTCTCTCTGTCACCCCACATTTTCTTCATGTTGAGGAGTGTTCCTGACAAATTAATAGAAGATTATAAGGTAATGAACACAAATTTTAATTTGTTATCTTTTGTTTTTCTTCTTATTTTAATTGTTTCTAGTCTAAAATTTTATATTCATGCTCGTTATATGCTCGAAACACACGCTCTTGTCCAAACTCCATAACAACCATCAAGTTGCCACATATGCTCGGTCAACGGTCAAAGGGATTAAGAATAATATACTTTAACAAGTATCTAGATAGGATCTCGTAGAGTAAGGGGCGGGATGAAAGTGTTTGTGAGGCTATTCAGCCTTAATTTTATGATAATACTTTATATCACTCATGGGTGCTTGCTATACGCAAGATATGATGTTAGCTACTATGAGATAGATAATTTTCCTGGTGAATTAGCCCACTAGCTGTGTTGCAGCACTACAAATTTGGCCGTAACACATAACTAGGACAACTAAAATGTTCTTGAGGTTTTGGAAAATCCAGTTCACCTAACTGCAATCTCATCGAAAAAATAGCCTAATTGCCTTATAGAGACAGGTAATATTCACCTATCTTCTTTCTTTAATAAGGTAATATAAAAGTAATATTCACCTATCTCCCTTAGTGCACCACTACTTAGTCACCTCTCTCAGCAGAATAACACTAGTGTTCCCACCCAAAAAAAAGAACCAAGAAACACATTCGAAACAACAGTTTTCTTTTGTATCTTCTCTCATTATATTGAGCAGATACAGGCCTCGGTTACCTCCCTGAATCCCAGCTTCTACTCATACAAAAATTACCTATGTTACCTAGAGGAGGACTGACAGTGGTAGTTAGACGTCCTTCCCATAAATGAAGACTGAGATAAGCTAATATGAAGGGCTCTAGTCAGTTGTTTTCCTGTTTTCTAGTTCTTAGAGGTAAATTTCAACTTCTTAGGAGCTTGTTTTGCTGAGTAGGCTTAAGGAGAAAGAA
Source organism: Przewalskia tangutica (assembly GCA_029844215.1). Lineage (NCBI taxonomy): Eukaryota > Viridiplantae > Streptophyta > Magnoliopsida > Solanales > Solanaceae > Przewalskia > Przewalskia tangutica. The sequence goes on from CM056718.1 coordinate 17,900,395, forward strand.
CAGCAGAGAACTAGAAGAACAAAGAAGCTTGAGGTGCTATTAGGACAGCTGATATTGTCTGTATTTTTCATTTTTATAAAATCCCCGGACCCTGCGCATAGCGAGAGCTTAGTGCACTGGACTGCCCTTTGACCACAATTTAAGGCTACTTCAGCCATTAAAGCGAAAAGTTGACAGAAGAGGACTGGGGCAAAGACTTTAGAAGTGTGATGGGAAACACTTCAAAAACTAAAATCAGAAAAGTTCAGGGAGCAATGTTATTGGAGGTAATAACCAGATGGAAAGGAAACATCACTAAAATGAACTCACTACCAATTTAACACTAACTAATGCTAACAAACACAGAAAATATTCATTTATCAAACAACATTGCAGCATAATATCTAGATCATATCAAGATGTTCACTATTGTCAAAGGCGCGCATAAAGTGCTCTTAAGCCCTGAAGCGAGGCTCAAAACATGTTGAGCACTTCGTCTTGCTTAATGCGTGTTTCAGTGTCGTCATCAAGGCTCTAAGACATACTTTTCCTTGCCAATGAGGGTTTTTTCAAAGAGGCGACACTAACCAATTAATATTTCACTTATTGTTATTTATTTTTCAATTTCTTTGTCCATATATTTGTTATTCATGCTCCTTGGACTAAACATATATATTTGTATTTTTCCCCATTTGCGCCTTTTTCATTAAAAGCCCACGCTTTATTTGCGCTTAAAGCCTTAATGGACCTTAGAGCTTTTTGCGCATTTTACTTTTGATAACACTGTTTTAGCCACCCTCCTCTTCATTTTTCTGTTGCCGAAACTCCACAGAATGATTTTGTCTCATGCATGAAAGTTATTATAGAAACAAATCCAATGGTTGGTCAAGCTATGATATTGTTTAAATGGAGAATAATGTCAAAAGCTGAGGAGCAACAGAAGGTTCATTTAGAAGCTTACCTCTTTGCACGTTTCGGATCAATAAAAGAGCGAGCTCAGCTAGCTTTGCTGCTGACATGGCTTTCTTAGCTTCAGCTGAAGAAGGCTCTTCTCCACCCAATGTAAGCATCTCCGTCTTGATTGTAGTCGAACCATCCATCGACTGACTATTCTGATGATAGTCCTCGAAGCTGTTAAAGCCATTGCTGAAGTTTACAAAGCTGCAGCCCCTAAGGATGACTCACCCACTCAAGAGCTTAATGATCTTCAAACACTATAAAACTTAACAGAAACCCAAAACTGGAAAGTGATGACTTGTTTCATGCTAAAGGCAACAACTCACAAGACGAATTATGCTTCTTCTTCTTTTTTCCAGCATATGTGAAACATGGGTATCCAAATATTTACCACTAAAGCTAAAAGAGTTACTCAAAGTAAGCATGAAAACCTGTAATCAATAAGCTTTTCATAAATCATATTCTCCTCTGTAAAATGCACCCTGGAAATGGAAATTGTGAAATAAAGATTGGATTTTTACTAAGAAGAAATGTTATTCAAAAAGAGAATACGCCCTATAATGCAATATTTCCAATTATTGTTTTTACACACGCCTAAAAGGGAAAATAACAAAGCGAAAATGGGCATTTTTAAACAGAAAAAAAAAAAAGATAAAATAAGCGAAAAGAAATGGAGAACTTCGGGGAGACGATACATAATGCAGGCAATTGAGAGAGAGAGACTGTGTGCGTGTGTCAGAATTACTAACAAAAATTACACTACTCCTCGGGTGACAAAATTAGCCCAAACCTAAATGATCCGTCCAAGATTTCATGGGTTTGGACAAGAGTAACTTTGATTATGAATTGGTTTGGGCTAGTACAAGTTGACTCATCATAAATCAGCAGCCCAAATGAGTCCATGATAATGCCCAAACTTGACTCATCAAAATACTTAATTTTAATGATTAGAGTTTCACTCTAGATTAAGATTTTTATTTATAAATAATTATTTAAAAATTCTTTTATTATTTCGGAACAATAAAAATACATCATCGCACATCAACCACATTATCCATCAACCCTACCCCTTCCCTACAACAACCCTCACTCACACTGAACCACCCTCACATGTATGCCCATACATTCCTACTCCACCCCACCCCACCCACTTCTACCCCACCTAACCCCACATCCGACCCTACCCCCACCCCCACCTTTTTATTTCATATTTTTTTATTTTATAAAAAAATTATTAAAAATATCAAATTTTTACTTACCCTCCCCCCCCCCCCCGCCCTACCCTTCCACCCCACCCACCCTCAAATTTCTATTTTATATTTTTTGTTATTTTTATAAAAATTAATAAAAATATGAAATTTTTTCTTACCTACCCCTCCTCGCCCCACCCTACCCTCCATCCCCACCTCATTCTCAAATTTCTATTTTATATTTTTGTTACTTTTATAAAAAAATTAAAAATATGAAATTTTTCTTACCTCCCTACCCTCCCCACGCCCTATCCTCTACCCCACCCCATCTTCAAATTTATATTTCATATTTTTATTACTTTTATAAAAAAAATTATTAAAACTGTGAAATTTTTTCTTACCCCCTACCCTCCTCCCCCGTCCTACCACATTCTCAAATTTCTATTTTATATTTTTTACTTATATAAACAATTTATAAAAAATATGAATTTTTTTTCTTACCCAACTTCAGCCCAAACGGCCTATCTGTCACCCCTAACTACTCAAACTATTATTATCCGTTCAGCAACACGCTCTTCCTGCCATTTGTTTAACGGTTCTATGGTTCATAGCTCAAACAGTAACATCCCCACCCTATCCACCCGTGTCGCTCCGACCTGTCACCAGCGGCGACGGTAAGACCCCCAAACCCAAAGCTTTCTCAATAACTATCTCTCATCTCTCTAACATATTCCCTCAACAGTAAAATTTTCACCCTATCCACCCATGCGGCTTCGACATATCATCGGCGTCTGCGGCGATGGTAAGACTCGGCGCCGATCACCCACCGGCAGCGACCGAAAAATATATTTTTTAAGTTGTTTTTATAAAATTCATTTGTCTTTTATTTTGTTTCTTTTCTTGTGTTTTTTTCTAATAGATCTACGCATGTACTTGATTTTTTTTACCCCGATGGCCAAACAAGATTTTAACGATTGCGGGCGGTGAGCGTTTAACAAGACGTGAACAAGGCGACGATGCACAAACAACATTTGCGGGACGATGAACAGTACAGGGATCAGTGATTTCACCGACGAACATGTGCGATCCAATTGGAGTTAGTACCTCCGGTTGCCCGTATCCATTCTTTGTCCTTAATCTTGTTAAATTTTGTTGTCTTTAGATATAACACTCTTAGCGTAGTGTTTTTACTTGTCACTAGATTTTTGGTAACTTATGTTTGCACTTTGATCCATTCATTTTTAAGGTAAACGTTTGAGTAGTTTATTAGTTTATATTTGCTTTAGTGGCTTTGGTAAATGATGGTATACTAGGGTCATGTTCTCGGTCGGAGACGGGGGCGAGGGTTAGGGGCATAAGCGAGGTAAAGGAGAGACTAGACTGAGAGTAGGGTCTTGGAACTTTAACAGGGAAGTCAATAGATCTAGTTAAAATTCTTAAGAAGATGAGGATTAATATAGCTTGTGTTAAGGAGACCAAATGGGTAGGACATAAAGCGAAGGATGTAGCCGGGTATAAGTTATGGTTCTCGGGTAGGTCGAAGTATAGGAATGGGGTCGACATTTTGGTAGACAACGAGCTAAGGGATCATGTGGTAGAGGTGATGAGGGTCGATGATGGAGATTAAGTGATAGTTGGAGGGTGCACTATGAACATTATTAGTGTTTATGCGCCGCAGATGGGCTTGGGAAAAGAGGAGAAAAGACGTTTTTGGAGGATTTGAACGAAATGGTGGGAGGTATACCACCTACTGAGAAGTTATTTGTAGGAGGAATTTTAATGGACATATCGGGTCTTCCGGAGGTTATGACGACGTGCATGGAGGCTTTGGAATTGGAGACAGGAATAGGAGAGGCATCTCATTTTTGGAGTTCGCTGGAGCTAGTGGGATGGTGATACCCAATTCGAGGTTCCTGAAGAAGGAGGAAAACTTGGGGACTTTCCGTAGTTCGGTGATGAAGACTCAGATAGACCTTTTACTCCTTAGGAAGGTTGACAAAGGCCTATGTAAAGACTGCAAAGTTATTCTGAAGGAGGATCTTATAACCCGACATAAGCTTTTGGTGATGAATTTGGAGATCAAGTTGGAAAAGAAGAAGAGGTTTGTGGATGACATGTTAAGAATCAAATGAGGGAGTTTGACCGTGGCTAGTGCAAATGAGAAGGGGGGAGAGGTGATGACCAAGGGGGCTTGGGAGAGTAGTGGAGATACGATCGGTATGTGGGACAAGACGATCAGTTGCATTCGGGAGGTAGCTAGAGAAGTTCTAGAAGCCTCGCGGGGTAACCGTGGCAGGTGTCACACCCCAGGTATGCTACTATATTTTTTTTCGCACACAAAGGCTTGATGGTAGTCGACAACACCCTCTGCCAACTTCAGCCAAACACTAAGTCTTTTCAAGATCAAAAGAACTTAAGAACACGGAAGCAATCAAACACACTTGAAGGAGGTTTATAAGGACAAGATTCGACACAACATAACACAACAAGAGTTACTGGTAAAATAACTCAATCTTTTCTTTTATTTCTATGCAAATAAACAAAGAAAATGCCTCTCGGCTTTACAAGGTAGTATTAGAACTAAACATCTAACACTTGAACACTCAAACTAATCTAGCATCACTCACTAATTAGTTTAGACTCTCGGGGTTACACTCACAAGAAAAAAGTTTGTTTTTAGCTCGAACACTTAGGCTTAACTCTTAGCTCTCTCGGGTTTAGGCTTATTGAATATGCTGAATGAATAAGTTCACCTAACTTATTCTACTTATACGGGAGGGGAGTGTCTTATCATGCCTTACAAAGGGGGACATGTTATGGGAGTGGTTGTAGTAACACACATCCGCAAGTAATTGTCTACTTCACACACATAGACTTTGCACGATCAACACATCTTCAATACTTGGTCAATTCGACATGTTTTCTTTTCTTCTTCAAACATCGTCCTTGTTGACCAATTCAATCTCTTCCAATGGCTCACACTAGTCCCGAAAGGTCTTAGCTAAGACCCTCAAGACTCAACACCTCACCCGCACCATCCATAACTCGTCTAGACTGCCATACATCAACCTCGCACAAATTTCCGAACTCGGTTCGAGCCATTCTGCCCGATTTGAGTCAATGAAGTCTACACACTTCAATACACAACTAAATTAGCTAAAACCACTTCCCACGTGTCCCGCTTACCTGGAGGGAGCTCCTCGAGCCATCCCCAAGCCATCCAGCGCACCACCATGATAATCAGACTGAACTATTTGCCCTCAGACTTAGTCAATCTTGCACTTCAGCCTGCCACGTGTATATGAATCGGTCAAGTTCCTTACACCACCAACCCTTGTGATATAACTGACCATTAGGAATCATAGAAGGTCTTAGAACACCTCCCTCTCATCATGTACCCACGCCTTAGCCCGTAGCCTTATTGCAAGCATCAAGATATGCCCCTTTTCTCGGTTTTCGGTTCATCCTCTTGGACTTTGTCAAACTAGTTGTTGCCTCTTTGATCTAGACTTTTAATATGCATTAATGTGAGTATAATACATTTTCATGTGCACCGCACATGTTTGAACATCTCGTGACTTACACATATTCCTCGAACATGTGTTACACTTCTCGGACATCCTTCACCAATGCTCACACTTAGCCGTATTGTGTTGCATCCTTTTGTATTGTGTTTTGCCCTTTTATATTGCTCCTCAATGTTTTACCTATATCCGAGACTTACCCTTTAGCTTTGTTAAACAAAATGTTCATTCGTATCATGCCTTCACTCGCACACACGAAGTGTTTGTCAATATAGTTCATTTCCCAACCCAATTCGTGCATAACTCACACCGAATTGCCATGGAACAAATAACGGGTGTGACAAACCACCCACACTCTTTGAGCTTGACGTCCTCGTCAACCACTCAAAGTCACAAGTTTGAGATGTTAACACACCTGGGTTTAGTTGAACCTCGTTCTCGAAGCCTTTATTATTTGAGAATTGTACATTTTCCCAACGTTGCCTTCCGTTTTGTTCTTTGTCCGCATCAAGTTCCCGTGACCAACACCTTAACTCGTGTCATCTTTTAGGCATATTTTATATACACTTTTTGAGTCATTTTTAGTTAGTATTTTACTTATTTCGTTTGTATTTAGTATAGTGTTAGGGTTATTTTTCTTTCTTTTGAGTCGCAGCGGTTCTAAATGGTAAAATGGCAAAAAGAAGCTAAAAGTGGGCAGAAAAGACAAAAAAATAAGCTCCCGAAGCAAAAAGGACAAAAGTTGGCGGTCAGACGAAAAGATCGGCGATCATGCGGGGCCACGGATCGCAGGACCATGCCACAATTGCGAGAAGTCGCGATTTTCGCACCACTGCGTTATTCTCGAGACCGCAGTGTCGATGCGGGAATTTCCAATCCGAAATAGAATTGACAAGGGGCAAAAGGGTCCAAGGCACACGTTTTTTACAACATATATAAACCCTTGGGACAGATTTTAAGGGAGGATCTATCACATATCATCTCTCAGAACGCAACACAACGCTTGGCGGCTATAATTGGAGACATTAGTTCTAAGTACTTTTCTTTCTTTTATTTTCATTCAGTTCATATTTGGATTTGTATTAGTTTTTAGCATGTCTATGACTAGGAACTAAACACTTTATTAGGGCTTTCCTATTGAATCGCTTGAAACTTTCTTTCATGAATTATGCATTAGTTTGATTTCTTCTTCACTTGAATAAGATTTATTCAATATTGGTATGGATGTTTGATAGTTAATTGATCACTAATTATCATAATCTATATGATTTTGAATCAAGAACAGAGAGGAGAGATTTGGATATGCTGTAATTGAATAGACATAGGTTAAAATCGCATTTAACGATACTTGTGTAGCATTATAGGTTATTGTTCTTAATCCTCCTATGTGGTAAAACCTATCATAGAAATATAGAAGATTTCTGCACTGGGGTTGAGCGATTATATATCCTAACCGGAATATAAGACAATCTAGTTAACCGCTATCTTAATGTAGAAGAAGAAGTCATTCTAGTTGCATTAAAGATTGAAAATAGTGGATAATTGAGGATATTGGAAGCCCTAATTCCTTCATAACTGATTAAACCTCAATAATTTAGTTCAATTCTTGCAATTACTCTACTAGTGTTAGATAACAACCAAATGAACTTATCGTTTGCCAAATAGATAACCTAGAATAGATGTTCGGTAATTTAGAAACCAGTCACTGAGGACGATATTCGGTATTACAAGATTATATTACTTGTGACGATATGTACACTTGCGTGAGCACGTGGAAATCGGCCTGATAAGTTTTTGGCGCCATTGTCGGGGACTGGCGTACTTCTAATATCGAATCATTTATTCTTAATTCTACTTTGGTTTTTATTTTTATTGTTTTTATTTTTTATTTTTATTTTAAGAACCCTGTTGCCTTGATTTGTTTGTTGATTTTGATTGATTTCAGGACGTAGTTTGTGCGAAGAAGAAGAGGAGCAGATACACTTGTTCCTTTTAATCTTGAAATTGAAAAAACTTGCAAGAAGAACAGGCGAAACAGGAAGATATTTGATTTAGTGACCATGGAAAACCAACCGAATCAGAATGGGGCGGACAATGAGGTTCTTGAGAATGTAGGGGAGGCAATACAGGTCCCAGCAGAGAGAAGTTTGGGGGACTACATTCTGCCCACAGTTACAGGTGCACATACATGCATCAGGCTTCCAGCAATAGGGGCAAACAGCTTTGAGATCAAGCCAGTCATCCTGAGCATGGTCCAAAACACGATCTGATTTGGGATTGCGCCCAAGACCCCCACATACACATTGTCAATTTTCTGGAGTTGTGTGCCACCTCCAAGTACAATGGCGTTACTGACGACGCCATTAGATTGAGGCTCTTCCCGTTCTCACTTAGGGACCGAGCCAAGAGCTGGTTGAACTTATTGTCTGCCAATTTTATCACCACCTGGCAGGATTTAGCCCAAAAGTTTATTGCAAAGTTCTTCCCTCCTTCAAAGGCATCAAAGTTAAGGGGAGAGTTGAACAATTACTATCAGGTAGATGGAGAGTCGATATATGATGCATGGGAGCGATTCAAGGATTTGCAGAAAAAATGCCCACATCATGACATAGAGAAGTGGATGTTGGTCCACATTTTTTATAATGGGTTGAGTGGTACTACTCGTACCATCTTTGATGCTGCAACAGGGGAAGCGTTCATGAGGAAGTGTGTCAATGAGGCACGTGAGTTTCTAGAAGACATGGCTGCGAATAATCACCAAGCGGCAGATGACAGATCAGTGAGTATCAGGAAGACAATGGGCATACATGAGATAGATGTTATCACTGCATTGAATGCGCATGTGGCCCTTTTGACAAAGCAGCTGCAGCAGAACACTATGTCTGTAAATGCAGTCCAGATGCCGGTGAATTGTGAGATTTGCGGGGGCCCACACTCTTTTGACAGATGCACAGCGGTGGATCCTAATAATGTGCCCATGGAGCAGGTTCAAGCAGTGGGGAACTTTCAGCGTCCTTATAACTCCAACACATACAATCCGGGGTGGAGAAATCACCCCAACTTTTCGTGAAGGAATGACCAAGCCCAATAGTCACCATATCAAGGTAATTACCAGAATCATCAGGCACATAATCAGGCTATATTTTCCCAGCAGTTTATACCACCTACCCAACAGGAGAAGCCTGATGAACTGAGAGCAGCATTGCTTACACTCACCAATTCACATAATCAGTTCATGTCCGAAACAAGGTCCTCTCTCAGGAACTTGGAAACGCAGGTGGGGCAACTGGCGTAGATGGTAAATAACAGACCGCAAGGTACTCTCCCAAGCAACACAGAGGTTAATCCGAGAGAGCAGTGCTAGACAGTTTTGTTGAGAAGTGGAAAGCAGTTGGAGCAGATTGCTCCTCAACCAGCAGTGGTGAATGAGAAAGAGTGTGAGAAGATAGTTGATGTAGGAAAGGAGGGGGTCATTGAGGACCGCCCTACAGTAGAGAAAGTTCCACCAGCATATTTGAGGGAATACACTGACAAAATCCCTTACCCTCAAAGACTCCAAAAGAATGCCCTAGACAAACAGTTCTCCAAGTTCTTGGAGGTATTTAAGAAGCTCCACATCAATATCCCCTTCATTGAGGTGTTACAACAAATGCCCACATATTTCAAATTCATGAAGGAGATACTAGGGAAGAAGAGAAGATTGGCGGATTATGATTTATGAGGCAATAGTGCTGACAGAGGAGTGCAGCGCCATCTTACAAATGAAATTGCCTCCTAAATTGAAAGATCAGGAAGTTTCACTCTGCCCTGCACTATTGGAAAGGTAACCTGCAACAGGGCACTTTGCGACTTAGGGGCTAGCATAAATCTTATGCCTCTATCAGTGTTTAAGAGATTGGTTTAAGGGAAGCCAAGCCAACCACAGTTAATCTACAGCTTGTTGACCGATCTGTGGTACACCCCCGAGGCATAGTGGAAGATGTGCTAGTCAAAGTGGGCATGTTCTTCTTTCCAGCGGACTTCCTCATTCTTAACATGGAGGAAGATGAGGACATGCCCATAATTTTGGAGACACCATTCCTTGCAACGGGTAGAGCCCTAATTGATGTGGAGAAGAGAGAGTTTAGACTCAGGGTTCAAGGAGAAGAGATGGTATTCAAAGTTTTCAAATCTACCATTAAATCCCAGGCCATCAACAAATGTTTTGCAGTGAGCACAGCTGACACAACATATTATCAAGCACAAACCAAATGTAGGGGAATCATTGCGACAGCTGTGAACCCACAAGTTAGGTTGATTGCTGAAACAAAAGTGGATGAGATGAAAGCTGACAAAAAGGTAAAGCTTACTGAACTCAATCATGCGAAAAAGAATAATAGAGTGAGGAAAAAGAAAATGATCTTTAAAATGATAGGTTGTGGGGTTAATTTACCCCAGAGATTGAATAAGTAACCTCCGTCCGACTAAAAGACGTTAAAAACAGAGCTACTTGGGAGACAACCCAATGTTAAATTATGCAATTAGTTTAAATAGAACAGTCTCACATTTGGTATTTGTTTTGTTGTGTTGTGATGATAGGTGAAGGGAATTGAACATGAAGCACGGAAAAACGCTGGAAACATGAAATCGGTGCAGCGCCGCGGTGCCTAGCAGCAGGACCGCGACGCCGAATGTGCTGAGAGATTGCAGGAATTTCAGCGCCGATTTGCGGGCCATGGCGCTGCGCTATTAATCGATGCTGAGTAGCCGCGCCTGCAGGAAATTTTTCGACGAGCAGTATCCGCCGCCACCACCACCATTTTGAACCGCTATTGTCTGTGTGTCGTCCCTTTTATTTTTGAGTCTTACACATTTGGGACAATGTGTCGTTTAAGTTTGGGGGGAGTTCTTATTTTATTTTATTTTATTTTATTTTTGTGTGTCTATTTTTGGAGTATTTTTTATTATGTTCTTGTGTTATATGAGTCAATATTTTTTTATGATCATGTATGCTGTAGTTGCTGAAAACGCCTAGTGAATTAAATTGGATAATGTAATGGAATTAGAAGCTAAAATTTCGTGTGCTTAAGTTAGATATGCCAAAAATTCATGAAAATCTAATTATTTGGGATATTTGTGCTTAGCTTATGTGTTGTCAATTGTGAAAATAATGATTGAAAAATGTCTATGAAGTCTGCTTGCTTGTTATTTGAGGTGAAATAGTTAAGATGTACATGTTTAGGGAGATGATTCAGGCATTTCTTTGTTAGCCCTTCTTACCATTCATTACCTACCTTGCAATAAATTGTATCCCTAGTCAGCCCCGTTGAGCCTAAAATAAGTTATTTCTTTGACACCCTATTATTCCCTTGTGTGACATAAGTAGTAATTGAAAAATTGGGACGAAGAAGTGTGAAAAAGAAATACGAAAAAAGAGTGAAAAATTGATGTATCCCAATGAGAAAGATGTAAAAGCTTAAGTTTGGGGGTGCCTATGTGAATTGTTTCATGCTATCAAAAAGAGAAGAGGGGAATGATAGGTATGAACTGAAAATAATACCCAAAAAAATGACAAAATGATTGAATGAGAAAAACTCTTATGGTATGTAAATTGAGCTGAAATGTCTATTACCTACCCCTGTCTAAGCCTACATTAAAACGCTGAAAAGTCCTGAAGATATCTAAATTGTATGTCTACGATTAGTGGAGAATAACAAGTAAACAGGCCCATAGGTCTTTGGGAAAAATGGAATGAAATTGACATGCATAGGGTAGGTGTTCATGCGACCATGATTATGATTGAAATGAATTTGTGAAATATCTGACTTGAAATTCTAGATTGCTAAATTCATGCTATGTATGTTCCAACATATTATCCCAACTGACATTCATGCTTTTCTAAGTAACCTTGTGCAGCTGCTTGATTAGAGTCTTTTGAGTAAGTTTTTTTTCTGTTTCTTTGATTTTGTTTTGATCTTTGCTCAAGGGCGAGCAAATGTTAAGTTTGGGGGTATTTGTTAGGCATGTTTTATATACATTTTTTGAGTTATTTTTAGTTAGTATTTTACTCATTTCGTTTGTATTTAGTATAGTGTTAGGGTTGTTTTTCTTTCTTTTGAGTCGCAGCGGTTCTAAATGACAAAAAGAAGCTAACAGTGGGCAGAAAATGTAGGAAAGGAGCTCCCGAAGCAAAAAAGATGAAAGTTGGTAGATCAGGACGAAAGACCGCGGGACCGCGGCGCCGGACAGCAGGACTGCGGTGCCACAATTACTGAGAAGCCGCAGTACTTTCGGCACCATGGTGCCATTCTGCAGGACCGCGGTGCCGATGCGGGAATTTTCAATTCGAAATAGAATTGGCAAGGGGCAAAAGGGTCCAAGGCACACGTTTTTTACAACATATATAAACCCTTGGGACAGATTTTAAGGGAGGATCTATCACATATCATCTCTTAGAACGTAACACAACGCTTGGCGGCTACAATTGGAGACATTAGTTCTAAGTACTTTTCTTTCCTTTATTTTCATTCAGTTCATGTTTGGATTTGTATTAGTTCTTAGCATGTCTATGGCTAGGAGCTAAACACTTTATTAGGGTTTTTCTATTGAATCACTTGAAACTCTCTTTCATGAATTAATGTATTAGTTTGATTTCTTCTTCACTTGATTAAGATTTATTCAATATTGGTATGAATGTTTGATAGTTAATTGATCACTAATTATCATAATCTATATGATTTCGAATCAAGAACCGAGAGGAGAGATTTGGATATGTTGTAATTGAATAGACATATGTTAAAATCGCGGACGAACGTACCCCGATACTTGTGTAGCATTATAGGTTATTGTTCTTAATCCTCCTATGTGGTAAAATCTATCATAGAAATATAGAAGGTTTCTGCACTGGGGTTGAGCGATTATATATCCTAACCGGAATATAAGACAGTCTAGTTAGCGCTATCTTAACATAGAAGAAGAAGTCATTCTAGGTGCATTAAGGATTGAAAAGAGCAGATAGTTGAGGATATTGGAAGCCCTAATTCCTTTATAACTGATTAAACCTCAATATTTTAGTTCAATTCTTGCAATTACTCTACTAGTGTTAGATAACAACCAAATCAACTTATCGTTTGTCAAATAGATAACCTATAATAGATGTTCGGTAATTAGAAACCAATCTCTGAGGACGATATTCGGTCTTACAGGACTATATTACTTGTGACGATACGTACACTTGCGTGAGCACGTGGAAATCGGTCTGACATCATCACCTCAACACCACGACAACCAAGAACACCACCTCCGAAGGTCATCCCTCATAGACCTTAATTACTCACATTTCAACCTGTAAGCTCACAAGCTTACGAATGTGAACTTTTGCACTTGTTCACACCCCCGCATCGAAATTCTTTTAGTACCCTTGAATTCCTCTCGGACCTTCATCCTTCACTTGACGAAGCCCTTCATGCGACCCTAAAAAATTTCAATGAGGATAAGGTATACATCCGTCGATGTACTCACTTTACCCTCCAACATCGTGACTCCTCCTCTAATCACTTGGGCAGTCCCTCATTCTTCACTAGGCTTCGGCTCACTAGCAACAATAACATTGACCTCCTTGCGGTTGGGACAATTTCCCGCAAAGTGTGGATCATCACATGTCCAACACCTTGGCTCGGACATGGTCTTCTTCACAAAACCCGTATCCATTACCTTTCCCTTCCCCTTCTCGACGTCATACTTTCCCGTCCCCTTCTTGTCCTTCTTGACATATCCCTTCTTTGATTTGGAAGAGATTTCGACGTCCGATCCTTGGTGATTCAATAGGAAATCCACCAATGAATCAGCCGCGACTATTGCACTTGGAAGGTCCTTAACATGTAGCCTTCTAAGTTCATTTTGAGCCCACCCTTACATTCTGGATATAAAGTTATGGAGCTTGTCCTCATCGGACATATTATGAATGTCCAACATCAAAGAATTAAACTCTTTGATGTATTCACGTACCGAACCACCTTTCTGAAGTCTTTTTAGACGGTCCCTATCCAACCAACTCGCGTTGCTAGGTAGGAATTGTTGCCTCATTTCCTCCATCATCCTTGCCAAAGTTTCAATGCGTAGAGGACCCGCACTTATATCATCGACATATATAGTCCTCCACCATAGTTTTGCATCACCCGTAAGGTACATAGAAGTGATGCTCACTTGATCGCTCTCCGCAATATGAGCCGCAAGGAAATATTGTTCTATGTCCCAAAAAAAGTTTTCCAACTCTTTGGCACTTCGTGTCCCTGTAAACGACTTTGGTTCTGGCACCCTCACCTTACTCCGATCAGTTGTGTCACCAGGGTCGATCGCTCCTACTGCCATGCGCAACACAATAAGCTCAGCCTCAATGTCCCTCTTAGCTTGTCGCAAACTGTCAAATTGCTCATTGGCCGTCGCAATCTCCACAAATTCGGCCAATCGAGCATTTATCCTGATCTTGTATTGTTCAAACTCCGTGTTTAGACTATGAGTTAGTGTTATAAGGTCCACTAAATCACTTCTATCTTCCATCCTACCAACTCGAGTCTCCAAACGCTTAATACAAGTACTCAACTCCGTGGTTGTTCTTGCCGTCATTGCTTCACCACCGTAGCAACAAAAGTAACCTCTTCACGTAGTGTTTCAGAACCCTTAGCTTTTTCACAAGATGCTCTGATACCAATTTTCACACCCTCGGTATGCTACTATAAAGTTTTTACACACAAAGGCGTGATGGCAGTCGACAACACCCTTTGCCAACTTCAGCCAAACACTAAGTCCTTTCAAGATCAAAAGAACTTAACAACGCGGAAGCAATGAAACACACTTGAAGGAGGTTTATAAGGAAAAGATTCGATACAACACAATACACCAAGAGTTACGGGCAAAACAACCCAACCATTTCTTTTATTTCTACGCAAATAAACAAAGAAAATGTCTATCGACTTTACAAGGTAGTATTAGAACTAAACGTCTAAAAATTGAACACTCAAATTAATCTAGACTCACTCACTAATTATTTTAGACTCTCGGGATTACACTCACAAGAACAAAGTTTGTTTTTAGCTCGACCACTTAGCTCTCTCGGGTTTAGGCTTATTGAATATGCTGAATGAATAAGTTCACCTAACTTATTCTACTTATAAGGGAGGGGAGTGACTTATCATGCCTTACAAAGGGGGACATGTTACGGTTGTGGATGTAGTAACACACATCCACAAGTAATTCTCCATTCCACACACATACACTTTGTACGATCAACACATCTTCAAGACTTGGTCAATTCGGCATGTTTTCTTCTGTTCTTCAAACAACGTCCTTGTTGACCAATTCAATCTCTTCCAATGGCTCACACTGGTCCCGCAAGATCTTAGCTAAGTGCCTCAAGACTCAACACCTCACCCGCACCATCCATAACTCTTCTAGACCACCATACATCAACCTCGCACAAAATCTGGAACTCGGTTCGAACCATTCTACCCGATTTGGGTCAATGAAGTCTACACACTTCAATACTCAACCAAATTAGCTCAAACCACTTCCCACATGTCCCGATGACCTGGCGAGAGATCCGTGAGCCATCCCCAAGCCACTCAGTGCACCACCGTGATAATCGGACTGAACCATTTGCCCTCGGACTTATCAATCTTGCAATTCAGCCTACCACATATATATGACTTGATCAAATTCCTTACACCACCAAACTTTGTGATATAACTGACCCTTAGGAATCATAGAAGGTATCAGAACACCTATCTCACATCTCGCACCCACGCCTTATCCCGTAGCCTTATTGCAAGCATCAACACATGCCCTTTTTCTCGGTTTTCGGTTCATAAACTTGGACTTTGTCAAACTAGTTGTTGCCTCTTTAATATAGACTTGTAATATGCATTAATATGAGTATAATACCTTGTCATGTGCCCCACACATGATTGAACATCCCGTGACTTGCACATGTTCCTCGAACACGTGTTACACTTCTCGGACATCCTTCACCAATACTCATACTTAGCCGTATTGTATTGCATCCTTTTGTGTTGTGTTTTTCCCTTTTGTATTGCTCCTCAATGTCTTCCCTATATCCGAGACTTACCCCTTAGCTTTGTTAAACCAAATATTCTTTCGTATCATGCCTTCACCCGCACACACGAAGTGTTTGTCAACATAGTCTATTTCCCGACCCAATTTGTGCCTAACTCACACCGAATTTCCATGGACCAAATCACATGTGTGATAGTAGGCATCAAGGGGACTGGTGGTGGAATGGTAAAGTTCAAGAGAAGGTGTACACGAAGAAACCTACTTATATGAAATTGGGAGAAAGCAAGAACGAGACGGAGAAGTGGACAAATAGGAAACTGTATAAGATGGCGAGGAAGGAGGAAAAGCTAGTAGTTACAGCGACAAAAACAACGGCTTTTGAACGTATGTATGTGGAGTTAGAGGAGAAATGTGAGGATAAGAAGTTGTACAGATTAGCCAAGGCAAGGGAGAGAAAGGCCCGTGACTTGGATCATGTGAGGTGCATCAAGGACGAGGACGACAAAGTACTAGTGGAGGAAATGCATATTAGGCAGAGGTGTCAGTCTTACTTCCATAAACTCTTGAATGAAAAGAGAGATGGAGACATTGTGCTGAGAGATCTGGAGCGTTCTGGTAGGTATCGGTATTTTGGGTATTGTAGAAGAATTAAGGTTGAGGAAGTTAAGGGTATTGTTCGCAGGATACATAGGGGAAGAGCGACCGGTCCTGATGAGATCTTAGTTGAATTTTAGAAGAGCGTAGGCATGGTAGGTTTGGAGTGGTTGACTGAGTTGTTTAATGTCATTTTTAAGACGAAAAGAATGCCCGAAGAATGGAGGTGGAGTACAATGATTCCCTTGTACAAAAATAAAGGTGATATCCAGAGTTGCAACAACTATAGGGGTATCAAGCTGAAGAGTCACACTATGAAAGTTTGGGAAAGGGTCGGAAAGATGAGGGTGAGAAGAGACGTGTCTATTTCTGAGAACTAATTTTGATTCATGATGGGGCGTTTGACTACTAAAGCCATTCATCTTATTAGGATATTGGTGGAGCAGTATAGGGAGAAAAAAAATAACATATAGTTTTCATCAACCTCGAGAAGACATACGACAAAGTACCTAGGGAGGTTCTATGGAGATGTTTGGAGGTTAGAGGTGTACATGTGGTGTACACTATGACGATCAAGGATATGTATACTTGAGCCAAGACTAGGGTACAATCAGTAGGAGGAGACTCAGAGCACTTCCCAGTGATGATGAGGATGCACCAGAGATTAGCTCTTAGACCATTCCTATTTGCCTTGGTGATGGACGGACTAACGCGACAAATCCAATGAGAGGTACCATGTTTTATGTTATTTGCAGACGACATATTCCTGATTGATGATACTCGTAGTGGAGTGAACGACAAGCTAGAGATTTGGAGACAGACTCTAGGGTCTAAAGGGTTCAGGTTGAGTAGGACCAAGATAGAATATTTAGAGTGCAAGTTTAGCAACGGTAGAGACCTTGTGACAAGCGTGGATGTGAGGCTTGGTACTCAGGTCATTCCAAAGAAAGAAAGTGTTACACCCCGTAAGTTCAGGACAGGTGTAAGTGAAGGTACGTGTGGAACACAAGACTTGGAAATATGTACGAAAGGAAGAATTGTTTTTCCGACGGAAAATCTTCCGGACGTCGGAAAGGAAAAATGTTCGTTGTTGAGAATTGGATTCTCAAAATGCATTATTTGAAGAGTATGGAACTCTTAACTTTTTGGAAATTTATTTTGACGGATTTGGTCACGTGGGGCCCACCCGAGGAATTTTACGTTTTGCGGGGCCCACGAGGTTCTGAATTTTATGGACGAATGAGAGGCGACACGTGGCACCCCACATGGCTTGGTCGAAATTTGTACAAGGGTAAAATGGTCATTGACCACTTTGGAAGATAAGTCTTGCTAGCTTGAGTTTGTTGACCAAGTCAACTTGTCCACCTAGGCTTGATCAGTGAAACTCATCCTAGCCTCACATTTGTTTAAGTCATGACCCTCCATTGTGTTATAAGTATACTACTAGTGCAAGACAAGCTCATTTTACACTTAGAAAAATTAGAGAACCTTGTTGTCTTCACTACATGCTCTCGGGTTCACCTTGTATCCCACAAAAATTTATAGTTTTGATCCATTAGCCACAAGACTTTAACCCAATGTCCCTTAGGGTATTGTAAGGATATCTCAATAGAAAGATTTGGAAAAAGCGTATTTTTACGTTAGTAGTCGCGGAAACTAAGGGAGTTCTTGACTTTGAAGTTGGAACTTGAAGATGGGTTCTTGTAGGCCTCTAGGAGTGCTTGGGCGGATTGGAACCTAAGGAAAGGAGCTAAGAATTGCTAAGGCGCGATTTTGGATCTTGGAAATTTTAAGGGCTTTGAAAGGTATAAATTTTGTCGTTTTAATAGTTAAGGCTTACTTATGATTGTAGCTATGGTTATTAGCAAGCATGAGATTTATAGTATGAGTATTGATAAGGATATTGGTTATTGGAACCCTAATCCGAAATCTAGCATGTTTAACTTTAAGATTTCAATTAGTTGATTATTAGTCTAAGCGTCGCATGTTGTATAAAGAAGGAAATTGTAGTTGTTGAAGTTGTTTAGACTATATAACATGTTAGACCTTAGAACTTGGAATTGGAAAAGGATTGGAAAGGACTTAGTGTTGCTATGGAAGTTGGCCGAGAATTGGCTAGTGTGCCTTAGGCTATTTCGTATGAATTGTGGGGCGGAATTTTACACGTATAGTAAGGCGTGTAATCCCTTTGTTTGATTGTTGTTTGGAGCCTTAAATGTGGCGTGTTGGTTATTGTATTCGGCCTTGAAAAGGTGGCAAAGTGAGTAGAAACAAAGGAAGTCTTTGCCGATTTTCCGTAGAATTAGAGACTAAATACTTAGTATTATTCTACATAGAGACTAGAAGTTGATAGCCTTGTTGTGACCATTATAGGTTGACACTTCTACGTCACGGTGTATTCGACAGCTTGTGGATTTAGCCAGAAAGGTATGTGAACTATCTCCTCTTACAGCATGATTCCTTAGAATAAAGAAAGTAAGTTCTACTCGTGAATGATCCATTCCTTGCTTGTATTTGGATTGCCTAAGATAGAATTTGTTCTATGTACTTCCTTGGGTGTACTTTGATGTTTAAATTGTAAGTAGTATAATCCATTTCCTTAGGAAGTTTGGATTCTTAAAAGTGAAGGTATTTTTCTTAAAGTACATAGAGACTTGAAAAGGAAGTGGTTTTCAAATCTTTTGACTAATGCCTTAGTTCTAAAACCTAAAGGTCATTATAATGACTTTAGAAGTCAAAGAGTGATTTACTTATTTGATTTAAAGAGGAGAAATGACATGATTTAAGAGAAGTAACTTGCGTTAAGGGTGAAGTTACTTGAGGTTTAAAAAGTAGAAGAAAACTTGTTTTCTAACTAGTAAGAGACTTGAAGTATTTTGAAAGTTAAGAACTTGATTTGTAAGTATGTGATACTTGGTTTTAATAGTATAAGTCTCTTGGTTATTGAAGGAATGGATACGTCTAAAACCATAAAGGGTTATAACGGCTTTATGGGAAGTTGGTTATAACGGCTTTATGGAAGGTTTAGAAAGTTGTCTATTTTGATTAAATCGGCATAAGTTGCCTAGATTGTGAAAATTTGGAGTTACTTGATTTCAAGCTTTGAAATGAGTTTTCTAAAAGTGTAGTAACTTACTTTGAAAAATAGACACGCCTTGATACTACGGGTGTTAGTATCTTGGGGCTTTACATAGAAAGGAGTCTTTTATAAAAGAATGTACGTATGTAGTACTTTGGCTTGATAAATTGAGAATTTGTCTAAAGTGTGCCTTGATATGTACTTTGACTTGTTAAAAGAGAATTATTCTATGTATGCCTTGATTTGTACTTTGGCTTGATAAATTGAGAATTTGTCTAAGTGTGCCTTGATAAGTACTTTGACTTGTTAAAAGAGAATTATTCTATGTATGCCTTGATAAGTACTTTGGCTTGTTAAATGAGAATTTATTCTATTTGTGCCCGGATAAGTACTTTGGCTTGTTAAATGAGAATTTATTCTATTTGTGCCCGGATAAGTACTTTGGCTTGTTAAATGAGAATTTATTCTATTTTTGCCCGGATAAGTACTTTGGCTTGTTAAATGAGAATTTATTCTATTTGTGCCCGGATAAGTACTTTGGCTTGTTAAATGAGAATTTATTCTATTTGTGCCCGGATAAGTACTTTGGCTTGTTAAATGAGAATTTATTCTACTTGTGCCCTGATAAGTACTTTGGCTTGGTTAATTTAGAACTTGCCTATATGTGCTGGTAATAGCCTTTGAGTGCAAGTACTATGTTTAATTACGTTGTCGCGACTCTCGGTTGAAGGGTCGGCTGTCTGGTTGTAAGTTACTGGGACGTACCGACAGTGATGTGGGATTCCACGGGTATGCTTCCGTTATTTGTAGTACTTGGGTTAAATTCCCGGATTCTTTTTATAAAAGACATGGTGGTGCTTATGTCTTGTTTGATGGTCGGTCGAGATAGGGTAAGAGTATAAGTGAGGGGTAAACCCCCAAGATGCTATACCACTGTTTACCATACTCGAGGGTAGAGTATATGTGAGGGTAAACCCCAGAGATCTTTATACCACTGTTTACCACCTACTCCGGGGTAGAGTATATGTGAGGTAAACCCCGAGATCTATACCACCTATTTTACCACCTTCTCGGGTAGAGTATATGTGAGGTAAACCCCGAATCTTATACCACTGTTTGCCACCTTCTCGAGTGGTAGAGTATATGTGAAGTGCACCCAAGATGTTATACCACTGTTTACCACCTTCTCCAGGGTAGAGTATATGTGAAGTGCACCCCAAGATCTATACCACTGTTTCCACCTTCTCGGGGTAAGAGTATAAGTGAGGGTAAACCCCCGAATCTATACCACCAGGTGGGACTTGGTGTTCATGTATGCCTATTGGTGTTGTACTATATCATGGATCGCTGGCGGAGAAAGATTCCACGGGCATGATTGATGTTATGGCGTGAGACCGTGGTTATATTTGAGTAATGACTCCGAGGGCCTGCGTCCCTGACTTGATGTGACTGCTTATGTATTATGTACTGTAGGTTGGCTATCATACATGTCTCCTGCTTTGTTTAGACTGTTATGATTTTATTACAGTACTTTCTGTTCACATACTTGGTACATTCTTCGTACTGACCTCCTTCGGGGGGCTGCGTTCATGCCGCAGGTTTAGGTACGCTGTTCGGTGATCGGCAGGCGTAGGATCCTGCTCAGGGTTTTTGGATAGCTCCCTCTGTTCAGGAGTTTATCTTTTTGGTATATATCCTTCAGTACAGGCTTTGTACAGTTTTGGGTACGGCGGGGTCTTGTCCCGTCATAGTTCAGTATAACTCTTAAGTGCGTATTCATATGTGAGATTGGACTCGTATGCGATGTTGTATGCATTGTTTATTTATATATGGCAGCCTTGTCGGCTTTGCCCTTGCACGTACGTTTTTTTTAAAAAAAAAATGAAATGGCATTACTAATTTCATGATATGTACTTAGTTGTTAAGGTAGAAG
This sequence comes from Przewalskia tangutica, assembly GCA_029844215.1. Classification (NCBI taxonomy): domain Eukaryota; kingdom Viridiplantae; phylum Streptophyta; class Magnoliopsida; order Solanales; family Solanaceae; genus Przewalskia; species Przewalskia tangutica. Next base: position 17,921,701 of record CM056718.1, read on the forward strand.
GGTGCCCAGTAGGGCACGATCCAGCCCGGTTGGGGTATGAGTGGTATCAGGCGATCGATCCTCGGAATGTCTGAGGCAGTGTCTAGTAAGTCTTGCTTATCGGTGTGTTGCGCCACACCCATAAACAGAGAGGCTACAGGACATTTAGGAGTTAGTTTCTATTCTTCTCACTCGAGATCGTGCCATAGAGTTGTGTTAGTAAGATGATTCCTCTCGACGTATTTTTGTTACTGTATGCCTCGAGGAGACAACGCTTCGAAGGGCAAGGGAGTAGCGAGAGCTACTAGTCGGACTCGAGAGAGTTGATAGGGCTCGTGCCGAGGTATACCTGGATGTTGTTCCACGATCGGCAAGTTCTTGCGCCGAGTTTTGAGACCCAGCACGAGAACCTCTGATTTCTCGATTAGGAGAAGACTTTAGGAGTCATGAGAGAAGCGATTATGTTATTGACCAAGTTACGGTGCTCTGATTTCCACATCGAGAGTTGGTCGGCCGATGCAGAGCAGTGTCTGAGAGGAAGAGGGCGGCGCGGAGATCGGCGTAAGAGGCTAGACCGGTTGGTTATCCGGTGAGTTTTTGGGCGAGCTGCCTCGGCGAAAGTGAGGTATTCGTCGACCTACCCGGTACATACCCGCAGCTCACGGTGGGAGATTTGACCCAAGGTATTTAGGAGCGGTCAAGCTCCCTGGTCGAGGTTACCGAGGAAGCGAGAGGACCTTCCGGTCGAGCCACCTATTCCTCGATGTATCGGATGTGGTAAGCATCATTCGGAAATGCCGTTATGACACGGATGGTTGTTACTATTGTGGCGTCCGGACCTGAAGTGAGAATGCCGGTTAGAAGGCGCGGTAGGTGGCTCGACCTTTGAGGCCGTGGTTGGTTCCCTTCCTCCGCGGTATGTCGTCCCCGAGCGAGTGTTGGATGTCGGCCGATCGTGGTAGAGTCGAGGAGTTTATAGTTCTGGCGGTCCTTGAACGCATAGATGGCGTGACTCTTGGACAGGATCGGAGGCGACATCGCGTAGAAGTCTGGTATATTTCGACTCTTTTGAATCATACGTGCTTTGATAGATTCAGATTTTGCCCTAGCGTATATGTTTTCCTTGTGTTGCTAGCGATTATAAGTGATAGTTCCCGGTAGGAATACTTTGATTACTAAGGTGTGGAGTTAAGAATGTTGACAAGAATGGTAAGTGAACCGAGACTATAGTTGTGTAGAGTTCACACGTAGTAATTGCCCACAGCGGTGTAAGACCCAATAGGGAAGATTATGCAGTAGAAATACTTGAACTATGTGGCGAACCTCTAGTAATTAGGGGATAGGGTAAGAAGTACCTTGAGATAAGAGAGATTTATTTCGGGCTAAGAACAAGAAGTTAAGTGTGACGATGAGTCGGGTTATAGACTCATTTGGTCAACCGATAGTATGGAATCGGGTGAATGTCGGATAGAAATGGTCAGATTATGTGATAGGGTCAGGGATGCCGGACCAGTTGAGTTAATCGTTATACGAGTTCGTGGATCGTTCCACGAACTAGGTCGTAAGGACCGAGAAAGAGCCTTAGCGGGAAATTCAAGTAGCAAAATGGCGGGTTGGTTAGTAACTCCAAGTTGGGAGCAAAGCAATTTGAGATTTTATGCGTCTGCTAGATGAGTTTGAAAGTCTGAGGAAGTATGACAAGTAAGGAAAGAAAGGAACCTCTAAGGATCCGTGTTTGGGAAAGAGTAACCTTTGGGTTTTGTGAGAAGGGACCACGGACGTAAGGTCCATTATTATGTTTGCGTATGTTATATGGTGGCCGTGTGTGACATCGTTGGTCTTGTGCGATTTTGATTGATAGGCATAGTATAGAGTTTATCTGGAGTTTGTATAGCTTGATAGCAGACTAAGAACATTCGGGACGAATGTTTCTAAGGAAGAATGTTACACCAGTAAGTTCGGGGACAGTGTAAGTGAAGGTGCGTGTGGAACACAAGACTTGGAAATATGCGAAAGGAAGAATTGTTTTTCCGGAAAATATTAGGACGTCGGAAAGGAAAAATGTTCGTTGTTGAGAATTGGATTCTCAAAATGCATTATTTGAAGAGTATGGAACTCTTAACTTTTTGGAAATTTATTTTGTGGTTGGTCACGTGGGGCCCACCCGAATTTTAACGTTTTGCGGGGCCCACGAGGGTTACGGAATTTTATGGACGAATGAGAGGGCGACACGTGGCACCCCCACATGGCTTGGTCGAAATTTGTACAAGGGTAAAATGGTCATTGACCACTTTGGAAGATAAGTCTTGCTAGTTTGAGTTTGTTGACCAGTCAACTTGTCCACCTAGGCTTGATCAGTGAAACTCATCCTAGCCTCACATTTGTTTAAGTCATGACCCTCCATTGTGTTATAAGTATACTACTAGTGCAAGACAAGCTCATTTTACACTTAGAAAAATTAGAGAACCTTGTTGTCTTCACTACATGCTCTCGGGTTCACCTTGTATCCCACACAAAAATTTTATAGTTTTGATCCATTAGCCACAAGACTTTAACCCAATGTCCCTTAGGGTATTGTAAGGATATCTCAATAGAAAGATTTGGAAAAAGCGTATTTTTACGTTAGTCATGAGCGGAAACTAAGGGAGTTCTTGACTTTGAAGTTGGAACTTGAAGATGGGTTCTTCATAGGCCTCTAGGAGTGCTTGGGCGGATTGGAACCTAAGGAAAGGAGCTAAGAATTGCTAAGGCGCGATTTTGGATCTTGGAAATTTTAAGGGCTTTGAAAGGTATAAATTTTGTCGTTTTAATAGTTAAGGCTTACTTATGATTGTAGCTATGGTTATTAGCAAGCATGAGATTTATAGTATGAGTATTGATAAGGATATTGGTTATTGGAACCCTAATCCGAAATCTAGCATGTTTAACTTTAAGATTTCAATTCTAGTTGATTATTAGTCTAAGCGTCGCATGTTGTATAAAGAAGGAAATTGTAGTTGTTGAAGTTGTTTAGACTATATAACATGTTAGACCTTAGAACTTGGAATTGGAAAAGGATTGGAAAGGACTTAGTGTTCTATGGAAGTTGGCGAGAATTGGCTAGTGTGCCTTAGGCTATTTCGTATGAATTGTGGGGCGGAATTTTACACGTATAGTAAGGCGTGTAATCCCCTTTGTTTGATTGTTGTTTGGAGCCTTAAATGTGGCATGTTGGTTATTGTATTCGGCCTTGAAAAAGGTGGCAAAGTGAGTAGAAACAAAGGAAGTCTTTGCCGATTTTCCGTAGAATTAGAGACTAAATACTTAGTATTATTCTACATAGAGACTAGAAGTTGATAGCCTTGTTGTGACCATTATAGGTTGACACTTCTACGTGCGGTGTATTCGGCAGCTTGTGGATTTAGCCGAAAGGTATGTGAACTATCTCCTCTTCTAGCATGATTCCTTAGAATAAAGAAAGTAAGTTCTACTCATGAATGATCCATTCCTTGCTTGTATTTGGATTGCCTAAGATAGAATTTGTTCTATGTACTTCCTCGTGTACTTTGATGTTTAAATTGTAAGTAGTATAATCCATTTCCTTAGGAAGTTTGGATTCTTAAAAGTGAAGGTATTTTTCTTAAAGTACATAGAGACTTGAAAAGGAAGTGGTTTTCCAAATCTTTTGACTAATGCCTTAGTTCTAAAACCTAAAGGTCATTATAATGACTTTAGAAGTCAAAGAGTGATTTACTTATTTGATTTAAAGAGGAGAAATGACATGATTTAAGAGAAGTAACTTGCGTTAAGGGTGAAGTTACTTGAGGTTTAAAAAGTAGAAGAAAACTTGTTTTCTAACTAGTAAGAGACTTGAAGTATTTTGAAAGTTAAGAACTTGATTTGTAAGTATGTGATACTTGGTTTTAATAGTATAAGTCTCTTGGTTATTGAAGGAATGGATACGTCTAAAACCATAAAGGGTTATAACGGCTTTATGGGAAGTTGGTTATAACGGCTTTATGGAAGGTTTAGAAAGTTGTCTATTTTGATTAAATCGGCATAAGTTGCCTAGATTGTGAAAATTTGGAGTTACTTGATTTCAAGCTTTGAAATGAGTTTTCTAAAAGTGTAGTAACTTACTTTGAAAAATAGACACGCCTTGATACTACGGGTGTTAGTATCTTGGGGCTTTACATAGAAAGGAGTCTTTTATAAAAGATATGCATTATGTAGTACTTTGGCTTGATAAATTGAGAATTTGTCTAAAGTGTGCCTTGATAAGTACTTTGACTTGTTAAAAGAGAATTATTCTATGTATGCCTTGATTTGTACTTTGGCTTGATAAATTGAGAATTTGTCTAAGTGTGCCTTGATAAGTACTTTGACTTGTTAAAAGAGAATTATTCTATGTATGCCTTGATAAGTACTTTGGCTTGTTAAATGAGAATTTATTCTATTTGTGCCCGGATAAGTACTTTGGCTTGTTAAATGAGAATTTATTCTATTTGTGCCCGGATAAGTACTTTGGCTTGTTAAATGAGAATTTATTCTATTTTTGCCCGGATAAGTACTTTGGCTTGTTAAATGAGAATTTATTCTATTTGTGCCCGGATAAGTACTTTGGCTTGTTAAATGAGAATTTATTCTATTTGTGCGGATAAGTACTTTGGCTTGTTAAATGAGAATTTATTCTACTTGTGCCTGATAAGTACTTTGGCTTGGTTAATTTAGAACTTGCCTATATGTCTGGTAATAGCCTTTGAGTGCAAGTACTATGTTTAATTACGTTGTCGCGACTCTCGGTTGAAGTTCGGTATGCAGTTATGAGATTCTTGGGACGTCTGAAGCGGTGATGTGGGATTCACGGGTATGCTTCCGTTATTTGTAGTACTTGGGTTAAATTCGGATTCTTTTATAAAAGACATGGTGGTGCTTATGTCTTGTTTGATGGTCGATCGAGATAGGGTAAGAGTATAAGTGAGGTAAACCCCAAGATGCTATACCACTGTTTTACCACCTTCTCGAGTAGAGTATATGTGAGGGTAAACCCCAAGATCTATACCACTGCTTTACCACCTTCTCGGGGTAGAGTATATGTGAGGGTAAACCCCAAGATCTTTATACCACCTGTTTACCACCTTCTCCGAGTAGAGTATATGTGAGGTAAACCCCAAGATCTATACCACCTGTTTACCACCTTCTCGAGGGTAGAGTATATGTGAGAGTACACCCCAAGATCTTTATACCACCTGTTTCCACCTTCTCCGGGTAGAGTATATGTGAAGTACACCCCAAGATCTTATACCACCCGCTTTACCATACTCCCGGGGTAAGAGTATAAGTGAGGGTAAACCCCGAGATGCTATACCACCGGTGGGACTTGGTGTTCATGTATGCCTATTGGTGTTGTACTATATCATGGGATGGCGGTGAGGAAAGATTCCACGGGCATGATTGATGTTATGGGCGTGAGACCCGTGGTTATATTTGAGTAATGACTCAGGGCTGCGTCACGACTTGATGTATTGCTTATGTATTATATGCTGTAGGTTGGCTATCATACATGTCTCTGCTTTGTTTAGATTATGATTTTATTACGATGCTACATTCCACATACTTGCATTCCGTCTTGACCTCGCCCGAAGCTGCGTTCATCTGCATGAGTTTAGACGCTGACCGGTGATCGGCGGCGTGAGATCTGCTCGAGGTTTTGGATAGCTCCTCTGTTCGGAGTTTATCTTTTGGTATATATCCTTGATGCAGGCTTTATGCAGTTTTGGGTACGGCGGGTCTTGTCCGTCATAGTTGATATAACTCTTAAGTGCAGTATTCATATGTGGGATTGGACTCGTATGCGATGTTGTATGCATTGTTTATGTATATATGGCGTATCGGCTTTGCCCTTGCACGTACGTTTATTTTAAAAAAAAAAATGAGCTGTTACTAATTTCCGCAATGTACTTAGTTGTTAAGGTAGAAGGGTGCCCAGGTAGGGCACCAGTCACGGGCCCGGGGTTCGGGGTGTGACAGAAAGCTTCAAGTACCTATGGTCTATTATCCAAGAGAATTGAGATATTGTTGACGATGTCACACATTGTATTGGGGCAGAGTGGATAAAATAGAGGCTCGCATCTGGAGTCTTGTGCGACAAAAATGTACCACCAAAACTTAAGGGCAAGTTCTATAGGGTGGTGGTTAGACCGATTATGTTGTATGGGGTGGAGTGTTGGCTATTTAAGACTTCGCACATACAAAAAATGAGAGTTGTGGAGATAAGGATGCTGAGATGGATGTGTGGACATACAAGGAGAGATAAAATTAGATGCGGGAAGCAAGGTTGAGATGATTCGGGCATGTGTAGAGGAGAGACACAGATGCTCCAGTGCGGAGGTGTGAGAGGTTGGATATGGACGGGTTCAGAGGGGTAGAGGTTGGCTGAAGAAGTATTGGGGAGAGGTGATTAGACGGGATATGGCGCAACTGCAACTTACTGAGGACATGACCTTAGATAGAGGGTTGTGGAGGACACAGATTAGAGTAGAAGGGTAGTAGGTAGTCAAGCGTAGTCCTACTTACGCTTACAAAATGATAGTGTAGTTTTATTACTGTAGGCTCGATTATCCTACCACACCTATAGACGCATTAGTGCTTTATAGTCCCATGTAGTTTGATTCATGCTACTATGTGTTCTTTAGTGTAATTTGTTTATCTTATTTAGTTGTTTTAACTACTGCTTCATGTTGTTATACTGCACTATCACGGCGTATTTGATTTTATTATATGTATGTTCATAATTCTTTAATTTCTCGTCTGAGTCTGGCCGTTTCTCTTACTTTGCTTTTCCTTCTTTGCCTGCGATTATGCTCTTAAGCCGAGGGTCTTCCAGAAATAGCTGCTCTACCTATCAAGGTGGAGGTAAGGTCTGGGTACACTCTACCCTCTCCAGACCCACGTTGTGGGATTTCACTGGACATGTTGTTGTTGTTGCATAATATTTTAGGCATGACCTCATTGCAGTAAGTTGTACAACTCAGTTACAAAGGTACTACTCCCTTCCTCTTAATTTAATTTAAGTGTCTTAATTTGATTGGTATCGGTGTGTGCAATCCTTTAAATATTGTGATTGTAAACTTATCATATAGAATGTTGAAATTGAAAATTTTATTTAATATAGAAAAAACACTCATTTTTAGACGGAAAAAATATAGTTTAGTAGTACAAGAATAGCTTTCATACATCTCTACTAGACACTGCATTTTTCCCAAAAATATTGTATAAAACAAATGTGACGACGAGAATTAATTTTTGTGGCGAAAAAGTGCAGCATGATGCCGAGTGCGGGGCTGCGGTGCCACGACTTACGAGGTCAGCGACTTTAGGCACGCGGTGCGACGTGAAGGATCATGGTGCCGTCTGAGTTTTTCCAAACCAGATATTTTGAGTGAAGAATGGACAAGAGGACAAGTGTCCCTCTCCAATTGTGCTATATATATACATCCATAACTACTAAGTCTTGAAGACTTAGAACAAAAGAAATATCTTCTCCAAAACCCTTATCTCTTCTCTTCTTCTTCTTCAAGAAGAAAAACAAGACTAAGTTATTTCTACAAGATTAAGTTCCTTAAATAAGTTTTAAGCCAAGTTGATATTCCAAAACAACGAGAAATGTTGGTGGCCCATTTTTGCCTAGAAAACCCTAAGTTGGTTATGAATTTTTGGAAGAAAAACAAGAAAGCGGGATGGATACAAGCTTGTAGAGGATTCCTGCATGTTGTATTAACTTGAAGAAGTGGTACAAAAAGAAAACTGGGAGCCGAGAACTTGTGGACTGTTTCGGACTTTTAATAAGGTAAGAGTTCTTCTCCCTCTTGAAGTAATTGGAACTTACATGTTGTTATAATTAGGGGATGAACTTGTGTTAAGTAAAACGGAGAATAAGAAGTTCATGTCACAGTTTCGGCAAGCTAGCCGATTTTGGACAATTTTAGTAATATTGGATTCGTTGGTTGTTGCATATTGTTAATTAAAGGAAATCATGTTATTACAAGTTGAAACTATTTATATATAAGTGTTGAGACTTGAATTGGATTATAAGGGATTGTAAAAAGGGAAATGATATTAGATCTTGTTGGTTGAGATTGTATAAAACTGTGGGATATGGTGGTGCTGTTTTAGGGACTGTTTTGTGGTGTCATAATGCTGAAAATTCAGTCATCGTTACGCATGTTTTAATACGGAATAAGAGGCTGAATTTACCCGAGAAGTGGGTGTGTAAATCCCCTTTGTTGCTATTTTGGTTGTGCCCTAATTGGGGCTTGGTTATTGATGTTATTAGCCTCGTTTGGATGTTGTGGAAACGTGTATAAATAGGGGGAGTGCTGCCCAAATTTTTATATGAAAAGAGACTCATTTTGTTGTATAGTATATAATAGTATCATGAAGTTGATAGGCGTGCTATTGTTATTATAGGTTGAAGTACTACGTGAGACGTATTCTAGTTATCAAGTCGGTATAGCCTATAAGGTATGTGAAACTATCCTTTATTCCTTTTGGCATAAAGTATATAAAGTAAGTGTACGGCGGATGTACATGGTTCTATTGGATCTAAATCCTAAATGATACATGATGGATAGTGCCCTTGAGTTTTCAAAAGATGATTTCAAAGTGATATATGATATGATAGTTAGTGCCTTGATTTTATTTTCTAAAATGAAAGTTATTCTATTTTGTTGCATTGAGAGTCAAATGTTTTATTTAAAAAGGAATGTACGGCGAACGTACATGATTTCTACCCAGTTTAATTCCTAAAGATGTGTTATGAGAAGTGCCTTGATTTTATAGAGAAGGGTTCATTTTAATGATTTCATGGAGAGTCAAAAGTTGATTTTAAATTTCATATGATTATGTGATACACCGAGTCCCACAAATAGACCGGGATACGTTATGTGAAGTACTGAGTACCACAAATAGGCCGGGATACGTTATGTGATACACTGAGTCCCACAAATTGGTCAGGATACGTTATGTGAAACACCGAGTCCCACAAATGGGTCGAAATACGTTATGTGATACACCGAATCCCACAAATGGGTCGGGATACGTTATGTGAAACACCGAGTCTCATAAATGGGCCGGGATACGTTATGTGTAATAGAACATCGAGTCCCACCATGAGCCGGGATATGTTATTTATAAAAAGATATCGAGTCCCAGTATAGGCCGGGATACGTTATATGGACATGCATCTATGATTTTCAAATGACTCTCACTGTTTTTAAAAAGGCACCGTTGACTCTCATGTTTATAAAGTACAGTGGTACAGTGATACCAGGTACAGTTGGCCCTTATTTTATATGGCACGATTGGATCTAATATTTGATTTTCATACTTGTCCCTGTCATCCTTTGGCCAGTTTTGATCTTGATTACAGTACTTTATGTTTACATACTTGGTACCTTATTGTACTGACCCCATTCGGGGGCTGCGTTCATGCCCGCAGGTATAGGTACTCAGTTGGTGATCCGCGAGCTTAGGATCTTTTCCATGCTTTTGAGATAGTTCCACTGTTCCAGAGCTTGTCATTTTGGTACAGTCTTTGATTTTAAACTTATGTATATTTAGGGGTACGGCGGGGCCTTGTCCCGTCACAGTTCATTATCAAACTCTTAGAGGTCTGTAGACAGGTGTGGGTGGTAAATGTGTATTTGGACATGCATAAGTTGTAATTCGCTTTTGGAAAAAATTCTATGTACAATGGTGGCCTTGTCGGCTTGCCTGTTTTATATTACGGGATTGTTATCACAGTTCAGGGGAAAAGATCCCTTTTGTAACAAAATATATATATATTCCACTGTTTATGTGTAACGTGTGGCTATAAGGGTGCCCAGGTAGGGTATCAGTCGCGGCTCGGTGGTTCGGGTCGTGATAAGGTGGTATCAGAGCAGTTAGTCCTCGGAATATCTACAGACCGTGTCTAGTAGAGTCTTGGGTATAGGTATGTTGTGCACCATACTTATACGCAGGAGGCTGCTGAATATTTAGGATTGGTTTCTATTTCTCTTACTCTAAGATCGTGCGATAGAGCTGTGTTAGTAAGATAATCCCTATGACGTATTATTATGTTTAAGTTATGCCTCCGAAGAGGGCAACAGTGGCCCAGAAAGGCAAATCAGTAGCAGGAACTACTAGTCGGACACAGAGAGTTACTAGGGATCATGTCCAATCTACGCCTGAGGTGGTACGCCAGACGGCGAGTTCAGTTACACCGCCATCACCAGAGGAGCTTATAGCCGCTCCAGAGGCCCCGATACTTGAGCCTCCAGTTCCTCAGCCAGGGGCAGAGGATAGGGCCATGAGAGATGCAGTTCAACTGCTGACTAGACTTGTGGCAGGGCAGAACCGCAGGCAGGGACTAGGAGTTGATCCTAGGTCGAACAGTGGGTTAGGAACTTCTTTCATTGTAACCCTCCAGAGTTTTTCGGGTCACAGCCTGAGGATGATCCGCAGGAGTTCATCCGACAGATGCAACGTACACTGAGGGTAATCAAGGCTTAGGGGACTGAGTCAGTTGAGTTAGTTTCATATATGATGTAGGATATATCTACAAACTGGTATGAGTCTTGGGAGTTGTCTAGGGGAGAGGATGTTCCTCCAGCTACATGGGATGAGTTCACAGAGGCCTTCCTTGGTCACTTCTTGCCTCCAGAGACGAGGAGGGCTAGAGTTGACTGATTCCTACAGTTGAGGCAGGGTGGCAGGAGCATTAGGGAGTATAGCCTGGAGTTTGATTCATTATCTAGGTATGCGCCTGCTATTGTGACTGATATGGCGGATCGAGTGCATCGATATGTGATGGGGCTGGACCACTATTTGATCGATGGTTGTTTGGCAGTGGCTCTTCAGCCAGGTATGGATATTGAGTGAAGAATGGACAAGGGGAAAAATGTTCCTCTCCAATTGTGCTATATATATACACCCATAGCTATTAAGTCTTGAAGACTTAGAACAAAAGAAATATCTTCTCCAAAACCCTTATCTCTTCTCTTCTTCTTCTTCAAGTTTTAAAATTTCCATAGCCAAGAAAAACAAGACTATGTTATTTCTACAAGATTAAGTTCCTTAAATAAGTTCTAAGCCAAGTTGATACTCCAAAACAACGGAAAGTGTTGGTGGCCGATTTTTGCCTAGAAAACCCTATGTTGGTTATGAACTTTTGGAATAAAAACAAGAAAGCAGTATGGATACAAGCTTGTAGAGGATTCATGCATGTTGTATTAACTTGAAAAAGTGGTACAAAGAGAAAACTGGGAGCTGAGAACTTGTGGATTGTTTTGGACTATTAATAATGTAAGAGTTCTTCTCCCTCTTGAAGTAATTGGAACTTACATGTTGTTATAATTAGGGGATGAACTTGTGTTAAGTAAAACGGAGAATAAGAAGTTCATGTCACAGTTTCGGCAAGCTAGCCGATTTTGGACAATTTTAGTAATATTGGATTCGTTGGTTGTTGCATATTGTTAATTAAAGGAAATCATGTTATTACAAGTTGAAACTATTTATATATAAGTGTTGAGACTTGAATTGGATTATAAGGGATTGTCAAAAGGGAAATGATATTAGGTCTTGTTGGTTGAGATTGTATAAAACTGTGGGATATGGTGGTGCTGTTTTAGGGACTATTTTGTGGTGTCATAATGCTGAAAATTCAGTTATCGTTACGCATGTTTTAATACGGAATAAGAGGCTGAATTTACCCGAGAAGTGGGTGTGTAAATCCCCTTTGTTACTATTTTGGTTGTGCCTTTAATTGGGGCTTGGTTATTGATGTTATTAGTCTCATTTGGAAGTTGTGGAAACGTGTATAAATATGGGGAGTTCTGCCCAAATTTTTATATGAAAGGAGACTTATTTTGTAGTATAGTATATACTAGTATCATGAAGTTGATAGGCGTGTTATTGTTATTATAGGTTGAAGTACTACGTGAGACGTATTCTAGTTGTCAAGTCGGTATAACCTATAAGGTATGTGAAACTATCCTTTCTTCCTTTTGACATGAAGTATATCAAGTAAATGTATGGCGGACGTACATGGTTCTATTGGATTTTAATCCTAAATGATACATGATGGATAGTGCCCTTGAGTTTTCAAAAGATGATTTCAAAATGATATATGATATGATAGTGCCTTGGTTTTATTTTCTAAAATGAAAGTTATTCTATTTTGTTGCATTGAGAGTCAAATATTTTATTTAAAAAGGAATGTACGGCGGACGTACATGATTTCTGCCCAGTTTAATTCCTAAAGATATGTGTTATGATAAGTGTCTTGATTTTATAGAGAATGGTTCATTTTAATGATTTCATGGAGATTCAAAAGATGATTTTAAAATTCATATGGTTATGTGATACACCAGGTCCCACAAATGGGCCGGGATACGTTATGTGATACACTGAGTCCTACAAATGGGCGGAGATACTTTATGTGATACACTGAGTCCCACAAATGGGTCGGAATACGTTATGTGAAACACCGAGTCCCACAAATGGACCGGGATACGTTATGTGAAACACCGAGTCCCACAAATGGACCGGGATACGTTATGTTATACACCGAGTCCCACAAATGGGCCAGAATACGTTATGTGTAAAAGAATATCGAGTCCCATAATGGGCCGGATACATTATTAGTAAAAAGACACCGAGTCTCAGTATGGGTCGGGATACGTTATATGGACAGACATATATGATTTTGAAATGACTCTCACTGTTTTTAAAAAGGCACAGTTGACTCTCATGTTTATAAAGTACAATGGTACAGTGATACCATGACCCTTATTTTATATGGCACGGTTGGATCTGATATTTGATTTTCATACTTGTCCCTGTCATCCTTTGGCCAATTTTGTTCTTGATTACAGTACTTTATGTTTACATACTATGTACCTTGTTGTACTGACCCCCTTCGGGGGGCTGTGTTCATGCCCGCAGGTATAGGTACTCAGTTGGTGGTCTGCGAGCTTAGGATCCTTGCCCATCTTTTGAGATAGCTCCACTATTTCGGAGCTTGTCATTTTGGTACAGTCTTTGATTTTAGACTTATGTATATTTAGGGGTACAACGGGGCCTTATCCCGTCACATTTCATTATCAAACTCTTAGAGGTCTGTAGATAGGTGTGGGTGGCAAATGTGTATTTGGACATGCATACGTTGTAATTCGCTTTTGGAAAAAAATTCTATGTATAGTGTCGGCCTTGTCGGCTTGCCTGTTTTATATTACGGGATTGTTATCACAGTTCAGGGGACAAGATCCTTTTTGTAAAATATATATATATATATATATATATATATATATATATATATATATATATATATATATATATGAGTTTTCTTAACTTCCGTTGTTTATAGTAACGTGGGTATAAGGGTGTCCAGGTAGGGTACCAGTCGCGGCCCGACGGTTCGGGTCGTAACATCTTACTTAAGGCCTCGTATGATGTAGGTATTCATGTTAAAAGGACTCTTTATTTTAAGATAAAATAAATGTTGTTGATGATAGTCCTCAAATGCAAATCAGGAATTTAGCAATATTACGTCATTATGATAACTTCATAGAAGTATCTTATGAATCTTCATGTATGTATGTAGTACCTATAGGGGGAATGTATATGGTAGTATGACTTACCACCGAGCTACGACCGGTTGGGCAGATTATGTTTTTCTATTCACCATCGAGCTACGATCGGTCGGGCAGTTATCATCGGTTGGCAGTTATGTATCCTTATTTACCACCGGTAGGGCAATCATGTATTGACCACCATACTACGACCAGTCGGGCAGTTACCATCAGTTGGGTTGTTATGTATTCTTATTTACCACCAGTAAATCAGCCACATATTTTCCACCAGGCTATGACTAGTTGGGCAGTTACCACCTATTAGACAGTTATGAATTCTTATTTACCACCGGTAAGACAATCACATATTTACCATCAAGCTATGATCGGTCGAGCAGTTACCACCGGTTGGGCAGTTACAACTAATCAGTGGGCAGTCGAACAATTTGAGTTATGACATTGATGTAACGACATAGAATCAGGTTATAAAGTAAGTATGATCGATATGTATATTATGGTCCTCAATGGAATTTCAGCGGTTCAGGTTGATTAATATCTCTCTCTTTTATGATTACTTACTATTGTGTTTTATTTCCGCCTTACATATTTAGTACTTCATTCGTACTAACATCCCTTTGCATAGGGATGATGTGTTTCATGCCACACATGTATAGGTAGGCGAGGATAGGACCCGCCATTGTAGATCGCCTCCAGATATCATCTTGTGTTGGTAAGCTCTATTTCCTCCTAGAGCATTGTTCAGTTAGGGTCATGTTTATATCCTTTTGGTATTTCGGGTATGTCGGGGGTCTGTCCCGACTATGTTATATCAGATTTTCTTAGAGGCTTTTATAGATGCATGTATGCATGTTGTCGGTTTAGTATGTTGGTACAATGTCTGTACATATTGAGGCCTCGTAGCCCCATGTGGTTGATACATATATGTTGTTGGAATTTTCTACTTGCATGTATGCAAATGCATTAAGTTTAATTGTTTTATAAGATAAAGTTGCTCATATACGTAAGTCACTAGGTTCATGTCCACCTCACCTAGGTTGGGGTGTGACAAAGTGGTGTTAGAGCAATTCGTGTCCTAGGGAGTCTACAAAGCTGTGTCAAGTAGATTCTTGTTTATAGATGTGTTGTGCACCACATTTATAAACGGGAGGCTACAGGAAATTTAGGATTTGTTAACCTTTTTTCATATCTGAATCGTGTTATAGAGTCGAGTCATAAGAATTCAGATTTCACTCGTATTTGATTATGTTATATAAATATGCCAGTTACAGGAAAAGCTATATCTAGTCAGGAGGCTAAGATAACTGAGAGGGGAAGTATGAGTAGACCACTGCCGATTGATGTAGATCAATCTCGGAATCAGTTGTGAGTTACCTTCTAGAGTATCCCCTACTCAACCAGTACTTGAAGAGTCTTATAGAGCCCCAACATTTACATTTCCTCCCTCAATTTCATCAGATTAGGACACCAGGAGAGTAATGTTGTTATTGACACGGTTGGTAGTCACTTAAGCTCAGCAATAGACCAGAGTTCATCGATTGTGGACACGATGTGGGATAGAGTACATCAATTTCTAGTGTGTCTTGGGCCGCATCTGATAGATGAATGCACCACAATATCTTTGAATGATAAGATAATATGGATATTTCACGTATTCAGGTTTTCGCTCATAACTTAGAGGAGCGTAGACAATAGAAACAGATAGACCATGTTCGGGGTGAACAACAAGGTAAGAGGAGTAAAGTCGTTAGTGAGTATGGAGAGGCATCAAGTAGATCCTAGAAGAAGTCAACAAGAAGTTTGTAGCCTAATGAGAGGCAGTTCATTTAGATATTAGGGGGCTAGATACGACCAGAGTGGCCCGTTAGGGGCAAGTTATGGATCGAGGGCACAAGAAGTGTAGGATTAGAAAGTGCTAGATAGATAAGGACATATCCGCTATGTTGTCAGTAGTGCAAGATGAGACATACTAGGGCATGCTTACTAGGCTTAAATACTTGTTTTAGATGTAGGGATCTGGGACACATAGCGCGAGATTATTCAATGTTAGGACCGGGAGATAATAGGATGTAAATCGAGATTTTGAGTTACCTCTAGAAATGTACTTAAATATTTTATCATTTTCAACATATAAGATTGTGTATTGATAAAGTATTCGTATATTATAAGATTAGCTAAGAATCATAGAGTATAAACATGAAGATTAAAAGTTTAGAAAGGTATATGAGGTTAGAATGGTACCCTTAAGATGAATTGCGATGAGATAGAGTTGAAGTGCATATATTTATACATATAAGATAGGTAAGACGAAAGTAACCTCGAGTCGAATAGCAAACCTCGGTAATGATAAACCGAAGTACGATTTATGATTTAGTGTGAACTACCTAGATGTAATCCCTAAGGATAGATAACCAGGGCTATGAAGCAGAACAT
Source organism: Przewalskia tangutica (assembly GCA_029844215.1). Classification (NCBI taxonomy): domain Eukaryota; kingdom Viridiplantae; phylum Streptophyta; class Magnoliopsida; order Solanales; family Solanaceae; genus Przewalskia; species Przewalskia tangutica. Next base: position 17,937,723 of record CM056718.1, read on the forward strand.
AGTAAAAATCGTAAGTTCGACAAATTAATAAGCAATGAGCTTTAGTATACATATAGATGCCCAGAGGAACAACTTGTTATAGTCTTATTTACCTTCACAAAGTGAGATCTAGAATTTGGCTACAAGAGTTAAAAGAAAAGCATTGACAGAATGTAGTGTTAGTTATAAGTTCGGGAGAGTCCCAATGATCAGTTCTAATAACTGATAGAAGTCTAAATAGGGAATGCCTTGAGTTATGAATTGGTTTACAAAATGGTTTCCTAGATGGAATGGACTGTACTAAAGTATTCATATGAACTGATATGATATAAGGCCAGTAAGAGCATCATTTCAACATTCAAGGAAGAATGTTCCAAAGAGGGGAATGATGTTATATCCCGCATTTTTATATGTTAAGTTCGTCATAAGTCAATTGATGTAAGTTTAGAAATTCGATCATCCTTAAAATTATACAAAGTAAGTTAATCACGTTACCTTGGAGGTTACAAAGGTTTAAGATCATGATTAACAAGTACCATGAGGGTTGGAAGGTTTAGAAGTTAAACGAATCAAAGAAAATAAGTTTCGTCGAAAGTCGGCAAGATTGGGAGTGATATAACTCATAATTTTGGGGTAAGACATTCTATGAAGGTCAAGTTATGAGTTATTTGAAGTGAATAATAGTCGTATGTTAATTTTTGAAGCCAAGCGAGTTGTAAAACAAAAGTCGACAAAGGCCATAGCAAGTTACGCTAAGAAGTTTGCTGAAATTTGGGCCATATGTCACAACAATTTTAATCAAATATAATATGAATTACGAGATGATACATACATGAATTATAAGTTTTATGAGTCTGGTTTCCATCGCATTAAGCGGTTTGTTGATACAACATCGGAGTAGAGAGATATTTGTGATTTCACGAGACTGCGCAGGCAGACCCCATTTGGACCCATATAGGCGGTGGAACTTTCCAATTCATTATTTAAGTGGTGCAACCCTTATTTTAAGTCATATCTCGACCCAAATCAACTAAAAATACTTCCAAAGCTCATCTAACAATTCTCCTACCATCTAAGTAATGATTTCCAAGATTACAACATGAATTTCCCTTATTATAAGTCACGGTGCAAGATTACTTCTTTTTTTTCTTGATGTGGCTGGATTTGAAGTTGCTTCATGATGAAGTAAGGTCCAAGAATGGACTGCCCTTGATATATAAGTTTGGGTTTCTCTTCTTCTACGTGCATAAGAGTTTATTGAAGATTTTGAAGTGTTGTTTGGTTAAGAATTTATGAGATAAAGATCGGAAACCATGTTTAAATTGTTGTGTTGTATTGGACTATTTTGGAAGTTGTTCCAAGTTAAAGCAAGTTATAATCTGAGTTGTTTTGGTTGTATTGAAGGTAATCAATCCCTTCCCCTTAATATATATAAGTTGGTGCTAGTTATAGTTCTGTTAGCTCCATGAAAAAAATGTTAAATAGAAATTAAAAGTTATAAACTAGTGTTGAATGTTGTTGTAGTGGATTGTTGGGACTATTCTTGTGTTATTAAAGGGCTAAACGTGTAATTGTTGGTGGTTAATGACGTTTTATGTATAGTTGTGATATAATGAATTTGGGGATATGTAAAAGAAATGAGGGAGATGCTATTAAAGTTGCTATAGAACGAGCTTGTCGATGTCGTGTTGTACGGGACTATTTTGAAGTCATGGTTATGATGTGTTGTGGTTGGAGATGGGTGGAATAGCTTGGATATGATGTTGTTGATGTTGTTCTTGTGTTGTTTGTATTGATGAAAGTTTGAGGAAGTAAAGAAAGTAGGGGAGGTGTTGTCTGATTTCATATAAGAATGAGCTTGCCGCTCGATAAATGTTATTAAGCTCATTGTTGTGACATTAGTGTCCTTATTGTTGACTGTAGATTCAGGGTGAATGAGGCTAAGCTCGGGTGGATATATAAGGATTAGGTATAAGGTATGTTAAGTCTTATTCCTTCTTTTGGCATGACTTTGTTAAAGAATGAAAATGAAATGAAAGGCCTTTCAAAATGACTCCATTCTTGTTAAGTTTTAGATTCCTATATATTCAATTCCATTGAGTACATGACTCTTATTTTTTCCTTGTTGGGGGTACTTTCCGCATGTTATAGCATCTCATCTTTAATGAAATCTTATGGCCCTTTTTGGTTTTCATGAAAGTTAGAAATGATGTATCTTACCTTGTTGGTTTCACGAAAGTTAGAAATGATGTATATTGTCTTGTTTATTCATATGAAATACCAAAATGATATGTTATCTCCATGATGAGAATTGAAAGTGTAATTACTCTATTTTTAATGGATTAGGAGCTCTTACTTAAGTCCACGTATAACGTAGGTATTCATGTTAAAAAGGACTCTATTAGTTTATGATAAAATGAATGTTGTTGATGATAGTCCTCAAATGCAAATCAAGAATCTAGCGATATTATGTCATTACTATAAGTTCATTGAAGTATCTTATGACTCTTCATGTATGTATGTAGTACCTAGAGAGGGAATGTATATGGTATTATGACTTACCACCGAGCTACAGTCGATTGGCAGATTATGTATTAATATTCACCATCAGGCTACAAACGGTCGGGCAGTTACCACTAGTTGGGCAGTTAGGTATCCTTATTTACAATCGGTAGAGCAGGCACATATTCACCACCAAGATACAACCGGTCGGGTGGTTACCACTGGTTGGGAAGTTATGTATCCTTATTTACCACAGGTAGGGCAGAAACGTATTTACCATTGAACTACGACCGATTGGGCATTTACCATCAGTTGGGTAGTTATATATCATTATTTACCATCGGTCGGGCAGTTACCACTAATTAGTGGACAGTCAGATTATTTCCCTTTTTAGTTTAAGTATATGATTCTAAGCATATTAATGGTGGTTTAACTTATTGTTTGAATTGGGGAAGATGAGTTTTGCATATTGTGAGTTTAAGAGAGTTGTGTGGTTGGTTTAATGGGGATTTATGGATTGAATGGTGTTAATATCATGAGTTAGGAGTTGATTATGTTAGATTATCATGTTATAAGTCTTAATTTGATGATAGAAACATGTTTTCAATTTGGGGAAATTTCTAGGATTTTAAATTGGGGCTTTTTTATTATTGTCCAATTGAGGGTTCAAATGTGAATATATTTTCAATTAATTTAAGAATATGGTTGTCTAGTATGTAATCTTGGATTTTGTGTAATAAAGTTTGAGTCTTGGTGGCGTGGGCATAGAATGGGTATTTAAAATCTTGCTTTTATTGTGTTAAGCTTATTATTAACTATGTAATACGCATGAATAAAGTTCGATCTTCGCGAGGCTAGAAGGAAGGGCAAGGCTGTATTCAAGAATTGATTTGGTAGCGCTCCCGCTCGTCTTTGAGGGAGGATATGGTTTAGCTTTTTTAGACTCTGATAAAAGTGCATAATTAGTTATAAATATTGAAGGGTATTGGGCGTGTTTGGGTGTCCCACTCAACTGGTTGTGATTAACGGTTGAGTGGTACCGTTGTTGAACTGTGATGATGGAATAATTTGGGGAATTAGCCTTATACTAGTTCCGACTGCTGTTTATTTAGGCTCGTCACTATATGTGGGCTTGTCACCATATTTGCTATTGTTTGGTTACTCATCACACATACTTTCACTTGATATCCTAATTTGACTAGATTTTCTTATTTATTGTTGAATTCTTGAAAACATGTGTATATCATCTCTACACTTGATTGCATCTCATTATATCATGATATCTTGCATTATATTGTCATTGTATTCATATACTCGTGGTTCTATGATTTGATGTGAGAGTGGTATGTATATGTTGTGATCCAAGAGACTGGAAAGGTAAGAGTAATATAAGATTTTGGTACTTGAGATGATATTAATATGCGGGGAGCAGAGTTTCACATCTGCAACACGATTGACACTTGAAAATAAGTCATGGCTCTAATCAGATTAGTTTGTGGAATTTCGATTGGCTAGGAGTGGTATATGAACTTCATAGGTTCCCCATGGGTGTATGATCCTAATTAAACCTTGACATATTGTATACCAAGTTGAGAAAGCTACCTTGCATACATATTGCACTCATATAATATATTTTATGACATATCATTAATAAACTGTGATTGAGACTTGCTATTGAGCGATTATGAACATCTTGGTCGGATTTGGGACTTGAAAGGATTATTTATGCCACATTATATTTGATATGTTGTTGAACTCTATGAAACCTCTTAGTGATTATATGATATACTTGGTTATTGATATGCTAGTGTAGGATTATTTGGTGTCAAGTTGATAATTGTCTCTGATTATATATCTTCAATCGTTGTCGATCTATGATAACTGCGGGGGTACGTTGTGTACTCATGCTACACTTGATGTATTCTTTTTTGATGCAGATTCAGTACCTTCCACCTCCATAGTACCGCGTAGTTGAGAGTTTGATTTGGTGATCCCAGACATTTAGGGTGAGGATGCTACCTCCAACATACCCTTGGATACTCTTCTCTATTACTGTCTTTTGTTCCTACTTGAGAGATACCTTTCAGACTATGTATTTCAATTTTGGTCTGCGTGCCTTTTTTTAGACTTGATTCATATTTGTTAGTGCTATTGTATAACATACTAGATCTATTGGGGGTGTTTGTTGGTGTATCAGACTTATGGTTTATTTCCACATTTATATTATGAGATCGTGTTTATGGTATTCGTATTTCTTCCATTTATATATATATATATATATATATATATATATATATGTCATGTATTGAGAATGATTTGAGAGTGGTTCGCCTACATAGTGGGATTGTGTAGGTGCCACCACGACTCCTGAAAAGGGGTCGTGACAGATAAAGAAGAAGCGAATAATGAAATTCCATCAGTGCTATTTCCATCATCATCTGGAAAGCTTGGCGAGTCCTCTTTCCAAGAAGTGCATGCATGTAATAAAAAAATCACTTTCATGGATAATGATCTTTAACTTGGTGAAGCGATGCACAATCGTCATTTGTATATGGTTGGTCATGCGCTTGAAAAAAGGATAAAGAGAATTTTGATAGACGATAGATATGGAGTTAACATTCTTCATATTCGCACAATGAAGGAACTTGGCATCACAACTGAAGAACTTTATGAATGTTGCTTGATGATTCAAGGATTCAATCAAGGAGGCAAAAGGCCATATGTTCTATCAAATTAAAGATCACCATCGAAGATTTGCAATCAAGTGCATGGATGCATGTGATCGACGCGGAGACTTCATACAATATGTTGCTCGGCAGGCCATGGATACACGAGAAGAAAATTGTCCCGTCCTCCTACTACTAATGTTTGAAGTATCTCGAAGGCGGTGTCGATAATAAGATAGTTGCCAATGATGAGCCATTTACAGAAGCTGAGTCACACTTCACCGATGCAAAGTTCTACTTGAAGAACTATATTGTGAAGGAAGTAAAAGTCAATGATACGACCAAGAGTAATAAGATCACAACCAAAAAAGTTAAGGTGGCTGCTGGAAAAGACAAAGTTGGCATTGATGAGCCTCATTCTAGTTCGAATAAAGGGAATATCATATCCTTGAAGAAGAAGATTACTCTCGTGCTCTGCTACGTTCCAAAGTTAAAGAACAAGAAATGTCAATCACCTAACAATCGAGGAAATATGCTAGGTGGTTAACTCTTCCTAGCAGATGAATCGACGCGATAAATTTGTCCTTCAATCTACTTGGAGAGTTCGTGGCTCAGAATCCATCACAAAATGTGGAACTCCCTATGAAATGTACAAATGAAGGCTTTGATCCAAATGCTTACAAATTATTTGTCAAGGCTGGATACAACCCCAACGAGCCATCAAGGTTAGGGAAACTCCCATTAGAAGTTTTAATAATGCAATCACGTGAAGGTTTGAGATAAAAACAACATCCATCATTCCGCATCTCCATAAGGAGGGAAAGTAACAACTGCATCACTATGGAAGATAAGTCCGTTGCTTCCAACAAAAGGCCTTTGGTGTTTGATCGGCTTGGAAAGTCAACTGCAAAAGCTTCTGTATTTGAGAGGTTAGGGTCATTGAAGGTGAAGAGAAAGAACAAGTTCCATATAAATTATCAAAGTATGAAAACACCTACTTCACCTAAAACCCAGAAGGATTTCCAAAGTTTGATTCCTTCTAGAATGAGGCGACAAACAAAACTTATGGTTTCATATGGGGAGATACTAAAAGCAAAGTCGCACACCATAATTTATACCAAGGAGTGTGACAAAGATGAGCAAAGCGTAGGCTCTTTATATCAGATTACTGCACAAATTGATCGAGATACCTTATCTCAAATGAAGGTTGACGAGGAGTTGGAAGATATTTCTTGGTGTTACCACATATCTTTCAATGATGGTGATATGATGCTAGAAAAGCTCTGCCAGAACATAAAGAAGGGGTGAAACCCACTCTAGACTCCTTGAAAAAAGTTAATCTTTGTACTAATGAAGATCAAAGACCTACCTACCTAAATGCATTTCTAACAGATGATGAATAAAATGCTTACATGGAGATACTAAAAAAATATAGGGATGTGTTTGCTTGGAGTTATAAAGAAATTCCTGGCTTAGATCCCAAAGTAGTAGTTCGTTACCTTGCAGTCAATAATGGTGCTCATCATATTAAGCAGGTCCAAAGATGCTTCAAACCAAACTTGGTTCCTTTGATTGAAAATAAAGTTAACAAACTCATTAAATCTAGATTTATTCATGAAGTTAAATACCCTACATTATGGTTCCTGTAAGTAAGAAAACCGGCCAAATTCAAGTATGTGTTGACTTCAAGGATCTCAACAATGCATGCCCTAAGGATGATTTCTCGTTTCGTATACCAGAGTTGGTGATTGATGATACCACTATTTACGAGGCAATGTCTTTCATGGATGATTTGTTTGGCTATAATTAAATTCTCATGGCACTAAAAGATTAATAGCTTACTGCATTTTGTACACCCAAGGGTATTTAATTCTATAAGGTGATGTCTTTTGGTTTAAAAGATGTTGGTGCCACATATCAAAGGGCTATGCAAAATATCTTGGATGACTTGCTCCATAAGAATGTTGAATGTTATGTCGATGACTTGGTGGTAAGGTCAAGAAAGATGAGCGACTACTTGCGAGACTTGATAATGGTGTTCGAGCGACTTCGAATGAATCCATTGAAATGTGCCTTTGGAGTTACTTCTGGAAAGTTCCTTGGCTTAGTTGTTCAACATCGAGGAATTAAAATTGATCAAGTCAAAGTTGATGCCTTTTTTAAAATTCCCAAGACTCATAATATTCATGAGTTAAAGAGCCTACAGGGAAAGCTAGCATACATTAGGACATTCATCTCGAATCTAGCTGGAAGATACCAACTATTCAATCGACTCATGTTCCTGTCAAGTGGGACGAAGCTTGTACTAACTCATTTGAGAGTATCAAGTTGTATTTAATGAATTCTCTAGAGCTTGTATCACTTGTACCTGAAAAACCATTGAAACTATACATTTAAGCACAAAAGAGGTTGGTCGAAGCATTGTTGGCCCAAGAGAATAGTGAAGATAGAAAACTCACTTTATTACTTGAGCATAATGATGACACCAAATGAGTTGAATTACTCGTCAATTGAAAAGCTGTGTTTGGCGCTAGTCTTATTGATTCAAAAGTTGAAGCAAAAATATCATGTCATTCACCTTGTTTCTAGAGCAAATCCCATCAATTTTGTGAGTCCTTAGTGATCGACTAGAAAGATGGTACCTCCAGTTCAACAATTTGAAATTGTGTACATTCCGAAAAAGGTTGTAAAAGGACAGTTATTGTCATACTCCTTGGTAGATCACCCGATACCTGATAATTGGGAGCTAACTGATGAACTCCTCGATAAAGATGCAATGGTCATTGAAATTAAACCTTCATGAAAAATGTACTTTGATGGTGATGCACAACGTGACGGAGTTGGTGCTAGAGTAGTGTATGTTATTTCGCAAGGGAAGGTTATACCATACTTCTTTACTTTGACACAATGTTGCTCCAAAAATATTGTCGAATATCAAACATTAATACTTGGACACGAAATGGTTGTCGACATAAAGTAGTTGCAGTTGCAAGTCTTTGGTGACTCTCAGTTGGTGATCAATCAACTCGAAGGTAGATATGACGTGAAAAATCCCGAACTACACCCTTATCATGATTATGCTCAGAAGTTGATAGGATGAATTTATGATGTGACCCTTCATCATGTGCCAAGGAAAGAAAATAAGCAAGTGGATGACTTAGTTGCATTAGTTTCAACACTTACTCTATCGGATCAAGCACAAGTTACTATCTGCCAAAAATGGGTAGTATATCTGATGAATGAGCAGAAAATGAGCTTGAGCATCTCATCGTTGTTTCTGAAGCTATGAAGGAAGACTGAAGACAACCCATCATTGACTACTTGAGTTATGGTATACTTCCAAAACATCCAATAAGAAGAAATGAAACTCATCGTCATGCTCCTCACTTCCTTTACTACAAGAATACTTTAGGTAGAAGATCATTTAGAGGAGTACTTACAGTGTTTAGGGGAAGATGAAGTAATTCAAGCTTTGCAAGAAGCACATTCAAGAGTATGTGGATCACATCAATCTGGATCGAAGCTCCACTTCCACATACAAAGGATGGACGTTCCCATCAATATGAAAATTCACCCCAAGTCGCGGGAGACACATCTTCCAATTGAGACTGTTCTCATGACTCATACTAAATATTAGCAACATCTTGCAACTGATAAGCTCCCAACTCTACTGCCTCTATCTCAGTAGCATGCATAACATGAAAATCTTCTGAAATTGGATGACTCTCCACTATCACTTGTACTCAGAGTCGTTCCTTGATGTTGAGCTTGTGGAATCACAATCTAGGTGAGTAGTTGACAACTCCCCTCACATCCAGGTCAGTGGAACTAGGCGATGGAACTAGAGTATGAACCTCCGCAGGTCCTCTAGTGTCATGTAGGGGTGTTTTTCCCGCATTAGCTCTTTGAGCCTTAGGCTTACCTTTAGCATGTATTTTCTGAAATACATACTACGCACGAGTTAGAAGAATGTCCTAAAGGTATAGCTCTAATTGCATGATCTAGAGTATGAAATAAGTGAGACAATCCTAGATGTCTTTGTGGTCAACTACTTACATGTATGTGCACCACACACATATAAAAGTGACCCCACTAGACACAATTTCATAGACTCACTAAGACACTTGAATCTAAGCTCTGATACCAAGTTTTGTAACACCTCAAACCATGGCGTGGGTGAAACATGACACTCGGTGGATGATTGCACGTGATCGAGTGAATCACATGACTTGTTGAATCAATCTGGGCATCAAAAGCATGCAATAATAATGATTTAAAATATGTAAAACTGAATGTTGTAAATATAATCTAAAATATAATAGCAAAAATTTTTGAAAATATAATAAGTCTGAAATACTGATTATCTGATGTGACATGCTAAACTAGTCTATAAACCCTCTAAACATTAGTCTGACTGCTAAAAATTGTTTACCATGACAAGACTCTAGCATACCTCTACTGTAAAACATAATATGAAAATAACTAAACTGACACCCTGAATGAAATGAGACTCACCAATAGCAGATATTGATGAAATCTTAGTGAGTAGATCCGTCATCCTGAAACTCAGTACCTACACCGTAAAGTGTAGGCCCGGGAAAAAGGGACGTAAGTACGTTTGAATTGTATTGTATGTAAAACAACTGAATGAATAAGCAACCACACGAAATAATAGGAACTGAAACTGAAATTGTAACCAGAGCATGAGCATGTATAACATCTGACATGAATATAATAAAATAAGATAAATCATTTTAAGTGGGATAGATAACATAACCGACATGAAACCACCATAGTAGAACGTGGCATCTGATCTCTGCCCGATCAACTAAGCCATCTCATACCTTGCCAGGGTACGAGACATGAATGAATTCAGTAACCCGTAATAGGTAACATGAATGAATCATCATAACTGGTAAAAGCGATCATTATCATACATTGACATACATAGTTTCAGGTATTAAACCATCTCGATAATCTGTGCAACTTCCAAAATATGAACATGAATATAAGTGGCTTAACAACTTACGGATTTCATAAACGTGACTTGTAAACATGATTTGTAAATGTAATTTAACATGAATATAAATACAAAATATAACTTGTACAAAAACATGTATATAATTTCATGGATTGAGTAATAATGATTCATGACTTGTATTTAAGAACTCATAAAATTCAAAATATGTGTTCATGAATTACGGGCAGGTTCATGATAATCATAATGACATATTATGAATACAATTAACGAAAACATGATATAAGCATGGTATATAGTTGTACATGTATATATGGTCATCATGAATTAGAGAAAAACCCTAGGTCTGAGGAAGTTCATGTTACATAGATTAGAAGTGGCGTGGGCAAGAACAATGATGTTCCCACGCATGGATAGAAGCTCTACATACCTTATTATCTCCTAATCTTGTAATAAAAATTTGAAATTGATGAGGGATTCCCAATGTCTGAACTTTAATCCCTTAATATGATTTTTTCTTGAAAATCCTAGGTTAAAATCAATTATTTCACTTAGGACTTGAGTATACTTAATTAAATTGTGTGGAAATACATGAAAATGGCTTACCTTGAGCTCTGATGATGATGGAAGGAGATAAACTTCATGCTATATATCAGTCGTCGGGGATTCAACGGTCGTATTGTACGGTCCAAATAACTTGTACGACAAGAAGTATGATCCGTACATAATTGTACGATCTGTATAAAATGGTCGTCATCGGGTTGCAAATTCCAGTGATTACCAAAAGTTGGGGGTCTTACTACGGTCAAAAGGTATAGTGCGTATAGCTTTATACGGTCTGTATAATCTAACATATTTCATCTATTTTTTATGTTCTTTGTACGGTGCAATTTTATGACCCGTATAACTTTGTACAACCCATATTTTACCTGCATAAAATAAGAATCACTGAACTGAGAGTGAATTTTAACTTCATACTTCTCGTCTCAGTTTTCTAACCGCCTGGATCATGAACAAGACTTAATTTGAAGATACGGGGTGTTATAGTACCTTAAGCTGGCCTTTTCACGGATTTATCCTTAGAAGGATCCCTAAATTATTAATTTTAAGGTGGATAATTTTGTGTCCCTTTGAACCTTAAGCTGGCCTTTTTGCGGATTTATCCTTAGAAGGATCTCTAAATTTTCAATCTTAAGTAAGGAAATTTTTTCCGCTTTGTACCTTAAGTTGGCCTTTTCGCGGATTTCTCCTTAGAAGGATCTCTAAATTCCAGTCTTAAGACGGACAAGTTTATGCCTTTGCACCTTAAGCTAGCCTTTGCACTGATTTTTCCTTAAAATGGGTTAATGAATTTCCAGTCTTAAGGTGGAAAAAATTGTCCCTTATCACCTTAAGTTGCCTTTTTGCGAATTCGTCATTGAAAGTAGCTCAACGTGTCAGTCTCAAAGTGTCAGAGGCAATATTAATCTCTCACACCCTAAGATGATGGTTTCATGGATACGTAGTTTAATATGGCTCAACTTGTCAGTCTCAAGGTGACGGAGGCAATGTTAATCCCTCGTACCCTAAGCTGATGGTTTCATGGATACATCGTTGAATATGGTTCAACTTGTCAGTCTCAGGGTGATAGAAACAATGTTAATATCTCGCGCCCTAAGCTGATGATTTTATGGATACGTCATTGAAAGAGGCTCAACTTGTCAGTCTTAAGGTGACGAAGGCATTGTTAATCTCTCACACCCTAAGCTGATGGTTTCATGAATACGTCGTTGAAACGTGGCTCAACTTGTCAGTCTCAATGTGATGAAGTCAATGTTAATCTCCCAAGTTGGTGGTTTCATGGATACGTCATTGAATGTGGACGGAGGCAATGTTAATCTTTCGCACCCTAAGCTGATGGTTTCATGGATATGTCATTCAATGTGGCTCAACTCGTCAGTCTCAAGGTGATGCAAACAATGTTAATCTCTCGCACCCTAAACTGATGGTTTCATAGTTATGTCGTTGAATGTGGCTCAACTTGTCAGTCTCAAAGTGACAGAAGAAATGTTAATCTCTCGCATCCTAAGCCGATGGTTTCATGGATATGTTGTTGAATGTTGATGGAGACAATGTTAATCTCTTGCACCTTAAGCTGATGATTTCGTGGATGTGTCATTGAAAGCGGCTCAACTTGTCTGTCTCAAAGTGTCATAGGTAATGTGATTCTCTCACACCTTAAGTTGATCCTCATGAACTTTAAGTGCTTTGGTCTAAAAAAAGAGAAAGAAAAGACAACACAACAAAAATGCAAAATGGTAAAGAAAGAAAGATTACCTTGTCGCTGATGCCCTGTCGCCGATGCCATGTCGTGACTTGAGATCGCAATAACTAATGCCAAAATAATGGAGAGCGTGCATCTATTTATAGATGCAGTCAAGCGGTAATAATCTCCTTGCTATATACAAATTGGGAGTAGGGATGAAAAAGGGCGGGTTAGTGCGGAACAAGTTTTGACCTATTAGATTTTAACCTGCCCCGTTTAGCTTTGTCCAAAAAAATGTCCTGCCCTGCCCTGCCCCGCTTTGTTTGTGTTTGTTCATTCCTTTTAAATTTGAACGGTCTAACTACTAGGTGTATTTTGATCTTCAAATTAAAAGTGACAATCTAAATTATGAGATCTCGGATCTCTACATTATACTTTATCATATACTTAAAATTTACATCATGATAAAATGATAAAAATAATAGATTTAAAAATATTATGAAGTATTGGATTTGTACGTTGCCATCATGTCTAAAAAATGTAATATTTAATCTAAATAAATATAATATCATTAACCTTTATATGGGATGAATATTTTACCAACATCTACTATAAATAAATTTAAAATATATAAAAGAGATGAAATTTATATTTAAAATGAATTTGGTATAGAATCCCGGGTAGGTCCTCAGTAAATAATCCATAGCAAAATCACAGTAACAAATCCCTAATTAATTCTCTAAGTAATTAATTCTCCAAGCAAATCCTCAGGTGAATCCCCAAGTAAATTGCAAGTATTGCTACATGAGGAATTTCTTGCGAATTCACAAAGGAAATAAAAGATTCATAATTTTTTAAAACAATCTTAAATCTCATGTATGTCATTGCTTTTGTGGGCTTGAGTCTGATTTTCTTAAAACCTACCACCTGTCCTGTCTCGCCCTACCCTACCCCGTTTAAGTCTTTCCTGCCCTGCCCCGTTAAGAGTTTGCCCTGCTCCGTCCTATCCTACCCCAATTGCCATCCCTAATTGGGAGATGCCAACTCCTAGCCTAATTCAAATGTTGTAGAGTCTCCTGCAAGAAATGACAACACAGAGTCCAAAAAGGTTGGAAACACTACAATCCTAGTCTAAGCAAAAGAAAAAGAGATGGCTACATGGAGTGCATCTGCATGTGGAAATTAAAAAACGTTGGATCCTTTTCTAAACTAAAGAACGTTAAATTATTGGTTATATTGTATACAAATGCCATAAATCCATACCCCATATTTACAAATATGAATTTGGCATTATATTCTCAAGAACAAGGAGCCTATACAAAGGCCATTTTCTTGACCCGAGGTTCGGATTCGATGCTTCAATAATACTCTAAGACTGATCTTTTCAGATCGACAAGTCTACATAACGATTAGTTCTGAAGTAGGAGGCACTTGTGAATAATGAAATTTTATTGAAATTAAATCCACAAGAAATTCAATTATATACTAGTCCAAATAAATACTATGAATTAATTAATTAAGTCTAATAAATATGGATTTAATTAATGGTCCAATTTCGTTTGGCTAGTCCATTGAATTGGACTACAAATGATGAGCCACTTTGCCAAACCGAAGGTGTCATCTTATTCTAGAGACCCAAATGAATGTCACGCGTCAAATGACGTGTCACGCCAAGTCAAACGAAGGAGTCAATAATATCACATCATGTGTTAAAAGGATACATCGTGCCTAGTCAAATTAAGGGCTAATGAAAATGTGCCACGTTTATGAGCGACATGTTCCGACCAATAAAATATTATCATGTCAACTGCAATCTGATTGGCCGAAAGGAGTTTGTCCTTATCACAACTCATCTATCCTATACCTATAAATAGAAGCCTCATAATTCAGAAAAATGATCAAGAATTCTAACAAGAAGCCGAAGAGAGCTCGTGGATCAAACGCCACAGATTTCTCTACAAGCAACAAAAATTTAATCACTCGATTTTTTCTCTATAAGTTCTAGAGATGAAGACGAAGATTTGAAATTAAGCTTCAAGCTCTTGAATCCAAGTACAAGAAGTTCAAGACCACCAAATTCAAGATTAAGCTTCAGGAACTTGAATTCAAGTACAAGCGAGATCGAATTCATCAAGCTCAAAATCCCTTGAATGTATTATCGAAAAGATGAATCATATGATTCATAGAGATTGTAACACTCATATTTGAAATCAAACACTACGATTGTTACGATATTTTCCTGTCTTGATTATTATTTTCTCGACACGAATTTTACTGTCTATAAATTCAAGCTCAAAAGCTCTTGAATATATTATCGAAAAGACGAATCAGAGAAGCTCCATTTTTATGGATACTTCAAGTTTTGTGTCAGAGTTTCGCAAGCCTATGCCCCAACAAGCCTTGAAGTAGGGGGCATTTATAGACATTGAAATTTTGTAGGACTCTACTAGACGAGTTCAATCCATTTTCAAACTCTAAGGCATGTTAGGATTTTTTTGACTACTCTTCCCTAAACCCTAGTTCATACTTATATAAAGGGAGGACACATATTCTCTTAAAACGACATCTTGAATATCCCATAAACTCTTGGATATTGATAAAGAGATCATCAAATGTTATATTTCAAGATATCTCGAATATCCCATAAACTCTTGGGTATTCATAAAGAGATCACCAAATATTATCTTTCAAGACATCTCGAATATCTCATAAACTCATGGTTATTCATAAAGAGATCAAAATCTCGAATATCCCATAAACTCATGGGTATTCATAAAGAGATCAAAATCTCAAATATCTCACTCATGGGTATTTATAAAGAGATCCATACTAAAAATCTCGAATATTCCATAAACTCTTGGGTATTCACACGGAGATCAAGGCAACATATATTGTTTTTCTCAAAGTTTGTCCGACGTTCTTGACTATTAAATACATCACAATGAGGTACGCATCATCCACACGTATAAAAAATTTGTTGCAAAAAAATCTGGCACGTCGAGTGAAACAAATCTTCCCTTCATCTCTTCTCTCGCAAATCAAATCTGTAAAATTCAGTGTCAAAAAGTTGAAAAGATGAAAGCTTCGTTTTAATAAGTACTTCAAATCTCATCTTTGAGTTTCAGCAAGTCTACACTCCGACAAGTCTTGAAGTAGGGGGCATTTGTAGACATCAAAATTTTATAGGACTCTACAAGACGGGTTCAATCTATCTTCAAACTCTAAGATCTGTTAGGATTTCTTGGAGACTACTCTACCCTAAACTCTAGCTCGCGCCAATAAAAAAGGGACTCATATTCCTTTGAAAATGCATCTCGAATATCCCATAAACTCATGGGTATTCACAAAGAGATCAATACATCAAATCTTGAAAATATCGAATATCCCATAAATTCATGGGTATTCATAAAGTGACCAAGGCATCAAATACTGTCTAAATCAAACTGTCCGACATTCTTGGAGATCGAAAATACATCACAAGGAGGTCTTCTTACGTTTAAGAAATACGCTACTAACGACCCTCGAATTATGGAGAAATATCAAGAGAGAAGAATCAATTGAATAAATAGACTTTGTATCTGTAATATTCATCAATAAAATATCATGTTTCTTCATATTTTGGTCATATTGATTATTATTTTTCTCGACACAAATTTTGTTGCAAACATAGTGTATACTCTTCTAATTCACTCCACATAATCTTTGGCAAAGGTGCTAAATACCCAAAGATTGACAGTCCACCCAACTCGCTCAAAATTTAATGGGTTGAGTTCAAGATAATTTGACAATGGGCTGATTTTAGCCTAACCCAACATGACTCATTTTAGAGTGACTCCAATTTAGCCCAAAGTAGCTTAATTCTAGCTTATTTTTAATATTTACTTTAATTTGAGTTTATTGCTTGAGATTTATTTCATTTGTGTTTGATAGGAAGGAAACTCTGTTCCTAGATAATAATTTTTACGAATTTTTTTTTCTAAAATTATTTTAGTCACCGGGGTGCCCTTTTATTTTCTACGAAAACGGGAAATATTTCTTCAAAAATATTTTTCACAGAAAATGTTTTCCTCAAAATTTATTTCTCGAAAAACTCAAAAATATTTTTCACGGAAGGTGGACCCTTCAAAAAAAATTGGGTCAAATTGGGCGAGTCATAACCCAGCCCATTTCAGCCCAAATAACTTTTGGGCCAATTTTAACTCAACACATTTATTAACTCAACCCATTTTACTTGGGTCAATTTTAGCCCAACCCGTCCATTTGACACTCCTAGGTAGGGCTGTTGTCCGGATACTCCCGGTAATTATCCGAGAACCGGACCGGTAAACCCGGACCGATACTCAGATCGAAATCATAACGGTCCGGATACGCGTACCAAAAAAATACCCGGACCGATAAGGCGCCGTGCTGAATAAGGTAAAATACCGTGTAACACCCCAACTCCCCACCCACCCCCACCCCACCCACCCCCGGCCCCTGAAGCCCGGCCCCTCCCGCACTCTAATTAATTGTAAATTAATGAAACTTTAAATGGTCATAACTTTGCGCTCGGATGTCCGTTTGACCTAATGTTTTTTTGATTTCGCGTATTTTTTCGAGATAGGACCGGACAAATAGCTAAAGCAGTTGGAGCAGCCAATTTCTCAAAAAAACATCCGTCTTGCCAATCAATTTCACTTTTACCCCAAATTGTTCCAAATTGTCCATTTTCAAATCTAAATATCTCGCGCTATACAATATATTTCAACGTAAAAATTCCGTCGTAATGTGACCGAGAATTTCAATTTCAGTATTGAAAATTCAATTTTAAAAAAAAAAAAAATATCGGCCCGATCCGGAAAATTTTTACCGGTCCGGACCGAGAACCGGACCGATAAGGTTTCGGTCCGAGACCGGATCTCGTTCCAGGACCGAAACCTTATCGGTACGGGACCGGTCCAGACCGGTAAGCTTATCGGACCGGTTCCGGTAAGTGGATACCCGGACCGGTCCGGACCGATAACAGCACTACTCCTAGGGTGGCAAAATCAAACCCAACATGCCCAACCTACCCGATGTTTATACGGGTTGGGTCTTGACCCGTTTATTGAGTTGACCCAATGGGTTGAATTTAAAATGACCCATCAAACAAGCGAGTCAAAATGGGTCGAAGTAGCGTAACCCGTCGGATCAAAATGTAACCCAACCCAAATAAGCAAAGCATATTAGAACTGAAAGTCTGAAACTCAATTTAGCAAATATTACTTTGTGCTTGTGGAAGGATATCTCTATGGATGTAGTCTAATTTATTGTAGTCTGATTAATAGTTCGGTTAATGCATTGAGGATAAGTTTCAGAAGATTTCAAGATGTTAATTGAGAAAATGCTAAATGGTTTTTATTGAGAAAAAAAGGAATAAACAGTGACAATATGCTAATCATGATTGGAGCATATATATTTCAATATGCACACACATTTGGAATCTCCTTTTAGCCTACCCACTAACCTAGCCCCCTAAACAAAAGTAATTTTTGCATTGAAGGATGTATGTATGCTTGAAACAAAGATGATGATCATTAATTACCACTCATTTTCTCTAACTTCTCTCAGTCACTTTTCTTTTTGCTTTTATGTATATTAAATATATTTCACATATTTTTAGTGTATATGTAATATACAGTTCTCTTTATATATGTATAATATTTTTTTAATAGAAGTAACCAATGTGAACAATTTAGTGTTAAGATTTGAAACTACCATCATGCAACAATATTTGTTTACATTCCAAATCATGACTACATGAGAGATTTCAAAGTCTACAATGGTAATGATAATTTTCAAAGATGAATGTATCAATGATGTCAATTCATATAGTGAGTGTAAAATGAGGGGAGAGTTTAAATTATGGTGGGCGGGTTATGCTATGACCCGTTATTTGACCCATCTTGACCCAACCTATTTTGATCCAAGCCAATTTTAGATGGGTTAGATCTTGACCCATTTGCCACCTCTAGACACCCCTAGTGTCCTTCTTCGGCACAAGTATGGTTGGAAAGAACCACATATCTGAACAGTTTCAAGAGAAATATTGTAACACCTCGTACCTTGAAACTAAGCCTTGTTTATGATTCACGGGTTTGGGAAACTATAGCGAGGAGTTTAAAGTTGAAATCAATTTCTGTTCTGCAGATTCAATATTACACCAGATTATACGAGACATAGAATTTGTTACGGTCCATCAAATGAACCGTAGATCCTATTTTGAAATTTGACGGAATTCTGTAGATTTTGCGGGCCATAGAGTATTATACGGTTCGTCCTTTTTTACCATCTGAGTCCCTCAACTTTTACAAATCAATGGAAATTTTTCTTTTTGGAAGACAGTCCGGTCATACGGATCTTACAATATTATACGGTCCAGAACCATACCGTAGAAAATTTGAGTGTCCGTCGAATTTGACAGTAAAATCCTTTAGACTAGGAAGAGTATAAATACGTAGACTTGGTTCCAAAATCATTTTTCTTATGTCTCCAAGCCCTAGAACGAAGTTCTCTCCTCCCATCATCCTCATAACTCAAGGTAAGTCCTTTTCATGTATTTCCACGCGATTCTAATCAAGTATATTCAATTTCTAAGTAGAATTCATTGTCTCTAACCTAGGGTTTTCAAGGAAAACTCAACTCAAGGAACACTACAACAAATCGGTTCAAAGAGGGTGTCGCCCTCTTTGGGTGGAATATCGCCCCCTTAGATCAAAGGGGGCGATTTTTAGTCGCTCTTCAAGTCGTCTTATTACGTCTGTTGTCGTAGAAGAGCGATTTTTCAAGTCGCCCCCTTTGGTAAGGACCAAATAGGGCGACTGATTGATCTCAAAAAGGGCGAGTGTAGTCGCCTTATTTGGTCCTTACCAAAGGGGGCGACTTGAAAAATCGCCCCCTTTGGTGAGGACCAAATAAGGCGACTACACTCGCCCTTTTTGAGATCAATCAAAAAGGGTGACTGTAGTCGCCCTATTTGAACCACACCAAATAGGGCGACTGTAAGTCGCCCTGATTAGTCCTCACCAAATAGGGCGATTTTCGTTTTCGCCCTATTTGGTCATCACCAAAGGAGGCGACTTGAAAATTGCCCTATTTGGTGTGGTTTAAATAGGGCGACTGACTATAGTCGCCCTTTTTGATATGTTTCAAAAAAGAGAAAAATTAAATGCACCAACTGGATTCGAACCCTGGTCTGAACTGTGACACTGTACTATTCTACCACCACACCACTAGTTATGCAATATTAATTGTCACAAATACACCCCCGCCAAGAATCGAACCCGATCTCCTATGTGGAACTGTGTCATTCTACCACTAACCAGTCATTAATACTTGTTATATTTATTCTCATCATAATCATAAATCTCTTGGATTCGGATCCGAATATTTCGGATATTCAACAAATCGGATATTCGTAATTTTTGGATAATTTCGGATTCGATATTTCGGATATCCAAAAAATCGAATATCCGTAATTTTCGGATAATTTCGAATCGTATTCGGATCCGAATATTTCGGATATCCAAAAAATCGAATATCCGCAATTTTCTGATCGGATTCGGATCTGAATATTTCGAATATTCATAATTTTCGGATCCAAATATTTCGGATATTCATAATTTTTGGATCCGAATATTTCGGATATCCAAAAAATCGGATATTCATAATTTTCGGATAATTTCAGATAGGATTCGGATCCGAATATTTCGGATATCCAAAAATTGGATATTGGTAATTTTTGGATCGGATTCGGATCCGAATATTTCGGATATCCAAAAAATTGGATATCTGCAATTTTCGGATAATTGCTGATCGGATTCTGATCCGAATATGTCGGATATCCAAAAAATCGAATATCTTCAATTTTCGAATAATTGCGGATCGGTTTCGGGTCCGAATATTTCGAATATCCAAAAAATCGGACATCCGCAATTTTCGGATAATTTCAGATCGAATTCAAATCCGAATATTTTGGATATCAAAAAAATCGGATGGATTTTCTAATTGGACATTAGACGCCAAAAATATCAATTAAATAACTAAGGAAATAATTGGACATTAGACGCCAAAATCGTCGAAAATAAGGGATGTATTTGCTACTAAAATTAATTTAATCAAAACAGGCACAAAACTAATTAAATAAAATATGTAAATGCAAAGTGAAATATATATGATATGTATACTTTGTAAAATGCTTTAGCAAAATAATAGACCAAAATTTAACGAGTTTTGATAAATGATGACTTTTGAAGCATTCGCTTAAATATATTTATAAATAATAGGGGAAGTAAATGAAATGAGTGTAAAAAAAATGGCCCTCACAAGTAAAGAGCGAGATGATAACTTCTATATTTATATTTTGGATGAATTTAAAGTCATAGTTTAGTTTAAATATGATAATATTTATGAGTATAAACAAGAATCTTTGGTTCGGACTAAAAACAAGTCGCCCCTTTTGGTTCGAACCAAAAAGGACGATTTTTAAAATCGCCCCCTTTGGTTCGGACCAAAAAGGACGACTTTTAAAATCGCCCCCTTTGTTTCGAACCAAAAAAGACGACTTTTAAAGTCGCCCCTTTGATTCGGATTAAAAGTCTCCCCTTTGATTCTAAGCACCTATAGGCTATATTCAGATTGCGTTAGAGGCACAATTTAGTAGATGCCCAGTGATTAATAATGTACTTTAGCTGTGAACTCATTATTTGCCATTGACTAGCAACATGTTTTAGTAAGGCAAATTCCCTTTTTTACAAAACCAAAGTTTTCCAAGTCAAATTCAAGATTCTTCCATATTTTTTTTCAAGGGGCCAAACTCATTCCAAATTAACTACTTGTCAAATGAATTAAGAGAATTTTCTCGTTAGTTATAACTAAGGAAATACATTAACGGATCGAGAGATTGAGTTATATTATAATTTAAAATCTAAATAGTTGTGCACATTTGAAAGGATTAGTTCTTTTATGATTAGCCAAATTATTAAATTAATTCACAAAGTTGAGTTAATGAAATAATTAAAATGTTAAAAATGATTTTTCAAAAGTAAAACACCTCCTAAAGCTCATTTTTCAAATAAAATGTGCTTCTTTTTAATTACCATGAATAAACTTTTTTCAAGATTTATACAAAAAATAAATTCTTAGATCAAAGGGGGCGACTTAAAAGGTCGCTCTTTTTTGTGCTCACAAAAAATGATGACTTTTCTAGTCGCCCTTTTTGTTCATCATCAAAGGGGTCGACTTGAAAAGTCGCCTCCTTTGGTCCTCACAAAAAAGGGCGACTTTTCTAGTCGCCCTTTTTGTTTCTCATCAAAGGGGGCGACTTGAAAAGTCGCCCTTTTTTGTCATCACCAAAGGAGGCGACTAGAAAAGTTGCACCCTTTGATCTAAGTTATAATTTTTTTCATTAAATATTTACTTTATTTATGTGTCATCTCCATTAATGACAAAATTCTACTAAAGGCAAAATGAGAAAAATTAATTAATTGTGTCTTGAACTTTTAAAATAATAAATAATTTGATACGACTATTTTTAATATTCATGACATAATTAGAGTCTGATGGAATATTTTCTTCGATAATAATTTTTCAAATAGTTTCATAATATTTTGCTGTATTAACTATATTGCAATTTATAGTATTGTTTATGTAATTTTGAAATATATAAAAAATATTTTTTAATTGAAAATTTTATGTCTATAATTTACACCAAATATTAATTTGGTCAACTGTATAGTTCAAATTTGCATATTTTTTAATCCGTCAATTGAGTAATAGTTTATCCCCTATAAATAGGAATGAAAAATTAATGTGCAGCCTATTAGATTCGAAAATAAATGTTTCTAGACATAGAATTCCTTAATTAGATACTCCATTGTGAAAATATTATTAGGTAACTCAATATATTGATTTGGATTACATTAAAATCAAGATATTTTAATTGATGAAACTAGATATTTTAATAACGTTCATCTAGCTAACTAGTGCTTTAATTAAGTTCTTAGATCAAATGGGGCGACTTGAAAAATCGCCCTTTTTGGTCCTCACCAAAGGGGGCTACATATAGTCGCCCTTTTTAATTTCACCAAATAGGGCTATTTTTTAAGTCGCCTCCTTTGGTGAGACCAAAAAGGGAGAATTAAAAAAATCGCCCTATTTGGTGAAATTATATGTCGCCCTTTTTTGTACTAACTAACAGGGCATTTTTTAGTCGCCCTTTTTGGTACTAACTAACAAGACATTTTTTAGTCGCCCTCTTTGGGCCGATTTGTTGTAGTGGAATTAAGGTGCAAGTTTTGGGTTTCTTCTTTCAAGTTCATACCTTTACTACAAGTATTTGAGCCATTAAGGTATGTAGAGCTTCTATCCACGTGTGAGAATATCCATGTTATTCCCCACACCACATTATTCCATAAACTCATAAAATTTCACAACTTAGGGTTTTATTCTATTATCATGATAACCCTAACTACATGTGATATTATATATATGTTTATATTACAATTCATCAATTGTATTCATGATAGGTCATTATGATGGTCATGAACCTGTTCATAATTCATGAACACATGCTTTGAATACCATGAGTTCTTAATTATCAAATCATGAATTATTATAACTTAACATATGAAATTATACATGTTTTCTCACAAGATATATTATATATTTATGTTTCTGTTATATTTTCTTAAAAATATGAAATCAGGAAACACTAAATCTGAAAATATTACAATTGTACTGAGTCGATTGATGGCACTCTGTGTTTAAGAAAATATTGCCTTGTATATATCTTTTTACGTTGATAGGCAATAGTCTCCCAAGATAAAACAGCTACTAACACTTGAGCTAAGGAAACTCAAGTGTTTCTCTTGAAGAACTTTGAGTATTGAAATATGCTAGAGAGGAAGAAGTTCAGAAATTTCTAAGTTAGTTTTCCAATTGAGCCAAATCCTCAATTTATAGTGCTAAAGAAGATGAACTTTCAACTAGCCAACTAATGACTTTCAATAACCATGTAATGGTACGTATTGAGAGATTACAACCATCCAAATAAATAGTTGAATTCATGTTCCAAGTAATGGAGATTCAATACTCCAAACCCAGCTCAAGAGTCATAAATTTTCAGCTTCCCATCGCACAGTCTGCTTCTGAAGCATTGCGGTGCTAGGTTGGAGGCGCTAGAGGCTCAGTGGCCCTTTCCGACTCGTTTCATCTTTACACTATGCACAGTTCTTCCTTCATTTACCAATTTGGAACACTTGTCATTTAGACAATGACCGTCAATTATTTTATGTCTCAAACATGTCACTTACGTACCAATAACTCTTTCATTAATAAAATTTACAATACTTGGCACCATGAGTGCACGTATGTGGAAACGAGGTTTCCGACGTGTAGGGCCCCAATTGTTCGAGACATAAATAATGAGATAAACTTTATTCCACATTAGTAAATTTCCAACAATCCCCTCTTGAAAGAGATTTTGGCGCACTCACAAGCTGTCTTTCTAGCAATCTTTCAGCGGACCGATGTTGCATCAGGAGAGGTAGCTTTCACTTTGAACCTTCCTTAGTTGAATACCATCAGACTTACTTACTACATGGTGAATGTGATGTCTTGAACCGTCAATGTTTAGTGTAAGCCAAGTCAATAGTACCAACACAACAACTTTCCTTACTCTGTTCTTCTTTAATGTTTTGTCCGTTATGGTCGTGACACTTTTGAATTCTTAAGTGTGTTCATTTGAGGCAGCCTGTCCTCGCACTTAAATATGTGGTCTCCTATAAGGTATCATGTTATACCCCACTTCACAAGTGTTAGGAACCATTAAAATTTCCCCAAACCTAACCTCAACTGGTAAGGATCATTAAAGGTTTTGGAAACTTAACATCTACCCACAATGCAGGTAGAACTTTAATGTCTATCGCGGTAATGACTTTGGATTCATGTTTCTTTATAGAAATCATCATCCGAAGTTTTCTTGCTTTCACCGAAGCACTCAACTGAACCTTTTTCCAGCTTATTTTTCCCATTGAACCAAATTCTTGGGATCTCCAGTCAGTATGGTTGGGTTACCACCGCAAAGGTTAGTATTGTTGGGTTTTAAGTTCATTCCTCTAGACAGACAAAATTATTGATCTTTGAGTAATCGCTTAGTTAAAGGGTCCGACATATCCTTTGATTAGTAATCAAGGAATTGACACCTGTGATGATCAACTGCCCAACAGTCTTATGTCCCTGACTAATATGTCCAGACGTCGTTATCCGTGCCCTCCTTGAAGCCGACTGGCTAGACACAGTGTATAACTGACGAAGGCACGACTTTCTCCCAATAAGGGACATCATCTAAGAGGTCGTGAAGTTATTCAACTTTTTTTCATGTTTTGTCCAAAGCGATAAACTTTGATTCCATCATGAATCGACTGATGCAAGTTTGCTTAGAGGATTTTTAAAGACACACCATTCACATCCACTTGTGGCTTTGGTGTTCTTCAAGTCTGATGTCCTGTTTGAATTACTGTGTTCTCCCAGAGCCACTAGACATTCAGAATACCATAATTCGTAGATAAGCAAATATTTGAGATATTGTCATATCAGATTTAACACCTTCTATCGATTATCTCCAGAATCATGAGTGAACCTTAGTTCAACCGATCTACTTTGTAAGCCGATATCGGGTCGGTTGTAGTGTGTATAATATATTGAACTACACGTGACACGTATATCACTCTTGGTATACGGGTGCACCATGATTCCAATCAATTCTATGATTCCAATCAATTATATGATTCACTTCAACGAGACTGTGATGGGTATCACCTGTGTCCATCTACCATTTCTTGGAATTCTCTACAAGGTTTGCTTCTAGCACCACCGCAGAGAACTCCTCAATCATGTCGTCAAGAAGCGTGTCCTCGACGACGTTAGCCTTTTCCTTGCCTTTGTCCTTCTGACGGCAGTCTTTGATCATGTGACCAACTTTGGTACAGTGGTGACAGTTTCCCTTGAATTTCATCGCTGTCTGGGTCTTGCTATCTTTCTGAAACTTGCGCTTCTTGCTTGGGTTCCATTTGGCATCAACCAGATTTGTCTTGGCCTTAACAGGTTGCTTTCCCTTAGGCAAGGACTTCTTATTATCTTCCTGAATTTGGAGTTTGATAATATGTTCTTCAAAGGTCATTTCCTTTGTCTTGAGTTTTAAGTAACTTATAAACTCACTCCACGAGGGAGGTAACTTTTCAATCCAAAAATTATTCATTTGGTTTCATACCCTCCAAATCCATGTGATGTAGAATCATTTGGAATTTTTGGATTTGAAACATCACTGTCTTGCTATCCACCATTTGAAATTTCAAGAATTTTCCAATGATGAATTTATTTGTACCTGCATCTTGTGCTTTGTACTTCTTCTGAAGCTTCTCCCGCAACTCTTTGGTGGAGCCTACGGTACAATACACCGTGTAGAGCAGGTTTAACAAGCAGTTCAGGATATAGTTCTTACACATGAAATCATTATGATTCCATGCATCAAGAGTTATTTCCAGGCGAGCCTAGAAATCTTGCCCTCTTCAGTTGTATCAATAAACTGAGGGTCTGCATCATCTCCTGTTTTAGGAGGGTCTTCTTTGACACAACGTGCCACTCCCATTACGATTAGGAAGAAAAACATCTTCTGTTGCCATCTTTTGAAATCCATTCACCTGAACTTTTCAGGGCGTTCATGGTGAAACCCGATATGGGGAGGGATTCTGACATTCCCTTGAGCAGCAGGAAAGCCATTCGCTGTCCCTTGGATAGCAGTATGGAAATTTATTTTCTTGAGGAGCAGCAACAGAAGGAGAGGCAAAGGTATTGCCTTGAGTGGCAGCATCAGATTCAGAAATAAATTGTTCTTGTCCAGTCATTTCTACTAAGTGCTAATACAATCTTGTGTTAAAATTGTAAATTAAAATGAAAAGCAACAAGCAGGAAATAGTAAAACACATATTACAAGAACTAGGAAAGTGCAGAACAAAAGATTACAACAGTGAAATAATCTTAACAAACAACTGAAAACAAGAACCAACACATAATCTGAATATTTGCTGAGTCGAGTGATGATACTCTATCTTTAAGACAAGATTGTCCAGTATATATCCTTTTACGTTTGCTAGGCAATAATATCCCAAGATAAAACAACTACAAATACACTTGAGCAAGGAAAACTCAAGTGTTTCTCTTGAAGAACTTTGAGTATTGAAAGAATGCTAGAGATGAAGAAGTTTCAGAAATTTTGCAAGTGTTTCTCAATTGAGCAAAATGCCTCAATTGATAATGTGTAAGATTTGTCCCTTCAAGTGTCAAGTAATGACATTGAATCACTCATGTAATGACAATGAATTGCCCAAGTAATGACACCAATTTATCAGCCAAATAATGTTGGAATGAATGTCATTGAAGGCAGCCCAAACATCTCAAAAATCAGATTTTCGTTTCGGACTTTCTGCCTGGGTAGCGCCGCGGCTCCAGTGACTTCTGGCCTAATTAGCGTCGCGGCTCGCCTCGGAGGTGCCGCGACGTGACGGCCCTGAAGAGGGTGGTGCTGTGGCGCTCCCCGACTTCGCGGTGGCGTCCGTGGAAATGCCATGTCAGGCGCACCTATAAGAATCGGAACAGACCAATTACCAGATCCACCTGACTCAGGAAGGCCTTGTATGGACTAAAACAAGCAAACTACGGCCCGACAAACTAGTGCGGCCCTTCTCGGCTCTGCGGCCCTTTCCGATCCGTTTCAATCTTTACATTATGCACACTTCTTCCTTCATTCACCAACGTGGAACGCTTGTCATTTGGCCAACGGCCGTTCATCAATCTATGTCTCAAACATTTTACTTACGTACCAATATCTCTTTCACTAATGAAATTTACGATCCTTGGTACAATGTCTGCACGTGTGTGGAAACGACGTTTTCGACATGCAGGATCTCAATTATTCGAGTCATAAATAATAAAATAAACTTTATTCCACATTGATAAATTTCTAACACTACCTTTAGCTCTCCCCTTGTGTACACTTCTAAATAAAGGAGAAATAAATGTATTAGAATTGATCCTTGTTCTTCTTCGTAAATAACTAAGCTTTTAATCAAGTGTACCTTAAGTCTTTTTGTAGCACTAGTGTCGACCTAAAAAATATGTACATAAATTTATAATTTTACGAAATTACATTGATTCGTGTGCTCGATAAATTATACATATATTCGCCCTGAGTTGGAAACCGAGCAACTCAAATAAACTTTCCTCAAAGACACTTCAGACGACTGTGCCTTTCCACTTCCCATCAATGACAGAGCTAAGGAAAGTTATGTGAGTCACTGAAGAAAGTTTCTTAGTTAAGAGAAAGATCTCATGTTATTCTTAGTGTGCTAGACGAAGGATCTCAAGGGGAAATAGAGAAGAAGAAGAGGGTGACGAGCAACAAACAGGTTTTGCGGAAAATTTGCTAACAATTAAATTTTTTAAGAACACTAGATATAGCTTAAATAGCAAGATAAAAATTGATTCTGGGTGAAATTAATGCATTTCTTAATGAAAAAGTTACAGATTTGTCTACTCACCAAAAATCATTACAGCTGCTAGTCAAATATACACTAGTTATACCATGGCAAAGTGCTGAAGAAGAAGCGAATATGACCGCAAGGTCACGAGTTCGATCCCCTGCATAAACCTTCTTGGTTGAGTCTGTCACACATGGCTTGCCAAGTGTGGTTTACATGGCTGACGTGGTTTGCAGGCTACTGCGTCAGTCCGGGGTTTACCCTGTGCGCACTCGAAAGAGTAGCGGCTGCGGGTTCCTTCGTCAACAAAAAAAAAAAAATATACACTAGTTATTTATAAACACGTATATTATATGTATATATACATTACTTCCTTCGGTTAAAAAAGAGTGTTCACTTAGTCATTTGCAGAAAATATTAATTTCTAGACAAAAATATATAATTTGACTAAACTACTCCTAATTTAATTAATTAGGTATTGAGATTTGGTTACTTTAACACTTATTAAGAGCAAATTTGAAAAAATAAAGTTAATTTTTTCTTGATTTTGTAAGTGTGCACTCTTTTTGAAAAAAAAAAGATCAAGTGGACACTCTTTTTTAACCGGAGGGACTAATACAAAAAATATACATTTGAAGGCGCTATAATTTTGGTGGGAAACTATTTAGGGATGGACGTTCATTTTTCCAAAGTTCGGATTCGATAACTCGGTAGTCAATAATGAAAGTAGATAATAAATACCAAAGTTTCAAAGTAGGTTTGGTTCAATAAATCAAACTTCGATCCGATAAATCCCAATATGATATTAGAATTCACTATTTAAGAGAACAACTATTAATAACAACTCCATCCAAGTATAACTGCTCGGCTCCATTATACCACTTATGAGTAATTCAGTAAACTTCGGTTGTCATGGCTGCTTAAACTGCTATGCACTCCATATTCTGATATTCTCATAAGAAAGCAAGTGAGTAATACTAATGGGTGATGGCCTTTAATAAATAATTGGGTATTGATGATATACCCAATACTGAACGGTACCTAATGCCTCGTACCGAAGCCGAACCCAAATTTGAATACCGTAGTTCTGAAAGTTTACTCCGAATATCGAATTACCGAAATGCCCGTTTCAGTTTCAGTTCAGTAATTCGATTTTCAGTAATTTATGGCAACAGCTATACGGGGTAAAAGCCTTAATTTGCAACTTATATATAATCATTAGCCCTACAAGTTGAGTAAATGGACTCTAAGAAGACGTAGTCAGATAGGTCTTGTGTAAAAGTCAGCTATACAGTGTAAAAGTCTCTATGCTAATTATATTTTTCCATGCTTTCCATGTCAATGGCACCCACATCATGACTTCAAATTAGAAAACAAGACGACGCTGAGGAAAAGGTACTTGCATCAAACTTGTTACCACTGCTTATCTGAGGATCGGACTAGCATTCTCAGTAGCCAAGCTTGTAGTGGTCATGCTTAGTATCAAATGTACCACCAAGGAAACATTAGCTTTATTGCTAAGCTTGGCAACCCGCTGTAAGCCGAACATATGATAAATACTGAAAGAAACAGCAGTTGCTTAGTGTGTTAGATATAAACGAACTAATACTAAACACAGTGGTCATATGAAGAACTTGTTGAATACGACGACATGCAAAACAAGTACGGCTAGACGATTTCAACTACAACATCACTAAGACCCTAGGAAGCACTAAAATGCAGGAGCAGCTGATGAAAGATAATCAACGATGAGCTATATGACATCATGAGGACTTGAGCGTACACTAACTCTTCATTGCCTGGTCAGCCAAAGGCTGACTGCAGTTTTTAATCCCTTTTGCTCTCAGAAGAATGGTCATCTTTAGCCGATGACCCTGAACTTCTGAGTTTCATATCTCCAGCTTGCTGCAACTTCTGCTCCTGTTGCTGCTGCAAAGGAGGTTGCTGCTGCTGCTGTTGTTCGTGAGAATGTATCTGGAGCTGTTGAAGTTGTTGTGCAGTCAATTCCTGATTACTTCCCATGGATGCTGGAAAGTTCATCATCGGTCCAGCATTTGCTATGTCTTGACCAATTCGCACTTTGAGTTGTTGTATCTCCTCCTTTAGCGCATCGTCCAATGCTACATAGCCCAGGGTAAAACAAAGAGAACTTTAGGGGGGGAAATGCCAAATTTGTGTCATGCATTCAAGAACCCAAAAAAACACTACTGCGAAGTCAAAGACCAGGGAACACCATCATTTCATATAGAAAGGTTACACAGAAACACTTGATCACAAATTTAGTCAGGTGGAACCTCCTAATCATTTGTAGTAATGAGATATTCAACACATCCACCTTTATTCCTTCAGGTTTCCTCTCTGTGTGAATTGTCAGATTTGTACAACACTAAGATGCAGTTTGAAAAGAAAAAATAAGAGGTAAAAATAATTCAGATACAAAACAGATACAGAAACATGTTGAGAAATCAATGCTCAGCGTAGGTAGCAGAAGATGCATATATTTTCAGTTTTCTATACCAATTATTGTGTTAGTTTCACTCAACAATATCATTACTTTGTTCAATCATCTCTTTCTTAATATTGGAATTTTAATCCAAGATTACTTTCTAATGTGATGCACTCTTCTTTCTGAGGTGATTTTGGGAATGGTTTCTTAGTAAAGGGTTGCACCACCTTAAAATTACTTCCTTAGAATATTGTGTTAGCTAGAAACACATGCCCATTCAAATTTTTTAAGAAACTAATACCAATCAAACAAAATAATACCTAATCTTGTGCCTTTCAAGATAATATAATATGAGTTTTCTGAATAACCAATCCTAGAATGGCACCGCTTAGTTACACAAACAAACTCTTTTAAAGTTCAAACATTTGAACAAACCAAACCTCCAGAACCAAAATATTATAACCAAAAGAATTCACTTTAAATATGTTGTGCATCCAAACCTCCACAACCTAAATATTTCAATTCGCAGACTTCACTTCTGAAATTCGAATCAGTGCCATGTATGTAATATTTTAATTGTTAAATTGTTAAATTGTTAAACAACCAGCTCTAATATATGTTTGCTTTCTAAGATCAATTTTGGATTCGTCTTAGTTTTTGTGCTTATGAGCAATAAGATGAAGAGAAATATGGAACTACTAGTTTAACCAGAGAAGTCAATCCAACATTTAATGTGAAGCTGAAGAAGTATTTCATCTTTCATTTCGTTTAACTTTCTCCAAAAATTAAGTACGCTTGATAACCAAGCACACCAAAATATTTCATTCAAGCTAAATAGTAATCCTATTTGAATTAGAATGAATTATTTGAACCATATACATTTGAAGAGGACATTGATAGAATGGCAACATTTTCCAGAAAAATCAGGAGTCCGAGAGAGAGCGGAAGAACTGTTCAACATCCAAAGTAAGAGAAAGAGATGAAAAAACGATAGCATGTTTAGCCAGCTTATGGGAGAGAAGACAATGACATGGTTAGTTTCTCACCCTCTTGAAAGTGCACCCGTTGTTCCATTGTTTGCAAGCGCAGTTTAAGTTCACTTATTTCAGCAGTCCGAGCATTTGTTTCTCTCTGTTCCATATAGAAAACAAATGCAGATATCTCAAAACCCAGATTTTATATGCATGCATTAGACATAAGAGAAATAGAATAAGTTGAACACATATTTATATATGTGCTTTCATATGTTGATGTTGCATATACAACCAAGGATTTTTTACTTATCTCCATCTCTTCATTCACACTCAACCCTGTTCCTTAAAAACTTAAAAGAATGCAATTCAAATAGAAGAGAAAAGGGAACTGCATAGCAGTGAAAGCTCTGACATATACCTTCAACAAGATCAATTGAATAATCGAAGAAGTCGCTTCTGTTTGCAGAGCTTGGACTTTCCTCTCGAGCTCTGCTATATATCTCATTTTCCTTTCCTTTGATCTAGAAGCTGACTGCCTATTTGCCCAAATCCTGTAGTGTAGCAAAGCAAAGACAGAGAAGTGAGAATATAGGAGATTTGTTTGAGCATAAATAAACTTTTATTTTGAACCATGCCTGGCAATTTTTGAAAATGATAGAGAAAGACTTCAAAGCATTGAGCTTGTTATCGAGGCAAAAGGGAAACTATAGCTAGCAAACAGAAAATTTTGAGTTAATAGTCTGTTCGAACTATAGAGATTACGACGCCAAATACAAATGATCACAAGAAAGACAATGGTATAGCACTTATCAGGAAATATTTCATACATACAAGATATTTCTCTTACCACACAAGAACTGTTCAGAATTCTAGGCCATCCTAGAACAATAAACTTCAGAATAACAACCAACAATGCAACTTAACAACGGAGCACCAGAGCCACACCCTGCCTACAGAACTAAAATTTAGAAACCGGGATGTCATTCGGAAAAGGATTTCAGATAACCTATGGATTTCAGTACTATGTTATCATCATATACAGCACATGTAAAATATTTTGAAAGAAATAAAAAGCCTAAGAAGCTCCAACCCCTCTATTGAAGTATCAAAAGAAAGCAGGACTGGAGAAATGATAGTTGAACCCAAAGAGTAATAGCTTGAAGTCAATTAACATCAGCAACATCTGAAATGATTACATACTGAAAAAGGAAACAGACTGAGTTTGCACCCAACACCTCCAGTGCCCTGCCCCCATCAGAAAAAGGAAGAGCAGGAGACAAGGAAAGAAAAATAGCAGAATTTCTTCAGCAAACAAGCCAAGCATTTAAACCATCCCATAAGAAAATGTCACAGCCTAAGCCCAACGTAAGTATTATCTAGCCCAATAGACTCCATCATGGACATTACATACAACCCCCCCCCCCCCTTAGGAACTCAAATCTTCGGTGAGATATGTCCCACAATCATACTACGAGAACCTAGTTCTGATAAAAAAATTGTCACGATCCAATTCTATAGGGCAACGGCCGGCACCTAATGGGCTGGTTCACCAGGCGAACCATGTAGCTCATACTACAGACAAAGCTTATAGCACATCATGGCATAGCATGTTGTTATGTAACTCTTGCCCCAACAATTATGGATCCCTATCATTCACTGGACCAGTACTCATGTTTTATAGATTCGAACTTGTAGAGTTGATGAGTTCCACTTCTCCTTGGGGTGCTTTGTTGGGTTATCCAGACTTTCCAGTTTAATCAGTTGTCTTGAGATCTAGAGTCATTTTCCATAAACTTGCTAGTTGGGTGTATTTACGATTTGACTTGAGGCTCAACCACCCACCCACCCCCCTCATTCTACTAAGTTTCATCTAAACACCTAATCTTGTCCAAAACTGATATTCTAAACCCTTCTGATGTTGAGCGTTTCTTGATCTTCCTGATGTCAGAATCCACATCAGATAAAAATACGCCACATCATTTTTACATAAAACCAAAAATAACTCCTCTTGACTTTTTATTTTTCTTTCTTCTCCCCCATCAACAGTTCCTTACCGCTTCCACTTCCATCGCCGGAAAATTCCTCCGGCCATTAGAGAATTACATGAATAATCTCTTGTTTCTGATTCGTCCATAAGAACTCTTCTTCCATCTCTCCACCATTTTTCTTCCTGTCCAAACACTACCGGCCATCTTATATTTTCCCATTTCTCTAATTAACTTAGTTCCTAACAATCACCATAAGCTGTAGGATCCAAAGGGAATGAATATAAATACTTCTTCAAAATAGAACTAAGACCCACATAATTATTACCTCGTGTAACCATTGAAATTCTTGAAATAAACAATAATGAAGAACCTGCTTTTATCCAACTCAGTGAGTGAATTCAGTTCAGCAATGTTTTTTGACAACTCAATTCAGCAATTGACTCGCCCGAACAGATCTACCTCTTTAGTATAAACTCATTTCCAACGAATTGATTAAACAAAACTAACTCAGTCTTCCCTTTCTTCAGTAAATTTAACTTCATCCATACATGAACAATAGAAAACAGAGATTTCCATCAATTAAATTAAACAATTTTAACCTAAGATGAAGAAAAACAAACAAGGGGTGAAAACGGATGAGTAATCCGATTATGCAAAGGAAAATCAGAACTATCCGATCCAGTATGATTTTTTTACTCATTCAATTGAGACACACACAAAAGATACAAATTTATTCTACTAGATTTTAGCAAAGAGAAGGATGAAACTGAGGCGGAGAGACATGCAACACAATTGAGCATAAAAGATCTTACACCTATATCATCTATAAAGCGGAATTGACAGTTATATCAATGCAAACGATTATTGATGAAACACAAATCAAACTATTAAATAAATAACAAGAAAGGAAAAGAATTGATTCAGTCACATTTTTACCAAATGCAGCCATATAAATTAATAGATTTACCTTATAATGAATAAGATCAGTCACAACACAAATCAAATGTTTTAAAACCTACAAGAATAGTTCTTGCTTACTCCTAAGTAGGGGTGGCATAATTAGCCCAAACGAAAAAATGGCCCGCCCAATGTTTCATGGATTTGGACAAGTGTGATTTTGATGATGGGTTGATTTGGGTTAGCCCAAGTTAACCCATCATAAATCAATAGCTCAAATGAACTAATCATGCCCAAACTTGACCCACGAAAATGTTCAATTATAACGATTAGTGCTCCACTCTAGATTAAGATTTTTATTTATAAATAATTATTTAAAAAATTCTTTTATAATTTCGGAACAATAAAAATACACCAACGCACCCAACCACACTATCCATCCACCCTACACCAACCCCAAACACTGAACCACCCTCATATCTCTGCCCCTATCTTGCCTATTCCACCCCACCCCTACCCACTTCTACCCCACCTACCCCCACGCCCTACCTACACCCAGTGGAGGATGCATGTGTATACATGGTGGTGCAGTTGCACTACTAGATTTTAAAAAAAAATTTGCCTTCTAGGCATGGAAAAACAAAATTGCTATGCAAAATATTATTATTTCATATGTTTGCACCACCAAAATTTGTCGTCTGGATCCTCCACTGCCTACACCTACCCCTCCACCTCACTCCATTGTCCTACCTCATCTTCAAATTTCTATTTCATATTTTTTTTACTTTTATAAAAAATATGAATTTTTTTCTTATCTCCCTACCTACCGCCCTAACCCCATCTATCCCCCTCCACCCCACCCCATCTTCAAATTTCTATTTCATATTTTTTGTTACTTTTATAAAAAAAATATATGAGAAACATTTTACCTCCCCCTATCCCCCTACCCACACCTACCGCTCTAACCCCAACTATCCCTTCCACCTCCACCCCATCCTCAAATTTTTGTTTCATATTTTTTGTTACTTTTATAAAAAAATTATTAAAATATGATATTTTTCTTACCTTTCCCTACCCCCTAACTCCACCTATCCCCCCTCCATCTCACCCCCACCCCATCCCATCCTCAAATTTTTATTTCTGTTATTTTTATAAAAAAATTATTAAAAATATGATACTTTTTCTTACCTCACCCCTACCCCACCCACCCCTACCCCGGCCCCCCTCCCCTTCCTATCCCATTTTACTTTTATAAACAATTTATAAAAAATATGAATTTTTTTCTTACCACAGTCCTAACACTCCAACCCCCCCTTAGTCGTATTCATCCTCAAATTTTTGTTTCATATTTTTTTTGTTTTTATAAAAAAATATAAAAAATCTTAAAAATATTATTCTTATTTTAAAAATAAAGATATGGAAAAATCAAATATGATACAAAATACAATACCATAATAAAAGATAAATTTGAAATTTGTAGAAGTAGCTAGTCATAGTGATAAAGTTGGGTTATGACCAATCATTTAGCACATCTTGACCCGTCCATGTAAGTTTTAGACGGGTTGAATCTTGGCCCATCTATTCATTCAACTCATTTTGATCCGCCCAATTTCAGCTCAAACGGCCCATATGACACCCTACTCCTAAGGAAGAGGCTTATAACGCATAGTGAAACACATTGTTTTGATCGCCCAAGAATAAGAGAGCTTACAACAGATGTAAGATCTGCAAACAAGTGTCACCGCTTCTGATAAATGGATGATGGCAGCAGAAACAGGTGGTCTTCACGAGAGTTTGCTTGGGCGGACGCTACAAGTTGAAATAGGAAGCATAGTAATTTTGAAAGAAAGAAATGCTTTATACACATACAGGTACATAAGGACTAGATATTTGTATATGCATTCAAAACTAATTAAGGACAATATTTTAGCCTTAATTCTTTTCCTCCCTCCATTTTTTTCCCAAGAAAAAATGGGGCTTTTGGTTACTTTTGATTAAGGATTTTAAGACCTTAATAAAACAAAATACTCTTCAACACAATTTACAAACCAGTGGATAAAAACTGGTTTAAAAAAGTGGTACTTATTTTTTTGAGTAGACATATTTCTCTAAAGCAGCATGCTAATTTTTTTCTGAGCCGGGACTGATTTATTTAAAAAAATGGGTACAATTATTTTTTAAGTCACAAAGATATTTTTTTAAATAAATCAGATTCGATCGACCATAAAAAAAATACCATGTGTCTTTAGAAAAATATGTATACTAAAAAAATGGGTAGAATTTTTTAAAGCGACAAAACACTTTTTTTAATTATAAAATAAGCTAAACGATCAAGTAAACTACTAGAAAATTAACTGCTCCATTTCAGATGTATGTAACCTAATTGTGGCCTTTATTTGTTATTCTCCTTCCTTTTATTTCTCCTATTTTTTTTAGCGTATATTCAAGGCATATTGCTTACCTTTCCTCTTTTCACCTTACTTGGTTAATTCAAATTTGTGAGGGGTGAAGAAGTCCTAAAACATAGACGAATAAATAAGATTTTGGAGAAATGGAAGATAGATAGTGAAGCAAAAGGGAGAAACTTTTCATTTTTCTTGTCAATTATCGCCTGCTATTATCATTCTAGAGATTATCGTATTGGAATTAAGCTCATTAATTGTAGATTATTAGAAATATCCACCACGGGGTTGTGCTTTCAGTTGTTCATTATCAATTTGTAAATTAGTTTATTGTTGGTATTTTCTCATTTCTGTTTCTCTCTCTCCCCCCGTTTTCTTCATGTTGAGGAGTGTTCCTGACAAATTAATTGAAGAGTATAAGGTCAAACTGTTGGTGAATAAAGATGGCAGTTACAAGATAGTTAAAATTTGTTAGACAAGTTAGTATAGTTATTACTTAGTTATATATGTATTAACAATGTGTAACTATTTAAAAGAGTCAAGGTTACTAATCTAGAAGGAAGCATCTATGCAACTATAAATAGATGTATTTACATTGTAATGAGACAACAATTCATTCTAATAAAAATCTGAAGATACATTTACTCTTCTTCTTCTTCCTCTTTCATATTCTTCCATATCTTCTTTTCTGTCAAATGTTATATTGCATGTATATCATTTTATAACCAGAGCTTGAATGTGTATGAATGAAGGTTCTTAACACCAACATGGTATCAAAGCCACTGCGGTATGTTTCCGCAATCACTTCTGGATCAGATTACTAATCTTGATAGGACATGTTCAAGTTCTGAGATTTCTTGTTCTTCTCTGAATATTTCTGGTTTTTGATTTTCTGAGATATTTCTTTTCTGAAGTTTCTGGTTGTCTGAGATAGTTCTTTTGCTTCTGTCTACTGTATCTCAATTACATCTTGTTTAAAAATTCAGTTACATCTGAGAACACTATTGCTCAGATGTTTAAAATTCAGAAAGTTTCAATAACAGTCTGACCTACATTTTCTTGGTTTCTCTTCTCTCTTTACTTATCTACTTATGTTACATATCTGAAGTAGAATATCATTCTTGATCTTGGAGTTGTGGTTGAAACTTGATATATCTCTACCTGAATATCTCTTGTTCTTGGTTATACACCTCTACATCTCTTATTCTTGATCATACATTTTTTGTCTGAAGTCTACAATACATAACCAAGACAGGCAGTTAAAGCCAAGAAACCCAAGAAAACTACTAATTCTTACAGTGTATTACCATGGAGGATACACCTGAAAATCATCAAAATGGCACACCTAGAGTAGAACACTTAACCCCCAACACAACCACAGTAGTCATCGACCATAATCATCCACTCTTTCTCCAGTCCTCAGATGTGAGTGGAGTGTCTCTTATATCATTTCAGTTACTAGGGACTGAAAACTATGCACTGTGGAGTAAGTTCTTAAAGATTGCATTACTTGAAAGGAATAAAATAGGATTCATCATTGGGAAATGCAAGAAGGATCAATATGGAGAAGAGCTGGGGGATCAATGGAATAAGGTGAATGCAGTGGTTCAGGCTTGGTTGATGAATTCAGTCTTAAGCAGTCTACTTAGTGGTGATTTGTATGCTGATACAGCCTATGAGGTATGGGAAGATCTGAGAGAAAGGCTTGATAAGGTGGATGAGTCAAGAACCTATGATCTACATAGAGAAATAGCCACTTTAACACAAGGTACTTCAAGTGTGGCAAAATATTATTCTATGTACTTTCAAAGACAGAAGTTATACCAGTTCTTAATGGGGATGAATGAAAATTATATGCAGGCTAGGAGTCAGATACTCTTAATGTCCCCATTACCAACAGTCAACAAAGCCTACTCCATGATCACAAGTGATGAAATTCAGAAACAGTAACAACAAAGTCTGCATGTCTGCTGGGTGCAAGACCTAGTGGATTTGGACACAATACTGGTCATGACTCCACTGCTATGTATTCTAGAACAGGATCTAACACACAAAAGTTCAAGAAGATGAGTAACCTAGTATGTGAAGTGTGTAAAATGAGGGGGCATACTAAAGAAACATGTTATAAAGTGATTGGATATCCAGCAAACTTTAAGTCAAAAAGAAAGGAGTATGTTGCACATAATATGTCTGGAAACTACACCGATGATCTGTCTTTCCAAGAAGCTCCAGTTTTATCCAAATCACAATATGAACAAATTGTGAAACTATTGAGTCATAACATGGAGAAGAAGGAAGTTGGTCAGTGGAACACAGGCAACTGCAACAGGTATGAACTGTCATAAATCTTTAGCAGTAGCTAGAATTCTTAAACGATGGATCATTGACACTAGTGCTACTAACCATATGGTATCTGATTTGAACATGTTAGATGAGGTAGTTAGAATAGATGATAAGGGTAAATCTAAACAACTACATTTACCAAATGGTGAAATGGTGAAAGTAGCACATACAGGATCAAGTAACATTTCCAACTGCAGTACTCTTAAGGATGTGTTCTATTTACCATAGTTTAAGTTCAATTTATTGTCTGTATCCCAACTAACCAAAGAGTTAAGCTGTGCTGCCATTTTCTATCCTGATTTCTGTGTATTCCATGATCTTTACAGTGAGAGGGTGAAGGAGATTGATAGAGTACAAGATGGGTTTTACATGTTAATGACTCAAAATGCAACAAAACCTGAAATGAAGTTAGGATTGTCTGTGATGAGAACCAGAGAGTTTACTGCAGTAACTAAGGAAGAGATTGAGTTGTGGCATAAGAGATTTGGGCATATACTTAGTAAAGTGATAAAATCTAGTATAACTGATATAGCCAGTACTATAAGAAATTGTAATGTTTGTCCATGTGCTAAAAAATGTAGATTACCTTTTCCTAGTAGTAATAAACTTAGTATTTCTAGCTTTGATCATATACACAAGAATGTATGGGGACCATATAAAGTACCAACTTATAATGAGAAAAAAATACTTTCTTACTATAGTAGATGACTTCTCAAGAATGACTTGGATATACTTGATTAGTCTAAAATCAGATGTTTGTGTAGTTATTCAGCAGTTTCTCACCTTTGTACAAACACAATTTAACAAAATAGTGAAGGTGATTCAGACTGATAATGAAACAGAATTTGTAAATGAAACATGTACAAGTTTATTTCTAAAACTAGGAATAATACATCAGAAATCCTGTGCCTATACTCCACAACAAAATGGAGTGGCACAGAGGAAGCACAGACACATACTGGAAGTAACTAGAGCTATAAGGTTACAAGCAAACATACCTTTAAAATTCTGGGAAGTGTGTGTACAAGCTGCAGTTTATCTGATAAATACTGGAACAACACCATATGAAAGGCTATACAGGAAAAAACCTTTCATTATTTATCTAAGAGTGTTAGGGTGTTTGTGCTTTGCTAGTGATTTAGCTATGTCTGATAAACTACAATCTAAAGTAAGAACTTTTGTTATGATGGGATATTCTGAAAACCAGAAAGGATACATTTTATATGATCTACAACAGAAAACTTTTTTTGTCAACAGAGATGTTACATTTAGAGAAACAAAATTTCCTTTAAAATGGGAACTAACAGAAGAACCAATATTCTTAAATAGTCCTGTTGAATGTTCCTCAACTAGGGTTTTCACAAGAAAATACATCTCAAAGAGTGTCTATACCAATAGCTACAGAAGAAAACACAAGTAATACACAATCAACAATAGAGATAAATCACAGAACACAAGAAGTAATGCAGACTAATAATAACAGTACCATTACTATAGATTCTCTCAGAAAGTCTACTAGAACAAGACAACCATCAATTTGGCTAAAATACTTCATTACAAAGAAGGCTAATACTATAAATGTTCCATACTCCATAGCCAATAATATATCATATGAGACAGTATCACCTAAATATAGTGCTTTTCTCTCTGATTTCTCCAACATCACTGAACCGGTGAACTATATTGAAACTTCTAAGGATCCAAAATGGGTGGAATCTATGAAAGATTAAATAAAAGCTTTACAAGATAATAATACCTGGGAGACTGTATCTTTACCCAATGGAAAGACTACTATAGGGTGCAAATGGATATACAAAATAAAGTACCAAGAAACAGGTGAAATTGAAAGACTAAAAGTCAGACTTGTAGTTAAAGGATATAGTCAAAAGGAAGGAATAAATTACCAAGAAACTTTCTCCCCTGTGGTAAAAATGGTAACTGTAAGGGCTATTCTCTCAATGGTTGCTTCTAGGCATTGGCACATACAACAAATGGATGTGTATAATGCATTTCTACAAGGAGATTTATATGATGAAATATATATAGAACTACCACAAGGATTTACTAGTCAGGGGGAAATCAGTGCTGCAGACTAATTAAATCCTTGTATGGATTAAAACAAGAACCTAAACAATGGAATTTTAAACTTGCAGAAGCTTTACACAAAATGAAATTTATACAATCTAAATATGACCATTCACTGTTTATAAAGAACACTGACAGATGTCTAATATTAGTGTTGGTCTATGTAGATGATATGCTAATCACAGGTGACAAC
Source organism: Przewalskia tangutica (assembly GCA_029844215.1). Classification (NCBI taxonomy): domain Eukaryota; kingdom Viridiplantae; phylum Streptophyta; class Magnoliopsida; order Solanales; family Solanaceae; genus Przewalskia; species Przewalskia tangutica. The sequence goes on from CM056718.1 coordinate 17,978,975, forward strand.
ATAGAACTAATACAAGAAACAAAACAAGCCTTACAAATGTTTAAGATGAAAGACTTGGGAGAACTAAGATATTTCCTAGGAATAGAATTTGTAAGGTCAGAAAAAAGAATTTTAATGCATCAAAGGAAATATACATTAGAACTTATATCTGAACTTGGATTAGCTGCATCCAAACCTATAAACACACCTATTGACTGCAATACAAAACTAACTACTAAGGAATATGATGACTATATCACAAAACAACAGGAAACAGAAACTGAGAATACAATAATAAAAGATGAATTAGTGAAGGACATTAGTTCATATCAGAGACTAATAGGCAAGTTACTATATCTCACAATCACAAGACCATACATATCATACAGTGTAAAAACACTTAGCCAGTTCTTACAACATCCAAAGAAATCACATCTCAATGCTGCATTAAGAATTGTAAAATACTTAAAGAACCAGCCAGGACAAGGAATACTTATGTCTAGTAAGGAACAAAAGACAGTAACTGCCTACTGTGATGCAGACTGGGCTACTTGTCCACACACAAGAAAGTCTGTCACAGGATACTTAGTTAAATTTGGTGATTCTGTTATATCATGGAAGTCAAAGAAACAAACTACAATTTCCAGAAGCTCAACTGAGGCAGAATACAGGAGCCTAGCAGGAATAGTTGTTGAACTAACATTGATACTTGGACTACTAGAAGAAATTGGTACCAATATCAGCCTACCAGTTACTATATTCTCATATAGAAAACCAGCAATGCAGATTGCTGCAAATCCTATGTTTTATGAGAGAACCAAACATATAGAAATTTATCTATATTTTATAAGAGACAAGATTCAAAAGGGAGTGGTGAAAACATAATACATCAAAATAGCAGAGCAGCCTGCAGATTTAGTAACCAAAGTCTTGAACATAATACAACATTAGTATTTATGCTCCAAGCTTGGATTGCTGAACATATTTACAACATCCAACTTGAGGGGGAGTGTTGGTGAATAAAGATGGCAGTTACAAGGTAGTTAAAATTTGTTAGAGAAGTTAGTATAGTTAGTTACTTAGTTATATATGTATTAACAATGTGTAACTACTTAAAAGAGTCAAGACTACTAATCTAGAAGGAAGCATCTATGCAACTATAAATAGATGTATTTACATTGTAATGAAACAACAATTCATTCTAATAAAAATCTGAAGATAATCTTCCTCTTCTTCTTCCTCTTTCATATTCTTCCCTATCTTCTTTTCTGTCAAATGTATACTGCATGTATATCATTTTATATCCAGAGCTTGTATGTGTATGAATGAAGGTTCTCAACACCAACACAAACAAAATGAGCACAAATTTTAATTTGTAGTCTTTTGTTTTTCTTCTTATTTTAATTGTTTCTAGTCTAAAAATTTATATTCATGCTCGTTATATGCGCGAAACACACACATCTTGTCCAAAAGAACCATCAAGTTGCCACATATGGTTGGTCAACGATCAAAGGGATTCCGAATAATATACTTTAACAATTATAAATATGTAGATGAGATATCGTAGAGTAAGTGGTGGGATATCAAAACGGGACAAGTGAAAGTGTCTATAAGGCTATCCAGCCTTAATTTTATGATAATACTTCGGAAAAGGGTTAGATTTGCCACTGTACTCTCACAAATAAGCTATCTTTGCCCTTCATTATACTTTTTTGATATATTTTTCCCTTGTCATTCAACTTTAGGGTTATATTTGCTCCTACACTCTATTTTCGGACCATATTTACCCTCTTGTCTATTAAATTCCCCTTGTCCCCACCTTTATTTTTCTACGTGACATCTATATGGAATTTTTTTCCCAATTAAAATCGACCCCCCATTAAACCCAACCCTGTAACAAAAATAAACCCAACAATCGCCAGATGTCCTTCCCATAAATGAAGACCGAGATAAGCTTATATGAAGGGCTCTAGTCAGCTATTTTCCTGTAGTTTAGTTCTTAGAGGTAAATTTGTGTACGCATAACTAAATTCAACTTCTTAGGAGCTTGTTCTGCTGAGTAGGCTTAAGGAGAAGGAACAACAGAGAACTAAAAGAAGAAAGAGGCTTGAAGTGGCACTATTAGGACAACTGATTTCGTCTTTATTTTTCCTTTTTTTTTTAAATCCCCAATTTAAGGCTACTTCAGACATTAAAGCAAAAAGTTGACAGAAGAGGACTGTGGTAAAGACTTTAGAAGTGATCAGAAAAGTTCACGGTGCAAAGTTATTAGACTTACTGCCAATTTAACACTAATTAATGCTAACAAACAAAGAAAATATACATTCATCAAACAACATTGCAACATAATATCTAGATCATATCAGGATGTTCAATGTTGTCAAAGGCGCGCTTAAGCCATGAAGCGAGGCTCAAACCATGTTGAGCGCTTCGCCTCGCTTAATGTGCGCTTTAGTGTCATCATCAAGACTCTAAAATATACTTTTTCTTGCGAATGAGCGTTTTTTGAAGAGGCGACACTAACAATTAGTAATATTTCACTTTATTTTTTATTTATTTTTCAATTTCTTTATCCATATATTTGTTATTCATGCTTATAACTATTAGCCTTGGAGTAAACCTTAGAGCTTTTTGCGCATTTCACTTTTGATAATACTATTTTAGCCACCCTCTTCCGTTTTCAGTTCCCAAAACTCCACCAAAGGAGTTTATCTCATGCATGAGAGTTATTATAGAAGCAAATCCAATGGTTGGTCAAGAAATAATACTGGTTAAATTGAGAATAATGTCAAAAGATGAGCAACAAAAGGTTCATTTAGAAGCTTACCTCTTTGCACATTTCAGATCAATAAAAGCGAGCTCAACTAGCTTTGATGCTGGCATGGCTTTCTTAGTCTCAGTTGAAGAAGACTCTTCTCCACTCGATGTAAGTATTAAGAGTCCCGGCTACGCTTCTCAGGGGCCTCTGCGTCAGAGTGACACATCGATAATAGAATGGGAACATTGACTCCTTATATGAACTTGAACAATCCTCACCCTACAAGCTAGCTTTTGGGGTTGAGTTAGGCCCAAGATCCATTTTTTACATGATATCAAAGCCAGGTCTATTCCAATTCTGTTAAGCAGTGGGCCTAGCCCAGTCCGTGTATTGATCTTTGTCCAGTCTGTACCCCTTGTATATTATTTTATGGTAGTTTGTATATTAGTCTTATACCTTAATTATGATTGTAATATTATCATAATTGTATAGTTAGTCTCCTTATAGAATAGAGATTTAGATGTAAAGTAGGAATAAAATTCTCCTATTGTAACTTGTATATATATGTCTTTCATCAATAAGATTAATCAAGAGATTAATTCTTTCATGGTATCAAGAGTCTAGGTTATTTTTACCTTGCTTCCGCTCCTCTCTTTTTCTCTCAAATTTCCGTGAAAATCCCCACCAAAACCGAGACACTTCTCGGTTTATTATTGTCTTCCCCAATCCCTTCTCTAAATCTTATTGTTCTATTCACCATGACTGATAAGAACATTTTTCATCATATCCTCACAGTTTCTAACATCAAGAGCGTTCTTCCTATTGTTCTTGACCTAGAAAATGTCAAATATGGGACGTGTGCGGAGTTATTCAAGATTCATGCCACAGCACATCAAGTTCTCCACCACATCATCCCTCCGGCTACTACTATGGAGGAGGCTACAGAGACTGCAACGGAGGGTACTACAGCCACCAAAGCAGACGATCCAAAATCATGGGTCACGCTTGATGCAAAAGTTCTTCAGTGGATTTATGTCACTATATCCCTTTATCTCTTACAGATGATTATGGAACCCAACTCCACAACTATGGAGGCTTGGAATCGATTGCGTGACATATTCCAAGATGACAGTCATTCCCGGATTGTTACCCTTGAACAGGAATTTTCTCAAGTAAAGATGGAGAATATTCCAAACATTTCGTCTTATTGCAAACATCTCAAGGACTTGGCGGATCAACTTCGCAATGTGGGTGCTCCTGTGAGCAATAGTCGTCTCGTTCTACAAATGGTTGCAAGCCTATCTGAGGCCTATAATGGCTTTCCTTCAATTCTTCATCAAAGTAACCCCCTGCCGGAATTATACCAAGCACGCAACATGCTTACATTGGAAGAAGTCGGATTGGCTAAGAAAACGGCTATTGGGGCTAGTCCTGTCGTCATGATGACTGAGTCCAATTTTTCTCCTTCAAGTTCCATCAACTCGAGCCAAAATCGCAACAGTGGTGGTAAAAAAGAGCAAAATTGGAAAAACAATGGCAAGAATCGCGGCGACAACACCCACCGAAATAGTGGCAGTGGCGGCAGTTAGCAGTAGCCACGAGCGTGAGGCGATGCGCCCCAATCTGATGAATCGATCCATGTCCACTCGGCGCGCGGCTGGCCCAATCCAGATGTCGCGACCGCCCGGCCAATGGGCGATTTGCCGGGCAATCTGAGCACGATTACTGGTCGAGCTCGGGTTTGAACCATTTATAAGCCGACCAGTGAGCCAGCATACTTGGGCCTCACCCCTCAGGCCCATCACGTAATGGGACCCACGCAGACCGATATTAAAGCTGTAATGCACACACTTAGAATGACTCAACCAGATCCGAATTGGTACATGGACACGCCGCGCGCGTGACATCTAACGAGTACTCTCGTCTTATTCCAATTTGAGCAGTAATCATGGTATAATTGTTGCTAATGACAATTCGATTCTAATTAAGGGTTATGGTCATAAAACTTTCTCCCCTCCTCATCTACCACTTGTCTTCAAAAATACCCTTCATGCCCCAAAACTAATTAAAAATTGGTGTATGTCCGTAAATTCACCACTGATAATTGGGTTTCTATTGATTCTGATCCTTTTGGTTTTCTGTGAAAGATTTCAAGACTGGGATTCCTCTCATGAGGTGTGACAGTAGGGGGGATCTTTATCCAATCACGCCAAATCTTGGTTTCTCGCGTCAGACCATGCCATCCACTTTTGCAGCTCTTGCTCCTTCCTTGTGGCATGCCCGTCTAGGTCATCCGGGGTCGTCAATTTTATCTACTTTAGGTAAGAATAAGTTTATTTCCTGTAAGGGTACGCATAGTACTCCAAATTGTCAATCTTGTTCTTTGGGGAAAATTATTAAGTTGTCATTTGTAGCCTCGAATTCTCATACTTCAATGTCATTTGATATTATTCATAGCGATTTATGAACATCTCCCGTTCGCAGTTCTATGGGTCATTGTTATTATGTTTTATTTTTTGATGATTATTCTAAATTTTTATGGACGTTTCCAATAGCAAAAAAATCTCAAGTTTTTTCCATCTTCGTAAAATTTAGAGTTTTCATTAGAACTCAATTCGAACAGAAAATAAAGAATATTCAATGTGATAATGGAAAAGAGTATGGCAATGTGGAGTTTCGGGAGTTGTGTGCTCAAAATGGGATAAATTATCATTTTTCTTATCCTTATACGTCTTCACAAAATGGAAAAACTGAACGTAAAATTTGTACCATTAATAACATTATCCGCACCTTATTGGTTCATTCTTCCGTCCTCCGTTATTTTGGCATCATGCTCTACAAATGGTCACATATCTACTTAATATTCTTCCGTCTAAAGGTTTGAAATATTCGTTCCCTCTTCAAAGTTTACATAATAAGACTCATTCGTATTCCCATCTCAGGGTCTTTGGGTGTTTGTGTTATCCCCTCTTCCCATCCACCACAATTAACAAACTTCAGACACGTTCTACCCCTTGTGTGTTTTTGGGTTTTCCGTCAAATCATTGTGGTTATAAATGCATTGATTTGTCCTCTAAACGAATCATTATTTGTCGTCATGTTATCTTTGATGAGTCCCAATTTCCGTTTTTTAAGTAGAAAATCTCGTGCCTAGTTCGTATGATTTTTTGTACGATGATATATCACCCTATCTTATCCATCATTTTTTGGATCTGGTCTCAACCCGTCATCAGCGCCGCGGCTCCAACCATCCAGTAGCCAATGTTGTTTACCTTCGTCGTCAGCGCCGCGACCCTTAGGGGAGGCGTCGCGACGCCTGCCATCCAGTAGCCAAAATATTTCAGTCGCGGCCCTGGATCGCGGTGCCGCGGTGCCTCCGACGGTCCAACCACCACTGTCTGCTGAAAATTCTCAAAATTCACCCAATCCAGCCCTGTGTCATGATCCAGTCACTCGCAGTCAACGGAGTATTTTTAAACCAAAAAGACATTTTAATTTGAATTCTAATATTCTTAGATCACCCTTACCCCGTAATCATATATCTGCCTTAAATGACCCTAATTGAAAAATTGTCATGACCGATGAATATAATGTTCTTATTGATAATAAGACATGGGAGTTAGTACCCAGTCCATCTGGTGTTAATATTATTCGATCTATGTGGATTTTTGCTCATAAGGAAAATATGACAGTTCGTTTGCAAGCCATAAGGCTCGTCTTGTAGGTGATGGTAAGACTCAACAGGTTGGTGAGGATTGTGGTGAGACATTTAGCCCGGTGGTCAAGCCGGCTACCATTCGCATTGTGCTCAGCTTGACTCTTTCTAAATCATGGTCCATTCATCAGCTAGATGTGAAGAATGCTTTCCTACATGATGATCTCAAGGAGACAGTGCATATGCATCAACCCTTGGGGTTTAGGGATAATAGAAATCCTAATCATGTTTGTTTGTTAAAGAAGTCCCTGTATGAGCTTAAGCAGTCTCCACGGGCTTGGTATACGAGGTTTGCTGACTATGTTTCGACTATGGACTTCTCTCACAGCAGGTCTGATAATTCATTATTCATATATCATCGCGGTTCTTCGATGACTTATATATTATTATATGTGGATGATATTATCTTGACTGCCTCTTCTGATGTTTTGCGAAAGTCTATTATGACAATGCTCAGTTCTGAGTTTTCCATGAAAGACTTGGGTCCATTGATTTATATTTTGGGGATTAGTGTCACTCGTCATGCAGGTGGATTGTTCTTATCACAGAGGAAGTATGCAACAGAGATCATTGAGAGGGTTGGGATGTCATCCTGTAAGTCCATTTCTACTCCAGTTGATACTAAACCCAAGTTGGACTCTGCAGCTGGCTCTCCCTATGAGGATCCGACCCACTATCGTAGTCTTGCGGCGCCGCCCGATTATCTTATGTTCCACGCGACGATATTACACGTATGCATAACTGGTGTGTTTGTTTATGCATGATCCCAGGATTGAACATATGATTGCACTCAAACGCATTCTTAGTTACATTCAGGGAACACTTGATTATGACCTGCATTTGTATCCTTCGTTGACGGCTACACTTATCTCCTATACAGATGCTGATTGGGGTGGTTGTCCTGACACCAGGCGTTCTACGTCTGGCTATTGCATGTTTTTAGGTAATAACTTGGTCTCATGGTCTGCTAAGCGTCAATCCACGCTTTCATGCTCAAGTGCAGAGGCCAAGTATCGAGGGGTAGCCATGTGATTTCTGAGTCATGTTGGTTACGTAATCTACTTTTAGAGCTCCATTGTCCTATTGAGAAGGCTACATTGGTGTATTGTGATAATATAAGTGTCATCTACCTTTCTGGTAATCCTGTTCAGCACCAGCGCACGAAATATATAGAGATGGATATTCACTTTGTTCGAGAAAAGGTAGCTAAAGGACAAGTACGCCTCTGTCACGTCCCTTCGAGATATCAAATTGCAGACATCTTTACAAAGGGTCTTCCCTCGGTCCTTTTTGAATATTTTAGAGAAAGTCTCAGCGTACGAAGATCGCCCGCTATGACTGCGGGTGTGTGTTAAGTAGTGGGCCTAGCCCAGTCCGTGTATTGCTTCTTGTCCAGTCTGTACCCCTTGTATATTATTTTATGGTAGTTTGTATATTTGTCTTATACCTTAATTAAGATTGTAGTATTACCATAATTGTATAGTTATTCTTCTTATAGAATAGGGATTTATATGTAAAGCAGGAATAAGATTCTCCTATTGTAACTTGTATATATATGTCTTTCATCAATAAGAATAATCAAAGGATTATTTCTTTCAAATTCTTTGTTCACCGATGTTGGGCCCCCAAATTATATTATCCACATTCCAGTTAACTCGTCTGGGCTTGCGGGGGAGTGTTAAGAGTCCCACATCGGTAATGGAATGAGAACATTGACTTTTTATATGGACTTGGACAATCCTCACCCTACAAGCTAGCTTTTGGGGTTGAGTTAGGCCCAAGATCCATTCTTTATGGTAAGCATCTTCGTCCTGATTGTAGTCGAACCACCCATGGACTGACTATTCTGATGATATTCCTCGAAGCTGTTAAAGACATTGCTGAAGTTTGTGACGAGACCAAAGATGCAGCCCTTAAGGATGACTCACCCACTTGGTATGTAGAAGTAGCAGATGAAGAGTTAAACTTATCCATGTCAAGATACATAGAGATGAAATACTCCTCAGTTTCACCCGATAGAGATGGTCCATCAAGTCCACTGAAAGAATTAATCCCTTGATTGTTCTTATTGATTGAAGACATATATATACAAGTTACAATACGAAAATCCTATTCCTACTTTACATCTAAATCTCTATTCTATACAATTAAGGTAATAGAATAATTCTAATTATGGTACAAGACTAAGTCTACCAAATATACAATAATAATAAAATAATAATATGTCCACTGCTAGACACTCAATGGGCCCTGGATATGGCCTGCCCATGGACCCCATTGGACATGGGTACTGTTTAACACACCCTCGCAGTCATAGCGGGCGGTCTTCGTACGCTGAGACTGTCTCTAAAATCTTCAAAAAGGACCGAGGGAAGACCCTTTGTAAAGATGTCTGCAATTTGATATCTCGAAGGAACATGACAGACGCGTACTTGTCCTTTGGCTACCTTCTCTCGAACAAAGTGAATATCCATCTCTATGTGTTTAGTACGCTGGTGTTGAACTGGATTACCAGAAAGGTAGATGACACTTATATTATCACAATACACCAATGTAGTCTTCTCAATAGGACAATGAAGCTCTAACAATAGATTTCGTAACCAACATGACTCATAAACCACATTGGCTACCCCTCTATACTCGGTCTCTGCACTTGAACGTGAAAGCGTGGATTGACGCTTGGCAAACCATGAGACAAAGTTATTACCTAAAAACATGCAATATCCAGACGTAGACCGTCTGGTGTCAGGACAACCACCCCAATCAGTATGAGACAAGTGTAGACGTCGACGAGGGATACAAATGCAAACCATACTCAAGTGTTTCCTGAATGTACCTAAGAATGCGTTTGAGCGCATTCATATGTTCAACTCTAGGATTATGCATAAACAAACACACCTGCTGTACGACATATGTAATATCAGGTCGCGTGAGCGTCAGATACGGAAGGACATCTGCAAGACTATGATAGCGGGTCGGATCCTCATATGGAGAGCCTGCTCCAGCACCCAACTTGGGTTTAGTATCAACTGGAGTAGAAGTGGACTTACAGGATGACATCCCAACCCTTTCAATGATCTTTGCTGCATATTTCCTCTGTAATAAGAACAATCCACCTGCATGACGAGTGACTGCAATCCCAAAAAATAACTCAATGGGCCCAAGTCTTTTATGGCAAACTCAGAACTGAGCATTGTCATAATAAACTTGCTTAAAACATCAGAAGAGGTAGTCAAGATAATATCATCAATATATAACAAGATATAAGCCACCGAAGAACCCCGACGATATATGAATAATGAATTATCAGATCTACTGTGCAAAAAACCCATAGTCGAAACATAGTCAACAAACCTCTTATACCAAGCCCGTGGAGACTGCTTAAGCCCATACAAGGACTTTTTCAATATACAGACATGATTAGGATATCTAGTATCCCTGAACCTCAAGGGCTGATGCATATACACTGTCTCCTGAAGATCACCATGTAGAAAAACATTCTTCACATCTAGCTGATGAATGGGCCACGATTTTGAAAGAGCCAAGCTGAGCATAGTGCGAATGGTAGCCGGCTTGACCACCGGGCTAAATGTCTCATCACAATCCACACCAACCTGCTGAGTCTTACCATCACCTACAAGTCTAGTCTTATGCCTTGCAAATGAACCATCAGAATTTTCCTTATGAACAAAAATCCACATAGACCGAATAATATTAACACCAGAAGGACGAGGTACCAACTCCCACGTCTTATTATCACTAAGATCATTATATTCCTCGGTCATGACAATTTTCCAATTAGGGTCATATAAGGCGGAAACATGATTACGGGGTAAAGGGGATTTAAGAAAATTAGAATTAAAATTAAAATGTCTCTTTGGTTTAAAAATACCCCGTTGACTGCGAGTGACTGGACCATGACTCTGGGCTAGATTGGGTGAATTTTGGAAATTTTCGAAAATTTCTGGAATTACCGTTGAAGGCGCCGCGACGCCAGAAGAGCTGCAGAGCTCTCTGAAGTTTTGGCGCCGCGGCGCTGACACGCAGGAGTTTTGGCGTCGCGGCGCTGACGGTGTTTTTGCAGGCAAATCTGAAAAATGACATAGAACATAGGGGGAGACATCCTCATCCAAAAAATCATAAGAACTAGGCACGGGTTTTTCTACTTTAGAAAAGGGAAATTGGGTTTCATCAAAGAGAACATGACGACTAATGATGATTCGTTTAGAGGACAAATCAAAACATTTATAACCACGGTGATTTGACGAAAAACCCAAAAACACACAAGGAGTAAAACGTGCCTGAAGTTTGTTGATCGTAGTGGATGGAAACAGTGGATAACATAAGCATCTGAAGACCCTAAGGTGAGAATATGCCGGATTCTTATTGTATAAGACTTGAAGAGGGGATGAATATGTCAAACCTTTAGAGGGAAGAATATTGAGTAGATCGGTAGCCATTTGTAGCGCATGATGCCAAAAAAATGGAGGAACGGAAGAATGAACCAATAAAGTGCGGACAATATTATTAATGGTACGAATTTTTCTCTCAGCTTTCCCATTTTGTGAAGACGTATGAGGACAAGAAAAACGAAAATTTATCTTATTCTGAGCACAAAACTCCCTAAATTCCTCATTGTCATACTCTTTGCCATTATCACATTGAATGTTTTTTATTTCCCATTCGAATTGTGTTCTTATGAAAGCTCTGAATTTTATAAAAATGGAAAAAACTTGAGATTTTTTCACAATTGGAAACGTCCATAAATATTTAGAATAGTCATCTAAGAATAAAACATAATAACGATGACTCATAGAACTGAGAACCGGAGATGTCCACAAATCACTATGAATAATATCAAATGACATTGGAGTATTAGAATTCGAAGCTACAAATGGTAACTTAATAATTTTTCCCAAAGCACATGATTGACAAAGTGAAGTACTACACGTACCCTTACAAGAAATAAACTTATTTCTATCTAAAGATGATAAAATAGACGACCCTGGATGACCTAGACTAGCATGCCACAAGGAAGGAGCAAGAGCTGCAAAAGTGGATGGCATAGCTTGACGCGAGATGCTGAGACTCGGTGTGATTGGATAAAGATCCCCCTTACTTTCACACCTCATGAGATGACTCCCCGTCTTGAAATCCTTCACAGAAAAACCAAATGGATCAAAATTAATAGAAACTCAATTATCAGTGGTGAATTTACAGACAGAAACCAAATTTTTAATCAATTTTGGGGCACGAAGAGTATGTTTCAAGACAAGTGGTGGATGAGGAGGGGACAAAGTTTTATGACCATAACCCTTAATTAGAACAGAATTATCGTTACCAACAGTTATACCACGATTAGTGTTCAAATTGGAATAAGACCAGAGAGTACTTTGGTCGGATATCATATGGGTAGTGGCGCCGGTGTCCATGTACCAATTAGGGTCCGGTTGTGTCATGTCAAATGTGTGCATCGCTGCTTCAATGTCGGTCTGAGTAGGCCCCACTGCGTGGTGGGCACGATGAAGTCGACGAGGATCTTTGGGCTGCGATCTTGCCCGTAGGTGATCGAACTCTGAGTCGACTGGGAAGAAAAGCCGCGGTCTTTGTAATGTGGAGCGCTGTGTGGCCAGGACCCATTGCCCATCCGAGGGCCTGTGGGCTCGAAGCTGTTATTCTTCTTGTGGTTGCCTCCGTTGTTGTCGTCACGATTCTTGCCATTATTTTTCCGATTTTGGCCCTTCTTACAACCCCCGTTATTGTGATTTTGGGTTACGTTGGCTGGATTGAAAGGAGAAAAATTGGAAGCAGTCATCATGACAACAGGGCTGGCCCCAATCGTCACTTTCTTAGCCAATACGACTTCTTCCAAAGTAAGCATAGACCGGGCTTGATAAAAACGTGGCAGGGGATTACTCTGACGAATAACCGAAGCAACACCGCTATAGGCCTCTGACAGGCCTGCAACCATCTGAAGAACTAGACGACTTTGAGAAACAAGAGAACCCACGTTGTTGAGTTGATCTGCCAAGTCCTTGAGGCGTTTGCAATAAGAAGAAACGTTGGGAAAACTCGTCATAGCCACCTGGGAAAATTCTTGCTCAAGGATAACAATTCGAAAATGACTGTTATCTTGGAATATGTCTCGCAATCGATCTCACGCCGCCATAGTTATGGAATTGGGTTCCATAATCGTCTGTAAAAGGTCCAAGGAGATAGTGACATAAATCCACTGAAGAACCTTGGTATCAAGCATGACTCATAATTCTGGATCTGCTTCTTTAGTGGGCACAACCGTCGTAGAAGTAGACGCCGCATCACCCCCTTTGGAGGAGTTGGAGGAATGATGTGGTGGAAGACTTTATGTGTCAAAGCATGAATCTTAAATAATTCCGCCCACGTCTCATATTGAACGTTTTCTAGGTCAAGAACGATATGAAGAACACTCTTGATATTAGAAACTGTGAGGGCAGGGTGAAAATGTTCTTATCAGCCATAGGGAATAGAACAACAAGATCCAGAGAAGGAAATTTGTGAGAAAGGATTTTGGAAGAGAAGTGTTATACCCCGTATTTCCAGAGTATGTACGTAAGGACGTACGTAGAAAAGTTTGGGCTCTAAAGTAGGCTTGGCCGAAAATTTTTTGTGCACAACACCCGGTTAGAGTCGTTTTTCGACGAAACGTTTTACACAACTTGCGAAGGGAAAAATACGGCGATTTCAATTTTAATTTTTTCGGATTTTTACGAGCGACGAAACATTTTGGACCAACGAGAGGGCGACACTTGTCACCCTCCAATTGGTGGACGTATGGGGCGGATATGGGACGATTTGGTTGGCTTTTTTGTCAAGGAGTTGGTAGGATATTTTTGTGTAGTAGATAGAGTGGACACTTGCCTAAATCCTCACCCTACACTTGCCTTGCACTTGGCATGATCTTGGCCGTTGGTTGACCACTTGCTTGACTATAAATACCACTCCCCTGAAGACTTCTTCATCCACTCCTCAGCCAAGTCTTGAAAGCCCTCCCATTTCGTGAGGCCCCCGGCAGAGTTAGCACCCACTCCTTATGGTGTGGCGAGACCCACCCCTTCCTAGTAGGGCTAAGCGTGGGTACCACACTTGCTAGTTGTTCTCATAAAATACCCCACCTGGTAGAAATACTCTCAGTATTGTTGCTATACCAAAATACCTTGGCCCCAAATACCTTGTAGTATTCCAAGGTTACACTTATCTGAAAAGCCGAAATACTATTATACTTCCCTCAGGTCCACAACGAAACCACAAGAAAAATCTCCATTGTTGGTTGGAGTATTAAGAAGAAGTTCGTAGAACTTCTAAGGGTTATTTGGAGCGGGTTGGAGCACCGGAGTAGGAGCTAAGCGTTGCTCGGGATCGACGTTAAACTTGGATAATTTTGGGCTTACCGGGTAAATAATCCTAACCTTATTGTAATTGGAAATTACATCTGTTGTAGTATAGAAATGAATATAAGATTCTTAGAAGAGAATTGAGCTGTAATAGAAGGATATTACAGAAAAGACTTGAACTGGAATCACATCAGAAGAATAATCTACAGAGTAGTCTAGTCATTGATAGACTTGTATAACCTTTATAGGTTGAATGATCTGCGAGTAGCATGTTCTACTTAGAAGGTGGACAAGGCTAGCGGGTTATAAGCGTGGGCGTTTTGCTAATAGTCGATAATCGTCGCGAGGTATGTGATTCTTCCTATACTCTTGAGCATGATATTTTAAAGTATAAATAGTACGGTCGACGTACGTGTGTTAACTGAAGAATAAGAACGGCAATGTCTTTTGACTTAAGCCTGAATAATAATTACGGCAATGTCTTTTGACTTAAGCTGAATAATCTGAAGTAATTCAAAGAATCTTGAATCATTTTTAAAATAAGAGTAATACTTGGTTTTAAAACTTAAGAGTTATACTATCTTTATGGGAAGTTAGGTATAACGGCTTAAGAAAGATAAAAAGAATGGTTTATTAATTTTAGAAGTTAAGAGACTTGATCTTAAAAGATAAGAGACTTGACTTAAAGGAATTAATATGAATTTTGTTAATAAGTGTGAAACCTCATTCGTGAGTAATGAGTACGTGGTTTTAAAATGGGTTAATGTTTCTTGATTTGAAATCGAATAGTATCGAACAAACCATTGCGGCGCTAATAAAAGGAAATGTCTTGAATAATTAAGTATTATTAAAACCAGTGAAACCTCCATGCATAGAAGCTAAGATGAGACAAAATGATATTACATTTCTAGATCATGGTCGCTTTAATAAGATTGTTATAAACAAGAATAACCCACTCACATATAAGGCATATGTTTCTCAAATCGTTTTAAAGGAGAATTATATCATTAAGTGATTAAAACTATGAACTACGAAACCTTTCGAAAAATGAGAAACTTGAACATTTGAAATTAGGCAAACTTGAACGTTTGGAAAATAATGTTGTTACTTGATTTTACAAAGAGAAGTGTTTTGGTTTACTTCAAAAGATAGTCACCCTATTTTTTTATACTACGAGTATTGTGTGACTATTTGTGAAAGAACAGATCTCTTAAAGAGTTATTGTATGAAGTACTTTGGGGATAAAAACCCGATCTTGTTAATCATATAGTAGAAAGTACCTTGTGTGAATAACTTGATTGTGTTGGTTTGTGATAGCCTTGTAATACTTTCTTGTTGATTTGATAAAGTAAACATGCTAGGATGCTACGTGTGTTATTATCTTGTGATGTTTGTGTAAAGGGGTTTTCCCTCGATTGCGCTTAAGTTGTTTAACTATCAGCCGTTATGTTGGTATTATACCACTCACCTTGACATCATCCGGAGGTTAAGGCCCTCGATGCGGGGTAGACTCGGTAGTGCAATGTGACCTATGATTCGAGAATACCTCATGCAGTCCGGGGCCTATGCGGAGTCGGGAGCTCGAGTTAGTGTGCGGCCTTTATGGTCATGCGGTCTATGTGGCCGTGGGGCTGCGAGTCGAGCGGATCTTGGGAGTAGCTACCCTCGATGCGGGGATACCTCATGCGGGCCGTTGGAGTGGCCTATGCGGGCTGCGGGAAGTTCGAGGCTAGGCGCGCATTAGATCTTTGCGAGCGAGTGGCGGCTTTGATCATGTGGCGGATGCAGGCAGATCTCGTAATCTGATTTATGACCTTGTTTATCTTGTAGGTTTTAGTAGTCGGCTATGCCTTCGTACTTACCGTGCGGTTTTATGATGACACAGTGGGACACGGTGTTCGTATGTATTCCTTGGTGTTGTTATATCATGATAGCGGTGAGGAAAGGTATTCCAGGCGTGATTGATGTTGTGGGCGTGAGACCCGTTGTTATATTTGAGTGATGACTTTGAGGCGTGAGTCACGACTTGACATATTTGTTTATTTATTGTGAGCCGTAGTTTGGTTATCATACATGTCTCTGCTTTATATAGACTACTATGATTTCATTTCTGATATTTTTGATTTCACATACTTGGTACTGTTATCTTGACCTCGCCCGGTGCGTTACATCTGCGCGAGTTGAGAGTACGCGATCGTTGATCCTAGCTCTCGAGTCACGATTCGGCGTTTGGGAAGCTCCGTTTCTCGGAGGCTTATCGGTGGTATAGTCCCACTGTCGTAGTAGGTGCTTACATTCGGGGTATGGCGGGGCCTGTCGCCGTGGTTGTCATGTTACTCTTAAGTGCATGAATCTTTGTTGTGGCGGAGTGTAAAGGGATATGCTGTTCAAATTGTTATTCATATATATCTTGAAGTAACAGTTTTTAGTTGCTTTGTCTTCTTATTTCCTTTGTCTTATTACATTGGTTTCATGTATTGTCTTTATATTCATTGATTTCTCGATGTAGGACTCTTGGGGTGCCGGGTAAGGCACGATCCACGAACCGGTTGGTCGTGACAAGAAGATACTCGGTTTTTGTAAAAGAGGAAGAACACAAAAAAATCGAGAATTTAGGACAAAATTTCGAATAGAATAGAGAGGAAATTTTGAAGAGCGGAAGCAAGGTAAAGAGAATCTAGACTCTTGATATCATGAAAGAATTAATTCCTTGATTATTCTTATTGATTGAAGACATATATATACAAGTTACAATAGGAGAATCTTATTCCTACTTTACATCTAAATTCCTATTTTATATAATTAAGGTAATAGAATAATTTTAATTATGGTAGAAGACTAAGTCTACCAAATATATAATAATACATTAAGTGTAGCATGATGAAACCCTGTAATCAAGTAGTAAACAACCCACTTATATTCGAAGAAAACATTTACCTTCTTACCAAACACACCCTACAGCTAAAAGAGTTACTCAAGTGTAGCATGATGAAACCCTGTAATCAAGAAGATTTTCAAGAATCATATTCTCCTCTGTAAATGGAATATTGTGAAATAAAGATTGAATTTTTAGTAAGCAGAAATGTTATATTATATTCAGCAAGAATACACCCTAGAATGAAATATTTCCCGTGATCTTTTTTAATGAAATTTTACACACGACAAAAAGGGACAATAACAAAGAGAAAATGGACATTTTAAACAGGAAAAAAGAAAGATAAAATAAAACCCATGAGGAATGAGATTAGTGTATGTGATGGCGCGGGGCCATGGTCGCGAGTTCGATCCTGCGCATGCTTGGTTGGCGCTGTCGCATGGCTTGCCAAGTGTGGTTTACATGGTGGCGTGGTTTGCGAAGCTTGCGTCGGTCAGGGTTTCTGCTGTCTTTCGAAAGAGTAGCGGTGCGGTTCGCCGTCAACAAAAAAAAAAAGAAAGATAAAATAAACGTAAAGAAAAGGTAAAATCTTACGGTGTTTCCAGCAAGTTTTCACACCAATAAATTTTGGTCATTCAGACATATTCCGTGATTTACTAGTAGTAGTGTTGAGAGACCGATATTACTATCTTCAGAAATAATCTGATTTAGCAAGAACTAAGTCCGAATGTCGTGATGAGGAGGAAGTGTTAGAATTATTAACAAAATTTATTATAGTACTGTACGTAATAGGAATACACTACGTAAATACGTTGATATGGGCACTGGCCACCTGCTAGTTCAAAATTGATTTCTTGCTTCTTCTTTTTTTTACTTTAATATTTTTCTAAAAGAAAAGAAGATTTTATAGAAAAAAATTATTACTATTTGGGGGAAGAAAAGAGGAGGGAAATATTACATAGGTGGGATTGTTGGAAGAAAGTTAAAAATTGTTAAAATAATATATACATCGGTAAATTTAGTTATCTCTTTTATTTCGAATCACACTATTGTATTTGATTTCACTTGTGGTATTTGGTAGGGGGGAAAACGTGTTTTTTAAACGAATATAGTTTGTTTGAAAAGGTACTCTTTATACATGGTTGAATTTAATTATATCTCTTTTTTAATATTTTTTTTACACAAATAACAATGTTTATTTTTATGTGAAAGCACTTGCTCAATTAAATTTTGAATTCCTTGCATTTATCATCATCATCATTTCCAACCAATTATGCCATCGAGATATAATAACGGTAGGGTTTTGTTGGGTTCGTGTACGCATCGAAATTCGAAAATTTTATGCTTCAAACTCAACAAATGATGAACTGCAGGATGATTATGTAATAATGTAAAACATGTATGATAACCGTAATACATCGATAGTAAACTTACGATTTTATAAATCTGGAATCTTTTCGTATAATCCGAGGGTGCGCACGCAACTGTTCCTCGATTACAAGTTCCAAGAACTCCGATATAATTCCTTATTCGAACAGCTAGGAAATTCGGTAGAGGTTCGAGAGAATATTTTAAGACTATGTCTCAAAGACTTAGAATGATTATTGAATCAAGTGTTATGAATAATGATATAACCCCTATTTATAGCTGTATTTTAGGTCAAAAATCTGGTAGGGTTCTAAATGGG
Source organism: Przewalskia tangutica (assembly GCA_029844215.1). NCBI lineage: Eukaryota > Viridiplantae > Streptophyta > Magnoliopsida > Solanales > Solanaceae > Przewalskia > Przewalskia tangutica. Next base: position 17,997,359 of record CM056718.1, read on the forward strand.
CGGGCCCGAAAAGCGAGGCAGTGGGTCGATCGCCCATTTTGCGGCAACATTGCGGCGCTAAATAGGTGGCGCGACCACAGGTCTATCTTGTATGACCCTAGTCCAATTTTGTCTCGTTTTTATTTTAATTAAATTCAAAATCCAATCTCGACTTAATTAAATAATCATTATTCATTCGAATGTCTCGATCATAAATCGAACATTTATATGCTCTCATTACACCCTTAGATCGACAGAACAATTGACTTAGTGTTACCTACAACCTTCACATATCGACACTAATCATATTAGGGTCTACATGAAACTCCTAGACGGCGCCGTAAGACGAACTCAATATGTGAAATATAGTTACACGAATCTGGTAAACTGAACCTCTATGTGGGAAGATACAATCCTTTCATTCACGACACACTCGATCAAGCTTAGGATCTTCCCAGTGTCTATCCAAATGACTTGATCATTATATCTCATCTATATTAGTTGACAACAAGATCATATCCTAGACATGTCTACTGCGTTGACCAACGACTTAGTCAACCTAATATCATATGAGAATCTGAGTGTTCTCTCGAATTTACATTCGAGGAATGAATCTTAATTTTGGCTCAACTACCACCTTTAATCAACATCGTAATGTACCCAATACAAGTCGTATATCAACCTATAAGACATTTGAGTTTAGGACAGAATCAAAGTACATTACTCTGTAAATAAGGTACGTATCGACCTCAAGTCTAAGGACTTCTATCTCCCACACACTGATCATACTTTAGACATATATAACAAACAGTATATCAGTAGGGTATACCAATATTTTCAAAGTATCCATGTGTTCATCACGAGTATCTGTAACTCGTAGCAGGTGAGACATACTACATCCTCTAAGGATATGATGCATACCACATGTCGACTTATCACATATCATCGATATCTATTTTCGATGATCATTAGTCGAGGCTATTTTAATAGTTACGTTATAATATTAATATCTCACATTATTAATAACCACATAACCTATAGGGATGCATATTATAGAATATTATAAACAATCAACTAATAATTCAATAATTGCAAATGTCATAATATTAATCTCCAGTAATAATAATAAGAATGTGTATAAAATACATTTGTCCTAATACACAGATTGTCTCTAGAATATAAATATACTTTCACTAACACTGTCAAGAATGTTGTATTTTTAACATATACAAACAATGAATACTCAATGGGACATCTTCTAAAGTCATAATTCTCCAAAGCGATTGATAATTTAGCAAACCAATCTCGAGGAGCTTAACAAAGTCCATACAATGACTTCGGTTAACAAACCAAACCTGGAGACGGTAGCTTGTAGCCTGGTGGAGGAACCATATATACTTCTTCATCAAGTTTTCCATGTTATAATGTGTTGTTCACATCAAGGTGATACAACTCAATCTTTTAACAACAATACTTCTTCTTTGAACAGTAAAGAGAGAAACAAATTTTAAACAAGGGTCCGGCCCTCCTCAATGACCTAGTAAGTGTCAGTTTATTGGAATAAAAAATTTCGAAAGAATTAGGTTCGAATAAATTTTCTGGGATGCTCTTCTTTACGAATTACAAACAGGGGTGAATTTATGTGTAAAAAATGGGTCACGTGAACTCATGATCACTCGACTAAACTCAATATATTATGTATATATTCTTATAAATATATCTAACATTAACTGAAGGAGTGCATGGTCAAACCAAACTCTGTGGAGCACTGGTTGGATGTTGAGCTTAAGATCTCAAGTTCAAGGGTTTGAATCCCTTGGCCTTTTGTTGTGCATTTTTTACTTTATTTTATTTCTTCATTTCCCCTCTTTTAATGCAAATAAAAATGATATTGTTTTGGTTAACTGAACAATTTTATTCAACAAACCAAGTGAACAATTCATACGCCGCCAGATCCTAAGCCTATACAGGATACTGATTAAGACTATCTAGCTGCCTACTCCATTTATAAAAATTTTGTCCTCTAATGTGCAACTGCAAAATGATGTCTCTGATAATTTGCACTGGTTGCTTGTGTTCGTCTCTGAACCTTCTAGCATTCCTTTCTTGCCAAATGTGATACATCATTGCAGCACTGAGGAATCCTAGCACACTTGTTCTTGGCCTGCCATTGTGTACATTCTGGGACAGCCAACTAACTTCTTCAGCCCAGCTTCTAATTTGTCTTGCAATGCCCATCCATTGTAAAATTGTAGACCAAAAGTGATTGGAAAACCTGCAATCAAAGAAAAGATGTTGCATTGTCTTTGATACATTGGTATTGCATAGGACACAGTCTTGATCCACTTGAGTTCCCCAATTAGCAAGTCTATCCACAGTAGCCAATCTTCCCTGAACAGCTAACCACAATATAAATTGATGTCTTGGCAATCCACCTGTGGACAACACTAAGTTCTTCCATGGTGCTTTGAGATGCTGAGGAATGAAAGAAATATAACTCATCTTGATACTCAACTTCCCTCCAATTGAGAATTGGTTTACATGAGCAATTGGATCTACAGCAGTAAACCATGTTCCGGCATCCAAAATCTTCCTAACAAGCCAGCTTGCTTGTTTAGGAGTAGCAAACTAGAAAGATCATTCTGTTTAATATAGAAGCTATGTATCCACTTCACCTATTGGGTGTCCTTCTGTGATAGTGTCCAGAGCAACTTACATATAGTTGCTTTCGTTCCACTTACCAAAGTCAATGATATTCAGACCCCTGCAGCTTTGGGCAAGCACATGGTATCCTAGACAACTAAAGCTTTCCTTGAACTTTCAGAACTGCTAGTCCATAAGAACATCCTACAGACTGTATTAACCAGTTTGACAATCTTCTTTGGCAAAAGAAACATCTGACCCCAGTAAGTTTGCATCTCAAAGAGTACACTTTTGATGAGTTGCAATCTTCCACTACATGAGAGTAGTTTGGAAGACCAACATATGATTCTTGCAATTATTTTCTCAACCAGTGGTAAGATTTATAGATATTCAGTTTTCTTGAGCATAAAGGTACTCCTAAGTATTTAAAAGGTATTTCTCCCATGGTGAATTGCATTTCCTGTAGGATCTGTCTTTTAAATTCCTCTGGTACACCAGCTACATAGAATGAGCTTTGGTCAAGGTTATCTTGCAACCCAAAGACAGTGGAAAATGATTGAAAGCCCTTAACAATAACTGAATGGACCCCTTGTCAATTATACAACATATAATCAAGTCATCTACAAAGCAAATGTGTACCAGCTACAATCTTTCACATTTAGGATGGTAGTTAAAGTTTGGATCATGTCTCAACTGTTTAAGTGATCTGTTGAGATACACCATCACAAGGATAAAGAGGTAAGAGGACATAAGATCCCCCTCCTAAGTCATTCTTAGCTGGAAGATCAGTCAGTGAACCATTAATAAGAATTGAATAACTAACAGTTGAGCCACAAGTCATAATCAAGTCAACTATCTTTAAAGACACACGAAATTCTAACAGAACCATCCTCAAAAAGCCCCATTCCACAGAATCATAAGCTTTCCTTATATCTATCTTCATAAAACATCTAGGTGACACATGCTTCTGGCCATATCCATTAACTAGTTAATGAGCCACAATGACATTATCCAATATGATCCTACCCTCTATAAAGGCTGACTAAGATGGTCCTACCAAGCGATCTATCACAAGCTTAAGTTTGATAGTCAATAGTTTGGCAATCAACTTATATATGGTAGTGCAACATGCAATTGGCCTGAATTCCTTCACATAATAGGAGTTGTCACCTTTGGGATAAGGGTAACAGTGGTACATTTCACTCTTCAATAACCTCATATTGGAGAAAATTGTAGTACTGCCTCAGTCACTTCCTCCTCAATTACATGCCAATATTCTTTAAAAGATTCAGCAGGAAAGCCATCAATACATGGAGATTTATCAGGTGGAAGATTCTTCATTGTTGTCACTATATCTTCTCTGGTAAATTGGCAACAAAAATTATCTTTGATGTTCAGTTATCAAACAAGGTCCGTCCCTGGATATAATAGGATCTAGACATAGGATTTCTTCATCTGTAGTGTCAAACAGACCTTGGACAAAAGAAATAAACTCCTGTTGCACCAGGGCTGGGTCAGTAATACTATCTCCATGCTTATTACAAATAGAGCCAACTCTGTTTCTTGATTTGCATCTCCATGTGCTATTTATGTAGCTCTTGACTTCCGCCTTAAGACCTGTTCATGAATCATATCCCATTTATGTATGTGTTTCAAAATATTCCTCTTAGAAAATATAAGATCGTCATCAAACATGTTATTACTGAGCTTCTCCTAGATGTCATGTAACTGATCTCTCAAGTCATTCAGTTTAGAGTGTAAGGAATACATAGCTCTGTTAAGTTGCTTGCATTGTGCCCCTAACATTTGTAATTTCCTCCAAATTATGAACATAGAGAAGCCCTGAACTTGCATTGCCCATACTTGCTCAACTTGAGCTCTGAATTCCTCTTATTTGAGTAGCACAATTAACAATCTGAATGGCCTGATACTTGGTTGATACACCACAGTAGTATTAACAGAAATAGGAGAGTGATCTGAGCATTCTGGGTTACCTATCAAGGCCTCCAAGGTAGCATATTGCATAAACCACCTTGGATTCCCTAATATCCAATTAATTTTACTATATATTCTGACCACCGCGTACCTTTTATTACACCATGTAAACTCACAACCCCTTCTAGCCAGATGACCCAACCCTATATCTTCAACAGTCAATAAAATCCCGAATCTCCTGGTGATGTACAGGGGCACCATTAATCCTGTCATCCACTGAAAGGCAAGTATTAAAATCCCCTAGGACAATCCATGATTTACCCATTGATTGATGAATGTGTCTCAAGTTATCCCAGATATCTTTCCTTTCAGCATTTGTATTATATCCATAAATAAAGGTCATATAAGAGGCAAAAGTAGAACCCTTATCTTCTATATAACAATGTACCTGTTGAGTTCTAGACAAAATAACAGTAACTTTCACATTATTATGTTTCCAACAAAGCCATACCATTAGGTTCTAAAGGGTAATCAGCATAACAAGTTCAATCTGCTCCAAAGAATCTTTGCACCTTGTATGCCTTTCTTTACTTTATTTTAGTCTCCAAACAACCCAAGAGATCTATTCTATGATTAAGCAAAAAGGATCTCAATTCTTTTTTGCTTAAAGGGCTGATTTAGCCCTCTAATGTTCCAAGCACAAAATATCATGTGATATTGGCCAAGGGCTGCTCAAGACCCTTTGTACCAATACCTTCTGCAACAAAGCCCAGCTCCATGAGTTGTTCTTGATCAAGCTTATTCAAATCCTGTCCCCCCTACTTTGTTCCGTGTTGCCATTCTGAGTGTCTTTCTGGTGATCTATTTGTGTGCCAGTAGTAGACACTACTGCTTGTGAATTCCCCGTACTCTTAACAGCCTCACCAATAGTTTAGAGGTTCCAACTTGTGCCCCATTTTTTGCTTTCCATTGGCCTTGCTGAACCTGCTTCAGTGTTCCCTTAGGATCACCTTTTTCTTTAGCTAGTTCAGGAGGTTTAGGTACTTCAGGCTTCTCCTTATCATCTGTACCTTGCTAGTATGTACCCCTTTATTCTTGGCTTTCTTCGTAGCAGATAGATTAACTGGACAGGCTTGAACAACATGCCCAAGGCACATACAATCCTTGCAATATTCAGGGTATCAGTCATAATCCACTTGTTGCACCCTAGTTCTTCCCTTTGCTTTTTCAATTATCATTTATTCAGGAAAAGGTTGAGTGACATCAACCTCAACTAGGATCCTAACATAAGATATCCTCTCCTCCTCTGCAGTCAACCTATCAGTACACAAAGATTAACCTAAATAGCTAGCAATCCGACTCAAGTTTTCAGTTGACAAGTACTGTACAGGCAGATTAGGAAAATTCACCCAAAGTGGCATTTGCCTTATAGATTCCTTACCCATCCTGAAATCAGCATCCCATTTTTGTAAGCACCATCGGACGATAATCAAATGTATAAGGCCCACTCTCTAGTATATCCATCTTAGCTTGCTCAGTGTCAAATTTGAATATGAAATATCCATCATCATGTAGGAATTCCCTAGGTGAGCTGACAAAATTCCATATTGCATAGACGAATCTCAACATTTGTTTGAATGTAGGATTCTTACCAACCACATAACCTATTAGGGCACAATCCCATTTTCTCTTCTGCAATTCCACTTCCTCCACATTCAATTTGACAATGTTTTGCCCCTCTCTAAGCACCGGGGGAAAGTAAGACAATTGTTTACCTCGTTTCGGAGCACGATTGTTCCTTCTCGGCATCGCCGCATCAGTTGCCATACTATTCACAGAGAAAGTGATTTTCCTTGCCGCTTGCACCACCATTCTCATTTTCGGCCCAATAGGTAGTGTAGTGAATGGTTGCTTGTCTCGTTGTGTAATAACTTTCGTCGGAGCCTGTTGCACCTTAGAATGCTGAGAGACGCCTGTCAGCCATTGTGTCAGCTTAATCGGAGCTAAGACTTCGGGAACTCTTCTTTCCAGGGTAACAACACGACTCGCCGTTGAATTTGTGTTCTCTGATGGTTGATTAGTATTTTACGAGGTGGTCGCCTGAGCGTGGGCACGTTTTCTGGCCGTAATCTCCGGCGGCGTATGTTAGCAGTCCTTTGCGTAACGTGCGCCTATAGAGAGCGTTTCTTAACGTGCGCTGTCATATCTTTTTCTAAAAGAGATTTTACAAAAGAATGCTATTATTGGGATTTAAACTTGGAATCTCAACTCAAATTTTGAAACCCTTAAACTACTTAGACAACTTCTAGTCTTTTGCTTGGTATTGGCATGGAGATCATAGATAAGCCCCATTGCTTAGTATGAATTGGTCTTTCCTGAACTACACCATAGCCTATGTTTTTTGTAAACATGTATATTATAAAAATAATTGTATCTCTACCCATAATTAGAATATTTTCATATATTGTGTAAATATAATAATGGTAAGACTAGAATTTCTCTTTTGTATAGGCTTAAGATTCCTATTGTATAAGAGATGAATATTGTACTTTATATATACTTTGATATCTCCCTAAGGGAGATTAATATCATCTTACATGGTATCAAGAGCCTAAACTCCAAAAATTCTAGAAATTTTCCTCTCCAACCGTCGTGACACCCTCCACTCATGCTTCAAAAATTTCTTGGTTTTCTTTTCTTATCTCTGCAAATGGATACTCGGGATTACTCCCATTTGTTGTTGTGACCTTCACAAATCCACGCGAGTCGTCACTCTTTTAAATCCATTCTCATTTGTTTCAGCATCGAACCATATCTCCATCCGTCTTGATCAAGAAAGCGATCGATATTATCCTTGGGTTGAGCGTTTCGCAATCATGCGTGTCTCTATAACGTGCTTGATCATATTGATGACACCGTTCGCGCTCTTGGAGGTTGATGATTCTACTTGGCGTCGTCAGGCGGCGTCAAACAATGGATATATGATAGTATTTCTCGGGATCTACTTCTTAATATCATGAAATCGACTCACGTCCGTGACTTGTGGAATCGTTTGGAGAAAAATTTTCAGACAACAAGCGCGTCTTTGTGTATTTAGAGGAAGCAATTTAACAATACACGTCTTGAAAACTTTTCCAATGTATTGATCGCAAGCGATTAAAACTCTGACGGATCAACTTATACATCGACTACTTTATTCGACCGCAAAAATGGTGTTCTGATTTATTGATGGCCTCGCAAAGGCGAATATAATACATTAGCCACCGTGATTCAATGACGGATCCGTTACCCGGCTTTAACAAATCTTGCTCACATTCTTTGCTCGAAGAAACCCGCGTGCTAAGCGGCGGCGACATACCAGCCGTGGCGCTCACGGCATCGATCTGGCGCCACGGTGCCTCGATGCTGGCGCGGCGCTGCCCGTTCGATGCAATAGTCGCCCGACCGCTTATCCCACTACGGGTTGTTAGGTCGACTCGGCGCGTGGCCAAGCCAGCCGTGCGAGGGGCAGTTCGGCCTCTCGCCGCCGTGACACTCACCGAGTTGGGTCGATTTGGCACCCTCGGCGTATACGGCGACAACAATTGGTACATGGACTCGGAGTAACATCTCACATCACGATCTGCGGTACTATTCTCAGTATGCGATTTAAAGCATTCTCAATATGTTACAGTTGGTAGTGGACAACACATTTCAGTAAAGGGTTATGGTACATCATACACACAACCTCCCCATCCACCATTCTCCCTTAAAAATACCTTATATACCCCATACATGATTAATAACCTAATCTCTGTCCGTCAATTTACTCGTAATAATTCTGTCTCTGTTGACTTTGATGCTTTTGGTTTCACTAAAAGGTTCTTCATATTGGGACACCTCTTACGAGATGTAATAGCACGGGGGATCTCTATCCATTCACATCCATCTCCACTGCCAGATCTTGCTCTCCTGTCTCTCTAGCGGATATTTCTTCTTCGACATGGCATAATAGGCTTGGTCACCCAGGACTCTCAGTCTTTAATTTTCTTAGAGGCAAAAATTTCATTACTTGTAATGGGAAGCTTGCACAAAATTGTGTTTCTTGTTCTTTAGGAAAACATACTCGTCTTCCGTTTAAATCATCTACTAATGTTACCTTTGCACCATTTGATATAATACATGCCGATTTATGGACATCACATGTTGCTAGTTCTCTCGGTCATAAATATTATCTTGTCTTGCTAGATGATTTTTCTAACTATATCTCGTTGTACCCTCTCAAATATAAATTAGAAGTGTTTGCCAAATTTTTTGAGTTTCGATAATTCATCCAAACACAATTTGAAAAAGGTATCAAATCATTTCAGTGAGATAATGGTCGTGAATTCAATAACTATATGTTTCACCGTTTTTGTACCAATAATGACATGTTTTTAAACTCTCGCCTCACTCCTACTTGTGGCCTTAAATTTGAAAGAATAAATCTGCATTAACAATATGATTCACACCCTATTGATTCATGCCTCACTCCCTCCATCCTTCTGGATATATGCTGCTAAAATGTCAGAAAACATTCTCAATATTCTCCCTACTAGCACTCTTCACAACATGATCCCTACCGAAATCCTCTACCATAGAGTCCCCTCCCTCCTATGATCATCTACATATTTTTTGTTATGCATGCTATCGACCTTAGCTCTTGCCGCCCATGGCTCGCTCTAGGTCAGCTCCGTGTGTCTTCCTAGGCTTCCGCGAACCATAGGGGCTATCTATGCTATGACACATCCTCGTCAAATCCACGTCTCGTCGCGTCACGTTCGGCGAGACCACATTCCGTTTTGAATCTTGAAATTCCAAAAGCGGATTACTCGTTCGCCAGCGAGCACTGCTATCTCTCCCGTCATCCTTGATCGGCTTATCTCTTGACTCGTCGGCGGTAGCGCGGCTGACTTTCGAGAAGTGCATTCTCGACGTCGGCGGCGCGCGGCTAGTGATGAGGCAGCGGCGTCGTATTTCGAAGGCACATCGCTCGGGCGGCGCGCGGCGCTAGATCGGCGGCCGTGGTGCCTCGGCAACCGCCCCGCGCCTCGCACCGACCCTACCCGTGATCTCGACCCTCACTCTCGGCCGGCCACGCCTCCAGCATCGCTCGCTGAATGAAAACTCGTGCCAAACATGGAATCTTCAAACTCAAAGTCCAATTTAACTTGTCTGCCCAAACTATTTCTCTAATTCCCAAAAATCTTATATTGGCTAAACAAGACCCTAATTGGAATGCGACTATGTCTGAGGAATTCAATGCTTTAACTAAACAGGACACATGAGATTTAGTACCTAGACCTGAGGGGGTGAATGTGATTCGTTATGCAATGGCTTTTTAAATCCAAATTCAGAGATAGTGGAGATCTTGAGAGGTATAAGGCACGACTTGTGGCTAATGACACAAATCAGCAGGAGGGCGTTGATTGTGGTGAGACCTTCAGCCCGATTGTCAAACCAGCTACCATTCGCATAATTTTGAGCATTGCCGTGGGTAAACACTGGCCAATCCATCAGCTTGATGTGAAGAATGCATTCTTACATGGAGATCACGAGAAGCGATCTACGTCGTAGCCGGGGTTCGCCCGTCAGCGATTCCTCATTTATGTGTGTCGTCTCGTAAGTCACTATATGGCACAAAGCAGGCCCGTCGTGGTATGATCATTTTCTAGGTATATCTTGCCGCTTGGGTTTGTATGCTGCAAGAGTGTACAGCACTATTCATTTTTCATCGAGGTAGTATGCTAACACTTATTACTTTCGTGGATGATATTATTCTTCTTGCCTCATCCAAGTTGAAAAATGAGATTATTGTCTTGCTTAAGTCCGAATTTACAATGACTGATTTGGGGAAGCTGAGTTACTTTTTGGGGATATCAGTGACCAGGTCTGCCAATCATATGTTCTTGTGTCAGTGTAAGTAAGTAGAGGAGATTGTGTACAGGGCTAAGATGGCGAACTACAAAGAGGTGTCTACTCCAGTTGATTCTAAATCTACGCTCAGTGCCATGGATGGTGCTCCAATCTCTGATCCTACTCCGTATAGGAGTCTTGCGAGTGCTTGATGCTTACCTTCGCGAGGCGGACATAGCTTATGTTGTTGGCGTGTGTGCTTATTAAATGCCATGGAGTCTCATTTCACTGATCTTAAGTGTATCATTCGATACATTAAGGGCACTCTTGATTATGGTTTGCACATATACCCCTCTGCACCAATCTGCCTTCGTATATGAAAGCAACTTGTTTGGTGCAGAGGGGTATATGTGCAAACCATAATCAAGAGTGCCCTTAATGTATCGAATGATACACTTAAGATCAGTGAAATGAGACTCCATGAGGCATGCATGAATAAGCGTCTTGGCAACATAAGCTATGTGCGGCAATGGTGAAGTCTTGAAGTGCACTGCAGACTCTATATGAGTAGGATCGAAGCTGAGCACCGTCCATGGCATGGCGATTTAGAATCAGCTGAGTAGACAGCCTTTGTAGTTCGCCATCTTAGCCTGCACAATCTCCTCTGCTACTTACAGCGACAGAACATATGATTGGCGAATTTGGTGATATCCCAGTAACTCACTTTCCCCAAATCGTCATTGTAACCGGACTTACAAGACAATAATCTCATTTTCAATCGTCGGAAGCGATAATAATATCATCCACGTAAAGTAATAGCGATGCTACCGATGAAAATGAATGGTGATAACACTCTTGCTGCATACTGCAACTGCAGATATACCTAGAAAATGATCATACGCGTGCGAGCTGTTCGACCATAGTGACTGCGAGCGGCATTATAATGAAGGCTGGCGAATAGTGAACACGGCGGCTGCTTCTGCCTCTCGTGTAAATGCATTCTTCACATCAAGCGATGGATTGGCGATGTTTACCACGGCAATGCTCAAAATTATGCGAATAATGGCTGGTTTGACTGTCGGTGAAATCTCACAATCAACGCCCTACTGGCGATTTGTCGTTAGCCACAAGTCGTGCCTTATACCTCTCAAGATCTCCACTATCTCTGAATTTAATGACAGCCACGAACAACGAATCACATTCACCCTCAGTCTAAATACTAAATCTCATGTGTCTGTTAGTTAAAGCATTAATTCGACATCAAACGGCGTCTCCGGAGACCATCCATGGCACTGATTGTGTAAATATAATTATGGTAAGACTAGGATTCCTCTTTTGTATATGCTTAGGATTCCTATTGTATAAGGAATGAATATTGTACTCTATATATACTTTAATATTAATGAGAAGACTCCCTAAGAGAGATTAATATCATCTTATACTTTCTATGCTAGTTAAAGTACTTGTAAGTATTTCTTACCTCATTAACTCGACTTGAAAACCACATTATAAAAATGCATCCTTAGCTCTTGATGTTTTTCCTCATCTAGTTATTTGGAGATGGTTTACTCTTGTGAGTTATTTGGTTAATCAAGAACAGATAGTTGGAAAAGTTCAGAGGTTTTTTTATCAACACACATAGGGTTGTTTGAGGTGTTCAGCAGCAACACTTCATTCTGTAAATACATGCTATTAGCAAAAGGAAAAATCTGCATTTCAAAGACCGCATCTCTAGAGACAAAATATTTTTGTTGTTGCAAATCATAACCTCTTCATCCCTTTTGACCATAAGGATATCCCAAGAATATGTAGGGTTTTATCGGGTTAGAACACGCAATGGAATTTAAAAATTTATGTTTCAAACCCGACGGACGATCAAACTGATGGAACACATAAAAACTGTAATGCATCGATAAAACACTTACAGTTATCTGAAATCTTCAACTTCGATGTGTAATTCGAGGGTGAGCACGCAATTGTTCATCTATTGCACGTCTAAGACTCCGATGTAATCTCCTTTGAAAAGCTAGGAAATCCAGCAGAGTTTCAGCAGAATAATTCTTGTGAATTGGGTGTGTTAAAATAATTATTGAACCCTCTATTTATATTTCCAAGTGCACCAGGCCCAATAACCGAGACATAGTGGGTCACTTCGGACCCACTAGACACGTGGCGCTGCAACACTGAGTGAGAGGCGCTGAAGAGAACCAGTTATCAATTGAGTTTTGGTGGTAACGTCTTTCAAACTTGTTAAAAGAAGTAACTCTATTTCTACCACAACAATTTCAGGTTTTCCATGTCAGAATATGGGCTTCTAAGTTTCTAACATGTCTTGCTCCATTTGGATTCATGGACTTGATTAAAGTATCATCACTGGCTTCTATTCTTGAGCTTTGTAGGCTTAGTCAAACATTTTGTACCAGCCTCCGGCCAGTTACTTAAGCTTGATAAACTGTACTCGCCCTGTTCCAGTTTATGTGGCAAGGAGGCTAGCCAATTAAATAGGTAACTTTGGTCAACCTACATCCTTTAATTTCTCCACTCCAGTCGAAGGGTTCTCGCGTCAATAGACTACTCAGACATTTCAAGCAACAACTATCTTTGCCTGGACCATGCCTGAAAAAACACCAGGAAATTACTCAACAGAGCAGAGACAACAATTCCCCACCTTTTGCTACAAATCCATCGACTGTTAATTGCATGTTTGGCGAAGCTTATTTTTCTCCAAAAGTACTTAATAAAAAATTGAGGTGCTTGGCTAAGCATTTGGGAGAAAATAAGTGTTTTTAGAGAGTAGCAAAAGCAGTTTTTTATAAGCTAAAAAAATAGTTTTCCCCCCGAAGTGTTTTATTGAAAAGCACTTTTGACAAAAATATACTTAGAAGCACTTTCTAAACGCTTGGTCAAACACTAATTGTTGCTCAAAAGTACTTTTTAAATTAACGATCAAACACAAACTGCTTCTCACCAAAAATACATAAGCTGATTTTAGAAGCTTGACTAAACAGGCTATAAGGCCAACTTGTAGGCGAATGCACAACCACGGTCAATCCGACATGTGGTGACTCCTTTGCCAAGTAATTTTCATTCAAAAGTAGTTGGTGTTACTACTCCATATCATTTAATTCAATAAGCACGAAGGCATCGTTGTTAGCCTTTAATACTCATAAATATTATTCATACAACATCCTCGTACAATATGCCATGCTTTGCATGATTACCAAGTGCTATCTATTTTTACATCTAACCAAACACATAAAACTAATTCATATAATGATTTCTCAAGGTAAAACCAAGGAAAATATAGGCCTTCATATCAAACGCACACTTAGATGAACTTTTTCAAAAGCTCATTCATCCCAGAATTAATTGCTTAATTACTTGGTCGTATGAGTAAAAAGATTCCAGCATATAAAACAAACCATAGGCTCAATATGTAACAAGTTGTTGTAGGATCCCGTAAGATGACTTAAATAGAAGAAGTGAGTGTGACCTAGTGGTCAATGAAGTGGGTTGAGAACCACGAGGTATCAGGTTCAAATCTCAACTGAAGCAAAAACACTAGGTGATTTCTTTCCAAGCCTTGATGGACAAAATTAACTGGTACCTGTGCTGGTGGGAGTTAGCAAGTACCCCGTGGAATTAGTCCAGATGCGCACAAACTGGCCAGACACCACGGTTATCAAAAGAGAAAAATACACTTAAAAGAGAAGAAGAATGAACCAAACAATGCCCTCTCGTGTTTAGGACAAACTAACAACAACCATTTAGCATGTCTTTTTTTTTTCTATTGGGTAGAAGTCCGAGGTGCCAACTAAGCATAAAGAAACTAACCGGTTCCTTCTTTGTGCATTTCTTTTGTTTAGGTCATAGCTCTCGATGAAAGTATATGTATGTCCTAGAGACAATCTGTATTAGGACACAATATACTTTATACACATTCGTATTTATACTAACGATGATTAATATTATGGCATTTTGCATTTGTTGAATTATTAATTGATTGTTTATAATATTCTATAAATGCATCCTAGAGGTTACATGTTTTATTAATGATGTGAGAATTAATATTATAACGTAACTTTTAAATTACCTCGACTAAAGATCATCGAAATTGGAATATCGATGATATACGATACGTCGACATGTGGTCTGCTTCATATCCTTAGGGGATGTAGTATGTCTCACTTGCTACGAGTTATGGCAACTCGTGATGGACGCATGAATACTTGTTGAAGTATTGGTATGCCCTGTTGATGTACTGTTTTTTATATGTCTATAATGTCATCGGCGTGTGAGAGATAAAGGTCCTTAGACTTGAGGTCAATATCAACTTGTTTACGGAGTAATGTACTTTGATCCTGTCCTAAGCTCAAATACCTTATAGGTTGAGACGCGGCTTGTTTTGGGTGCATTATGAAGTAGATTAAAGGTAGTATGTGAGCCAAGAAAGGATTCATTCCTTGTATTTATATTCTAGTGAACACTCAGGTACTCATATGGTATTAGGTTGACTAAGTCATTGACCGATGCAATGGACATGTCTGTGATATGGTCCTGTTGTCAACTAATATAGATGAGTTATAATAATCAAGCCATTTGGATAGACACTTGACAGATCCTAAGCTTGATTGAGTGTGTCATAAATGAAATGATTTTATCTTCCCACATAGAGGTTCAGTTCACATATTTTGTGTAGCTAAACTTTACATATTGGGTTCGTCTTCCGGCGCAGTCTAGGAGTTCCGTGTGGATCCTAATGTAATTAGTGATGATATGTAAAGGCCTGAAGGGTAACACTAAGTCAAATGTTCCGTCGATTGAAGGATGTAATTAGAGGAGATACCTATATGTTCGGTTGATGACCGAGACATTAAAATGGGAAAATGGGCAGAAAATAGGACGAGACTGCGGTGCCTTGATTCAGGACCGCGGTGCTAGAACGTGCGGCACCGCGGTGCCTCTTCTTGAGGACGCGGTGCCATGGCGTGGCGATCCGAATTACGCGCGATTCATTCAGTGATGCAGCCTCACCAAACCGCGAGCTCTTATTTTATCCTATAAATAGGAGGCTCCTCTTCTCATTTTAATAATCTAAAACCTAAGAGAGGTCAATCTCTTCCAAAGCTCTGTTAGAATCCCAAGCATTCCTGACTTAGCAAATTACATCACAGTTCTCTGAACTTACAAATCGAGGGACGTTTGCGTGTGCACCCTCGGACTACACAAAGTAACAGATTCAACTACTTTGCTGATTGCTGCTTCGAATGTTAAGTCTTCTGTCGAAGTTTTTACATTAATTCTGAGCTTTGTATTTTCATTACTTATCATACTACAGTTCGATCGTCGTCGGGTTCGAAACATAAATTTTCAAATTCCGCTGCGTGTACGAACCCGACGTAAACACCTATAGTGGTATCAAAGCCTGGACTGTTTTGTATGATTTGTAATGATATTAATGATAATATGAGTTAAGATTTGTTTAGATCTATGTTTTATGTATTTAAAAGCTTTAAAACCCTAAACCTTTAGAACACATGGTCCTTGTGACCAGATCTGTTTATGCAATTATGTATTCGAACAAGTCAATCCAATATATAACTCTTCTAAGTTGAAATGCGTTATCCGACTTAAAGCATGATGCATTGATACGAAGAACGAGAAGAAAAATTAGATTTGATGGTCGAAGAACATGTTGTTTTAATGGTGATGGTAATACAAGTGATATATCTGAAAGATCTGGCCCTAAACCAGTTTTAGGGGTTCGGAAATTTCGGATTTTGTGATTCTGGAGGAGAGGCACCGCAGTTCCATGATGGAGCACCGCGGTGCCTGCTAGGGTTTAGTGGCGGCGCTAGGATTCCATGATGGAACACCGCGGTCTTTGCGGATGAAGCGAGGCATCGCGCGGTCTGTTCATGGGAGCGCGATCTTTGTTCATCCGAAGCTTCAAATTAATTTTTGGACAATGCTGCGCCCGAGCAGCGGTTCCATCTGTTAGGACCGCGGTGCATGTGACGAAATTATGAGGCAGCGGTGCCATGTCGAGACCACGGTGCTAATGTCTGCGGATCGGTAGCTTCGCGCCGAAGGCACCGCGGTGCCACCAGATGGAATCGCGGTGCCGACGACGATTGAATCTAATGTTTTAGAAGTTTCAGTTTCTGAAAATAAAGTTTTTATATCGAGCAGATTTGGTCCTTTCGAGCAAATTTGTAATTAAAAGAAAGTTTTCTGAAAGTTGATTTTAGGTTCTGGAAATTGCAAACAGGTCCCAGAAGTTTGAAAATGTTTTCTGAAGTTTAGAATTGCATTTTTATGAATTTATAAGAGTTCAGAGTTGAATTTTAAATTCTTAAGGGACTAAAGTGTAAATTCTAAAATTTACAGAATTCCCGAAAATTAGAATTTTAAAATCAGAAAATGTTAAGGAACTGTTGCCATTTACATAGATTATAGAATTTAGACAAATAGATCCATAGTTATCATTAATAGTATATTATTGAATAATATACAAATGTGCTAAGTGTTAAATGTGATGCATTTAAATTATTAACATAGCGTCACTTAATTATTATGCAGGTAGGCGCCAAGATGGTGTTTAGATTCAAATGACCGCTATAACTGTCTTGATAGACGGCGTCCAATATGTGATTAAAACCATCTTTTATCATGCTTATTGGGTTAGATGGTTTTCCATCTAATTGTATTTAGAAATTGCATGATAGGATGTCACATGATGTATGACTAGATTGTTGATCTTGAATGAATCCCCGAAAACTAAAAATGTTCCCCAAACATTAAATACAAGTCTAATTATAACGTGTCGTCCATTATAATTGTTAGGGTGCTAAGTCCTTTTCGGCGATAAAAATATTTATGCCAAAGCATTTGCTCTAAGTCTAATAGGACTTAGGCCCTTTCATAGATGTGTTAAAATGAAAGTAGATAATAAACTTTTGTAGGTTTTTACACCAAAGTTTGCTTGTAAATGCTAAATTTATTTAGGCATTTAAACGCAGTCGTGTAATGGGGTTTACTTGTTTAGATGAATCTTAGCGCCAAAGTGTCGGACTAGTCTAAAGACGTAAGATTAAAATGAAAGATATTTAATCAAACCAAGATTTGTAGAGTTTCTTTACAATTGGTTGAGGACCTACCAAAGTGTGTTATTGCAGTTATCAGCCAAAGCAAATGCGAATATAGCATATGTTTGGATCTTAACCCATTATGACTTTTATATTAATTTAGGTCTGTATTCTACCTTGGGGTCGTAGAAGTATGCAAAATAGTGGGAGCTAATTAAAACAAAAGACCATGTTAAATTAGTTTATTATGAATGTGTATAATTTAGGAGAATGAATTTTGATTGCATTTTCCTATTCTATCTATTATCTTCAGATCTTCAGAAATGTCAAACTTTTCGTTGAAAATGCTCATGGAGTCAAACAGACTCACCGGACCCAACTTTATTGACTGACTAAGAAATGTTAGAATTGTCCTTAAACAGTAAGAAATTGAGTATACATTGGACAAAGTATTCCCCATCACTCCAGCGGAGGACTCTGCAGAGTATGCAACTTTTGACCAGGTTGCTTACAAGAAACATTATAAAGATGCCACCTCAACTCAATGCTTAATGTTGTCTTCTATGTCACATACATTGCAAAGACAACATGAAATTATGGGGCCCAACTAAATGTTAGCCCATTTGAAGAGTCTTTAAGATCCGCAGGGAAAGGAGCGAAGAAACTCTTAAGACTATAAGTAAAGAGAGGAGCGAAGCCTTTTGACCGCAGAGAAAGGAACTGAAAGCAACTCGAAAGAATGTGAGAGGCGCGGAGCCACTTTTCTTTATGTAGCAGGGAAAAGAGCTGAAAGCCACTCGACTGTTAAGGAGAGGAGTGTTGACCACTCGACTTTATTGTAAGGAGAGGCGTGAAAATCCATTTTCACTCTTAAGACTATAAGGAAAGAGAGGCGATCGATCTCCACTACGGCTGTCACTCATCCTTTAATAAGATCGGGATGCCTCTTGGGAGCGGCCAGCCCTAGACCTTCGATAAAGAGATTCAAATGGTCTTCCCACTCCTTTCCAACTTTATAGTCAAGCAAGTGGCTGAAGCGCCTCAGGAAACTGGTCGAGATAGATGACAACACCTTTTCCCCCTCTTCCTTACTGTCTATACAAAGCCCCTCTATTCTTCACTCAAAGAGGCAATGCACCCTTTGTTTGAATGGTACTTGATTCATAAAGAATGATTCTTTTGAAGTTATACGGACTTTCGGAAAAAAAAATGCAACCTTTTATCAATATGCGTGTCACGAGATATATCGCTCGCAGAGTCAGACAATGGAGTATGACCTGCTCATAGAACTTTTCAAGTGTAGGCTAAATGAAGGGGGCCAAGTTTCACCTCATGTGTTGAGGATGATTGAGAGGTTAGCTTCTATTGACATAAGGTTTCATGACAGAGTCTCCACCACCCTCATCCTGCACTCACTTTCTAAGTCGTTTGAGAGTTTCATTGTTAACTACTGTCACGCCCCGAACCCCGAGCCCGTGACTGGTGCCCTACCTGGGCACCCTTCTACCTTAACAACATAAGTAAACTGCAGAATTTAAATAACACCTCATTTTTTTTTAAAACCAACATACGTGCAAGGGCAAAGCCGACAAGGCTGCCATATAATATACATAATAAAAAGACACTACACTGCATGTGGTCAATCCACATATGAATACGGACTCTAAGAGTTTTTCTTGAACTATGGCGGACAAGGCCGCCGCGTACCTATAAGCGTACAAAAGTGCATGCTTGAAGGATCTATACCAAAAAGATAAACTCCTGAACAGATGGAGCTATCCAAAAACTCTGAGCAGGGTCCTACACCGGTAGATCACCAAACTACGTACCTAAACCTGCGGCATGAACGCAGCCCTCCGAAGGAGGTCAGTACGAAAAATGTACCAAGTATGTGAAACAGTAAATACTGTAATGAAATCATAACAGTCTAAACAAAACAGGAGACATGTATGATAGCCAACCTACAGTACACAATACATAAGTAGTCATATCAAGTTAGGGACGCATGCCCTCAAAGCTATTACTCAAATATAACCATGGGTCTCACACCCAAAATATCAATCATGCCCGTGGAATCCTTCCTCACTGCCGACAGTCCATGATATAATACAACATCAGTAAGCACACTGAACCTTGCAATTATGAGAGTAATGCGATCCTTTTTATCTTTTAAGTTATGTCTTTAACAATGAGAATTACCGTTCCACTTTAAATCATACACACACTGCACCCTTTCATTAATGAAATCACTACCGTTTCAAAACATGAAGGTCGTGTCAGTGCCAAGGTCAACCACCCTCTGTGTTATAATGCAACCTATCATAGGACCATTTCACCCGCAAGGGACTATTTCACCCGCTTAGGTCATGTGGACCATGATGAGTCATCGGTACCGATACTCGCATCACGGATATCTAATCCATGACTTATATATATTCGAATTTAACGCCCGAGTCAAATCTGACCAGCGTGAGTGTGTACCACTCACCCCCATGGGGAGCTAACCCATGGTATCCTTGAAACAAGTTGCCGGCCCTTTATGGAGGATGCGGAGATGTGGAAATATGACACTTGCATGAATGTCTATATGAGCAACCCATATGCAAGCAAACCAAGGCAAAACCATGCCTTTACACAAATCAAGACAATTACCATGCCTTTCTTTTTGTCATAAACCAAGACAATACCATGTCATCTTTTTACATAAACCAAGACAATTACCATGCCTTCTTTTTACATAAACCAAGACAATTACCATGTCTTCTTTTCACATAAACCAAGACAATTACTGTTACACCCCGTAAATTCAAGAGGATAAGTTAAGAGCGTACGAAAGGAAAGAAGATTTGAATTTGGAAACTTAGGTTGGCAAAAAAAGTTGTGGGTAGATTTTCAGTCAACTTTGGAGCGGTATATCTCTTAGTTCCTTATGAGTTTTGAGGAGTTTTAAAAGACTAGTATGAAGGTTGTTGAGTCTAGTTTCCAACGCAACAAACCACTCGTCGATTGGACATCGGGGTAGGAAGTTGCGGGCGTTAGAAGTTACGTGGTGTGAGGGCGGATATTCCCAGCGGCGTCGCGATCTTGCGGCGCCGTCAGCGAGGCATGGCGCCGATATTTCGAAAGTCCTCGAGGTTGAGCGCCTTGCGCCGAATCTGAGAAATTCTCGAGTGGAAGCCTTGGCCGGCGGGGCCGCGGCGCCAAGGCGGGATTTTTGACGCGGTAAGAGGCGAAAAACAGGGGATATTTTGATAAAAGGCCTATGGGAGGGTGACAAGTGTCCCTCCCATCTTTTGACCAAAGGAGGGTCTTATTTTAGGGCCAAGTCTTCAAGACTTGACCATTTGCAAGGGTTTCCCAAAGAACAATCCCTCTCCTCTCTCTCAAATTGATGAATCCCGGTAAGATTTTTGGAAAGGCTTCAAGAAGGAAAAGTGTTGGCAAGCTTGTAGAGGGTTCGTGTGGGTAATTTTAAAGTGAAGAAGATTTCGGAAAGAGGGCTTCTTGAGGTAAGATCTTTACCTTCTTGTGTAAATAAAGTTTTTAAGTTTTAGTAGTTAAGAAATGAGCCTGAGGCTGTTATATTAAAGTTTGAAAAGATTTGGGTCTTGTCGTGTTGTTGAAAACCGAAAATGGGCATGTTAGCCACTCATGTTGTAATCAATTCGGTTGTTAGCTAAAAATCGTTGCATGTTATAAATAGGAGGGTATATAATTGGTTATGACTTATATAACATGTTGGAATAACGAGATTGGATTAGAAAGGAAATTGAAAGGAAATTGATATTGTTGTGATATTGTAGCCGAATGTGGCTTGGAATTATTGGGTTGTTTTGTATTATTGTGGGGCAGAAATTTTCTGGCGTCATAAGCGTGTAATCCCTTTGGTTAGCTAAATTGTTGTGCCTTAAATGCGGCGTTTGGTTATTGAATTCGGACCTTGTAAAGGGTGGAAAAATGCGTAGAAACAAAGGAAGTCTTGTCGATTTCCCGTAGAACAAGGGACTTTTCATTAGAATATACTACGTTGAAGCTAGAAGCTAATAGACATATTATGGTCATTATAGGTTGACATCTACGGACGGCATATTGGACTTGGCAAGTGGACTAAACATAAGAGGTATGTGGAAACTTTCTTATCTCTTGGCGTGAGTAGTTATAAGCGTATGTAGTGCGGTAGGCGTCGTGATTTAAATAAAGTGAAGTCATTTGATATATTTGACTTGTTTTAAGGATGTCTAGTTGGTTGAGTTAGAGAATTAACTCACGTATCCTTAAGGAAGAGTTATAAGAATGGTTTATCCTAATAAGGTAGACAAGGAATTCTTGACATGAGTAAGTATAGAATCTTTGGATTTGGGAAGTATTGATTCTTGAACTAATCCAAAGATAAGAGACCTGATTCCTAAGTTAAGAAACTTGCCTTGTAAAGTTAAGATATTTGAAGTATTTTGAAAGTAGTGTAACTTGAATTGAAGTACAAGCCTCTTGGTTATAGAGAGAACAAAGTTGTCTATAAGACATAAAGAGTTATAACGGCTTTATGGGAAGTTAGTTATGACGGCTTTATGAGAGGATAAGGATGTCCTAGTTTCTAATGCATAAAGTTAGTATAACGGCTTTATGGGAAGTTGGTTATAATAACCTTATGGAAGGTTAAAGGCAGTTTTCTCGAGTGGATAAACAAGATAAAAGAATGGATACTATGAAAGGTAATTTGATTTAAAGGCATCAATTGCTTAAAGTTTTAAATGAGGGTCACTTGATTTAGAAGCCGAAGCATATTTCTAATAGTATAGTGACTTGTTTGAAATGTAGATAAGCCTTGATACTACGGGTGTTAGTATCTTGGGGTCTTATGTGGAAAAGGGATCTTGGAAAGAATAGAAATACATAGTACTTTGGGTTGAATTTCCCAGGACATGTTAAGTGATATGGAAAGTGCCTAAGGTCATAAAATGAGATCCATTTTGTATGTTAAGGAAAGTCTAAAGAAGTTAGGAGTTTACTTGGGCGTCTGCAAGCGGTGAGGAGGATTCCACGGGTATGCTTCCATTGCCTTCTTATGAGTCTCTGGGCGTGCAAGCGGTGATGTGGGATTCCGGGTATGCTTCCTGGTCATAGTATGAGTTTACTTGGGCGTCTGCAGACAATGATGTGGGATTCCACGGGTATGCTTCCATGGTCTTAGTATGAGTTCTGGGACATACCGTCGGTGATGTGGGATTCCACGGGTATGCCAGGGGACATGCTACGATGAGGGATTAGGGCATGTAGTTTGAGGGTAAGAGTATAAATGAAGTGCGCCCAAGATCGTTATACCACCTTCTTGGTAAGATTATAAATGAGGGTAAACCCCAAGATCGTTATACCACGATTAGTGGATTTGCTACCCACGATCGCGAGGACACCTCATGAAGTTATGTACGAGATGAGGATTCCACGGGCATGATATATATTTATGTATGTATTGTGTATGTATGCGACGGTGAGGTAGGATGTCACGCGCGTCACATGGTTGTATTTACTTTTATGGTGTCGGCGTGTGGGGATTCCACAGGCGGAGGATATAGGTATATACATGTTGTATGTGTGTGCAAGCGGTGAGGTAGGATACCACGAGTGCGTCGCATGGTTAGATTTGTGTGTGCAGGCGGTGAGGTAGGATGCCACAGGCGCGTCACGTGGTTGTATTTACTTTTATGGTATCGGCGGTGGCGGGGATTCCAGGCGGAGGATATAGGTATATACGTGTTGTATGTGGGTGCAGCGAAGCGGTGAGGTAGGATACCACGGCGCGTCACATGGTTAGATTTGTGTGTACCGACAATGAGGTAGGATACCACGGCGCGTCACGTGGTTAGTTTTGTGTGTATCTGCGACGGTGAGGAAGGATGCCGCAGGCGTGTCACGAGTTAGATTTTACACTGGCGGTGGCGATGATGGGAATCACGGGCGCTTGGATATTTGAGTGGTGTTCATAGCCCGTGTGACTATGGTTCATATGTTGAGGCGGTATTTAAGGTAAAAATATGACTTTCATTACTTCCAGGCAAGGCACGATTATCGTTAATTTGGTTATCATATATGTCTTGGTGTATTTTTGACTATTATGATTTAAATTACAGTACTTTGATTTGCATACTTGGTACATATTTTGTCTTGACCTCCTTGAAGCTGCGTTAAATCTGCGAGTTGAGGTACATAACTGGCGATCCCGCTCTTAGGATCACTGTTCAGTTCTGGAAAGCTCCATTTCTCCGGAGGCTTTGTTTTTGGTATGGTTCCCTGAAGTCGTTGACTTTTGTACATTCAGGGGTATGGCGGGGCCCTGTCGTCCACGATTGTTATGTAAACTCTTAGAGTGCATGAGTCATATCTTGTGGGTCACTATATAAAAAAATTAGAGGTAACTGCTTTTGGTTTTGTTTATATCCGGGAAGGTAGCCTTATCGGCTAACCTATTAATTACTTCATTGTTAAGTTTATGTATGTTCCGCTGATTATCTCTGATGTATACCTGTAAGGGTGCGGGTAGGGCACCGATCGCGAGCCGGTTGGGTCGTGATAAAAGTGGTATCGAGCGATTAGTCCTCGGAAAGTGTCTGAGCCAGTGTATACAGTAGAGTCTTGATTATCGATGTGTTGTGCACTACATCTATAATCGGAGGCAGAGACATTTAGGATTAGTTTCCATTCTTCTCACTCTAAGATCGTGCGATAAATGTGTGGTTAGGGTTGTCTCTCCCAACAAGTTATGTTGTTTGCTACGAGAAAACAGATGACCCAGGAAGGATTATGTGGATTGCGTATCCAGGTTGGTAATGTTTGTAGTATAGTTGGTATTGAGACATACAACTATACAGATTTATGTATGGGGGTAACATATGTGTTTTTAGGATGATTTTAGATTACCGAGATTTGGTAAGGACTAAATGAATCAGGAAGGTATGAGCAGTTAAGGAACTCTCAAGGTTTTACGTGCTAATTTGAGATAATTAGGTGATGATGAGTTGTGTGAGAATGAAATGGACCCTAAGAGGTTAATTAAGGGACTTAATGGGAGACTATGTTTATAAATTAAGCTACGTGGTATGCTTAAGAGGATTATGCGGATGAGATCCGTGTGGAGTAAGTAATGGTTGTTGTGTTCAAGGCGATACGATTGTGTTATTATGAGAAGTTAGTGTACGACATGGGGTGGGATCAGTTGATAGTAGTCCCATTCGTGGCGAGTCACGAGGGTACAAGCTCGAGTCTAGTTAATCGTTTCTTGGTTCGTGGATGCATTCCACGGAACCGAGGTTGTGAGCCGGAAATGGCCTTATATTGTTTAACTTAGTAACTCAAGATTGGAGGCCATCTTTATTATGGAAGTTATGTCGTAAGCTAGAATAAGTTTGGAAATGCGGAAGAAATGCGACCGTAAGAAAGTGAGCAACCAAGTGTGAAAGAAATGGAGCTGAATCTTGAGAACCTTTCAAGGTGACTACACCGTGAGTGATGGGTGGTAGCCGGCGGATATATAATAATTGCCGGTGGCACTCGATGATCAAGATTATGAAGGAGAGATAAGCTCTCCCCATAAAAAGATAGTTTTGCGTATTATGGGGTTGTGTGTACCCGTGTTGTTAAGCGATGGATGTGAGGTGGTAGGATCTTGATGTCGTTGTGCCAAGGTTACAGTTTTAGATAACCGTGAGAAAAGTATAGTATTGTGGAAAAAAAAATGGTATGAAGGGGGTTGTAAAAGGAAACTGTGTCGCTAATTACTAAATTGACTCCAAAAGAACATTCGGGGACGAATGTTTCTAAGGGGGGAAGAATGTTACACCCCGTAAATTCAAGAGGATAAGTTAAGAGCGTACGAAAGGAAAAAAGATTTGAATTTGGAAACTTAGGTTGGCAAAAAAAGTTGTGGGCAGATTTTCAGTCAACTTTGGAGCGGTATATCTCTTAGTTCCTTAGGAGTTTTGAGGAGTTTTAAAAGACTAGTATGAAGGTTGTTGAGTCTAGTTTCCAACACAACAAACCACTCATCGATTGGACATCGGGGTAGGAAGTTGCGGGCGTTAGAAGTTCTGTGGGCTGACGCAGATGACAGATCTTCCCAGCAGGCGTCGCAGCACCGATATTTCCGAAAGTCCTCTGAGGTTGCAGCGCATGGCCGGAATCTGAGGAAATTCTCAAAGTGGAGCGCCGCGGCCGTGGCCGCGCGAAGGCGCGGGATTTTTGACGCGGTAAGGGGCGAAAAACATGGGATATTTTGATAAAAGGCCTATGGGAGGGTGACAAGTGTCCCTCCCATCTTTTGACCAAAGGAGGGTCTTATTTTAGGGCCAAGTCTTCAAGACTTGACCATTTGCAAGGGTTTCCCAAAGAAAAATCCCTCTCCTCTCTCTCAAATTGATGAACCCCGGTGAGATTTTTGGAAAGGCTTCAAGAAGGAAAAGTGTTGACAAGCTTGTAGAGGGTTCGTGTGGGTAATTTTAAAGTGAAGAAGATTTCGGAAAGAGGGCTTCTTGAGGTAAGATCTTTACCTTCTTGTGTAAATGAAGTTTTCAAGTTTTAGTAGTTAAGAAATGAGCCTGAGGCTGTTATATTAAAGTTTGAAAAGATTTGGGACTTGTCGTCTTGTTGAAAACCGAAAATGGGCATGTTAGCCACTCATGTTGTAATCAATTCGGTTGTTAGCTAAAAATCGTTGCATGTTATAAATAAGAGGGTATATAATTGGTTATGACTTATATAACATGTTGGAATAACGAGATTGGATTAGAAAGGAAATTGAAAGGAAATTGATATTGTTGTGATATTGTAGCCGAATGTGGCTTGGAATTATTGGGTTGTTTTGTATTATTGTGGGGCAGAATTTTACGCGTCCTGTAAAGGCGTGTAATCCCCTTTTGGTTAGCTAAATTGTTGTGCCTTAAATGCGGCGTTTGGTTATTGAATTCGGACCTTGTAAAGGGTGGAAAAGTACGTAGAAACAAAGGAAGTCTTTGTCGATTTCCCGTAGAACAAGGGACTTTTCATTAGAATATACTACGTTGAAGCTAGAAGCTAATAGACGTATTATGGTCATTATAGGTTGACATCTACGGACGACATATTGGACTTGGCAAGTGGACTAAACATAAGAGGTATGTGGAAACTTTCTTATCTCTTGAGCATGAGTAGTTATAACTGTATGGTGCGGTGAGCGTCGTGATTTAAATAAAGTGAAGTCATTTGATATATTTGACTTGTTTTAAGGATGTCTAGTTGGTTGAGTTAGAGAATTAACTCACGTATCCTTAAGGAAGAGTTATAAGAATGGTTTATCCTAATAAGGTAGACAAGGAATTCTTGACATGAGTAAGTATAGAATACTGGATTTGGGAAGTATTGATTCTTGAACTAATCCAAAGATAAGAGACTGATTCTAAGTTAAGAAACTTGCCTTGTAAAGTTAAGATATTTGAAGTATTTTGAAAGTAGTGTCACTTGAATTGAAGTACAAGCCTCTTGGTTATAGAGAGAACAAAGTTGTCTATAAGACATAAAGAGTTATAACGGCTTTATGGGAAGTTAGTTATGGCTTTATGAGAGGATAAGGATGTCTAGTTTCTAATGCATAAAGTTAGTATAACGGCTTTATGGGAAGTTGGTTATAATAACCTTATGGAAGGTTAAAGGCAGTTTTTCTCAGTGGATAAACAAGATAAAAGAATGGATACTATGAAAGGCAATTTGATTTAAAGGCATCAATTGCTTAAAGTTTTAAATGAGGGTCACTTGATTTAGAAGCCGAAGCATATTTCTAATAGTATAGTGACTTGTTTGAAATGTAGATAAGCCTTGATACTACGGGTGTTAGTATCTTGGGGTCTTATGTGGAAAAGGGATCTTGGAAAGAATAGAAATACATAGTACTTTGGGTTGAATTTCCCAGGACATGTTAAGTGATATGGAAAGTGCCTAAGGTCATAAAATGAGATCCATTTTGTATGTTAAGGAAAGTCTAAAGAAGTTAGGAGTTTACTTGGACGTACCGACAGTGAGGGAGGATTCCACGGGTATGCTTCCATTGCCGTCTTATGAGTCTACGTCTGCAGACGGTGATGTGGGATTCCACGGGTATCTTCCCCATAGTATGAGTTTACTTGGGCGTCTGGCGGTGATGTGAGATTCCACGGGTATGCTTCCATGGTCTTAGTATGAGTTCTGGGACATACCGTCGGTGATGTGGGATTCCACGGGTATGCAGGGGACATGCTTACGATGAGGATTAGGCATGTAGTTTGAGGGTAAGAGTATAAATGAAGTACACCCCAAGATCGTTATACCACCTTCTTGGTAAGATTATAAATGAGGTAAACCCCAAGATCGTTATACCACCCGATTAGTGGATTTGCTACCCACGATCGAGGACACCTCGTGAAGTCATGTACGAGATGAGGATTCCACGGACATGATATATATTTATGTATGTATTGTGTATGTATGCGCAAGCGGTGAGGTAGGATGCCACGGCGCGTCACGTGGTTGTATTTACTTTTATGGTGTCGGTGTTGGGGATTCCACAGGCGGAGGATATAGGTATATCGTGTTGTATGTGTGTCTGCCGAAGCGGTGGTAGGATACCACGAGTCGTCACATGGTTAGATTTGTGTGTCAGCGATGGGAGGTAGGATGCCGCAGGCGCGTCACGTGGTTGTATTTACTTTTATGGTATCGGCGTGTGACGGGGATTCCAGGCGCAGGATATAGGTATATACGTGTTGTATGTGGATGCGACAGTGAGGTAGGATACCACGAGCGCGTCACATGGTTAGATTTGTGTGTACGCCGACAGTGAGGTAGGATACCACGAGCGCGTCACATGGTTAGTTTTGTGTGTATGCCGACAGTGAGGAAGGATGCCACGGTCGCGTCACAGATTTAGATTTTACACCTAGCGGTCGGCAGTGATGGGGAATCCCACGGGCGCGCTTGGATATTTGAGGGCTGGTGTTCATAGCCCTGGTGTGACTATGGTTTATATGTTGAGGCAGGCTGTTTAAGGTAAAAATATGACTTTCATTACTTCCACTTCAGCAAGGCACAGTGTACTGTTAATTTGGTTATCATATATGTCTTCAGCTGTATTTTTGACTATTATGATTTAAATTACAGTACTTTCAGTTTTGCATACTTGGTACATATTTTGTACTGACCTCCTTGAAGTGCGTTCATGCGCAGTTGAGGTACATAACTGGCGATCCGCTCTTAGGATCATGTTCGATTCTGAAAGCTCCATTTCTCCGGAGGCTTTGTTTTTGGTATGGTTCCCTGAAGTCGTTGACTTTTGTACATTCAGGGGTATGGCGGGGCCCTGTCCCGTCACAGTTGTTATGTAAACTCTTAGAGGTCTGTAGTCATATCTTGTGGGTCACTATATAAAAAAAAAATTAGAGGTAACTGCTTTTGGTTTTGTTTATATCCGGGAAGGTAGCCTTATCGGCTAACCTATTAATTACTTCATTGTTAAGTTTATGTATGTTCCGCTGATTATCTCTGATGTATACCTGTAAGGGTGCCCAGGTAGGGCACCAGTCGCGGGCCCGGGGTTGGGTCGTGACAATTACCATGCCTTATTTTTTTACATAAACCAAGACAAATCCTTATTTAAGCAAGCCAAAGTACTTATCAAGGAACACATAGAATAATTCTCATTTAACAAGCCAAAGTACTTATCAAGGCACAAATAGAATAATTCTCTTTTAACAAGCCAAAGTACTACGTACGTACATTCTTTTCAAAAGACTCATTTTTATGTAAAACCCCAAGATACTAACACCCGTAGTATCAAGACGTGTCTATTTTCAAAGTAAGTTACTACACTTTTAGAAACTCATTTCAAAGCTTGAAACCAAGTAACTTCAAATTTTCACAATCGAGGCAACTTATGCCCATTAATCAAAATAGACAACTTTCTTAACCTTCCATAAAGCCGTTATAACCAACTTCCCATAAAGCCGTTATAACCCTTTATGGTTTTAGACCAATTCATTCCTTTTTATATCCAAGAGACTTACACTTTTAAAACCAAGTATCACATACTTACAAATCATGTTTCTTAACTTTCAAAATACTTCAAGTCTCTTATTATTTAGAAATCAAGTTTCTTAACTTTAGAAATCAAGTTTCTTCTACTTTTTAAATCTCAAGTAACTCACACCTTTAAAACAAGTTACTTCTCTTAAATCATGTCATTTATCCTCTTTTAAATCAATTAAGTAAATCACTCCTTTTACTCCCCTAAAGTCATTATAACAACCTTTAGGTTTTGGAACTAAGACACTAGCCAAAAGATTTGGAAACCACTTCCTTTTCAAGACTCTATGTACTTTAAGTAAAATACTTTCACTTTTGAGAATCCAAACTTCACTAAGGAAATGGATTATAACAACTTACAATTTAAACATCAAAGTACAATCAAGGAAGTATATAGAACAAATTCTATATTAGGCAATCCAAGTACAACCAAGGAATAGATCATTTAAGGAGTAGAACTTACTTTCTTTATCTTAAGGAATCATGCTAGATGAAGAGGAGATGGTTCACATACCTTTTCGGCTTAATCTACAAGATAAGTCGAATACGCCGCACGTAGAATTGTCAACCTATAATGGACACAACATGACTATCAATTTCTAGCTTTTAACGTAGAATAATACTAAGTATACAGTCTCTTATTCTACGGAAAATTGGGCAGCACCTCCTTTGTTTCTACATACTTTTCCACCTTTTTCAAGGCCCGATAATAAATAACCAACACACCACATTTAAGGCTCAATACAACAGCCAACCAAAGGGGATTACACGCCTTACAATACGTGTAAAATTCTGCCCCACAATTCATACGAAGTAGTTTAATATCCAAAGTCATTTCTCGGCTAACTTTATACAACAACACAAGTCCTTTTCAAATTCTTTTTCAATCCAAGTTCTTAGGTCTAACATGTTATATAGTCATAAACAACTTCAACAACTACAATTTCCTTCTTTATATAACATGTGACGACTTATACTAATAATCAAATTGAATTGTAATCTTAAGGCTAAACATACTAGTTTTCGGATTAGGGTTCCAATAGTCAATACACTTATCAAACTTCATACTATATACCTCATGCTTGCTAATATCCATAACTACAATGAGAAGTAAACTTTAATTGCTAAAACGACAAGATTTATACCTTTACGAGCCCCTAAAATTTCCAAGATTCAAAGTCGCTCCTTAGAAATTCTTAGCTCCTTTCCTTTACACTCCAATCCGCTATTTGAAGCCTTCAGAAGTTCACAACCAACTTATCTTCCATTTCCAATCCAAACTTGTGAAAACGACTTAGGTTTTCGCCTTGCGACTAACGTGAAAACGTCGTTTTTCTGAAAATTTTCTATTGAGATATCCTTACAATACCCTTAGGGACCTTGGGTTAAAGTCTTGTGAATAATGGATCAAAACTACAAAATTTTTGTGTGGATAATGTCACAAACCCGAGAGCTCTTCCAATGAACAAGAATGTTGTGATTTTTTCTAAGTGTTGGAAGACCTTGTCTTGCTACTAGTGTGGCATATAAAACACAATGGAAGGCTTAGATTGCAACACTTGAGTGGCTAGGATGAAGAACAATTAATGTTAATCCAAGTGGACAAGTTGACAAGTCAACAATCTCAAGCTTGAAGACTTATTCATCCACAAGGTTCAATGACCATTCTAACCTTGCAATTTTTGTCCAAGACCATGTGGGGGAGGTGCCACGTGTCGCCCTCCCATTCGTCCATAAAATTCCGTAACCCTCGTGGGCCCCGCAAAATGTAAAATTCCTCGGGTGGGCCCCACGTGACCAAATCCGTAAAAAATAAATTTCCATAATGTTAATAAGTTTCATACTCTTCAAATAATGCATTTTGAGAATCCAATTCTCAACAACGAACATTTTTCCTTTCCGACGCTCGGAAGATTTTCCGTCGGAAAAACAATTTTTCCTTTCGTACCAATTTTCAAGTCTTGATTCCTTACGTACATTCTCTTATACATGTCCTGGACTTACGGGGTGTAACATTCTTCCTCCTTAGAAACATTCATCTCCGAATGTTCTTAATCAGTTGTCAAGCTATACAAACTCCGGCGTAGTCTCCTTACTATGCCTACTAATCAAAACTCCACAAGACCAACAATGTCACACATGGCACCATATAACATACGTAAACATATCAATGGACCTTCCATCCGCGGTCCCTTCTCACAAAATTCGAAGGTTACAGTCTTCAAAAAACGGGATCCTTAGAGGTTACTTTCTTTTTCCCCGCATAAAGGGACGGCCCTGTCGTATTCTAAGTCATGGGACTAATACTACCTGAATCCTTCCGTTGGATTCCTACTCAGCTAACTGACGTGTTCCCCCGTGTTACTCCCCCTGCTCTGTCTCACTTAGTCACCAAACTAGTTGGGACATGAACCTATAATCTGCCTAGCTTAGTTTACCAACCGGTGTAAACTCTAATGCTAGTATCATCTCAATCACGAGCACCTATGGACAGTGTTACTGAACCTAAGGCGTGTGTATCATCATAATTAACCTTCACTCATGGCCTAAAAGGAATTTTCTCTACGCACCTTCATTACTCATAACTATAATCACTATAGTTCTTTTAACCTTTGTTCATTATTTTTCTTACTTGTCATACTTTATCATACTTCCAAACTTATTTGAGCATACGTACAAAATCTCAAATATTGTTTTCGCTCTTCAATCCTTGGAGTTACTGCCCAAACTTGGCCATCGTGCTATTTGAATTTCCGCTAAGGCTCTTCTCGGCCCTTACGACCTGGTTCCGGTGGAACGCATCCACGAACTCGTACAACGATCAACTAGACTTGGTCCTTACATCCTCGAGACCCTATCACATAGCGGGACCATATCCAATTGACATCACCCCATTCCATACTATCGGTTGACCAGAAATGAGTCCATAACCCGACCCATCGTCATACTTAACTTCTCATTCTTAGTCTGGAATAAATTTCTCTCTTATCTCAAGGTACTTCTCACCCTATCCCCCTATTCACTAGAGGTTCGTCACATAGGTCGAAGTATTTCTACTATACATCCTTCCCTATTAGTCTTACACTGTTATGGGGCAATTACAATTTGTGAACTCTACACAACTATAGTATCAGTTCACTTACCATTTTTGTCAACATTCTTAACTTTTCACTTTACTAATCAAAATATCCCTACCTCTGGGGGTACTATCACTTACAACTACTAGCAACAAGGGAAAACATATATGCTAGGGCGAAATCTGTATCTATCAATGTACGTATGATTCAAAAGAATCGGAATATACCTGTAACCCCATGCGATGTTGCCTCCTGATCCTGCCCAGTAGCCACGTCATCTATGCGGTTCGAAGGACCGCCAGAACTGTAAACTCCACCTTGACCTCTACTACGGCTAACTGCCATCTGAACACCCTGCCCTGGGGGACGCACAACTGTGGAGGAAAAGGAATCAACCATCGGCCACATAGGCTGAGCCACCTCACCGGTGCTCCTTCTAAAAGGACATACCCTCAGTAAATGGCCCGGATGGCCACAATAAAAACAAACACCTGTGCCATAATGACATTTCCCTATATGACGCTTACTACATCGGAAACACTGAGGAATAGGTGGCCTCGACTGAGAAAATCCTCTGCTCCTCTGAGAACTTCGAACCCTGGAGCTCGGACCGACTCCTAAATACCTTGTGGGGTCAAATCTCCCACCTGTGGGCTGCGGGGGTATGTACTGGGTAGGCTGGGACGAATATCTCACTCGCTGCTGAGGCAGCTCGTCCAATAACTCACCGGGATAACCAACCGGTCTAGCCCTCTTACGCTGATTCCCACGTTGGCCCTCTACCCTCTGTACACCTGTCTGTACTGGCCGAATAACCTCCTGCTGATAAAACTGTAGCACCACTATCTTGGTCAATAACATAACTGCTTCCCTCATGACCCTATAGTCTTCTCCTAACTGAGAAACTGGAGGCTCTGGTGCTGGGGCCTCAAAACCTGGCGCAGAAGAACCCGCCGACTGCGACACAATATCCGGCATACCCTGGGCATGAGCCCTATCAACTCTCTGAGTCGATCGTAGCCCTCGCTACTGCTTTTCCCTTCAAGGCCGTTGCTCCTCGAGGCATAATCAGAACATAATAATACGCCAGAGAGGAATTATCTTACTAACACAGCTCTATGGCACGATCTCAGAGTGAGAAGAATAGAAACCAACTCCTAAATGTCATGTAGCCTCCTGTTTATGGGTGTGGCACGCAACACAACGATAATAAAGACTCTACTAGACACGGTCTGTAAACATTCCGAGGACTGACTGCTCTGATACCACTCTGTCACGCCTCGAACCCCGGGCCCGTGACTGGTGCTCTACCTGGGCACCCTTCTACCTTAACAACACAAGTAAACTGTGGAATTTAAATAACACCTCATTTTTTTTTAAAACCAACATACGTGCAAGGGCAAAGCCGACAAGGCTGCCATATAATATACATAATAAAAATACACTACACTGTACATGAGTCCAATCCCACATATGAATACAGACCTCTAAGAGTTTTACTGAACTATGACGGGACAAGGCCCCTGTTACACCCCGTAAGTTCAGGACAGGTGTAAGTGAAGGTACGTGTGGAACACAAGACTTGGAAATATGTACGAAAGGAAGAATTGTTTTTCCGACGGAAAATCTTCCGGACGTCGGAAAGGAAAAATGTTCGTTGTTGAGAATTGGATTCTCAAAATGCATTATTTGAAGAGTCTGGAACTCTTAACTTTTTGGAAATTTATTTTGACGGATTTGGTCACGTGGGGCCTACCCGAGGAATTTTACGTTTTGCGGGGCCCACGAGGGTTACGAAATTTTATGGACGAATGAGAGGGCGACACGTGGCACCCCCACATGGCTTGGTCGAAATTTGTACAAGGGTAAAATGGTCATTGACCACTTTGGAAGATAAGTCTTGCTAGCTTGAGTTTGTTGACCAAGTCAACTTGTCCACCTAGGCTTGATCCAAGTGAAACTCATCCTAGCCTCACATTTGTTTAAGTCATGACCTCCATCAGTGTTATAAGTATACTACTAGTGCAAGACAAGCTCATTTTACACTTAGAAAAATTAGAGAACCTTGTTGTCTTCACTACATGCTCTCGGGTTCACCTTGTATCCCACACAAAAATTTTATAGTTTTGATCCATTAGCCACAAGACTTTAACCCAATGTCCCTTAGGGTATTGTAATGATATCTCAATAGAAAGATTTCGGAAAAAAACGTATTTTTACGTTAGTCGCAAGGCGGAAACTAAGGGAGTTCTTCAACTTTGAAGTTGGAACTTGAAGATGGGTTCTTCATAGGCCTCTAAGGAGTGCTTGGAGCGGATTGGAACCTAAGGAAAGGAGCTAAGAATTGCTAAGGCGCGATTTTGGATCTTGGAAATTTTAAGGGCTTTGAAAGGTATAAATTTTGTCGTTTTAATAGTTAAGGCTTACTTATGATTGTAGCTATGATTATTAGCAAGCATGAGATATATAGTATGAGTATTGATAAGGATATCGTTATTGGAACCCTAATCCTAAATCTAGCATGTTTAACTTTAAGATTTCAATTCTAGTTGATTATTAGTCTAAGCGTCGCATGTTGTATAAAGAAGGAAATTGTAGTTGTTGAAGTTGTTTAGACTATATAACATGTTAGACCTTAGAACTTGGAATTGGAAAAGGATTGGAAAGGACTTAGTGTTGCTAAGGAAGTTGGCCGAGAATTGGCTAGTGTGCCTTAGGCTATTTCGTATGAATTGTGGGGCGGAATTTTACACGTATAGTAAGGCGTGTAATCCCCTTTGTTTGATTGTTGTTTGGAGCCTTAAATGTGGCATGTTGGTTATTGTTTTCGCCTTGAAAAGGTGGCAAAATGAGTAGAAACAAAGGAAGTCTTTGCCGATTTTCCGTAGAATTAGAGACTAAATACTTAGTATTATTCTACATAGAGACTAGAAGTTGATAGCCTTGTTGTGACCATTATAGGTTGACACTTCTACGCACGTGTATTCGGCTTAGCTTGTGGATTTAGCCGAAAGGTATGTGAACTATCTCCTCTTCTAGCATGATTCCTTAGAATAAAGAAAGTAAGTTCTACTCCTCAATGATCCATTCCTTGCTTGTATTTGGATTGCCTAAGATAGAATTTGTTCTATGTACTTCCTTGGGTGTACTTTGATGTTTAAATTGTAAGTAGTATAATCCATTTCCTTAGGGAAGTTTGGATTCTTAAAAGTGAAGGTATTTTTCTTAAAGTACATAGAGACTTGAAAAGGAAGTGGTTTTCCAAATCTTTTGACTAATGCCTTAGTTCTAAAACCTAAAGGTCATTATAATGACTTTAGGGGAGTCAAAGGAGTGATTTACTTATTTGATTTAAAAGAGGTGAACTGACATGATTTAAGAGAAGTAACTGCGTTAAGGGTGAAGTTACTGAGGTTTAAAAAGTAGAAGAAAACTTGTTTTCTAACTAGTAAGTGACTGAAGTATTTTGAAAGTTAAGAACTTGATTTGTAAGTATGTGATACTTGGTTTTAATAGTATAAGTCTCTTGGTTATCAAGGAATGGATACGTCTAAAACCATAAAAGGGCTATAACGGCTTTATGGGAAGTTGGTTATAACGGCTTTATGGAAGGTTTAGAAAGTTGTCTATTTTGATTAAATCGGCATAAGTTGCCTAGATTGTGAAAATTTGGAGTTACTTGATTTCAAGCTTTGAAATGAGTTTTCTAAAAGTGTAGTAACTTACTTTGAAAAATAGACACGCTGATACTACTGTGTTAGTATCTTGGGGCTTTACATAGAAAGGAGTCTTTTATAAAAGAATGTACGTATGTAGTACTTTGGCTTGATAAATTGAGAATTTGTCTAAGTGTGTCTTGATAAGTACTTTGACTTGTTAAAAGAGAATTATTCTATGTATGCCTTGATTAGTACTTTGGCTTGATAAATTGAGAATTTGTCTAAGTGTGCCTTAATAAGTACTTTGACTTGTTAAAAGAGAATTATTCTATGTATGCCTTGATTAGTACTTTGGCTTGTTAAATGAGAATTTATTCTATTTGTGCCCGGATAAGTACTTTGGCTTGTTAAATGAGAATTTATTCTATTTGTGCCCGGATAAGTACTTTGGCTTGTTAAATGAGAATTTATTCTATTTGTGCCCGGATAAGTACTTTGGCTTGTTAAATGAGAATTTATTCTATTTGTGCCCGGATAAGTACTTTGGCTTGTTAAATGAGAATTTATTCTATTTGTGCCCGGATAAGTACTTTGGCTTGTTAAATGAGAATTCATTCTACTTGTGCCCTGATAAGTACTTTGGCTTGGTTAATTTAGAACTTGCCTATATGTGCTGGTAATAGCCTTTGAGTGCAAGTACTATGTTTAATTACGTTGTCGCGACTCTCTGGGCGGTCTACCGTTGTAAGTTCTCGACGCATCGACGGTGATGGGATTCCACGGGTATGCTTCCGTTATTTGTAGTACTTGGGTTAAATTCCTGATTCTTTTATAAAAGACATGGTGGTGCTTATGCCTTGTTTGATGGCTCACGAGATAGGGTAAGAGTATAAGTGAGGTAAACCCCAAGACGCTATACCACCTGCTTTACCACCTTCTCCAGGTAGAGTATATGTGAGGGTAAACCCCAAGACGCTATACCACCTGCTTTACCACCTTCTCCGTGGTAGAGTATATGTGAAGTGGTACACCCCAAGACGCTATACCACCGCTTTACCACCTTCTCCGGTAGAGTATATGTGAAGTACACCCCAAGATGCTATACCACCTGTACCACCTTCTCCGTGGTAGAGTATGTGGGTACACCCCAAGATGCTATACCACCGCTTTACCACCTTCTACGGTAAGAGTATAAGTGAGGGTAAACCCCAAGATGCTATACCACCGTGGGACTTGGTGTTCATGTATGTCTATGGTGTTGTACTATATCATGGATCACGGCGGTGAGGAAAGATTCCACGCATGATTGATGTTATGGGCGTGAGACCCATGGTTATATTTGAGTAATGACTCAGGGCTGCGCCCCCGACTTGATGTGGATCGCTTATGTATTATGTCGTAGGTTGGCTATCATACATGTCTCCCGCTTTGTTTAGATCGTTATGATTTTATTACGCATTTTCTGCTCACATACTTGGTACATTCTTCAGATCGACCTCCTTCGGGCCGCGTTCATGCCGCAGTTTAGGTACGCTGTTCGTGATCGGCAGCGTAGGATCCTGCTCGTGGTTTTTGGATAGCTCCTCTGCTCGTGAGTTTATCTTTTGGTATATATCCTTGATCATGGCTTTATGCAGCTTTGGGTACAGGGGGTCTTGTCCGTCATAGTTCAAGATAACTCTTAAGGTCTGTATTCATATGTGGGATTGGACTCGTATGCGATGTTGTGTCTGTTGTTTATGTATATATGGCAGCCTTGTCGGCTTTGCCCTTGCACGTACGTTTATTTTTAAAAAAAAAAATGAGCTGTTACTAATTTCCGCAATGTACTTAGTTGTTAAGGTAGAAGGGTGCCCAGGTAGGGCACGATCCACGCCCGGGTTCGGGGTGTGAGTGGTATCGAGCGATCGATCCTCGGAATGTCTACAGACCGTGTCTAGTAGAGTCTTGCTTATCGGTGTGTTGCGCGCCACACCCATAAACAGGAGGCTACAGGACATTTAGGAGTTGGTTTCTATTCTTCTCACTCTGAGATCGTGCCATAGAGCTGTGTTAGTAAGATGATTCCTCTCTGACGTATTTTTGTGTTACAGCTATGCCTCCAAGGAGGGCAACAACCGCTCAGAAGGGCAAGGGAGTAGCAGGAGCTACTAGTCAGACTCAGAGAGTTGATAGGGCTCGTGCCCAGGGTATACCGGATGTTGTTCCACGATGTGAAGTTCTTCTGCGCAGTTTTGAGACCCAAAGACGAGCCTCTGATTTCTCGATTAGGAGAAGACTTTAGGAGTCATGAGAGAAGCGATTATGTTATTGACCAAGTTAGCGGTACAGTTTCCAACAGGAGTTGGTCGGCGATGCAGACAGTGTACAGAGGAAGAGGGCGGCGCGGAGATCGGCGTAAGAGGCTAGGACCGGTTGGTTATCCCTGAGTTTTGGACGAGTGCCTCGGCCGAGTGAGGTATTCGTCCCACCTACCCAGACATACCCCGCAGCTCACGGTGGGAGATTTGACCCCACAAGGTATTTAGGAGCGGTCCCAAGCTCCCTGGTCGAGGTTCTCAGAGAGTAGAGGACCTTCTGGTCGAGGCCACCTATTCCTCGGTGTATCGGATGTGGTAAGCATCATTCGGGAAATGCCGCATGACACGGATGGTTGTTACTATTGTGGCCGTCCGCCACAAGAAGTGGGAATGCCCGTTAGAAGGAGCGCCTTAGGGTGGCTCACCTTTGAGGCGGTAGTTGGTTCCCCTTCCTCCGCATCGTCCCCCGAGCGGTGTTCGGATGTCACCACCGTGGTAGAGGTCGAGGGAGTTTATAGTTCTGGCGGTCCTTCGAACCGCATAGATGACGTGACTCTTCGGACAGATCGTGAGGCGACATCGCATGGGGTACAGTATATTTCGACTCTTTTGAATCATACGTGCTTTGATAGATTCAGATTTTGCCCTAGCGTATATGTTTTCCTTGTGTTGCTAGCGATTATAAGTGATAGTTCTCGCCGGTAGGAATACTTTGATTACTAAGGTGTGGAGTTAAGAATGTTGACAAGAATGGTAAGTGAACCGAGACTATAGTTGTGTAGAGTTCACACGTAGTAATTGCCCCACGACGATGTAAGACCAATAGGGAAGATTATGCAGTAGAAATACTTGAACTATGTGACGAACCTCTAGTAATTAGGGGATAGGGTAAGAAGTACCTTGAGATAAGAGAGATTTATTTCGTGCTAAGAACAAGAAGTTAAGTGTGACGATGAGTCGGGTTATAGACTCATTTCGGTCAACCGATAGTATGGAATCGGGTGAATGTCGGATAGAAATGGTCAGATTATGTGATAGGGTCCGAGGATGCGGACCAAGTTGAGTTAATCGTTATACGAGTTCGTGGATGCGTTCCACCTAACTAGGTCGTAAGGACCGAGAAGAGCCTTAGCAGGAAATTCAAGTAGCAAAATGGCGAGTTGGATAGTAACTCCAAGGATTGAGGAACGAAGCAATTTGAGATTTTACGCATTACTAGATGAGTTTGAAAGTGCAGGAAGTATGACAAGTAAGGAAAGAAAGGAACCTCTAAGGATCCGTGTTTGGGAAAGATCAGTAACCTTTGGGTTTTGTGAGAAGGGACCACGGACGGAAGGTCCATTATTATGTTTACGTATGTTATATGGTGGCCATGTGTGACATCGTTGGTCTTGTGCAGTTTTGATTGATAGGCATAGTATAGAGTTTATGCCGGAGTTTGTATAGCTTGATAACCGACTAAGAACATTCGGGGACGAATGTTTCTAAGGGGGGAAGAATGTTACACCCCGTAAGTTCAGGACAGGTGTAAGTGAAGGTACGTGTGGAACACAAGACTTGGAAATATGTACGAAAGGAAGAATTGTTTTTCCGACGGAAAATCTTCCGGACGTCGAAAGGAAAATGTTCGTTGTTGAGAATGGATTCTCAAAATGCATTATTTGAAGAGTATGGAACTCTTAACTTTTGGAAATTTATTTTGCGGATTTGGTCACGTGGGGCCCACCCGAGGAATTTTACGTTTTGCGGGGCCCACGAGGGTTACGGAATTTTATGGACGAATGAGAGGGCGACACGTGGCACCCCCACATGGCTTGGTCGAAATTTGTACAAGGGTAAAATGGTCATTGACCACTTTGGAAGATAAGTCTTGCTAGCTTGAGTTTGTTGACCAAGTCAACTTGTCCACCTAGGCTTGATCCAAGTGAAACTCATCCTAGCCTCACATTTGTTTAAGTCATGACCCTCCATTGTGTTATAAGTATACTACTAGTGCAAGACAAGCTCATTTTACACTTAGAAAAATTAGAGAACCTTGTTGTCTTCACTACATGCTCTCGGGTTCACCTTGTATCCCACACAAAAATTTTATAGTTTTGATCCATTAGCCACAAGACTTTAACCCAATGTCCCTTAGGGTATTGTAAGGATATCTCAATAGAAAGATTTCGGAAAAAACGTATTTTTACGTTAGTCGCAAGGCGGAAACTAAGGGAGTTCTTCAACTTTGAAGTTGGAACTTGAAGATGGGTTCTTCATAGGCTTCTAAGGAGTGCTTGGAGCGGATTGGAACCTAAGGAAAGGAGCTAAGAATTGCTAAGGCGCGATTTTGGATCTTGGAAATTTTAAGGGCTTTGAAAGGTATAAATTTTGTCGTTTTAATAGTTAAGGCTTACTTATGATTGTAGCTATGATTATTAGCAAGCATGAGATATATAGTATGAGTATTGATAAGGATATTGGTTATTGGAACCCTAATCCGAAATCTAGCATGTTTAACTTTAAGATTTCAATTCTAGTTGATTATTAGTCTAAGCGTCGCATGTTGTATAAAGAAGGAAATTGTAGTTGTTGAAGTTGTTTAGACTATATAACATGTTAGACCTTAGAACTTGGAATTGGAAAGGACTTAGTGTTGCTATGGAAGTTGGCCGAGAATTGGCTAGTGTGCCTTAGGCTATTTCGTATGAATTGTGGGGCGGAATTTTACACGTATAGTAAGGCGTGTAATCCCCTTTGTTTGATTGTTGTTTGGAGCCTTAAATTTGGCATGTTGGTTATTGTATTCGGCCTTGAAAAAGGTGGCAAAGTGAGTAGAAACAAAGGAAGTGCTGCCCGATTTTCCGTAGAATTAGAGACTAAATACTTAGTATTATTCTACATAGAGACTAGAAGTTGATAGCCTTGTTGTGACCATTATAGGTTGACACTTCTACGTACGGTGTATTCGGCTTAGCTTGTGGATTTAGCCGAAAAGGTATGTGAACTATCTCCTCTTCTAGCATGATTCCTTAGAATAAAGAAAGTAAGTTCTACTCCTTGAATGATCCAGTCCTTGCTTGTATTTGGATTGCCTAAGATAGAATTTGTTCTATGTACTTCCTTGGTGTACTTTGATGTTTAAATTGTAAGTAGTATAATCCATTGCCTTAGTGAAGTTGGATTCTTAAAAGTGAAGGTATTTTTCTTAAAGTACATAGAGACTTGAAAAGGAAGTGGTTTTCCAAATCTTTTGACTAATGCCTTAGTTCTAAAACCTAAAGGTCATTATAATGACTGTAGGAGTCAAAGGAGTGATTTACTTATTTGATTTAAAAGAGGAGAAATGACATGATTTAAGAGAAGTAACTTGCGTTAAGGGTGAAGTTACTTGAGGTTTAAAAGTAGAAGAAAACTTGTTTTCTAACTAGTAAGAGACTTGAAGTATTTTGAAAGTTAAGAACTTGATTTGTAAGTATGTGATACTTGGTTTTAATAGTATAAGTCTCTTGGTTATTCAAGGAATGGATATTGTCTAAAACCATAAAAGGGTTATAACGGCTTTATGGGAAGTTGGTTATAACGGCTTTATGGAAGGTTTAGAAAGTTGTCTATTTTGATTAAATCGGCATAAGTTGCCTAGATTGTGAAAATTTGGAGTTACTTGATTTCAAGCTTTGAAATGAGTTTTCTAAAAGTGTAGTAACTTACTTTGAAAAATAGACACGCCTTGATACTACGGTGTTAGTATCTTGGGGCTTTACATAGAAAGGAGTCTTTTATAAAAGAATGTACGATGTAGTACTTTGGCTTGATAAATTGAGAATTTGTCTAAGTGTGCCTTGATAAGTACTTTGACTTGTTAAAAGAGAATTATTCTATGTATGCCTTGATTAGTACTTTGGCTTGATAAATTGAGAATTTGTCTAAGTGTGCCTTAATAAGTACTTTGACTTGTTAAAAGAGAATTATTCTATGTATGCCTTGATTAGTACTTTGGCTTGTTAAATGAGAATTTATTCTATTTGTGCCCGGATAAGTACTTTGGCTTGTTAAATGAGAATTTATTCTATTTGTGCGGATAAGTACTTTGGCTTGTTAAATGAGAATTTATTCTATTTGTGCGGATAAGTACTTTGGCTTGTTAAATGAGAATTTATTCTATTTGTGCGGATAAGTACTTTGGCTTGTTAAATGAGAATTTATTCTATTTGTGCTGATAAGTACTTTGGCTTGTTAAATGAGAATTCATTCTACTTGTGCCCTGATAAGTACTTTGGCTTGGTTAATTTAGAACTTGCCTATATGTGCTGGTAATAGCCTTTGAGTGCAAGTACTATGTTTAATTACGTTGTCGACTCTCGGTTGAAGCGGTCTACCGTCTGGTTGTAAGTTCTTGGGACGCATCGAAGCGGTGATGTGGGATTCCACTGTATGCTTCCGTTATTTGTAGTACTTGGGTTAAATTCCTGATTCTTTTATAAAAGACATGGTGGTGCTTATGTCTTGTTTGATGGCTCACGAGATAGGGTAAGAGTATAAGTGAGGGGTAAACCCCCAAGATGCTATACCACCTGCTTTACCACCTTCTCCAGGGTAGAGTATATGTGAGGGGTAAACCCCCAAGATGCTATACCACCTGTTTTACCACCTTCTCCAGGGTAGAGTATATGTGAGGGGTAAACCCCCAAGATGTTATACCACCTGCTTTACCACCTTCTCCAGGGTAGAGTATATGTGAGGGGTACACCCCCAAGATGCTATACCACCTGTTGTACCACCTTCTCCAGGGTAGAGTATATGTGAGGGGTACACCCCCAAGATGCTATACCACCTGCTTTACCACCTTCTCCAGGGTAAGAGTATAAGTGAGGGGTAAACCCCCAAGATGCTATACCACCGGTGGGACTTGGTGTTCATGTATGCCTATTGGTGTTGTACTATATCATGGACTGCCGGCAGTGAGGAAAGATTCCACGGGCATGATTGATGTTATGGGCGTGAGACCCATGGTTATATTTGAGTAATGACTCCGAGGGCCTGCGTCCCTGACTTGATGTGACTGCTTATGTATTATGTACTGTAGGTTGGCTATCATACATGTCTCCCGCTTTGTTTAGATCAAGATGATTTTATTACGCATTTCTGCTCACATACTTGGTACATTCTTCGCATCGACCTCCTTCGGGCCGCGTCACGCCGCAGTTTAGGCACGCTGTTCGGTGATCGGCAGCGTAGGATCCTCGCCGTGGTTTTGGATAGCTCCTCTGCTCGTGAGTTTATCTTTTGGTATATATCCTTGATCAGCTTTATGCAGTGCTTTGTACGCTGATGGGCGGTCTTGTCCCGTCATAGTTCAGTATAACTCTTAGAGGTCTGTATTCATATGTGGGATTGGACTCATGTACAATGTTGTGTCTGTTGTTTATGTATATATGGCAACCTTGTCGGCTTTGCCCTTGCACGTACGTTTATTTAAAAAAAAAAATGAGCTGTTACTAATTTCCGCAATGTACTTAGTTGTTAAGGTAGCGGTGCCTGTAGGGCACCGCCACGCCCGGTTCGGGTGTGACCACGCTGCATCCATAATCGTACAAAGCCGATCAAGGATCTATACCAAAAAGATAAACTCCTGATGGAGCTATCCAAAACTCGAAAGGCGGTCCTA
This sequence comes from Przewalskia tangutica, assembly GCA_029844215.1. Lineage (NCBI taxonomy): Eukaryota > Viridiplantae > Streptophyta > Magnoliopsida > Solanales > Solanaceae > Przewalskia > Przewalskia tangutica. Next base: position 18,041,639 of record CM056718.1, read on the forward strand.
CACCTACAGATCACCAAATCACGTACCTAAACTCGGCATGAACGCATTTCAAAGCGAGGTCAAGACAAGAATGTACCAAGTATGTGAAACAGTAAATACTGTAATGAAATCATAACAGTCTAAACAAAACATGAGACATGTATGATAGCCAACCTAAAGTACACAATACATAATCAGTCATATCAAGTCAGGGACGCATGCTCTCAAAGCCATTACTTAAATATAACCATGGGTCTCACACCCAAAATATCAATCATGCCCGTGGAATCATTCCTCACTGCCGGCAGTCCATGATATAATACAACATCAGTAAGCACATTGAACCTTGCAATCATGAGAGTAATGCAATCTTTTTTATCTTTTAAGTTATGTCTTTAACAATGAGAATTACTGTTCCAATTTAAACCATACACACACTGCACCCTTTCATTAATGAAATCATTACCGTTTCAAAACATGAAGGCCGTGCCAGTGCCAGGGTCAAACACCCTCTGTGTTATAATGCAACCTATCATAGGACTATTTCACCTGCAAGAGACTATTTCACCCGCTTAGGTCATGTGGACCCGTAATGAGTCATCGGTACACGATACTCGCATCACGCATAGCTAATCCATGACTTATATATATCCCGAGAATTTAACCCGCCCGAGTCAAATACCGACCCGCCGTGAGTGTGTACCACTCACCCCCATGGGGAGCTAACCCATGGTATCCTTGAAATAAGTTGCCGGACCTTTATGGAGGGACGCGGAGATGTGGAAATATGACACTTGCACGAATGTCTATATGAGCAACCCATATGCAAGCAAACCAAGGCAAAACCATGCATTTACACAAATCAAGACAATTACCATGCCTTTATTTTTGTCATAAACCAAGACAATACCATGCCTTCTTTTTACATAAACCAAGACAATTACCATGCCTTCTTTTTACATAAACCAAGACAATTACCATGCCTTCTTTTCACATAAACCAAGACAATTACCATGCCTTCTTTTCACATAAACCAAGACAATTACCATGCCTTCTTTTTTTACATAAACCAAGACAAATCCTTATTTAAGCAAGCCAAAGTACTTATCAAGGCACACATAGAATAATTCTCATTTAACAAGATAAAGTACTTATCAAGGCACAAATAGAATAATTCTCTTTTAACAAGCCAAAGTACTACGTACGTACATTCTTTTCAAAAGACTCCTTTTTATGTAAAACCCCAAGATACTAACACCCGTAGTATCAAGGCGTGTCTATTTTCAAAGTAAGTTACTACACTTTTAGAAACTCATTTCAAAGCTTGAAACCAAGTAACTTCAATTTTTCACAATCTAGGCAACTTATGCCCATTAATCAAAATAGACAACTTTCTTAACCTTCCATAAAGCCGTTATAACCAACTTCCCATAAAGTCGTTATAACCCTTTATGGTTTTAGACCAATTCATTCCTTTTTATATCCAAGAGACTTACACTTTTAAAACCAAGTATCACATACTTACAAATCAAGTTTCTTAACTTTCAAAATACTTCAAGTCTCTTATTATTTAGAAATCAAGTTACTTAACTTTAGAAATCAAGTTTCTTCTACTTTTTAATCTCAAGTAACTCACACCTTTAAAACAATTTACTTCTCTTAAATCATGTCATTTCTCCTCTTTTAAATCAATTAAGTAAATCACTCCTTTTACTCCCCTAAAGTCATTATAACAACCTTTAAGTTTTGGAACTAAGGCACTAGCCAAAAGATTTGGAAACCACTTCATTTTCAAGACTCTATGTACTTTAAGTAAAATACTTTCACTTTTGAGAATCCAAACTTCACTAAGGAAATGGATTATAACAACTTACAATTTAAACATCAAAGTACAATCAAGAAAGTATATAGAACAAATTCTATATTAGGCAATCCAAGTACAACCAAGGAATGGATCATTTAAGGAGTAGAACTTACTTTCTTTATCTTAAGGAATCATGCTAGAAGAAGAGGAGATGGTTCACATACCTTTTCGGCTTAATCCACAAGCTAAGTCGAATACGCCGCACGTAGAATTATCAACCTATAATGGCCACAACATGACTATCAATTTCTAGCTTTTAACGTAGAATAATACTAAGTATACGGTCTCTTATTCTACGGAAAATTGGGCAGCACCTCCTTTGTTTCTACATACTTTTCCACCTTTTTCAAGGCCCGATAATAAATAACCAACACGCCACATTTAAGGCTCAATACAACAACCAACCAAAGGGGATTACACGCCTTACAATACGTGTAAAATTCTGCCCCACAATTCATACGAAGTAGTTTAATATCCAAAGTCATTTCTCGGCTAACTTTATACAACAACACAAGTCCTTTCCAAATTCTTTTTCAATCCAAGTTCTTAGGTCTAACATGTTATATAGTCATAAACAAAACTTCAACAACTACAATTTCCTTCTTAATATAACATGTGACGACTTATACTAATAATCAAATTGAATTGTAATCTTAAGGCTAAACATACTAGTTTTCGGATTAGGGTTCCAACAGTCAATACACTTATCAAACTTCATACTGTATACCTCATGCTTGCTAATATCCATAACTACAATGATAAGTAAACTTTAATTGCTAAAACGACAAGATTTATACCTTTACAAGCCCCTAAAATTTCCAAGATTCAAAGTCGCTCCTTAGAAATTCTTAGCTCCTTTCATTTACACTCCAATCCGCTATTTGAAGCCTTTAGAAGTTCACAACCAACTTCTCTTCCATTTCCAATCCAAACTTGTGAAAACGACTTAGGTTTTCGCCTTGCGACTAACGTGAAAACGTTATTTTTCTGAAATCTTTCTATTGAGTTATCCTTACAATACCCTTAGGGACCTTGGGTTAATGTCTTGTGAATAATGGATCAAAACTACAAATTTTTTGTGTGGATAATGTCACAAACCCGAGAGCTCTTCCAATGAACAAGAATGTTGTGTTTTTTTCTAAGTGTTGGAAGACCTTGTCTTGCTACTAGTGTGGCATATAAAACACAATGGAAGGCTTAGATTGCAACACTTGAGTTGCTAGGATGAAGAACAATTAATGTTAAGCCAAGTGGACAAGTTGACAAGTCAACAATCTCAAGCTTGAAGACTTATTCATCCACAAGGGTCAATGACCATTCTAACCTTGAATTTTTTGTCCAAGACCATGTGGGGGAGGTGCCACGTGTCGCCCTCCCATTCGTCCATAAAATTCCGTAACCCTCGTGGGCCCTCCAAAACGTAAAATTCCTCGGGTGGGCCCCACGTGACCAAATCCGTAAAAAATAAATTTCCATAATGTTAATAAGTTCCATACTCTTCAAATAATGCATTTTGAGAATCCAATTCTCAACAATGAACATTTTTCCTTTCCGACGCTTGAAAGATTTTCCGTCGGAAAAACAATTCTTCCTTTCGTACCAATTTTCAAGTCTTGATTCCTTACGTACATTCTCTTATACATGTCCTGGACTTACGGGGTGTAACAACTACAATATGAATGGGACTAAAGCGACATTGTCGAAGTTACATAATATGTTGAAAACTTTTGAATCTTCGACCTCTAAGACCAAGCCTATTCTGATGGTTGGCTCCTCTAGTCGCCCCAAACCTAAAGGTAAGGGACAACAGAAGGGGAAGGGCAAAGGTGTTGCTCCGGCATCAGCAATGAAGCCCAAGGGAGGGGCAAAGAAGAAGAAGAAACTGCCGACATCGGATGTTTGCATGAATTGCAACAGGAAGGGGCATTGGAGAAAGGATTGCACAGCTCCAGGCGGAGGAATGACACCAGGTGCTAATGTGCAAGGTATGTTTGTAATTGAAATTAATCTATCTATAAATGATTCTCATTCCTGGGTACTTGATACTGCTTGTGGCTCACACATTTGTACAAATGTGCAGGGGCTAACTGATAACAGGAAGGTCGAGCCTCGCGAGGTGGACCTGCGCGTCGGAAATTGAGTACGAATTTCTGCAGAGCGCGTGAGAACTTATAGGATAGATTTACCTTCTGGCAAAGTTTTAATGTTGAACAATTGTTTTTATGTTCCTTCTTTGACAAGAAATATTATTTCCATTCATGTACTTGATTCAGAGGCTTTTTCCTCAAACACGTCTAATGGCAATATGGTTTTGACTTTAGATAATGTTGTATATGGAAATGCGTCTCTTGTGAATGGATTTTATACATTAAACTGCCACAGGGAAATTTTCAATGTACAAAATAAAAGGGCTAAATTAAATGAAAGAAATTTTACATACTTATGGCATTGCAGACTTGGTCATATCAACCAAACAAGGATAGAATGGTTGAGGAAATTAAATTACCTCAAACCATTTGACTTACAATCTTATGGTAACTGTGAATCCTGTTTGAAAGGTAAGATGACCATTAAACCTCTTTCTGGAAAGTGGATCCGTGTCAAGGAGGTGCTTGAGTTGGTACATACAGACGTTTGTGGACCATTTTCGACTCAAGCTAGAGAGAGTTTCTCTTACTTCATCACTTTCACAGACAACTTATCATGGTTTGGAAATGTGTATCTTATGAGACACAAATTCGAGGCTTTTGGGAAGTTTAAGAAGTTTAAGTGTGAAGTTGAGAAACAGCTCTCAAAGAGTATCAAGACTCTCCGATCTGATCACGGTGGTGAATACTTAAGTAAAACGTTTCTTGACTACTTAAAGCTTCATGTGGTTCATTCTGAATGGACACCACAAATGAATGATGTTGTCGAGAGGAGAAACCGAACTTTGCTTGACATGGTTCGTTCCATGATGAGCTTTTCAGTTCTTCCTACATACCTTTGGGGATACGCTATTTGACCTCAATATATGTTCTAAATAGAGTTCCATCTAAATCAGTCGAAAAGACATCATATGAGGTATGGTGTGGCAAGAAACCACCACTTAGACACATGAGGCCCTGGCGGTGTCCTGTATATGTCAAGAAGTTGATCACTGATAAGTTGGAATCTAAAAGTGAGAAATGTTACTTTGTTCGGTATCCGAAGGAAACTAAGGGATACTATTTCTATCTTCCTGGAGAACATAAAATATTTTTTTCTAGGAACGCAATTTTCCTCGAAGATGAATATGTCTACAAGGATGAGAGTTGCACGGAGATAGAACTTGAAGAAATTCAAGAACAAGGTAACAAAGAGGTTGAATCCTTGCCCAATAATAAAGACAAGAATTCAGTGGGAGCTTCTAGTGAAGATTGGGTGTTTAGGGTACCCCATTCGGCCAGTGGGAGTGCTACTAGGAGTAATGCAGAAATGCAAGATCTTCCGGCACAGACCTTGGGAGCAAGTGCACCAGTTGTATTTTCTCCCATTCAGGAAAGACATGAAAATGATATTCCTGAAAGCTCTAATGTTGGTGGATCGACCAAAGCGAGAACTACTCACGATCGAACATACCATGGCGAACTACAAGACAATCAACTCCGTAGGTCCACTAGATCTCATCGTCATCCGGAAAGACTAAATCTGCTTGTGAAAACACAAAATGAGCTAGATATTCCAGATGATGACGAGCCTAGAACCTGTCACGACCCAACCCCGGGGCCACGACTGGTACCCTACCGGGGTACCCTGTCAGGTATATGTCAGAGAATAGCAGCGGGACATACATAACACCTAACTTATAAAAAGGTAAACATCACTGGCCAGCCGATAAGGCTGCCTTCCATAAAACATTCTTTAAACGAAAGTATAGTAGTACAACGGGTTCTTGTAGCCCAAAACACCTAGGTGACCACAGACCTCTAAAGATAACAACTGTGGCGGGACAGGGCCCCGCCATACCCCTGAATGTACAAAATACCTATAGCATCAGGGAATATCCGTACCAATAGACAAGCTTCCGGAGGATGGAGCTTCGACCGAATAGTGATCCTAAGAACGAGGATCCTCAATCTGCTTACCCTTACCTGCGGCATGAACGCAGCCCCCGAGGAAGGGGGTCAGTACACAATATGTACCAAGTATGTAATGCTGGAAAATACTGTAATAATGATATCATAAGTCTAAGAGTAAGCTGGAGTCATGGAAGACAATAAAATACCTTTTACTGTGCCTTACTAACAATGAAAGTGACAAGTATATAAATATAATCTCGCATAAAATAGGGGCCTTAGGATCAAAGCAGGTACCTCGCCAGTAGTATCAATAAGCACCCTACTCGTGGGACTATTTCACCGCATGGGTCCCTGTGGATCCGCGTGAGGTATTCCTCGCGTAAGGCATACCGCACGTGGGACTATTTCACCGCGTAAGCCTATAAGGACTCGCGTGAGGTATTCCTCGCATCGTGGGTAGCAAATCCACGGGCAGGTGGTATAACGATCTTGGGGACTTACCCGCCGGATATACTCTTACCGGCGGATGGTATAACGATCTTGGGGACTTTCCCCTCAGATATACTCTTACACTGAAGCAGCTGGTATAACGATCTTAGGGCTTGCCCCTCAGATATACTCTTACACTGAAGAAGGTGGTATGACGATCTTGGGGCTAGCCCCTCAGACATACTCTTACCCTGGAGAAGGTGGTATAACGATCTTGGGGCTTGCCCCTCAGATATACTCTTACCCTAGCTCAAACTGTCATAATATCATAATCATAAATAAGTTAAGAAAACTTATAACTTCTTATTAGTCTTGTTCGTATACCCTCTCATTTTAGTTTACTTAAGGCACTTAACCATATCTTTAATAAAAGAAAACCGGGAATTTAACCCAAGTACTACATACTTCAATTCTTTTAAAAGTGACTCTTTTTCATACATAAAGCTCTTGGGCAATTGATGCCTTAAAATCAATTTGCCTCACCATATACTTATCTTACTTAGAGTAAATCTCTTCTCATTAACCTTTTATGAAGCTAATAAACCAACTTCCCATAAAGTTGTTATATTAACTCTACACTTTAGTAAAATCATACTTTTCCCCTAACTAAGGGACTTATACATTCTTAAAACAAAACAAGTCATTATATACTTAAAACAAGTATGAATACCAAATCTTGTACGTCTACCGTACTACATAGTTTCATCTATTCATGCTCAGGAGATAGGAAAGCTTCACATACCTCTTTGGCCAATCCACTTGCTAAGTCCAAACTACCGCAAGTAATATGTCAACCTAAAATAACCATGATACGTTTATTAACCTCTAATCTTAATGTAGAACAATCCAAGTTCAAAGTCACTAAATTCTATGGAAAATTGGGCAGCATTTCCTTTGTTTCTACTCACTTTGCCACCTTTCTCAAGGCCGAATTTATCATCCAATTGCCACATTTAAGGCTCAATCAATCCAACCATTCAAAGGGGATTACACACCTAAACTTGGGTGTGTAAAATTCTGCCCCATAAGTTACAACAATTCACTTAACAATTCTAAGGTAGTTTTTAGGCTACAACATGCTCATAATCTCTTCTTAACCCATTTTTCATATCCAAACCACATTTCTAGCATGCAATGACTCTAAGAGCATTATTTACTACCACAAGTTCTTTCTTCTTAACATGCAACACTATAAACTAAATCTAAAGGAAGAATCATTACCTTAGAGTTTTAGCCAAACTTATTCCAAATATCTTGCTAGCTTCCTTGTCAAGAACACCACCACAAGCTAGCCACAAGCTTATTTTTGTTCTTAACTTTTGATTTTCATTAGGCTTTGATTTCCTTTGGAATTGTAGAGAGAAGGAGAAGCTGATTTTTAGAGAGAGGGAGAGAAATTGGAAGATGACCAAGTCTTCAAGACTTGGTCAATATATTGCATGCAAGAAATCAGATGGGGGGGGGGACACTTGTCACCCTCCCAAGGTCTTTTAAAAGAAAAATCTGACTTTTCTAAGTTTTTCCGCCCAAAAATCCCGCCTCGGCGCCGCGGCCATGGCCACTGAAACCTCCGCCTCTCTGAACTTTCGCGCGCGCTGCATCCTGGAGCCGGGCGCTGCAACTTCAGCGACCCCTCAGTACTTTCGGCGCGCGACTCGCATCCGCGCCGCGCCCGCGCTTTGTCCGAACACATTTTTGTCCGATCACGACTGAACTTGTAACTCTCATAACTTCCTACTCCGACGTCCTATCGACGAACGGTTGGTTGCGTTGGAATCTAGACTCCACGAACTACGCCCTAGGCCTTTGAAACACTTAGGAACTCTCAATGTATCGGGTCATAACCCGCATCAAGGTTGACTAAAACCCGTCCGGAATAATCCGTCAACCTATCCTTTGAAAATTTTAAGTCTTACATGCTTTCGTACGCTCTCATACGTAGGGTCAGAACTACGGGGTATAACAGAACCTACAGCGAAGCAGTGCTAGAAATTGATTCGAAGAGATGGCAAGAAGCTATGAAATCCGAAATGGAATCTATGTATATCAATCAAGTGTGGAACTTGGTTGATTTGCCAAATGAGGTTAAACCCATAAGATGCAAATAGGTCTTCAAGAAGAAGATTGATGCATCTGGCAAGGTTCAGACTTATAAAGCTAGACTAGTGGCTAAAGGTTTTACACAGCGTCCTGGTGTGAATTATGATGAAACATTTTCACCGGTGGCTAAGATAAAGTCTATTCGGATTTTGCTTGCGATAGCTGCACATTATGATTATGACATTTGGCAGATGGACGTCAAAATAACATTCCTCAATGGTAATCTAATTGAGGAAGTGTATATGAAACAACCCGAGGGTTTTTCATGTGAGTCCAGACCAAATGCTATGTGCAGGCTACAGAAGTCTATTTATGGACTTAAGCAAGCCTCTAGGAGTTGGAACATTTGCTTTGACAATGCTATCAAATCTTTTGATTTTGTCAGAAGCAAAGAGGATCCTTGTGTTTATTTCTAACGCAGGGATGAATGTATTGTCTTCATTAGTATATATGTTGATGACATATTGATAATGGGAGATAATCAGACCCTCATGCAGTCATTTAAGGATTGGTTGTCCAAGACCTTCATGATGAATGATTTAGGTGAAGCCTGCTACATTATGGGAATTAGGATCTATAGAGATAGACCTAATAGATTGTTGGGGCTATCACAGTCACTCTACATAGACAAAGTGCTTAGACGTTTTTTAATGGAGAATCCAAGAAAGGCGGTCTTCCGATGGGTCAAGACATCAAATTATCAAAGAAGGGCCACCCTTCTAATGCTATTGAACTTGAGCGCATGAAGAAGATCCCATATGCTTCGGCTATAGGATCAATCATGTATGACATGACCTGTATTAAGCCAGATATGACCTTTGCACTTAGTATGACCTGCAAGTTCCAGCAGAATCCTCGCGAGGAACACTGGAAAGCAGTCAAGAATATTCTCAAGTACCTCAGGCGTACTAAAATTACTTCTTAGTCTATGGTGGAGTTGATGAGCTGGTTGCCACTGGGTATACCTATGCTAGTTTCCAGATAGATGTTGATGATTTCAAATCTCAGTCTGGTTACACGTTAATTTTCAACGGAGGTGCAGTAAGCTGGAAGTGTTCCAAACAGGCTACTATTGCAGACTCGACTACTGAAGTAGAGTACATTGCTGGATCGGAAGCTGTCGCGATTTCTGAGTTCCTGAAGGAACTAGGGGTTGTTTCGAGTGCTAGTTGTCCAATAACCATTTATTGTGACAACAGTGGTGCCATTGCACAGACAAAAGAACCAAGATCAACAAACAGAAACAATCATGTACCAATGAAGTACCACATCCTGAGAGAGATGGTGGAAGCTGAAGATATCAAGATAGATTATATTACCACAGACAATAATCTAGCCAACTCGTTTACTAAACCATTAATCTTGGTGAAACATAATGGTCATTTTGAGAACATGGGTATTAGATATGTTGGTGATTGGCTATAGGGCAAGTGGGAGATTGAAAGTATATGTATGTCCTAGAGACAATCTGTATTAGAACACAATGTACTGTTACACCCCGTAAGTCCAGGACATGTATAAGAGAATGTATGTAAGGAATCAAGACTTGGAAATTAGTACGAAAGGAAGAATTGTTTTTCCGACGGAAAAATCTTCCGAACGTCGGAAAGGAAAAATGTTCGTTGTTGAGAATTGGATTCTCAAAATGCATTATTTGAAGAGTATGAAACTTATTAACATTATGAAAATTTATTTTTACGGATTTGGTCACGTGGGGCCCACCCGAGGAATTTTACGTTTTGCGGGGCCCACGAGGGTTACGGAATTTTATGGCGAATGAGAGGGCGACACGTGGAACCCCCACATATGGTCTTGGACGATTTTGGTAAGGGTAAAATGGTCATTTACCATCAAGGAAGATAAGTCTTGCTAGCTTGAGATTGTTGACCAAGTCAACTTGTCCACTTGGCTTTACATTAATTGCTCCTCATCCTAGCCCACAAGTGTATTAATATAAGCCATCCAATGTGTTATATAAGCATACTACTAGTGCAAGACTAGTCTTAAACACTTAGAAAAATTAGAGAACATTTGTGCAAGAACAATAGCTCTCGGGTTTGAGGTCCATTTCACAAGAAAAATTTGTAGTTTTGATCCATTATTCACAAGACTTAAACCCAAGGTCCCTAAGGGTATTTCAAGGATATCTCAATAGAAAGATTTCGGAAAAACGGCGTTTTCGTATTAGTCGCAAGGCGGAAACTTAAGGAGTTCTTCAACTTTGAAGTTGGAACTTGAAGATGGGTTCTTCATAGGCTTCTAAGGAGTGCTTGGAGCGGATTGGAACATAAGGAAAGGAGCTAAAAATTGCTAAGGCGCGACTTTGAATCTTGGAATTTTTAAGGGCTTATAAAGGTATAAATCTTGTCGTTTTAGTAGTTAAGGTTTTTTTATCGTTGTAGCTATGGATATTAGCAAGCATGAGTTATTTATTATGAAGTTTGATAAGTATATTGGCTATTGGAACCCTAATCCGAAAACTAGCATGTTAGCCTTAAGACTACAATTCAAGTTGATTATTAGTTTAAGTCGTCGCATGTTGTATAAAGAAGGAAATTGTAGTTGTTGAAGTTGTTTATAACTATATAACATGTTAGACCTTAGAACTTGGAATTGGAAAAGGATTGGAAAAGACTTTGAATTGTTGGTTATGTTGTTGGCCGAGAATGGCTTGTGAGTATTAAACTACTTGGTATGAATTGTGGGGCGGAATTTTACACGTATTGTAAGGCGTGTAATCCCCTTTGATTGGTTGGTTGTATTGAGCCTTAAATGTGGCGTGTTGGTTATTGTATTCGGCCTTGAAAAATGTGGCAAAGTAAGTAGAAACAAAGGAAGTGCTGCCCGATTTTCCGTAGAATTAGAGACCGCTTACTTAGTATTATTCTACGTTAGAGACTAGAAATTGATAGTCATGTTGTGACCATTATAGGTTGACAATTCTACGTACGGCGTATTCGGCTTAGCTTGTGGATTTAGCCGAAAAGGTATATGAAATATCTCCTCTTCTAGCATGATTCCTTAAGATAAAGAAAGTATGTCCTACTCCTTAAATGATCCATTCCTTGGTTGTATTTGGATTGCCTAAAATAGAATTTGTTCTATGTACTTCCTTGATTGTACTTTGATGTTTAAATTGTAAGTTGTATAATCCATTTCCTTAGTGAAGTTTGGATTCTTAGAAGTGAAAGTATTTTACTTAAAGTACATAGAGTCTTGAAAAGGAAGTGGTTTCCAAACCTTTTGGCTAGTGCCTTAGTTCCAAAACCTAAGGGTTGTTATAATGACTTTAGGGGAGTTAAAGGAGTGATTTACTTAATTGGTTTAAAAGAGGAGAAATGACATGATTTAAGAGAAGTAACTTGTTTTAAAGGTGTGAGTTACTTGAGGTTTAAAAGTAGAAGAAACTTGTTTTCTAAATATTAAGAGACTTGAAGTATTTTGAAAGTTAAGAACTTGATTTGTAAGTATGTGATACTTGGTTTTAAAAGTATAAGTCTCTTGGTTATAAAAGGAATGGATATGTCTAAAACCATAAAGGGTTATAACGACTTTATGGGAAGTTGGTTATAACGGCTTTATGGAAGGTTAAGAAAGTTGTCTATTTTGATTAATGGGCATAAGTTGCCTAGATTGTAAAAATTTGAAGTTACTTGATTTCAAGCTTTGAAATGAGTTTTCTAAAAGTGTAGTAACTTACTTTGAAAAATAGACATGCCTTGATACTACGTGTGTTAGTATCTTGGGGTTTTACATAAAAATGAGTCTTTTGGAAAGAATGTACGTACGTAGTACTTTGGCTTGTTTAATTGAGAATTATTCTATGTGTGCCTTGATAAGTACTTTGGCTTGATTAATTGAGAATTATTCTATGTGTGCCTTGATAAGTACTTTGGCTTGTTTAATTGAGAATTATTCTATAAGTGCCTTGAGTTTATAAAATGAAAGTCTAAAGAATTTATGAACTTGCCTATGTGTGCTGGTGATAGCCTTTGAGTGCAAGTATTATGTTTTATTACGTTGTCGCGACTCTCGGTTGGAGGGTCGATGCTTGTTGTAAGTTACTTGGGCATCGACAGTGATGTGGGATTCCACGGGTATGCTTCCATTATTTGGCGTTACTCGCGGACATGCTTATACGATGTGGGATTCCGGCACGTGACCGTAAGCGGGTTAGAATCCGGTTGTTTGTATTACCCTATGGTCATGCTTATACGATGTGGGATTCCGGCACGCGACCACGTGGGATATTGTTGTTCCATGGATCGCCTCCATGAGATTTAGTAGCGAGTTGAATCGGTAGTTAGCTCACCGTGCCGCCCTTTCGATTGATGACGCAGTCGATCTGTAGATAGCTTTCGTACTTGCCCCGTCGATGCTATTGCACGCTTTAGTCTGAGACTCCGGTAGATAGCTTGCGCGCCGGCCATATCTCGCTCGCAGTTGGATCCGTAGTTAGCTTTGACTTTCCCGCCGCTTGTTGACGCAGGTTGGATCTGGTAGTTGTCTTTTGTACTTGCCCCCGTCCGTTTTATGATACAGGTTGGATCTGATGGTTCGTTTTCCTACTTGACCCGTACAATTTTTAGGACACAGGTGGGACTTGGTGTTCATGTATGCCTATTGGTGTTATATTATATCATGGACTGCCGGCAGTGAGGAAGGATTCCACGGGCATGATTGATATTATGGGCGTGAGACCCATGGTTATTTTAGTAATGACTTTGAGGGCATGCGTCCCTGACTTGATATGACTGCTTATGTATTGTCTACTGTAGGTTGGCTATCATACATGTCTCATGTTTTGTTTAGAAATTATGATTTCATTACGCATTTCATCGCTTCACATACTTGGTACATTCTTCGTCTTGACCTCCTTGGCTGCGTTCATGCCGCAGTTTAGTCTGCTGTTTGGTGATCGGCAGTGTAGGACCGCTTTCGAGTTTTGGATAGCTCCTTCATTCGGGAGTTTATCTTTTGGTATAAGTTCTTTCGATGCGGGCTTTTTATGCGATTATGGGTACGGCGGGGCCTTGTCCGTCATAGTTCGAGATAAATCTTGAAGTCCGTATTCATATGTGATTGGACTCATATGCGGTGTAGTGTCTTTTATTTATGTATATTATATGGCGGCGCATCGGCTTTGCCTTACGCACGTCGTTGGCTTAAAAAAAAAGAGGTGTTATTTAAATTCGCGCTTTACTTATGTCATTAGTAGAAGGGTGCCAGTAGGGCACGATCCACTTGAGGTTCGGGGTGTGACATGTACTTTATACATATTCGTATTTATATTAATGATGATTAATATTATGACATTTTGCATTTGTTGAATTATTAATTGATTGTTTATAATATTCTATAAATGCATCCCTAGAGGTTATGTGTTTATTAATGATGTGATAATTAATATTATAACGTAACTCTTAAATTACCTCGACTAAAGATCATCGAAATTGGGATATCGATGATATGCGATACGTCGACATGTGGTCTGCATCATATCCTTAGGGGATGTAGTATGTCTCACTTGCTACGAGTTATGACAACTCGTGATGGACGCATGAATACTTGTTGAAGTATTGGTATGTCCTGCTGATGTACTGTTTTGTTATATGTTTATAATGTCATCGGTGTGTGAGCGATAAAAGTCCTTAGACTTGAGGTCAATATCACCTTATTTACGGAGTAATGTACTTTGATCATGTCCTAAGCTCAAATGCCTTATAGGTTGAGACGCGGCTTGTTTTGGGTGCATTACGAAGTAGATTAAAGGTGGTATGTGAGCCAAGAAAGGATTCATTCCTTGAATTTATATTCTAGTGAATACTCAGGTACTCATATGGTGTTAGGTTGACTAAGTCATTGGCCGATGCAATGGACATGTCTGTGATATGGTCTTGTTGTCAACTAATATAGATGGGTTATAATAATCAAGCCATTTGGATAGACACTTGACAGATCCTAAGCTTGATTGAGTGTGTCATGAATGAAATGATTTTATCTTCCCACATAGAGGTTCAGTTCACATAGTTTGTGTAGCTAAACTTTACATATTGGGTTCGTCTTCCGGCGCAGTCTAGGAGTTCCGTGAGGATCCTAATGTAATTAGTGACGATATGTAAAGTCCTGAAGGGTACCACTAAGTCAAATGTTCTGTCGATTGAAGGATGTAATTAGAAGGAGATACCTATATGTTCGGTTGATGACCGGGACATTAAAATGGGAAAATGGGCAGAAAATAGGACGGGACCGCGGTGCCTTGATTCAGGACCGCGGTGCCAGGAACACGTGCCAGCACCGCAGTGCCTCTTGCTGAGGACCGCGGTGCCATGACGTGGCCTGGCAGTCCGAATTCTGCCCAGTTCGTTTCTGCTGGGTCTGGCCCTACTGAAACCCTTGAGCTCTTATTTTATCCTATAAATAGGAGGCTCCTCTTCTCATTTTAATAATCTAAAACCTAAGAGAGGTCAATCTCTTCTAAAACTCTGTCAGAATCCATAACATTCCTGACTTAGCAAATTACATCACAGTTCTCTGAACTTACAAATCGAGGGACGTTTGCGTGTGCACCCTCGGACTACAAAGTAACAAATTCAACTGCTTGGCTGATTGCTGCTTCGAATGTAAGTCTTCTGTCGAAGTTTTTTCATTAATTCTGTGCTTTGTATTTTCATTACTTATCATACTACAGTTCGACCGACGTCGGGTTTGAAACATAAAATTTTAAATTCCGCTGCGTGTACGAACCCGACGTAAACACCTACACTCGAGTAAGTTGATATCCTTTTTTACTTCACCAGGAAATCTAGTCAAGAGAGCCAGTAATGTCGGCTGCATATATAAACCCTGTCTATAATATACAAATCACAAACTAACTTTAAGATTCATGTGCACCAAGGTACTGCCACAAAAGAGAGAAGTAGAATCCAACTGAGACTCAAGGCCTGATAACACTAGTTAGGCATCACTATACTGAGGAATACACTTTAACTCCTATTTTTACAACTAATCTTACCCCAAAATGAATTATCAAAACCACCCTCTCATATTATTTTTGATAACCGTGGTGTCCAGGCCAGCGGCGCGCACCTCGATTAATTCCGCGGGATATCTGTCACCTCCCACCAACAACATGTACATGGTAACTCTGTCTACCAAGGCTAGAACAAATAAAAAGAAATATTTTGTCTCTATTGACAATTAAACCTAAGACCTCATGTTGCTCAACCACTTCATTGACTAGTGTGCCACATCCTTTGGTGCAAAACCACCTCTCATTTATTAAAGTTATATTCCTTTTCAAGTTTCAGGGGATAGCATTCTAATTAGATTTCTACATACAATGTGAAATCAACTACTCCAGGTTTATCAACTGTAATCAATTCAAAAATAGAAACTAGAAAACAAAAAACGCCTTTCTAATCCTTGTTACACAGTATTAGGACGGAAATAAATCACCATGCATTCTCTTTTTCTAAATATAATTGAAGGAAACTCCTACTTGTAGGCTATAGCTTGAATGGAATTGTTTTTCTTTTAATTTTCTCCTTTTTGTTATGATTTCTTGCCTTCATTACGCTTGTAATATGAAATGGATATACAGTCACCTCGGATACCTCCCAAAAAAGGTTTTTTAAAGAAATATAATTAACTGATTATATGACCAAAACAAACAAACATTATTTCAAAACCCTCCAAAAATCATATTCTATTGATCCACCCAGGACTCCAAATCAGTGATAGGAAGACATCAACAACTCACCATAGACTCCAAATCAAGCTCTCCAAGTGCTCAAACCGCGATGCTCAACTCGTGCTCGGATATGTACCTGCACACAGAAGGTACAACAAGTGTAGACTGAGTACAAAAAGCACGTATACCAAACAACATATCCTAGCTATAGGGTTGGCGAGGGTTGGTACTTTTCGATACTTCTTTATTTGCTTAGTTAGTTAAGATATATATAGTTCAAAAGCGTTTAACCTTGTAAATAAGATTTTACGATGAAGTCAACCACAAAGATCATCACTGTTATCAAGAGTCATCATAAAGTTCCAATATTTACTCAAGAGGGTCAAGTATAACCATAAAGATCCAATTTATGCCTAATTAGGGCATCTAAAGCCACAAAAGTTCCATCGTTTCATCTTTTACTATTACACCCCGTAGTTCTAGGGCATATAAGTGAGAACGTAAGTAAAGAAATAAGATATAAAGGTTGGAAGGAAAGTATATTTACATTTTCGGATATGAAAATTTTTTGGATAAAAAAAAATGTGACGACCGAAATTATATTAGCGGTTGAATTCTTTCCAAATGGAGTTATGGACTTAGGATTGTATTTTTAAATCTTGGGATTAAGAATATGAGCCAATTGAAAATTTCACAATTTTGGGGGGGGGGGGGGGGTGTCCATCGAAAATAGTAAGATTTGACTAAGTGTGGATTAATTAAGTCTTGGTATTATGGAGTGTATCCATCGAAAATATTGAGAAATGACTAAGTGTGGGAGATATTTTATGTATTGTGAAGACAAGTGGACAAGTGGGTCCCCCTCCACTTGTGCTACAAGCACCAACTATATAGATAAGTTTTGCAAGACTTTAGCTCACAATAATATTTTCATCTTCAACCTCTCTTCTTCCTTCCTTCACCTTCAAGATTTCGAAATTCCCTAATAATGTGAAGAACAAAGTTTAGTTATTTTCCAAGATTAAGCATTCTACCTAAGTTCTAAGCTAAGGTTAATACTCCTAATGGTGGTCACGGTTTTGGACATATTTTGTCCAAGAAACCTAAGCTTGTTTATGAACTTTTTGGAAGTAAAAAAAGAAGGCAAGATGGTTACAAGTTTGTAGTGGATACATGTGTGTGATTGGAACTTGAAGAAGTCGAGCTAAGACAAAACTGTGGGCTGAATCTAAGTGGATTGTTTTGGGCAAAATTGAGGTAAGAGTTCTTCTTCTTTTAAGGTAATTGGATATTACATGATGTTATAATTAAGAGATGAACTTGTGTTAAGAGAATTGGAGAATAAGAAATGCATGAGGTTGTTTAGCATGTTGGCCGAAATCTAGACAGTTTTGGTTGTCGGATTTCGTTGGTTATTATTGTTGTTATGAACGTCACTACTTGCATGTTAAAATGAAGGAAATATTGTTATTGATAGTTGATATGATTTATATTGAAGTATTGGAACTTGGATTTGATTATAAGGAATATTGAAAAGGGCTTTGGATTGTAGTTGTTGGCCGAGAATACCATTAAAACCGTAGGATATTGTTGTGCAGTTTTAGGGACTGTTTTGTGGCGTTGGAATGCTGGAAATTCAGTGGTCATTATGCATATTTAAATGTGGTAAAAGCTAATGTAGGTCCTAAAGGATTAAGGGTATATAAATGTGTTGTAAGCTTCACATTTTACCCTCGTTGTTGTTGGATTATGGACTGATTTTAGTGGACTGTTTTACGTGGATTATGAGGATGATTTTACGTGAGAAATAGGTGTGTGAATCACCTTGGTTAACTATTTGGTTGTGACCTTAATTGGTGCTTGGTTATTGATGAAATTGGCCTTCTTGAAAGGTGGAAAAGTACGTATAAGTAGGGGAAGTGCTGTCCAAATTTTTATAAGAAAAGAGAGCCATTACTTGGTATTGACCTACACTAGTAAGCATGGAGTTGATATACATGTTATTGTATTTATAGGTTGAAGTACTACTTGAGGCGGATTTTAGATTGTTGAGTTGGTTAGTTCGCCGATAATGTATGTGAACCCCTTCCTTCTTTCTTTTGGCATGTTCTACGTATGAACCATAACTGTGGTATTGTTTCAAAAGTTATTCTACTCTTAGAAGTTAAGGAGTATTCATGTTATTGATTATATGCTGAAAGCATGTCTAAATTATTCATAAGTTCTTGTCATGTCTTATGAGAGATGTTGGTAAGAGTTTTTAGTAAGCATTGGAGTCGAGTTGATCTTGCTAAATTACAACACTAATGAGAAAAGGTATCGAACAAGCCATTGCAGCGTTAAATGAAAAATGTATGGACAATCAATTATATTGAAATGGTTAGACTTCCATATGCAAAGAAACTAAGATATAACCAGTTCGTTTTACATTTTCTAGGTTCACAGCTGATTAGATAAGATCATTATTAATATATAACCTACTAACGGCTCATAAAATGAATTAATTTGGCAATTCGGATCGGTTATCACCATGCAAATATTTCCATAATGTTAGCCAGAGGAGGGAGACGAATTTAGATTATCGAGTTGATACAGACGACAAACGGTATGTGAACTCTTCCTTTCTTCTTTGAGCATGAACTTTATAAAATGAGTGTACGGTGGACATACGTGTTTTAAATGAATCTAGATTTCATGTGGTACATGATATGGTAGTGACTTGATTTTAAAAGTATACTTGACTTGATTTTAAAAGTGTAAGTTACTTGATTTACAAGTGTAAGTGTCTTGATTGTAAAAAAGTGTATGTAACTTGATTTTAAAAAGTGGAAGTGCCTTGATGCTACAAGTGCTAGTGTCTTGGGGTTTTATAAATAAAAGGAGGTACGGTGGACGTACATAGTACTTTTGGGTTCAAGTCCCTAATGATACATGATATGACTCTTTTTATAAAATGAATGTACGGTGGACGTACATAGAACTTTTGGGTTCAAGTCCCTAATATTACATGATATGATAGTGTCTTGGTTTTTCTAAAATGAAGGTTCTTTTTAATGGTTTTATTGAGAGTCCAATGATGATTTAAATTGCACATAGTTGCTTATGATAGCTATATGTGTACAATCCTTTATGGGTGGACCGTGTCCCAGAGTGGACAGAGCAGTATATCTTACATGACTCTACTGTGTCCCAGAATGGGTCGGGCAGTATACCTTATATGTTCATCGCGACCGTCGCTAGATGGGCCGGACAGTATATGGCAAAGTGTTTACCGCGTCACTCACTAAAAGGCCGGGACATGTTATACTGATGATTCCACCGAGTCCCTCACTTAAGGGCCGGGATGCGTTATATGAAAACAGATACGACGACTCTCATTTTTATAAGGTACAGTGGTACAATGGTATAGCGGTATAGAGATACAAGATACAGTTCTCTCTTATTTTATATGGAACAGTAGGATCTGGTATTTTATTTTCATACTTGTCCCTGTCATTCTTTTGTACAGTTATGATCTTGTTTACTGTACCTCATGTTTACATACTTGGTACCTTGTTGTACTGACCCCCTTCGGGGGGCTGCGTTCATGCCCGCAGGTATAGGTACTCAGTTTGGTGATCCTCGAGCATAAGATCTTTGCCCAGCTTTTTGAGATAACTCCACTGTTCCGGAGCTTGTCATTTTGGTATAGGTCTTCCATTATGACTTATGTATATTCAGGGGTACGGCGGGGCCATGTCCCGTCATATGTCTTTATAAAAAAACTATTAAAGGTCTTGTTGACAGGTGTGGGTTGTATATGTATTTGAACACATGTGAGTTGTACTAGTTTTGGTTATATCTGTATACATTGGCGGCCTTGTCGGCTTTCTTGTTTTTATAACATGAGTTTTCTTAGAGCTTCCGCTGGTTATATGTAATGTGTGGGTATAAGGGTTGCCCAGGTAGGGCACCAGTCGTGGGCCCGGGGTTGGGTAGTGACAAGAGTGGTATCAGAGCAGTTAGTCCTCGGAATATCTACAGACCGTGTGCAGTAGAGTCTTGGTTATCGGTGTGTTGTGCACCACACCCATAAACAGGAGGCTACAATACATTTAGGATTGGTTTCTATTCTTCTTACTCTAAGATCGTGCGATAGAACTATGTTGTTAGGGTATTCCCTCCCTAACGTATTATTGTGGTTGCAGCTATGAGAAAGCGACAACGGCCCAGAAGGGGAATATATGGACTTGGTATACATGTTGGTAAAATTATTGTATAGTTGGCGTGATAATGATGTACATCTATACAGACATATTTATTAGGGCCATGTGTGTGTTGCCTAATGTGATGGTGGGTTATCATGAGTTGGTTAAGCTTTGATAATGACTTGGAAGGTATGAAACATTTTAATGAATCTACATCAACGTTATATATGTGCTAATTTGGAATAATTAGGAGGTGATGAGCTGTCTGAGAGGGTGATGAGCCCTTACATGATCATATTTAATTGACTTATGGCATACCATACTGTTAGATTAAGTTGTGTTGTATGCTTAAGTGAGATGCACGAATAATTTAGTATGGAGTAAAAAAGGTTGTTGTGATTAAGACAACATGATTTTGAGATATTGAGAAGCTATCTTGTCTATATACGGGGAGAGATAATGTAGCTTGGGACATGAAATATTGGAGGATCTTAGAGTATTAGATAATTGTTGAGACATTAGATAGACAAGACCTTCAAGAGTAAAATATTTTATGTGTGATCGTGGTTAAAGTACATGGTATATGTGAAGTATATTAGAGGTGATAATTCCTTGGTTGGATTATAAACCATTTGTGATTGTTGTTGATGATTGTTGAGCCGATTGAGAATTGTATAGCTTGAGACCTTGGATGAACATTCGAGGACGAATGTTTCTAAGGGGGGAAGAATGTTACACCCCGTATTTCCAGGGTATATAATTGAGAACGTAAGTAAAGAAATAAGATGTGAAGGTTGGAAGTAAAGTATATTTATATTTTCGGATATGGAAAAATTTTGGATAAAAAAATGTGACGACGGAAATTATATTAGATGTTGAATTCTTTTTAAATGGAGTTATGGACTTAGGATTGTATTATTAAATCTTGGGATTATGAATATGAGCCAATTGAAAATTTCACAATTTGGGGGGGGGGGGGGGTGTCCATCGAAAATAGTAAGATTTGGCTAAGTGTGGATTAATTAAGTCTTGGTATTATGGAGTGTGTCCATCGAAAATATTGAGAAATGACTAAGTGTGGGAGATATTTTATGTATTGTGAAGACAAGTGGACAAGTGGGTCCCCCTCCACTTGTGCTACAAACACCAACTATATAGATAAGCTTTGCAAGACTTTAGCTCACAATAATATCTTCATCTTCAGCCTCTCTTCTCCCTTCCTTCATCTTCAAGATTTCGAAATTCCATATTAAAGTGAAGAACAAAATTTAGTTATTTTCCAAGATTAAGTCCTCTACCTAAGTTCTAAGCCAAGGTTAATACTCCTAATGGTGGTCACGGATATGGACATATTTTGTCCAAGAAACCTAAGCTTGTTTATGAACTTTTTGGAAGTAAAACAAGAAGGCAAGATGGTTACAAGCTTGTAGTGGATACATGTGTGTGATTGGAACTTGAAGAAGTGGAGCTAAGACAAAAATGTGGGCCGAATCTAAGTGGACTATTTTGGGCAAAATTGAGGTAAGAGTTCTTCTTCTTTTAAAGTAATTGGATAGTACATGATGTTATAATTAAGGGATGAACTTGTATTAAGAGAATTGGAGAATAAGAAATGCATGAGGTTGTTTAGCATGTTGGCCGAAATCTAGGCATTTTTGGTTGTCGGATTTCATTGGTTATTATTGTTGTTATGAACGTCACTACTTGCATGTTAAAATGAAGAAAATATTGTTATTGATAGTTGATATGATTTATATTTAAGTATTGGAACTTGGATTTGATTATAAGGAATATTGAAAAGGGCTTTGGATTGTAGTTGTTGGCCGAGAATACCATTAAAACTGTGGGATATTGTTGTGCAGTTTTAGGGACTGTTTTATGGCGTTGGAATGCTAGAAATTCAGTGGTAATTATGCATATTTAAATGTGGTAAAAGCTAATGTAGGTCCTAAAGGATTAAGGGTATATAAAGGTGTTGTAAGCTTCACATTTTACCCTCGTTGTTGTTGGATTATGGACTGATTTTAGTGGACTGTTTTACGTGGATTATGAGGCTTTTTTTACGTGAGAAATAGGTGTGTGAATCACCTTGGTTAACTGTTTGGTTGTGCCCTTAATTGGTGCTTGGTTATTGATGAAATTGGCCTTCTTGAAAGGTGGAAAAGTACGTATAAGTAGGGGAAGTGCTGTCCAAATTTTTATAAGAAAAGAGAGTCATTACTTGGTATTGACCTACACTAGTAAGCATGGAGTTGATATACATGTTATTGTATTTATAGGTTGAAGTACTACTTGAGGCGGATTTTAGATTGTTGAGTTGGTTAGTTCGCCGATAATGTATGTGAACCCCTTCCTTCTTTCTTTTGGCATGTTCTATGTATGAACCATAACTGTGGTATTGTTTCAAAAGTTATTCTACTCTTAGAAGTTAAGGAGTATTCATGTTATTGATTCTATGCTGAAAGCATGTCTAAATTATTCATAAGTTCTTGCCATGTCTTATGGGAGATGTTGGTAAGAGTTTTTAGTAAGCATTGGAGTCGAGTTGATCTTGCTAAATTACAACACTAATGAGAAAATGTATCGAACAAGCCATTGCAGCGTTAAATGAAAAATGTATGGACAATCAATTATATTGAGATGGTTAGACTTCCATCTGCAAAGAAACTAAGATATAACCAGTTCGTTTTACATTTTCTAGGTTCACAGCTGATTAGATAAGATCATTATTAATATATAACCTACTAACGACTCATAAAATGAATTAATTTGGCAATTCAGATCGGTTATCACCATGCAAATATTTCCATAATGTTAGCCAGAGGAGGGAGACGAATTTAGATTATCGAGTTGATACAGACGACAAACGGTATGTGAACTCTTCATTTCTTCTTTGAGCATGAACTTTATAAAATGAGTGTACGGTGGACATACGTGTTTTAAATGAATCTAGATTTCATGTGGTACATGAGATGGTAGTGACTTGATTTTAAAAGTATACTTGACTTTATTTTAAAAGTGTAAGTTACTTGATTTAAAAGTGTAAGTGTCTTGATTGTAAAAAAGTGTAAGTAACTTGATTTTAAAAAGTGGAAGTGCTTTGATGCTACAAGTGCTAGTGTCTTGGGATTTTATAAATGAAAGGAGGTACGGTGGACGTACATAGTACTTTTGGGTTCAAGTCCCTAATGATACATGATATGACTCTTTTTATAAAATGAATGTACGGTGGACGTACATAGAACTTTTGGGTTCAAGTCCCTAATATTACATTATATGATAGTGTCTTGGTTTTTCTAAAATGAAGGTTCCTTTTAATGGTTTTATTGAGAGTCCAATGATGATTTAAATTGCACATAGTTGCTTATGATAGCTATATGTGTACAGTCCTTTATGGGTGGACCGTGTCCCAGAATGGGCAGGGCAGTATATCTTACATGACTCTACCGTGTCCCAGAATGGGCCGGGCAGTATACCTTAGATGGGCCGTGTACCTTACATGACTTTATCGTGTCCCAGAATGGGCCGTGCAGTATACCTTATATGTTCATCGGGACCGTCGCTAGATGGGCCTGGAAGTATATGAAAAAGTGTTTACCGCGTCCCTCACTAAAGGTCTGGGACATGTTACACTGATGATTCCACCGAGTCCCTCACTAAAGGGTCGGGATGCGTTATATGAAAACAGATACGATGACTCTCATTTTTATAAGGTACAGTGGTACAATGGTACAGCGGTACAGAGATACAAGGTACAGTTGACTCTTATTTTATATGGCATGGTAGGATCTGGTATTTGATTTTCATATTTGTTCCTGTCATTCTTTTGTATAGTTACGATCTTGTTTACTGTACCTTATGTTTACATACTTCGTACCTTGTTGTACTGACCCCCTTTGGGGGGCTGCGTTCATGCCCGCAGGTATAGGTACTCAGTTTGGTGATCCTCGAGATTAGGATCTTTGCCCAACTTTTTGAGATAGCTTCACTATTCCGGAGCTTGTCATTTTGGTACATGTCTTCCATTATGACTTATGTATATTCAGGGGTTCGGCGGGGCCATGTCCCGTCATATGTCTTTATCAAAAACTCTTAAAGATCTTGTAGACATGTGTGGGTTGTATATGTATTTGGACGTATGTGAGTTGTACTAGTTTTGGTTATATTTGAATACTTGACGGCCTTGTCGGCTTGCCTGTTTTTATAACATGAGTTTTCTTAGAGCTTCCGCTGGTTATATGTGATATGTGGGTATAAGGGTGCTCAGGTAGAGCACCAGTCGCGGGTCCGGGGTTCGGGTTGTGACATTTACATTAAGAAGTCGTAAAGATTCCATCATTCTTCCATTTTAAGCAAGTAAAACCATAAAGATTGCATCTTTATATCAATCGAGCACATATGACATAAAGTTCCTATCAACAAGTATAAATGATATGCAATGCAAGTGATATGTATACTTTGTAATGGTCATATGCACCTGGTATATACACGCTCTTGCAGTAAGTTTCACGTGACCGATAGGGGACTCATGTGGTCCATATACCCACCCAGAATCAAATCTCATTGGGTACCAGGTCTGTGGCTGTAATATCATCATCACTCATTCCATGTACCATATCCAAATACCTGGCCTTCAAGGCCCTTTTATATACCTCATCAATCAAATACCGATAATATCATAAATATATGTAATGTATATGCGTACACCATGCAGATGCAAAATATAAATTCAATTTATTAAGCAAGTCCTTTTCCATAACTTAAACGAGATGTAGAGTGATGAATGAAAAGTCATAAATCAAGGAATCTATCAATCATGGATAACATAGCCCAAATATCAGTCATACCATCGAGGCCCGAAGGCTAAACTAAGTCATAAATGGCATTCCAGACCTAATGGAATCGACGAAACCACAAAAATGACGCGTTTACCCAAAAATCAACTATGAGTCAAACCTTTCTATTTCTTTAACTTGAAAATTTCTAAACTTGCTAATATGAATCCGAAACTCGCCCGATAGTCGCGGGAACTGTGTCACCCATCTCCGCAAGTCAGAAACACACAAGTAAAGGCTCAAAATGGGCATTATTTTTTTATTTTAGGTAAAATGCTCAAAACGACTATAAGAGTTTTACAGATTTTCAGTGGTCACATAACGTATTTCAATGTCACCTTTGAAAATATGATCTCTAATAAAATGATGCTTAATTTTTATATGATTTACCCTAGAGTGATGTACATAATTATTTGAAAGATAAATACTACTAGAATTATCACAAGATATAGAAATGGGTTTAAAAGAAAAATCATTTACTGAGTGGATGTGACATCCATATTAATTAAGTATAATATTAATAGAAATGTATTCAACGTCTGTAGTAGATAAAGAGACATATACTTGTTTCTTGCTATTCTAAAAGATTAGGGATTTTTCAAGAAGTTGACAAGAGCCACTAGTACTTTTTTCTATCATCATTGTCACCTGCATAATCTGCACATGATAACCCTTCAAGATTAAAATTGTTAGAACTAGGATACTGTTAAAGTATATGGGCCAGTGGCCCAGCCGAGAGTCCATCGTGGGGCCTCCCTTTATTTTGTATATTTGGTGAATATTAGATTTAGGTTTGTACCTTAATTAGTAGTATAATATTACCATCCTTGTAAAGTTAGTATTCTTATAAAATAGAAATTTCTAGGTAGAATAGGAAGAGGATCTTCCTTGTAACTTGTATATATATGTCTTTCATTAATAAGAATAATCAAGAGATTATTTCTTTCACGATATCATATCAAGAGTCTAGGTTCTATTTACCCTGATTTCGCTCCTCAAATTTCTTCTTTTTTTTCTCAGTTTTTTGGCCAGCCCCGCAGCCCCTTATTCTCGGATTTATCCGACGCCGTGGCTCTTCTCTCCCGAAAATCCTTTCTCACAAATTCCCTTCTCCGAATCTTGTTGTTCTATTCATCATGACTGATAAGAACAATTTTTATCCTGCACTCACAGTTTCTAACATCAAGAGCGTCATCCCTATCGTTCTTGACCTAGAAAACGTCCAATATGGGACGTGAGAGAATTATTTAAGATTCATGCCTTGACACATAAAGTCCTCCACACATCATTCCTCCAACTCCTCCAAAGGAGGGTGATAGGCATATACTTCTACGACGGTTGTGCCCACTAAAGAAGCAGATTCAGAATTATGGGTCATGCTGGATGCCAAGGTTCTTCAGTGGATTTATGCCACAATCTCCTTGGATCTTTTACAGACGATTATGGAACCCAACTCCACAGCTATGGCGGCGTGGGATCGATTATGAGACATATTCTAAGATAACAATCATTCTCAAATTGTTATCCTTGAGCAGGAATTCTCACAGGTGGCTATGGCGAGTTTTCAAAACATTTCTTCTTATTGAAAACGCCTCAAGGACTTGGCAGACCAACTCACCAACGTGGGTTCTCCTGTTTCTAATAGTCGTCTAGTTCTTCAGATAGTTGCAGGCCTGTCAGAGGCCTATAGCGGTGTTGCTTCGGTTATTCATCAGAGTAACCCCTTGTCAGGGTTTTATCAAGCCCGTTCTATGCTTACTTTGGAAGAAGCCGGATTGGCTAAGAAAGTGGCAATTGGGGACAGTCTTGTCGTCATGATGACTGTTTCTAATTTTTCTTCTTCCAATCCAGCGACCCAAAATCACAACAACGGGGGTGGTAAGAAGGGACAAAATCAGAAGAATAATGGCAAGAATCATGGCGGCAACAACGGGGGCAACCGTCGGAAGAACATCGATTCGAGCCCGAGGCCCGCAGGCGATGGCAGTGGGTCCCAGCGCCTCACAGCGCCGCGGCTCCGCATTATAGTGTCGCGGCTCCGCATTACAGCATCGCGGCGCAGCCTTACAACGTCGTGGCTCAGGCTTACAGTGCCGTGGCGCCTCAGTATCAGCCAATACATGTGTCGCGACCCAGCTTCTTCCTAGGTCAGACTCCAAGGTTCAGACCAGCATATGGGTAGCAACAGCAGTCCAGTATACTTGGGCCGCGCCTTCATCAGGCCCACTACGCAGCATATGGATTTAGAAAGATGTGGGAGTTGGTACCCCGTCCATATGGTGTTAATATTATTCGGTCTATGTGGATTTTTGTTCATAAGGAAAATTCTGATGGCTCATTTGCGAAAAATAATGCTAGACTTGTAGGTGATGGTAAGACTCCGTAGGTTGGTGTGGATTGTGGTGAGACATTTAGCCCGGTGGTAAAGTCAGCTACCATTCGCATTGTGCTCAGCTTGACTCTTTCAAAATCATGGCACATTCATCAGTTAGATGTGAAGAATGCTTTCCTAGATGGTGATCTTCAGGAGACAGTTTATATGCATCAACCTTTGAGGTTTAGGGATACTAGATATCCTAATTATGTCTGTCTATTGAAGAAGTCCTTGTATGGGCTTAAGCAGTCTCCACTGGCTTGGTATAAGAGGTTTGCTGATTTTGTTTCGACTATGGGTTTTTCTCACATCAGGTCTGATAATTCATTATTCATATATCGTCGAGGATCTTTCATGGCTTATATACTATTATATGTTGATGATATTATCTTGACTGCTTCTTCTGATACATTGCGAAAGTCCATTATGACAATGCTCAGTTCTGAGTTTGTCATGAAGGACTTGGGCCTATTGAGTTACTTTTTGGGGATTGTTGTAACTCATCATGCAGGTGGATTGTTCTTGTCACAGAGAAAGTATGCAGCAGAGATCATTGAGAGGGCTGTGATGTCATCCTGTAAGTCCACTTCCACTCCAGTTGATACTAAACCCAAGTTGGCTGTTGCAGCTGGCTCTCCCTATGAGGATCCGACCCGCTATCGTAGTCTTGCAGACACTCTTCAGTATCTGACGTTCACGCGACCTGATATTATATATGCCGTACAACAGGTGTGTTTGTTTATGCATGATCCCAGAGTGGAACATATGAATGCGCTCAAACGCATTCCTAGGTACATTCAGGGAACACTTGAGTATGGTTTGAATTTGTATCCTTCGTCGACGTCTACACTGGTCTCCTATACATATGCTGATTGGGGTGGTTATCCCGACACCAAACGCTCTACGTCTGGCTATTGCATGTTTTTAGGTAATAACTTGGTCTCATGGTCTGTCATGCGCCAATCCACGCTTTCACGTTCAAGTGCAGAGGCCGAGTATCGAGGGGTAGCCAATGTGGTTTCCGAGTCATGTTGGTTACGTAATCTACTGTTAGAGCTCAATTTTCTTATTGAAAAGGCTACCTTGGTGTATTGTGATAATATAAGTGTCATATACCTTTCTGGTAATCCAGTTCAACACCAGCGTACTAAACACATAGAGATGGATATTCACTTTGTTCGAGAAGATAGCTAAAGGACAAGTACGCGTCTGCCATGTCCCTTCCAGATATCAAATTGCAGACATCTTTACGAAGGGTCTTCCCTCAGTCCTTTTTGAATATTTTAGAGAGAGTCTCAGCGTACGAAGACCGCCCGCTATAACTGCGGTGGTGTGTTAAAGTATATGGGCCAGTGGCCCAGCCGAGAGTCCACCGTGGGGCCTCCCTTTCCTTTGTATATTTGGTGAATATTAGACTTAGGTTTGTAACTTAATTAGTAGTGTAATATTACCATACTTGTAAAGTTAGTATTCTTATAGAATAGAGATTTCTAGATAGAGTAGAAGAGGATCTTCCTTGTAACTTGTATACATATGCTGTTTGATTATTTCTTCCAGATACAATAAATCATGAGTGCAAATTCCAACAAGATATCTAATTATTTATTTATTGTAGTGAGATGACACTCTTTGAGAGCTGACAGAAAATGAGCACATCTGCATACACTAATCTTAATATCTGATCGACTAGCAGTTAAATATAGGAGAGATCCAATCAAAACACGATATTTTGATTCATCAACATGTTTACCTTAATCATCCTTTTCTGTATGAGTTTTTTGTTTACTTACTTTGGCAAATCAAAATATTTTTTTCAAATTGATAAATTTACGGTTTTAAGAAAAATGTCAACTCTCCCATCATGCTCATTTCAAATTCACTTCGCATAAGATCAGAAAATTCCTTACACAACACATGGTTAGAACTTTCAAAGATAATGTTATCAACATAGATTTGGATAATTAGATTTTCATTGGATGATTTTTAATAAAAGTAGTTGTGTCAATATTTCCTTTAGAGAAATCATGGTCAATGAAAAAGCACTTTAGCGATTGTACCAAATTTAGGGAGCTTATTTGAGACTGTACATGGCTTTAGATGGTTTAAAAAACAGGGCCTTTTAGAATCTTCAAAATCAGATGGTTATCTTACATAGACCTCTTACACAATAAAATAATTTAAAAAAGCATTTTTATCATCTATTTGAAATAATTAAAAATCTTTAAAGATGCATATAATTCGAATAGATTCTAACCGTGCTACATGAACAAATATTTCATTATAGTCGAATCTCTTTTATTGAAAATATCCTTGAGCAACAAGTCGAGCATTATATCATACAACTTCTCTTGTTCATTCAACTTATTTATGTATACCTATTTAGTGCTAATTACTGAAGCATGTTTAGGTCTGGGAACTAGTGTCCATACTTTATTCTTCTCAAATTGATCTAACTCTTCCTGCATGTCCTTTACCCAATGACAATCTTTTAGAGCTTCGTCAACCTTCTTTATAAGTTGAGAAATGAGATTTATGCTTGCCTTACTTTTGCTTGATCTTCTAGTTCTCATCCATTCATTTAGTCTCCATTGATAAATTTCTTTGGATAATCTGGTTCACTTCTCTATTCATTTGGAATAGATTCTATAGTTTCAATGGCTGACTTTTCCTGAATATTAGTTGACTTCACAATGTTGCTTGTTCTAGTGAGAGGAGTGGTAATGGCAAGTGAATCTTGATTTTCTCCTTCATCTTTAGTTTTACCTTTCTTGACCAAATGATTAGTATTATTAAAAATCACATGAATAGATTCTTCAATATTCAAAGTACGTTTGTTAAATACTCTATATGATTTTCTAGAATTTGAGTATCTAAAAAATATACCTTCATCTCTTCTACAATAAAAGTTACCAATATTATCCTTTCCATTAAATAGCTAATATTGAGATTCTTACCATTCCTGGAGTTTTCTTCAAAATAGGTCTGATTAGACATTTGTTCAAAACATGACATGTTGTACTTACAGCTTCTGCTCAATAGTGATAAGGCAAGAAATACTCTACAATCATGGTCCTTGCTATGTCTTGGAGAGTTCTATTTCTCAATTCTACCACTCTATTTTGTTGAGGAGTTCTGGGTGAGAAGAAGTTATGAATGTATTCTTGTTCATTGCAAAAAAATTCAAAAGCTTTGCTTTCAAATTCTCTTCCATGATCACTTCTAATGGTAGTGATATAATAACCCATGTCTCCCTGTACTCTTTTCAAAAGAACTCAAATTTTTTTTCTCTCCAATATTTGTTATTCTAGTGGGACCAAGAAGGTCCATATGTAGTAACTACAAAGGTTTATAAGTAGATACAATATATTTTGAAGCAAAAGAGTTTCTAGTTCGCTTACCATTTGGCATGCATCACAGACGTGATCCTTTGTATAATCTAGTTTTGGCAGCATAGTGAACAACTCATGCTTAGCAAGTTTCTCAACGTGTGCCATAATCATAGTGTAACCTTCCGTACTTTTGGATCATGGTTTGAACCTCTAGGTGTATGTAAATAGACCCGAGCGTTGGAGGATTTTTGGTCATTCACGTATGCAAGTAGACCCGAACCTTGGGAAATTTATGTTACAGTCACATATGCAAATAAAGAGCTTAGGATATTAAAGGATGGTCCCGAAATAATTTAGAACTTAATAAGTGTGAGGACGGTGATTGGGAATTAATAATTAACTACCAATTGTAGTGAGAGCTAAGTGATTTAATTAGGAATCAGAAGAGACAAGTGTTAAATAATGTCGTGGCCATGTGAACGATGGAACATAAAGGATCTTATGACTATTACGTATGATATTCGGTGGATTGACATCTATAAGAACACTTAGTAAGCATAAATTAGTCAAGTGGGAGGTGGACCCCACGATTCACCAAGAGTTATATACTTATATTGGGGATATTTATAGTAGCTTGTAAAAAAAAAGAATAATAAGAGGGGGCAACGACGTGATATATAGAAACCAGGCTACATATGAATCTTTTCCACTCTTGCATAATTTACATAAGGCTGTTGTATATAAAATCCTAAGGAGCAACAACGTTGCTTTGTATTTCTTAGTAAGCACGCATCAACGTTTGTTTTTATTTTACGCGGATCAGAGCTTTCTTCTGAAGTAAGGTTTGGGAATGGATTGTTCTCGACATATAGAATTAAGGTGGTGTACGAGTGAATTCATTGTGATTATTGAGCAAATCAACACAGGTATGTTAAGGCAAATTATTATTTCTTCTTTTGGCATGTTTTATGTACGAACCGTAAATGTATTATTATTCGATAAATTATTCAACTCTTAGTAGTTAAGGATGTTCCTGATATTGATTTCTATGTTAAGAGCATGTCTAAATATGTTCTTAAATCCTTATTGAGGTATATGGAAAAGATGTTGATGTTCACAATATTAGCCGAATGTACAAAGATTTAATGTCACCCGAGAAGTTCAGAATGTTTTACTGTCATTCATGCATTACATTCATGTATTATCCAAGACCATATATTGGGGATGGTAAAAGGGATACAACATTGTATGCGCAATCACCTGATCAACTGGTATATATGATGATGATTATGCCCACAGAGGCCGATATGACATGATGCACATGGGAGGAAGATGCCTGATGAGGACAATATATATATATATACCGCATTGTGCATTGTCGCACCCGTTTTTGACTGCAGGGTCGGAACGGAACACAACATTACTGGCAAAAATGTTTAAAATACTGCAATGTGAACTCCATTGAATGGTCTGCAAAACTAATGAGATTTTGGGTAAGAGTTTTCTATTATCTTAAAGGGAAGGGGTTATGCATCATTTAAGATCCTCTAACTTAAGATTATCCAGTCAAACCTAGATTAATTATTATGTTAAGAAAAAATACATGTTTGGAAAATACAAACTAATAAAAGGATGTTGCAAATAGTTTTAAAAGATGCATGATCTAAAATAAACAAAATAGCGGGGTTTTGAAACATGCATAACGATCTTAAGAAATAAAACTAGCGGCGAGTTTTCAATTTTAAAACTACCTTTTTAGTTTATTAATTCTTGTCTACCTATTCTAAATATTTCAATAATTACAAGTATAATAAATTAAATTACAATACATAATAAAATAAGACTGAATTAAAAAAAATAAAAACAACAATAAAATAATCTCTGAAGGGTATCTCGTCCTCTTTAACTTTCATAAGTGTTCTTGGAGAGGGCATCAAGATTGTTTCTTATTTGATGACGCAAAATATGATACTGCATCCATTACGATTACCACAAAAAAAAACAATAATAGATATTGACAATAACAAATATAGCAAACAAAAGAATCAGAAAACTTGATAACAAACCCTGCAAAATAAAAATCAGGTTATAGAAAAGCAAATTCAAATGAAACAGTTATTATAATACACAAATATATAAAGAAATATAAAAGCAGAGAAATTAAAATAAAGAGAATTAGATCGCTTGATAATTGCTTAGAGAGATTGATTGATTGATGTCCATGTGCTCAGTTCATTGATGTATTTATATAAGTTTTTTCAAAAGGGTTGTCCATGTTTATTACTTTTTTAGGGTCTCTTATTTTGTGCGACCGCGGATGAAGATAATGAGAGAGGGGGGATACGACCTCTGAGGGTTGTCGGCGAGAGGGTGCCGGCAAGGGGAGTCGGCCGATGGGATTAAGTGAAAGGGTCTTGGAGAGATATAAGATATGCGGTTGATAAGTTTTAAGAAAGATGTGTCGGCTGATGGCTACTAGGGGGTTTCACCAGAGCTTTGAGCTCCGATAGGGATGGCGACATCAACAAGGGATGGAAAAGAGAGGGTCCCGAACATCCAAAAAGAAAAAAGAGGTTCTCGGTTTTTTTCGTGGGGATCCCCTTGGGGGTGTGCGGCAGATGGGAGTTTAAGGGATAGAAAAAGTGTTTTTTTAGGGTTAGGGGTTATGGGTATATGGGTGTTGCAGACGGCTAGGTGTCCTCTTTTTATTTTTTATTTTTTATTTTTTATTAGGAGTGTGTAGGTTTTAATTTATAGGGTAGGATTAGATTTTAGGTTTAGGGTTTTGATTTTGGGGGGAAAATGAAAAGGGTGTTAGGCCTGGATTTGGCGGATTGGGCCTCAGATTGAACTGGGTAGTTTTAGGGAGTTGTTTAGAGAATAAAATGGGTGTTTGGATGAAACGGGTTTGGGTAAAAAAATATAAAAGGGATTTATTATTTAAAAAAGAAAAAATGTTTTGAAGAGATGCAAAATTATTAAAATAATATGACGATGCGATAATAATAAAATATAATATTTAAGAAATATCTAATGCTTAATAAAAAATAAAAAAACGATGTCATTTTGCGAAAAATAGGATAACATTGAATATTTGTGATTATGATATAAAAATGCAAAAAATAATGATAAAAGTGCGATGTCAAAATAATTAAAATTGCAACAAGTAATCGAAAAAGATGGTTAAAATTGGGTGTCAACAGAAAACTAGAAAAGATGGGCCAATTTTGTCCCGATCGACAAGATTAAAATAACATGGATGGAAGAGGAACTACGGGGAGAATAAATTTGACCTATAGGAGAATTGAGACGCCGATATTGGTGCGGATTCAAGAAATAATTCTCCAGTGTTGAGCTATGATGATACTAGTTGTGAATGTGGCAAGATGTCAGGAGAGTGAAATGGCATCCGGAAACGGGTTGCTGACCTCTGTCGAAAAGTACAGATCTCCAACAAATTTCCCCGGTTTGTTGCAAAAGATAGTTCCACGTTACACTGAAGCTCTTGTCGATTCAAATTCCTGCAGACTAAAGCTAAGATAAAAATTAGGGCATAACTGCTGAGAGAAAAAATAGAGAATGAGTACATAAAATGCGACCCTGTGAGTCGAAATGATGCCCTTGCATAGACCTAATACGATGACGTCCTTGCATAAACGTATTGAGATGATGTCCTTGCACAGACGTAATATGTTTGTGACCCGCATAGGTTGAAATGACGCCATTGCATATACATGATGATGTCATTGCATAGATGTGATGCGTTTGTGACCCGCATGGGTTGAAATGACGTCATTGCATAGACGTGATGCGTTTGTGACCTGCATGAGTTGAAATGACGTCATTGCATAGACGTGATGCGTTTGTGACCTGTATGAGTTGAAATAATGTCATTGCATAAACGTGATGCGTTTGTAACCCGCCTGGGTTGAAATGACGTCATTGCATTGATGTGATGTGTTTGTGACCCGTATGGGTTGAAATAACGTCATTGCTTAGACGTGATGCGTTTGTGACCCGCCTGAGTTGAAATAACGTCATTGCATAGACGTGATGTATTTGTAACCCGCATGGGTTGTAATAACGTCATTGCATAAACGTGATGCAGATGTCATCATTACATAGACGAAATGTAAAATGACATCGTTGCTTAGACGTTATGCATTTGCGAACTGCATGAGCTGAAATGACATCGTTGCATAGACGTGATGCAGATATCATCGTTGCATAGACGAAATGTAATGACATCGAAGATATCATCGTTGCTTAGACGTGATGCACAAATATCATCGCTGCATAGACAAAATGTAAAATGACGCCGTTGGTTAGACGTGATGCACATATATCGTCGTTGCATAGATGAAATATAAAATGACGTCATTGCTTAGACGTAATGCAAAGATATCGTCGTTGCATAGATGAAATATAAATTACGTCGTTGCTTAGACGTGATGCAAAGATATCATCATTGCATAAATGAAATGTAAAATGATGTCGTTGCTTAGATGTGATGCAAAATGTGACCCTAAGGTCGAAATGTTGTGTTGAAGTTCTTGCAAACCCAATCTGTATGAAAAGTTAATGCGTGGATATATGTAATGTAAAAATGAATAGATGAGGATGAGAATATGACTCTGTGAGTCGAAATACCATCCTTGTACAGACATAATGCAGTTGGGAACCTGTAGGTCAAGATGGTGCTTTTGTACATATGCGAAACAGAAATGTAATCTTTGTGGGCTGAACTGTGATGCGGAAGTTCCTTGCAAATTAAACATACATGTTGCGGCTTCCGCTTTTGTCAACCTGAAAACTCAAAGAAATTTGTGAGTTTGGGGGGAGGGGAGGTTGATTCGCGTTGACTTTGTAGCTTTGGATTTTGACGCTTGCAAGTTCAGACTAGTTTAGATTGAAGGCCCAATTGACTGGCTCTTTTCCATGTCTATTGTCGTCTTCTTGCAGTGAATCCTTAAAATGCCCCAGTTTCTGGTAGATGAAGATGCTGAACTTTCAACTGGGCAAGACCGAGTTTTGTGTGGCTTGCTTGCTTTGTATTATCAAGGCGATCAGGTAGCATTAATATTTTTTTTTATCAAACATGGATGAAAAGATAATGCGGGAACATAAGCGATGTACAATGAGTAGATGAGAATTCGACCCTCAAAATATGCCCCAGTTTATGGTATATGAGGATACTGAACTCTCCACTGGACAAAACCGAGTCCTGTGTAGATAGCTTGTCTGCTCTATCAAGGTGATCAGATGAGCTTATCTTGTTATGTGCAAAACAAGAGAGAAATATTTCTAATGGTGTGACTGAAGCTGATATACGCCGCCTACGTATCCCACGCCGAGGTAAATCAGGTCATAGCGTAGTTTATGTAATAAAAATAGGGATTTTAAGGTTTTTTTTTGTTTTGAAAAAAATGAAAAAGACAGAATCACGTCTTTGACTTCAGCTGGTACCAACAATTAGTATTGTGCATAAGAGTTCCTGTTACTTGCTTTCTGTCTAATCGAGACTGACTCCAGGGTAATTCATACATCTTCAGATGCTACCTCAGACATAACTAAGTATCGACACTTGTTTCAAGCCAAGGTTTCGAACTATACGTATCCTCATGTTTCAAATGCCCTCACTAAAAGAAAGTCCCTTCCTCACATAATATTTCAATATTTTAAACTTTGGGACGTATAGAGAAGTACACTCACACTCAAAAGGATGTTTAATGAATTCAATTATGATACCATAGGCTTGGTCGTCATGTAAGTATCCACTAATGTGAGAACCCTCAGTATAATATCATGTAGGGCTTGTCACGAGTTTGTAATGTAGGCTTGGGGAAAGGGAAGAATATCATTTGGGTAAGGAGTGACTAATCCTTCCTTGAGCATTGGACTATGTCTGCGCTTGATATTTGTGTGCTTTAATGGTGATCTACTTCCTTTTTGTCCTCTTTATTTTGTACAAACTTCTTTTGAATCTTTCGTTTGGGATCTTTTTCCCCTTTTCGGAGTTATTTCCTCATTCATTTTTTCTATATATTTCCGGAGCTTTTGACTTCTTCTTTGTGTGAAGTCGTTCCTTTGTTTTGCTTTATTTTTTTTCTTTCGGGACTTTGCAACTTTTATCCTTGGAAACTTCAACGCAGATCATTGTTAACAATTTGCACTTTTTCCAATACGCTCAAGGTCGAGCCAAGAGAGGGATAGTGTGTGTATGCACTCAGAAAGGGTATAGACGTAGTATGTGGTTGTAAAAAAAATAGGCTTTAGGCTCAACAAGGGGGTGCTACGGAAAATTCTATTTGGTAGGCTGGAAAGGCTCAAACGGATAAAAAAGGCATATGATCACTTACTATACCAAGTGTTATTCAGGATTTAACCTCAACAAACATTCGAGCCAAGTTCTAGATCACAATGAAATGCAATTGAACTTATTATAAAACTCACCACACAATGCACATGAAACAATGAGGTTGGTTTTGTTCTTATCTTGGAAGCATGCAAGACAGTT
This sequence comes from Przewalskia tangutica, assembly GCA_029844215.1. Taxonomy (NCBI): domain Eukaryota; kingdom Viridiplantae; phylum Streptophyta; class Magnoliopsida; order Solanales; family Solanaceae; genus Przewalskia; species Przewalskia tangutica. The sequence continues at coordinate 18,079,046 of CM056718.1, forward strand.
TTGCAAGTGTCACTACATGTGTGAATGAGAGGTACCAAAAAAATCTATAGTTTACCATGAAGTCAGCCCTCTCCACCATACCGATTGTTACTTGTTCTTTCCTATGCACATTCCTAAATGTGTTGGTATCAACCAAGTCAAACAATGATACTTGAAATATTTTTGTATTTTTTAAATAAAGGGTACCGAACCCGAGTAGGGCTGCCTACGTATCTCACTTTTGATGAGAATCAGGTGCACGTAGTTCATTCAAATAGGTTATAAAATGTATGATTGAAAAAGAATTATCCATGATAGGATAGTAAGAGTAAAAGCTGTGCAAAACAAGTAATTGTCCACTATGAGATGAATGCAAAGTAAAATGACTGTCCACGGTAGGACGAATGTAAATAAAAATATGACTGTCCCTAATAGGATGAATGTAATGAAAAATGATTGTCCATAATAGGATGAATGAAACGGATAGGTAAGCCAAATATGTCCCTTTCTAAGGTGGACAAGGAAATGCGTTTCTTTGGCAGGTTCGTTCCACTTTCACTGGGTAGCGTTCCGTAAGGACTATATTTCCTTTTTATGGTGACGAACCCGAGGAGGGTTGCCTACGTATCACACCATATGGTGAGAATCAGACACACATAGTTCGTTCGGATATGTTGTGCAATGTAAAGGAATTATGTAACGAAAACTAAGCATATCTATTGAATTTGCAAATATGTATAAAAATAAAAAGGTATAGACAAACCCAGAGTGATGCCTCGTTGAATCTGGTGTTGGTGGACTTCTTTCAGTCAAAACATATCTTGGTCATTATTGTAATTTTTTTTAACGACCACTCTCGACTGTTTGCATAGACGGTCTTCCTGCAAAAATAAGAGAAATGGGTGAGAGCAAAAAAGTGACGAAAAATAATAAAAAGCATGGTCAAAGCCTCCCTTGATAGGTTCGTTCGGACCGGAGGTTGACTGACTCCTTTCAGTCGAAAATATCTCTCGGTCATTTTTGTGACTCTTTTTATTTTGTTCTTTCCTGGAGTATCTCCAGGGATAATGTTTTAGAACGACCGTCCCCGACTGTTTGTGAGGACGGTCTTCCTGCAAAAAATACGAGAAATGGGTGAAAGTAGGAAAGTCACAGTATAATAAAAGGTAGGAGTGTGACAATATAGTCAAAGACTCCCCTGATAGGTTCGTTCGGACCGGAGGTTGATGCTTCACAAGGTCCGAGTCGTGATGCTCAAGAACGATTTATCCTTTGCTGGTAACACAACTTCTGTCCCATGGACCAAAAGATATGGTGTCGCCCTAGTAGAAGCCCTGATTGGAGTACGATAGCCCAAAAGTGCACAGGGCAAATGCTTATGCCAGAGTTGCAAATGACATGGCATAATATGTACAGATAATTATTGTTTTAAATAATATGTACAGAGTTGCAAGTGACAAACAATAATAAGCAAATTGCATGCAAATCAAGCGCGCACCCTAATATGCATGAGACCTATGCCAGAGGTGAGCTTAAACGCCAAATATGCGAGATTATGATAGATTGATCCAAGCTGTTAAACATTAATGCTTTTATCGGAATGACGACAAAATGAATGTACATTTTCCAATTTTGGCATGTCATGATTAGGATTGGATCCGTATATCATTATCACGTTACACATAATATGATGATTGATCGTTGGGTTGTGAGACCCGTTGACAATTTGGAGGAAATCCTAATTATGGAGATGATACCAAAGATCGACCCACCTAGGGTAAATGCATGCATGACTTAAGATAAAGGGTGGTATAGCTCTATCCTAAATTTGTTAAGATTTGGCTTACTAGAAGCAAAGTTCCCGAGCGAACTACTCGAGTGAGAAGGCTACGCAGCCACCGAAAGGGCCAGACGCTCCGCGCATACGCCAACTCTCCTAAAATTTAAATATTTGAAAGAAAATTTTGCGGGTGCGCAAAACACACCTCGCATGTAGTGTGTGATAATGTCAATTTTCTGAAGTGGAGGAAATATAAACGGAATGTCAATTTAAGGAAAGCAGTAAAAGCAAAAAGCAGTTAGAGAATTTACAACAATAAAAAAAATTACAGCACAAGATCAATAACCAAAGAAAAGAAAGTAAAACCAAATAATAAACCTAGGTCTGATATGGTAGAAAACCTGATATCCCCAGTGGAGTTGTCATGCTGTCGCGCCCGTTTTTTACCGCAGGGTCGGAACGGAACACAATGTTACTGGCGCGATTCACTGGAATAATGAAATGCTAAGGGTGAGGAGTCGCCACCTAATTATTTTTACGGTGAATTAGGACACCTAAAAAATGTTAAAAATGCTGCAATGTAAACTCCATTTAATGGTCTGCAAAACTAATGAGATTCTGGGTAAGGGTTCTCTATTATCTTAAAGGGAAGGGTTTAGGCATCATTTAAGATCAACTAACTTACGGTTATCCAGTCCAACCTAGGTTAATTATTATGTTAAGCAATAATGCATGTTTGGAAAATACAAAACTAATAAAAGGATGCTGCAAATAGTTTTAAAAGATGCTTGACCTAAAATAAACAAACTAGCGGGGTTTTGAAACATGCATAACGAGCCTAAGATTTAAAACTAGCGGCGGGTTTCCAATTTTAAAACTACCTTTTTTGTTTTTTAATTCTTGTCTACCTATTCTGAATATTTCAATAATTACAAGTACAATAAATTAAATTACAGTACAGAATAAAATAAGACTGAATTAAAGAAAATAACAATAAAATAATAACCGAATGGTATCTCGTCCTCTTTAACTTTCGTAAGTGTTCCTCGAGAAGGCATCGAGATTGTTTCTTATTTGATGACTCAGAATATGATCCTGCATCCATTACGTTTACCACAAAAAACAATAATAGATATTGACAATAACAAATATAGCAAACAAAAGAATTAGAAAACTTGATTAACAAACCTTGCAAAATAAAAATCAGGTTATAGAAAAGCAAATTCAAATGAAACAGTTATTATAATACACAAATATATAAAGCAATATAAAAGCAGAGAAATTAAAATAAAGAGAATTAGATCGCTTGCTAATTGCGTAGAGAGAGAGAGAGATTGATGTCCTTGTGCTCAGTTTATTGATGGATTTATATAAGTTTTTTCAAAAGGTTAGTCTGTGTTTATTTCTTTTTTGGGGCCGTTTATTTTGTGCGGCCACAGATGAAGTTAGTTAGAGAGGGGGTGCAACCTCTAAGGGTTGTCGGCGAGGGGTGTCGGCCGATGGGATTGAGTGAAAGGTGGGAGATATAAGATATGCGGTTGATAGGTTTTAAGAAAGGTGTATCGGCTGATGGATTCTAGTGGTGGGGATGGAGGCATCGGGAAGGATGGAAAAGAGAGGTTCCCAAACTTCCCAAAAGAAAGAAGAGGTTCTCAGTTTTTTTAGAGGGGAACCCCCGGGGGTGTGCGGCAGATGGTAAAGGATAGAAAAAATGTTTTCTTAGGGTTAGGGGTTATAGGTATATGGGTGTTGCAGACGGCTAGATGTCCTATTTTATTAGGAGTGTGTATGTTTTAATTTTTATGGTAGGATTAGGGTTTTGATTTTGTGGAAAAAAATGAAAAGAGTGTTGGGCCTGGGTTTGGCTGGTCCGAATTAGGCCTCAGATTGGGCTGGGTAGTTTTAGGGAGTTGTTTAGAGAATAAAATGGGTGTTTGGATGAAACGGTTTTGGGTAAAAAAAATATAAAAGAGATTTATTATTTAAAAGAAAAAATGATTTGAAGAGATGCAAAATTATTAAAATAAAATGACGATGCGATAATAATAAAACATAATATTTAAGAAATGCCTAATGCTTAATAAAAAATAAAAATGCGATGCCATTTTGAGAAAAATAGGATAACATGGAATATTTATGATTATGATATAAAAATGCAAAAAATAATGATAAAAATGTGATGTCAAAAATATTTAAAATTGCAACAAGTAATCGGAAAAGATGTGTCAAAATTGGGTGTCAACATGCATGACATTTAGGCATTTACTACTGGTCGGCTATTTCTGTTGGATGTTTCTGTCTCTGTTTACTTTCATGTCTCTGTTATGCTATTTTTCATGCCTGACATACTTGGTACATTAGTCGTACTGACGTCTCTTTTGTCGGGGGACACTGCATTTCATGCCCGCAGGTTCACGTAGGCAAGGTGATGATCCACATTAGTTGGTTTCTGACTCAACGAATTTTGGAGCACTCCCCTTGTTTCGGAGTATTGGTCTTGGTATGGTATTTTTGCATATACATATGGGTATGTCGGGGCCCTGTCTCGACCTTATGATGTTACATATTTTTCTAGAGGCTTGTAGACAGTTTCATATGTGTAGAAGTTGAATATGGCCTTGCCGGTCTTAATATGTATTTATATATATAAGTTGGGCTTTTTGGTTAATGTTTTACATCGGCCTCTGTGGCCGTGATTAATTATGATTAGATGTATGTTGTATGATTTGTGGTACTCGGCCGGTAAGGTCCGGGTGCCCGTCATGGCCCTCCGGTTTGGGTCGTGACAAACTTGGTATCGGAGCATGTCTGTCCTAGGGAGTCTACAAGCCGTGTCTAGTAGAGTCTTGTTTATGAGTGTGTTGTGCACCACACTTATAAGCAGGAGGATACCTGACATTTAGAGATGGTTTCCATTCTTTCATGTCATAGATTGTGCATTAGAGCTGAGTTATAAGTATTCCACTCCCAATACTCTAGCTGAGGATCTTGATATGCGTAGCGCGGTGCAGTTATTGACTCAATTAGTGGCAGCTCAGGACCAATGCCAGATTCCCAGTCCTTTTGATAGAGCTTCTAGCGCGAGAGCCTAGTATTTCATCAACCTAGACTTTCGGTATTCACGAGCTCAGACCTGAACGCAGACCCGCAGAATTTTCTGGATCAAATACAGCGTACCTTGTATGTAATGGATGCTACCAATACTGAATCGGTAAAGTTTTCTTCTTATATACTGCAGGATATCGCGGTGACCTGGTATGAGATGTGGGAGCATTCTAGGGGACCTCGTGCTCCACCAGTAGGATGGAAAGAGTTTTCAGAGGCATTCCTACAACAGTTTTTCCCAGTCGAGCTTCAATGGTCTAGGAAGGATAGATTCATACGTCTTGAGCAGGGTAATATGAGTGTTCGAGAATATAACTTGCAGTTCAATTCATTGGCCAGATATGCTCCTACGATTATAGCTGAGATGAGTGATCGGGTATATAATTTTGTTAGTGGCTTGGGTTGCACTTGGTCAACGAGTGTACTATGGCTTCTCTTAATCTGAGTATGGATATTGCTCGCATTCAGGCTTATGCACAGAATCTGGAGGATCGTAAGAGACAATAGCGGGTAGATCGAGAGCGTGATAAGGGCCAGTATAAGAGTGCTCGATCCGTAGATGATGTAAGAGAGTTCAGGTATAGACCCAAGCCACATCTTTATAGACGCCCATCCTACCCGGCAGCTAGCGCATCATCACCATTTTCAAGGTCGAGGGTTGATCGGTATATTCAATCGATACCAGGCCATAGTTCACAAGAGTCAAGGTCTTATTATAGAAGGAATTCTAGTCAGATGAGGCCGTCATTGGCTCAATGCGAGCAGTGTCGTAAGGCCTATTTAGGACCGTGCCAATAAGGATCAAATGTGTGTTATTCTTGTGGTAAACCTGGTCATATTAGGCGACACTACTACATTTCTGGCCTAATCCGACGCCCCAAAATCGTCGCATTAGGGCCTTCTGGTCGTTGCATTAGACCTAATGCAATGGCTAGGAGACGTGGCATCCGCTGCCGTTGCATTAGGTCTAATGCGATGGCTAGAAGACCCTAATACGATGCCTATTACAGCTGTTGCATTAGATGTGCACCTAATGCGACGACTGTATTAAGCTGTTGCATTAGCTGAACATCTAATGCAACGACTCTTACCCCCCTAATGCGACGGCCATGCAGAGCCGTCGCATTAGATATGCGACTGTTTTGGAGGGTAATTTAAGCACCTAATGCGACGGCTCAAACCCTTAATGTGACGGTCATGTACACCCGTCGCATTAGATGTGCACTTGTTTAATTGCTAGATTGTTCACAAATTACAAAATGTACAATATTACAAAAGGATTAGCTCACAATATTGCAAAATAAATAATAAAAAGAGAAAAATAATAATAATAAAATATTGTATTACTAATTGTTCACAAATGTATAATATTACAATATTAGACCCCATAGGACATATTACAAAATAATTGTTTACAAAAGTATCTACATGCTCCACCCACACGTCCATTTGTTAGATTGCTAGATTTCTTCTCCATTTAGCTCACCAAAGAAGCGCAGCAAAGAGTTACTAGCCGCAAAGCAGAAAGAAGAAAAACAGAATAACCACCACCAAAGAAGACAACAACTGTCGCCTCGAGCACCAGCACCAACATTAGTAACTGCAGCAGGTTCTCAGGTTCAAACGTTTACCTTCCTTTTTGTACCCATATTGCTAGTGGTTTCCTACTTGTTACCGTCTCCATCATATGCAGATGTGGCCTCATCATCTCTTTCTTCCAACTTGTCATTGCGCTGTCCACCACTACTTGGACGATCCAAACCAAGAATCTTTGTACATAGTATTTGATTAGCCAAATATCCAGCACCTTGAGCATTCATTTTCAAATTCTCGATCTGTTGTCGCTCATACTCTGGAATCTAACTTTGCGGAGCAGAAATTTGGACTTATTAGCTTTCATCTGCATATATCAACAAATATAAAAACAAGTATATAAGTCAAAATGTGATACAAAATTAACTAGAAAGTAAAAATAAGTTAAAACACGAATAAATAATTAGATATTTTAATACCATCAGAAATTTCCCTAGGAGGGATTTCAACACATACTGCCAACCCTTTTTGTTTAAAATTTCAACAAAAAAAATTGATGTTCCTGAGATGCCAAGATAAATGTTTTTTCTACATAAATTGTCTTATTCATGTTAACCATGATAAACTCATCATCATCTTTTTTCGAGTGAAACCACAAATATTTGAACAAGACAACACTGAAATGTCCATGATAAGATATCTCAATGATGTCTTGTATTCAACCATAATAATTGACATCTCCCAGTATAGGATTTTGATCTTTGGAACTCGCAAAGCTATGTGCTACTGCTATGAGAATGACTCCATTGTTTTGAGTTACGCACTTCACGTCACGCTTCATGGTATGAAACTTATTTCCGTTAGCAGAGTACCCTGTGTACTTTTTAACAACATAAGAAGGTCATTTCGATAACCATAAGATATGATTCAGAATAATGTCTTGACCTTCTTGAAGTTTCACTTCAATTTTCTCCCTAAACCAATCAATGAAATCCTTATTGTGATCTTGTGCACTATCTCATTTTCTTTTCCGTTTGGTGCTTACACACGTTTTGTGTTCACTGTGATAAAAAATACAAAAACAAATATCTTAATAACACAATACAATTGAATAATACATATAAAAACAAGGTAACAAATTATCATCATAGTTTGTCATCTTACTTTATGTATCTCTCAACTTCCTCACAATTGCAATTGAATAAGACATAGTGATTAGCTTGTGTCCATGTAGTTTGATCAATCATGTGTCCACAATGCTTTTTATTTGAGGTCCTTCCCTTTCCCTTGATAGGATGCCCAATCTTAGGTAAAAATGATTTTGCGACACTATCCTTATTAACATTAGTTGTGGACGAGTTTGATCGTTTCAGATGTCTAGCAATGAAGGTAATACATTTTTTAGCTTGGTATCCTTCTGCCATTGAGCCTTCTGGATGGCTCTTGTTTCGAACATCCAACTTTAACTCTCGAAGATACCTCTCAATCCCATACATACACCTTGAACTAACTGGTCCACCCAACTTAATTTGGTCCACTAGATGTAAAGGTAAATGCACCATTACGTCAAAAAATGCGGGTGGAAAATTTTGTTCAAACAGGCAAAGTGTTTCAACTATCTCTGACTTGAGTTTGTCAAGATGTCGAGGATAAATAGTTTTATTCCATATGCCTCTGAAAAAAGCACAAAGTCTTATCAATGGAGTAGAGGATCAGTAGTTTTATTTCATATGCCTCTGAAAAAAGCACAAAGTCTTATCAATGGAGTAACAACATCTTTGGGTAATATTTTTTTCACAGCAATAGGGAGCAAGTAATTCATCATAAAATGAGCATCATGACATTGTAGCCTATGAATTTCCTTTCTTCAACATGCACACATCGAGCAATATTAGAAGCATAAACTTGTGGTAACTTAGCATTTTTATGACTTGGCAGAACTTGCGCTTTTCTTCAAGTGACATCGAGAAGCGAGAGCATGAAATTTCTTCGCTACCATCTTCTAATTCTATTGGTTAAAGCACTGACATAATTTTAAGTTCTATCAAATCTCGACGAGCACTTACATGATCTCTAGTCTTCCCCGGTATGTCTAACAATGTTCCAATGACATAATCAAACTCATTTTTCTCGATATGCATTGGGTCGAGATTATGGCGATTAGAACAATGCTTCCAGTATGGCAACTGAAAAAGTATGGTTATCTTTCTCCATGGATTTGGATCATCATTATCATTACTCCTCTTTTTCTTTCGCTTCTTTCCAAATTCATTTGGAAAATCATTCAATATACTCTCAATATCAATTCCTTTCAAAGGAATAGGTTCACTTATTTCCTCAGTTTTCCGTCGAAATTCCTCTTATTTTGACGCCAAGGGTGAGTTGGTTCAAGAAATCTACGAGTGGTCCTGTAGCAATTCTTATTACTATAAGACAACCTCTCAGAATCTGTTTCATAATGATATGAAGGGCATGCCAAATTTCCTTTTGTGCTCCACCCGGACAACATTGCATAAGCTGGAAAATCACTAACAGTAGTCATCAAAGCTACACGCATGTCAAACATTTGATTACTTGAAGAATCATAAGTTTCCAACCCAGACACCCACAAATCCTTCAAATCCTTGATTAATGGCTGCAAATAGATGTCAATATCATTATTCGAGGAAGAAAGACCAGGGATAAGTAAAGTCAATATCAAAAACCCTGGCTTCATAATCATCCATGGAGGCAAGTTATAATTGATCAATATAACAGGTCATGTACTATGAATAATGCTCAACGAGTTGAATGAGCTAAATCCATCTGTGGCTAACCCCAACCTTACATTACGTGGATCTTCTGCAAACTTTGAGTATATAGAATCAAACTCTTTCCAAGCTTGGCCATCCACTGGATGTAAAATCCGATCTTTTTCACGCCCATCAGCATGCCATGTCATGTACTTCGCCGTCTCTTCGCACATAAATAACCTTTGCAATATTTTCTTTATTGGAAAGTACCTAAGGATCTTATAAGGAATCCTATGAATCTTTTCATTTTCATGTTGTGTGTCATTCTCTGTATCATTCGACTTCTATCTTGGCGTCTCACAAACATGGAAGCTTGTAGCATTTTCATGTTCTTCCCAATACAACATGCAATCATTGGGACATACATCTATCTTAGTATAATCTAACCCTAGTACTTTTAAAACACTCTTCGCTTCACTAAAAGACTTAGGCAATTTTGCATCGGGTAACACCTCCCTTACAAGCTCTAATATATCAGCAAATGCAACATTGGTAAGCCTGTGATCACACTTCAAAATAAATAGTCGAATCATAAAGGAAAGTTTTGAATGTTTCTTGCATCCGGGATATAGTTCCTCCTGACCTTCTTCAATTAACTTGAAAAACTTTTTTGCCTCGTCATTCGGCCCCTCTGTAAAAATATCACGAGCATCATTCAACAACCCTGATATGTCATCATTGCAATCATCCATATTTGATTGTTCATCATGATCCAGATTATTTCTTTCTCTTTCAATTTCGATCCCTAATTCAGATAAATTATCTGTTCTTGACACAAAACCATTACATATAATGTGATCTCTCACAACATTCTCATGCTTCCAATAAAGATAGCGATAATTATCACATGGACAATAAATTTGGTTTCCTTGAGACTTTGTAGCAAAAACCTTTTTAATATACTCGTCTATTTCTCGTTCATATTCATCACTCCATTTGGCGGCCATCCACCACTCCTTAGTTCCACAATTCATTTCCTCAATGTAATATTTAGGAGACTAATAAACAAAATCTGGAAATACATACAGTAAACAAAATGTAAAACGACGACGCAACGACGGTAAATTACAAACATTCTCTGTAATTTAATTTGGACAGTAAACAAAATATAAAACGATGACGCAACGACGGTAAATTACAAACATTATCTGTAATTTAATTTGGAAATACAATTTACAAATAAACAAAATGTTGGAAGAACAATGAATAAAATCTGAGAAATTCAATTTGAGCAGTTCGACGATGCAACGACGGTAAAATCTGACCAAATCTATACACATACATTAATCTAACATTGAATTAGTAATGGTAAAACATGAAAGGGGAAGTTAAAACAACGCTAAAACATAATCTAACCTTGGAGAAGAGGGAAGAGCAGTTCGACGATGGTACTGCTGCTGCTGAACGCGACGGTGAGCAGTGGAAGGGTAAGGCGACGGTGAGGTAGGGTAATGCGACGACGAGCTGGAGGAAGGGGATGTGACGACTAGGGATTAGGAATTGAAGAAGAGAAGGGCTGAAATGCGCGGGTGAAATCAAATGCCCGTCGTCTAATTTGGGGAAATTAAAATAAATGTGCCATCACATTAGCCTTGGCGAGACGTCGCATTATCCTTCGAGAGCCGTTGCATTAGATAGGCTAATGTGACGGCCATGTTGGGCGTTGCATGAGATGATATGAGTCGTTGCATTAGCCTATATAATGCAACGGCCACAAATATTAACATGAACTCGTCGCATTAGCCACATCTAATGCGACAGTACTACTATTGGCATCACATTAGACCTATATAAGGCGTCGCATTAAGTCAGAAATGTAGTAGTGCGAGAATGCCAGACATGAGGCAGAGGTTTTAGGGCCCAGCCGGTTGGATCTACATTAGCTTCATCACATTCAGTATGCCCATCAGGGCAAAATCATCAAACATCATTTAGTCGAGGCAGTTCTTGTGGTGAACCTAGTCATATTAGGCGAAAATGCCAGATATGAGGTGGAGGTTTTAGGGCCTAGCCGGTCGGATGTGCAGTAGCTTCATCATATTCAGTACGTCCGTCAAGGCAAATCATCAAACATCATCTAGTCGAGGCAGATGTAGGGGCCAAAATTGCATCTATGCATTGATGGGTCGACAGGATAAGGATTCCTCACCTGATGATGTTATATGTATAATATCAGTATTTTCACATAATGTGTATGCATTTTTAGATCTAGGCTCCAATCTATCATATATCACCCCTTTCATTTCTATAAATTTGGTATGAAGCCTGAGTTGATAAGCAATCCATTTGTATCTACACCCATTGGTGAGTCAGTAGTTTCCAGATGGGTGTATTGGAATTGTGCAGTATTAGTTTATAGCTATCATACCTTAGTAGATTTGGTAGAATTAGAAATAGTTGATTTTAATATTATTATGGGCATGGATTGACTGACATCGTGCTATGCTAATGTTAATTGTCGAACAAAGATTGTTAGATTTCAGTTTCCAGGCAAGCCAGTACTTGAATGGAAGGGTAATATGGCGACACCAAAATGTAAGTTTATTTCATACCTTAAGGCAATGAATATGATCTCTAAAGGGTGCATATATCATCTGTTTGGGCTAGAGATGTCGAAGCCGAACCACATACTTCTCAATCAATTCCGATGGTTAATGAGTTTCTTGATGTATTTCCAGACGAACTTCCAGGCCTTCCTCCCAAAAGGGAATTTATTTCGGTAAAGATGTGTTGTCAGACACTCAGCCGATATCTATTCCTCCTTATAGAATAGCTCCAACTGAATTGAAGAATTAAATGAGCAATTAAAAGATCTTCTTGAGAAAGGCTTTATTATGCCCAATATATCTCCTTAGGGTGTGCCGATATTGTTTGTACCAAATAAAGATGGCTCGTTACGGGTGACTGTCGGCAGTTGAACAGTGTCATATCAAGAACAAATTCCCTCTTCCCAGAATTGATGATTTGTTTTACCAGTTACAAGGTGCAAAATGGTTTTCAAAGATCGACCTAAGGTCGAGGTACCATCAGCTAAGGGTCAAAGGGAAGGACATTCCAAAGATGATTTTTAAGACAGGGTATGAGCACTTTGAGTTCTTAGTATTGTTATTTGGACTCTCACAAATGCACCAGCGACATTTATGGATCTAATGAACAACATGTTCTGCCCATTTTTGGATGTATTTGTGATAATATTTATAGATTATATTCTGGTTTACTCTCACTCGGAGGCAGAGCATGTGGATCATTTGTGAACAGTATTACAGATACTTCGGGATCATAAGTTGTATGCTAAACTCTCCAAGTGCAAATTCTGGCTGAATTCAGTGGCTTTCCTTGGTCATATAGTATCAGATGAGGGTATGAGAGTTGACACTCACTAGATTTAAGCAGTGAAGAATTGGTCGATACCCATGACTCCATCAGAGGTTTGCAGCTATCTGGGCTTAGCCGACTATTATGACACAAAAGGCCATAAAATTCCAGTGGTCCGATGCTTGTGAGCAGAGTTTCTAAGAATTAAAGGATAGACTAACATCGACACCAATCCATACTCTCCTAGAGGGTCCAGAAGGCTACGTTGTATATTGTTATGCCTCGGGAGCAGATTTAGGATGCGTGCTAATGAAACATGGCAAGGTAATTGTCTATGCTTCAAGACAACTGAGGAAACATGAGAAAAACTATCAGACACATGATTTGGAGTTAGCCGTAGTGTTCTATGCACTGAATATTTGGCGGAACTACTTGTATGGTGTTCATGTAGACATTTTCACAGATCATAAAAGTCTGCAATACATATTTAAGTAGAAAGAATTAAATTTGAGATAGAGAAGATGGCTTGAATTATTGAAGGATTATGATGTGGATTTCCTATACTATCCCGACAAAGATAATATTGTAGCAAACACACTCAATCGTAAGTCGATGGTTAGCTCAATTTTGGTGCAGATTGAGAATTAGGAGTTAGTGAGAGAGCTCAATCAGTTAGCTAGTTTGGGAGTCTGACTAATGGATTCGGGGGTGGTGGTTTTGTGATTCGAAATGTGTCCGAATCATCCCTCCTATCGGAAGTTAAGGAACGTCAATGGGAGGACCTCAGTTTGAGGAAAATTAGAGAATGCATTCAACAGAAAAAGACCACAACCTTTGAGATTGATGAACATGGGGTTCTTAAACACCAGGGTCGTTTATGTGTTCTAAATATAGCGGGATTACGAGTTAAAATTATGATGGAGGTCCATTGATCATGATATGCCATTCATCATTGATCTACTAAGATGTATCATGATCTCAAAGGTATCTATTGGTGGAATGACATGAACAGAAATATTGCGGAATTTGTAGCTCAGTGTCCTAATTGTAAGCAAGTGAAAATAGAGCACCAAAAGCCCGATGGCTTGACTCAAAACATCGAGATTCTGATATGGAAATGGAAAATGATTAATATGGACTTTGTTACAGGTTTACCTCACTCTTATAATAAGTTTGATTCTATTTGGGTAATTATTGTCGGACTGACCAAATCATCTCATTTCCTGCCAGTTAAAACTACCTACACAACCGAAGACTATGCCAAATTGTATGTAAATGAGATTGTTCTCCTTCATGGTGTGCCTATTTCTATTATATCTGACTGAGGTGTTCAGTTTACAACTAATTTCTGGAAATTATTTCAAAAAGGGTTAGGCACCTAAGTGAATCTTAGCACATCTTTCCACTCTCAAACCGACGAGCAGGCTGAGCGTACGATTCATACATTGGAGGGAATGTTATGAGCTTGTGTATTGGACTTTAAGGGAAGATGGGATGATCATTTACCCCTTATTGAATTTGCATACAATAACAGTTATCATGCCAAGATTAAAATGGCTCCATACGAGACGTTATATGGACGTAAATGTAGATCTCCTATCAGATGGTTTGAGGTAGGCGAGTCAGAACTATTTAGGCCAAACTTGATACGCCAAGCCATAGAGAAGGTGAAGCTTATCCAAGAACGACTGATAACCGCTCAGAGTCATCAGAAGTCGTATTCAGATGTGCGATGATGAGATTTAGAGTTTCAGGTAGATGATTGGGTCTTCTTAAAAATTTTACCTATGAAGGGTGTAATGTGGTTCGGGAAGAAAGAAAAGTTCAGTCCAAGGTATATTGGGCCATATCGCATAATTCAACGAATCGACCAAGTAGCTTACGAGTTAGACTTGCCTTTGGATTTAGAGTTTGTTTATCCAGTTTTCCATGTTTCTACGTTAAGAGCATATGTTGGGGATCCTTCCCGGATTGTATCGATTAATGATGTGAAGATTACAGAGGACTTATCGTATGAAGAGGTTCCTATTGCTATCTTAGATTGATAAGTCCGCAAATTGAGGACTAAAGAAGTAGCCTCCGTGAAAGTTCTTTGGCGGAACAAGAACGTAGAATAAATGACATGGGAGGCAGAAGAGGAGATGCTGCACAAATATCCATACCTATTCCAGAACAACGCTGAGGTTCCAAGAGAAGCATAGGGTGAGTTATATTTTCAAATTATTATAGCTAATGTTTAAAGGACCGTGAGGTTTGATGTAATGAGGTATGTTACATTGTATGGCCCGTGAAAAAAAGTAGTTGTATTTTTCGGCTACGTGATGGGGATTAGATATGTCACTCCAATATTCGAGAAGGAACGTTTCTTAGGAGGGAATAATGTAACATCCTATACTTTCGGGTCATGGTTTGAACCGTTAGGTGTATATAAATAGACCCGAGCGTTGGAGGATTTTTGGTCATTCACGTATGCAAGTACACCCGAATCTTGGAGAATTTATGTTATATTCACGTATGCAAATAAAGAGCTTAGGATATTAAAGGATATGATCCCAAAATAATTTAGAACTTAATAATTATGACGACGGTGATTGGGAATTAACAATTAACTACCAATTGTAGTGAGAGCTAAGTGATTAAATTTGGAATCAAAAGAGACAAGTGTTAAATATTGTCGTGGCCATATGGGACGATGGAACATAAATGATCTTATGACTATTACATATGATATTCAGTGGATTGACACCTCTTAAGATAAGAACACTTAGTAATCATAAATTAGTCAAGTGGGAGGTGGACCCCACTGTTCACCAAGAGTTATATACTTATATTTGGGATCTTTATAGTAGCTTGTAAAAAATAGAGTAATAAGAAGGGGCAGCGACGTGATATATATAAACAAAGGTTACATATGTATCTTTTCCACTCTTGCATAATTTACATAAGGTTGTTGCATATAAAATCCTAAGGAGCAGCAACGTTGCTTTGTATTTATTAGTACGCTAGCAACAATGTTTATTTTTATTTTACGCAGATCGGAGCTTTCTTCATAGTGAAGTAAGGTTCGGGAAAGGATTGTTCTCGACATATAGGATTAAGGTGGTGTACGGGTGAATTCATTATGATTATTGAGAAAATCAACACAGGTATGTTGAGCCAAATTATTATTTCTTCTTTTGGCATGTTGTATGTACGAACCGTAAACGTAATATTGTTCCATAAATTATTCAACTCTTAGTAGTTAAGGATGTTCCTGTTATTGATTCATATGTTAAGAACATGTCTAAATATGTCCTAAATCCTTATTGAGGTATATGAGAAATATGTTGATGTTCACAATGTTAGCTGAAGGTACAAGGATTTTATGTCGCCCGAGAAGTTCAAAATATTTTATTGTCATTCATGCATTACATTCATGTATTACCCAAGACCATATATTGGGGATGGGAAAAAAGATACAACGTTGTATACGCAACTACCTGATCAGATGGTATATGTGATAATGATTATGCCCACAAAAGTCGAATGATAGGATGCGCATGGGAGGAATATGCTCGATGAGGCCTATATATATATATATATATATATGTTTACCGCATTGTGCATGACATTTAGGAATTTACTATTGGTCGGATGTTTCTGTCTCAGTTTACTTTCATGTCTTTGTTATGCTATTTTTATGCATGATATACTCGGTACATTAGTCGTACTGATGTCCCTTTTGTCGGGGGACGCTGAGTTTCATACCTGCAGGTTCACGTAGTTAAGACGACGATCCACATTAGTAGGTTGTTGACTCAGCGAATTTTGGAGCACTCTCCTTGTTTTGGAGTGTTGGTCTTGGTACGGTATTTTTGCATATACATATAGGTATGGCGGGGCCCTGTCCCGACCTTATGATATTGTATATTTTTCTAGAGGTTTGTAGATAGTGTCATGTATGTAGCAGTTGAATATGACCTTGTCGGTCTTAGTATGTATTTATATATATAAGTTGGGCTTTCTGATTAAGGTTTTACATCGGCCCTTATTGCCATGATCAATTATGATTAGATGTCGACTGTATGATTAGTGGTACTCGGCCGGTAAGGTTTGGGTGCCCGTCATGGCCCTTCAGTTTGGGTTGTGACACATGAATCATCTGTAATTGATGCCAAATGTATAAGTCGAACTGAATTTTTAATAAAATCTAAAACATATACATTTTATCTCTGCTTCAAAGTATTAAAGCATTTCCAGTCTTATCTTCAATAATACAACTTATCTTTCTAAATCTCACTTCAAGTTCATAATCAGATATACTCAGCAAGTTATAGTTGAGTCCCTTCACCAAATAAATATTAGTAATATCACTAGAATCATTAAAAGCAATAGTTTATACACCAATAATCGTTCATCTTGAGTTATCTCCAAACCATACTATTCCTCCATCAAAGTTAGTGACTGATTTAAACAAGTATTTGTCGCCTGTCATATGATTTGAACACGCACTGTCAAGATTCAAGATATCATTTTTCTTTTGATTTTTTCTTGTGGTGTTCGTGAAAAAAAGATTGATTACTTTCTCTTAGTTACCCAAGTCTTCATGTGTTCTTTAGGGTTAGTTACATAATTATTTGTGTCATTCTTGGGTTTCCATACCCAACCAAGAGTAGATGTATAACAAAATATGCATTTATAATATTTATAACTAGTTCTACCACAACAAAAACATGTTTGAGAAAAGGTTTCTTCAGTGACTGACTGGTTAGTCAACTTTCTAAAGACATGTTTGTCATGGTTAGACTTCCTATTGGTTGACTAGAGACAACGAGTCAACCGATCCATCTTGACATATGAAGTTGACTTACTAGTCGACTTTCTAGAAGAAGGTTTGTCACTTGTAGGTTCCTTTCCAGTTGACTTATAATTATGAGTCAAATGGGTTGACCTGACAGAACTATGACTGGTGAATTTGCGCAAGCTATTTATTTGCAGTTGCGATTCCTGTACTTCTTCCTGAAGAAAGTATTTTTTAGTTTCACATACTTCTAGTTTAATATCTATGTATTTCTTTTCTCTTAATAATTTTATAAGTTCATGAAAAATTCTATTTAGATCTTTCAAAGCGCGATCTAAGAGATTTTGAGTTTGAATTTATTACAGTTATTAGATGTTATTTTACTGATTTCACTAAGAGATTTTGAGTTTGAATTGAAGCATATGTTGTCCCTTTATTCATCTTAATTATCTAAGATTTCATCATCACCCCAACTGCGAAAATCTTTGTTTCGTTGATAGCCTTTAAATGGTCTCCGCTTTGATTCCATACACAACCAACAGTAATGTGGCCATACTTGCGGCACCCATAGCATTTTCCATCATTTTTATTTTCATCATAGGAAGGTTTTCCTTTTTTGTAGTTTAAATTTCTTTTTTTGTTTTTTCTGAATCTTCAACTTCCATAACAAATCTGGATATCGTAGCAACTTATTCTTCTCCCATGTCTTCTTCATCAGGTTTTTCAACTTGACTCTTGAAGGCAACCACATTATTCTTGCTCTTGTCTCACTTGTTCAAATTTGTTTTTTCAGAAGCAATTAAGTCTAATATGACTTTATCATAAGAGAGAGCCTTAAGATTCATATTTTCAAGAAAAACAACATTTGCATTACATTGAGAAAGCAAACATCTAAGGATCTTTCTTATGTTGTCCACCTTATAATAGACTTTCACTGGAACTTTGAATTCTCCAAGAATCTTACTGAATTTGGAAAACATTTCTTCAATGATATCTCCTTCATTCAATGTGAACATTTCATACTCATAAACAAGAAGAATAGCAATGTTCTCATTGACTTTGTCAATACTTTCATAAGTAACATCCAGATTATCTCACATTTCTTTATTAGTTTCACATATGGAAATCATTTCATAGTCATGTCCACTGATGAAATTGTACAAAAGATTTTACGCCTTTGAGTTCAATTGAACTACCTCCATCTGTTCTTCAGTGTAGTCATCAAGACAATCCAACTCATCAATGGAGGTTGCACATTCCTTCTTCTTGTAATCAAATTTTGACTTTGGCATGGGAATATGTCCTAGCTTGATGACCCTCCATACTATTATATCATATGATTTGATGTAAGTTTCCATCTTACTTTTCAATAGGAGATGTGTTTCCATTTTTATAATAGAGTGGCCTGGTTTGAGATGTTCTTTATTGAAATAAAGCACCAACAGTAACATGATTAGACATGATTTTTTCTCACTTGTTGTTAAGCAAAAAATGAGTGTAAGACCTTGTTCTCATACCAATTGAAAGTGCAAGAAGGGGGTGAATAATATTATTTGTTTTTCTAGTCGACTGACTATTCCTAGTAGTCGATTATTATAGAGACAATGATAAAAACTAAGTAATGTAGAAAATAATTTGTCGGAAGTAAAATGACACCAGATATTTTTATACTGGTCAAGGTCCAATATTGAGATCTTACTCCAGCCCCCTTGAGTTGTAAGAGTGTTCTCTGTAGCTCTTTGTAAGTAGTTCTTCGTACAATAGTACACTCAATCTCTCGTAACATTTTTGATACAATGCCTTACCAATAATCTTTCTCTCATCTTTTTTTTTGTACATAGTAGAACACTATGTAATACAATGCTTGTTAAAAATAAAGCAAAGAACTTGAGAAGGTTAAGACCAAAGTATATCTTTTTTTTCATCTGCTGAGCCACTTTAAAGAACCTTCGGAATTTGGCCTTTTGGCTCCTTGAACAGAGATGCTATCACATCTCCTTTTCAGGAGTCATGGTGGAACCTACACATTCCCTATAGGTACGCAAACCACTTTTCAAATTATCAACAAAAATCAAGAAGAAATTCGAAAATAGTAATATTAAGTAAGTTATCTCATATTTCTGTAAAAGCAAAATATAAGTCTGAATCATCAAATAAAAACCTCCAAGATCTGGTCAATAGTACAAGATCGCTAATACGGATACAAGTCTGAATAAAAGATCACATAAGCCAAAACTAAACTACATAGTCAGAAAATGTGAATCGTGTCTCTCGAATCAAGGTAAATACAAAGTAAGAGAATGAGCATCCAAGGTATGCCGAAAGATGCATCCCCACCCTGAATACTGGAAGTCAACCTTCTTGGACTCAAATTCAAGATCTCAAACTGGTAGAGGGACCTGTATCTGAATAAAAAAGATGCAGCAAGTGTAGCTTGAGTACACAACGTATCCCTGTAGACATCATAGATTGATAACAACAAAATATACATAACAAAGATAAATATCAAGTTGACACCAGATATACCTATACTAGACAGTTCAATAGTACATAAAAGTCACTTGTACACATATCAATTCACCGATTCATCAAGTCACATTGTTCACATAAGATTTCAATCACAGTCAAGTACAATAAATTCATTCACATATACAAGGACCTTACTATCATAGTACCCACCGGCTAGTACTCTCTTATTCAAGTCATACTCAAGCTTAACCCCACTTACCCAACTTATCACATTAAATAAATGAGTCAAACTTACATCACAACAACCATTTTAGAACGCTTCCAAACGTGTTACACATATGCTACACATGATGGCGTTAACTCCTTTATTAACCTTAGCATTTACACTTAGTTAAGTCTCTGTACAATTACGATCTGACACAAATAGATCATTCCACATCTACCTTTCCACTAGTGACACTTAACACAGATTTCTTACTAGACTCGTTACCCAGTCACACGATCAATTACCAGACAACACACAAATAGACATAATTCCCTAGACCTAGACAATAGTTATGGCATAACCGACATTTCTGACCACAGTAACAGTTGACATCAAACACTCAGACTTATAATTATTAAACCCAAAAACCCATACATGAGGAAGCAAGCCACACACGGCAACTAAATATATTTAACAACCTTAACCATTTATCCAAGTGTTCATAGAGACCAGCCTAATCATTATTTTCAAGTATTCACAGAGACAAGCTCAATCATAACGACCATTCTAGTCTAATATAATCAATTCATTCTAAGTAAATTTGGATTTCACCTAAGTTCCAATGACCAATCCATATCACATTACCAAAACACAAATAGTCAGTGCATAATGAACGTATATATGATATAAATGCAATGCATATGCAAGGTACCTTTATCAATCTGGTATACAATACATCAAGGTTTTATTATGATTCGTACACCCATGAGGGACCCATGAATTCTATATACCACTCCTAGCCAGCCAAAATTCCACACATAAATCTGGCTAGAGCCCAAGACTCATTTGTCTTGAATAATATTATATTACAGGATTGCATCTCCATTCCCTGGATATCAATCCATTGTGACATACAACCCGAGCCATCCATATCATCATCATCTTAATGTTGCCATAATCTCATAAGTGTTCTTACTTTTCCGGCCTCCTAGGCCCATGACATATTCATACCACTCTCGTATCAATATCATAGAACTATGAGTGTATAAATGTAAATGATAATACAATCATGATTTAATGAAATGCAACCAAGTAAAGAGATGAAATATCACATGCTTTCAAGAGTTCAATAACACACATATAATCCAATATAAATGATTTCATATCAAAGTAGTCCATCAACAATAATCCTAGTACAATCATGACATTATATCGAAGCATTGTGATGAATGAATACTATAATATCACATATGGCGACGAGCTCACATAATGGCGACAAGACCAAATAACAACAGTCAGAATCAGTATAAGGTTGATCTCTCAAATCACTCATCATCACAGTTCAACACCGGTACTCACTCAAATGTTCATCATAACCATTTGAGTGGGACCACAAAACACGCCCAATACCCTTTAACATTTATAACTATTACATACTTCTATCGAAGTATCGAAAAGCTAAACTGTAGTCTACCTCAAAGCCGAACATGTGTGCAACAAAATCAAACCTCTGTGATAGCCTTGCCCTTCCTTACACCTCGTGATAATCAAAGTCTATTCATGCATATTACATCATTAATATAAAGCTAACACAATAAAACAAGACATTAAATACCAATCCCGAGCCCATGCTATCAAGACTCAAACTTTAATACATAAATACCGAGATTACATACTACGTAGTCATATCCTTAAACTCTATGAAACATCTTGGTGATTATGTGATATGTTAGTGTAGGGTTTGGTGTCAACTTGATATTTATGTCTGATTATGTATCTTCCATCGTTGTTGGCCTATGATATCTACAGGGGTACATTGTGTACTCATGCTACACTTGCTGCATTCTCTTTTGATGCAGATTCAGTACCTTCCACCTTCACAACATCGCATGGCTGAGAGTTTGAGTTGTGATCTCAGACATTCAGGGTGAGGATGTTATCTACAGCATACCTTTGGATGCTTTTCCTATATTTACTATTTTTTGTTCGCACTTGATAGACATATTCAGACTATGTATTCGATTTTGGCCTGCGTGACATTTTTTCCGGATTGTTTCTATTATATTTGTGCTCTTGTATCTACAGACTAGATATTTGGGGCATTTTGTTGATGGTCAGACTTGTTACTTATTCCGCATTTATAGTATGAGACAACTTTTGGTAGTATCTCGTTAGCTTCCACTTTTACTTTTGTTGTATCATGTTAATGATTTGGGAGTGGTTCGCATATATGGTAGAATTATGTAGGTTCCACCACAATTCCTGAAAGGGGTCGTGACATTCTTGCACCTCTGCAAGAATCTCATGATTGTCTCTCGTGTATCGATATGTTGTAGGGCATTCTTGACTCTTTTGCTTAGCAACATCCAGCAGAGTCATAGGTTGGCTGCCCAAAACTAGCTCAAACAAGCTCATCTCTATTGCCGATGACTTGTGCAAATTGCAACAAAAATGTGATGTATCTAATAAGGCTACCCAGTTTCGTTGACTAGCCGTCACATTGTGCCTCAAATATTCCTCCAACAACTGATTAATCATTTTGGTCTACCTATCGGTTTGAGGATGATTGGCAGTAGAAAACTTCAAGTCAGTCTATCAAGTTGAACAACGCTGTCCAAAACCGACCAGTGAAGCGAGCATATCTATCACTCACAATGTCAACCGGAACACCAAAGAATTTAACCACATTCTTATAAAACAAATCTCCAGCAATGTCCAACAAATAAACAATCGGTGTAACAATGAAGATATCATACTTTGAGAATCTATCAACCACAACCATGATCAAAGCCATATCTTTAACCTTAAGAAACCAACTGATGAAGTCCATATAAACGGACATCCACGGCCTTTCAGGAATAGAAAGAGGTTGTAGCAAACCTGCATCCTTCTTTCGCTCAGTCTTGTCCAGCTGACACACTAAATAAGTTCACATAAGCTTCTATATCATCTTCCATGTTTGGCTAGAAATAAACATGAGACAGCAAAGCAAGCATTCTTTCAACACCCGGATGACCTGCCTAGGTAGTATCATGCACTTCTTTTATCAAGTATTTATGCAGTCCACCACCTTGAGATACCATGATTCTCCCTCATTTGAAATGAAGCAGACCGTCCTCGATCCAATACATCCTCATTGTTCCAACCCAGACTTGACTCATTAACTTGGAATATAATGAATTATTTGTAGCATATAGTCTAATTTTCTTGATAAAATCATACTCCAAATGAGAAATTAATACCCCTTTCCGACTCAACGCATCAATAACATGGTTGTGTTTTCCCGGCTTATGCTCTCGTACTAAGTCATATTCTAAAAACAATTCCTGCAAAAGAGCCTACTTTGGACTTAGCTTGCATTGCATTTTGAGGAACGTATTAGCAACGTTATCAGTTTTCACCACAAACTGAGTCCCCAAAACGTATACTCGCCACACTTTCAAGCAATGCACATCAACAACCATCACATTTTTTCGAGTAGAATACCTTTGCTCCGCATCATTTAATTTTCTTCTTTCAAAGGCCACATGATGGCCTTCTTGCACCAACACACCTCCAACAGTCTTGTTAGAAGCATCAATATGCACTTCAAATGACATCTCAAAGTCAGGCAACTTCAATATTGGGTCCGATGCAATTTCCTCTTGCAATGAAGCAAAATCAGCTTAACATTTTTCGGACCAACCCCATTGAACATTTTTCTTCAACAAATCTATCAAAGCAATAACCTTCTTTGAATAACCCATAATAAACTTTCGATAGTAATTTACAAAAAATATCGGATATTTATTCTTGACAATCACTTTGTTCCATGCCCGGTAATCCACACACATTCTCATCGAGCCATCCTGCTTCTTTTAGAACAAAATAAGATCACCATAGGGAGCCTTAGAAGGTTGAATCAGTTCGACATCAACCAACTCATTTAGTTGTTTCCTCAATTTAGCCAACTCCTTAGGAGCCATACGATAAGAAGCTTGTGTAGGGGCGACAAAACCTGGCAGTAACTTAATTTTATGATCAATATCCCTCATTGGTGGCATCATTTTAGGGAGTTTTAGTGGCATAACATCAACGAACTCTCCCAATAACTTTGACACTGAATTTGGCACCTCTACCTTTTCTAAACAGAAATAGCAGAAATAATAGGACTTTTGTACTTACTAACTTTTTCAGCTTCTCTATAAGGATGAACAACATTTATGAATCCTATCATCTTCTTATGCATCACCATTACTCCGTCCAAGTGGGGAATGGGGATAAATCAATTTTTCTTTTAGAAGTCAATTCTAAGAATCATGTCGAAATCGCCTAAGGGAATTACTTTTGGACTGTATTTTCCAGCCCAAGGACCGGCCAACACCTTCACATCATAGGCCATTTCTTCTATCAACTAGGAAACCTAATTTACAGTCTTCATATATGATGGACTTTTTGTCAATTTATTTCTGAATTTTGCAGCAACTTTAACGTCAATAAAAATACGAGTAGCTCCAGTATCCACTATCGCCGTCAATACTTTATCGTCAATCTTTATCTGAATATGCAGCAATGGGGCATGAGGCATTGATAAAGACTCGCCCATTGTATTTACTAATGAAATATGATTGTTCAAGAGTAAACCCAGTGGATTAGCCAAGGCAGCAACAACACCACTCTTTTCATTTTGTGGAGCATCTCCAACCAACATTACGTTAACTCATTCTTGATTTAGAAAACTCTTGGCTAAGTGAGGCCCGCCATAAGTCCAACAACCTTTGTCATTTATCAAATTTTTCTTGTCCTTAGAGTTTCCACCATAATCCACCGCCCTACCCTTTCCAACATCATTTTTATTGCTTCTTTCCATCCACTCCCCTTTCTTTTCTGCCTTCTTTTTAGACTTAGAGAACAGAGGAATTTAAGAAGGAATGCGGGATGAACATATTACACCCCGTACTTTTGGGATATGGTTTGAATCGCTCGACTTATATAAGTAGACTCGAGTGTCGAAGAATTTCAGTCATATTGAAGTAAGCAGATCAAAAGCTCGGTGTAAAAAAAAAGACAAAGTCTCGAAATACTTACTACTTAAAAACAGTGATGACGGGAATTGCAAATTATATTTTGGTGTGTACCAAAGAGGCTATGATTATTGTTTAAGTGAATTGAGATTATGAAATTAATTATGTGGATAATTGATTAAATGTTTATTATAGTGGGAGGCAAAGTAATTGATTTAATTATTAGGATGAGTGTTGGTGTCACGACCCGACCAGGGCATGATGGTGCCTACACAGGCACCACTACGAGTAAACATCAGAGAAAATCAGCGGAACATACATGAAACAAAAAAACAATAAAACAATAGATGTAAAACAACAGGTTAGCCGATAGGGCTACCTTCCTGGACATAAATATATACAACTGAAGCAGTTGCCTCCTTTCTTTACAAACTGACCCACCATATGTGACTACAGACCTCTAAGAGTTTTTAACATAACAACTGTGGCGGGACAGGGCCCCGCCATACCCCTGAATATACATGAATCTACTACCTCAGGGAAATATCGTACCAAGAGATAAGCCTCCGGAGCAAGTGGAGCTTTCTCTCAAAAACTGAACCGAGATCCTAAGAGCAAGGATCACCAACCTGGGTACCTAAAACAGTTTGCCCTCCCTTATTTCAAATCATTTCTTTGCTTACATTACTGAAGAAAACCATTCTTTTAACCTTCCATAAAGCCGTTATAACCAACTTCCCATAAAGCCGTTATAACCCTTTATGGTTTTAGACCAACTCATTCCTTTTATTTCCAAGAGACTTCTACTTTTTGAAACCAAGTATTAAATACTTTCAAATCAACTCTCTTAACTTTCAAAAGTACAATTAGTCTCTTAACCTTTAAAACTCAAGTGACTCCTTTTATTATAAAACCTTAGGCAATTGATGCCTTAAAAACAAATTGCCTTTTCAATAAAACAAGTCATTTATCTTTCCATAAAGTAAATATAACCAACTCCCCATAAAGTCGTTTTATTCACTATATACCTTAGCCATATACAATTTCCTATCCAAGGGACTTATACGTTTAAAACGGAACAAGTATTACATACTTTAAAACTCTTCAAGTCCCTTAACCTTAATAAGACTTAAGACATCCTTTATACTTTTCAAAGAAGTGAGTTAATCTCCTAACCCACCCGACTTGGCTATTCATAAAACTAGTAAAGGATATCAAGGTGTTGTACGTATACCGTACTACACACGTGCAACTAGTCATGCTCAAAGATAGGAAAAGTTCTACATAGAGTAAATCACACAACTACCTCTTAACTTCTAAGAGTAGAAGGAAACATGAAATGATACCACAAGTATATTCCATACATAGAATCATGCCAAAGGAAGGAAGAGGTTCACATACCTCGCGACGATTATCGACACGTAGCAAAATGCTCCAAAGTACTTCAATCTTGATAGTTATTCCACTCTCCAAGTAGGATACGCTATACTTAGTACTTCAACCTATAATGGTCACAATACGTCCATTAACCTCTCACTTCATACGTAGAATTATTCTAAGTGCTAAGTCACCAATTTCTACGGAAAATCGGACAGCACCTCCTTTGTTTCTACTAACTTTGCCACCTTTTTCAAGGCCGAATACAATAACAAAACAGCCCCAATTGGCTCACCACAATCTATAAGGTAATCCAATACAAATAAATACCAACTACTACAAACTACAAGTACAAATTCGGCCACCTTGAGTTCAACAACACCAATTCTTATCCAATTTCCATTTCAATCCAAGTTATTAGCCTAACATGATATCAAGTCATGACGATTATAACTACTATAATCTCCATGTCAAAAACATGCGACGATTCTAATAACGACTAAAATTGTAATCCAACTTAACATGGCTTACATTACATTTCGGATTTCCAAGGATACAATCAATCCATAATCCATATTAACTTCCATACATATACTTCATGCTAGCAACAAGTAAAGCTAACAACAATATAAATAATCTTGTAACACTTTCAAAGAACAAGATTATACCTCAACGATTCTTAGTCCAACTTCCAATCCGAAATCGCTCCTTAGCAACTTAGAGTCTCTTCAAGACACTTCAATCCGCTACTTGAGACTCTTAGAACAACACCAACCAATTTCCTTCAAACTTCCAAACAAAACCTAGAAAAGTCACTAGGTTTTCACTTTGCGACTAACCCGAAAACTATCTTTTCCCGGGATTTTTCTATTGAGATACACTCACAATACACTTAGGAACCTTGGTTTAAAGTGGGGAAATTATTGGACAACAAACAAATTTTTTTGCAAAGAGAGCTTAGCCAAACCCGAGAGCTCCTCTTGTGGGTGGTTTGGATGATCTCTTGCTAAATATCAAGTCTAGTGGGACCTTTGACTTAGTCAATATTCTCATGCTACTACTTGCAAGACTAATTGATCCTACCAAAGGTCAAATGACCATTAGGGACATGCCCAATTCGACCAAGGCATACTAAGGGGGGTGACACATGTCGCCTTCCCATTCGTCACAATAATACGTTTTCCGACAAATTCCAAAATTCCGTTAAATACTTACAAGTCTTAAATTTTAACACTTATGAGTTCTTACGTACGTTCTTAAAACATATCTTGCAAATACGGGGTGTAACAGTTGGATGGGCATACTTCCATGTGGCAGCATGCTAGGATGAAATTAATGACTATTGTCTTCATATATATCTACATGGTTGCATGTATAGGTGAGGAGGCCTTAGTTAAAGTAAGGGAAAAGAGGGATGGACCCCACTCTTATAAATAACAATTATGTATCATTAATTTTAGTAAAATTAGTTATCCAATAAAAATGATTTTATTGATACAAATAAAGGTGGAAAACCTTCCCATCAAGTGGGACCTACAAGGATTAAATTGTTAATTCATATCTTAGCCTACTACTTGCTCATATTACATTAGTTATTTTTATCACATAACACTAATGATTTCCTTATAGCTAAACTCTCTTGTAGGTTAGCCAACTTTAATTTTGGATAAGTTTAATCGACCTTAACATTTCATACTACATATGTATGTAGTGAATTTTATGTTCCGAACTAGAAATAAATATACACAACTCCACACAAGAGTTCCTCTCATCCTAGAGGCTGTTTATTTCTCCTTATTTTCAAATAAAATGTGGTAGTTAAGAACCGAAGGCTGAACATAAGAATTTTAAGCTCAGATTCGATGTATGTAAAGACTATTCTTGTTCTTGTTCTTTGATAGATTCATAGTAATTTCCCCTTGTCGGAAGTTTATTTTAGTCTAGCATTGTTGCTTAAATAGTTAATAATAGAAAGGATGATTGTAGAGTTCAAAGAAGTATACACTTGCCTACGGGGCTATCTATTGACATGTTGCCTTCGGGGTTATTGGTTACACAGTTGTCTTCGGGGCTATATAGAACACCCTCGGGGTTATACACTTCCCTTCGGGGCTATGCACTTGCCTTTGGGGCTATATAGAACACCTTCAGGGCTATACACTTGCCTTCATGGCTATGCATTTTCCTTTAGGGCTATTTACGCATGTCTAGATGCCTTGTATGAGGCTAGGTATTTGATATCATGTTGGTTAGTCGTTAGATGGCAGCGACAGGTAAGTGTAGTTGGTTCCTTTATTGTCTTTTCAGTTTACTTTCAGATTATCTTATATTTCAGTTCAGTATAAGTTTAAGTAACCTTACGTACTTGGTATATTATTTCATACTGACGTCTTTTTGCCTGAGTATGTTCATGCCCGCAGGCTCAGACAGGTTGCCGAGAGAGTTGCACTAATAGAATTTCTTGAGTACCAGCTAGTGTGGTAAGCTCCATGTCATTCAGAGTTACCAGGTTTAATGTTTTTGTATACATATAGATGATGGGTAAGGCGGGGCCCTATCCCGACCAGAGTATAGTTATTACTCCTAGAGGCTTGTAGATGTATCATGTATGTCCAGTGCTATCAGTATGGCGGCCTTTGCGGTCCTCATGTATATCTTGTTTTGGATTTTGCTATTGCAGATTCATATATTGGCCTCGTCGGCTGTTCAGATCTATGTATATATATATGATGGGATGATCTCATTTTGGAGAGACGTTATTTGTTTATGGATTTACAATACTTGACCTTGTCGTTATAAGATTTTATATTTTACTTACATCTGGCCTCGTCCGCCAGATATCATATATAATTGTCCAGAGATATGAGTTACAGTGGTATGCTCGGGGTCTAAGTATGGAACCAGGTTCTGGCCTCACCTCCCCACGTTTGGGGCATGACAAACTTGGTATCAAAGCAACTCATTTCCTAGAAAGTCTATAAGTCGTGTCTAGTAGAGTCTTGTTTATATGTGTGTTGTGAACTACATTATATAAATAGGAAGCTACGATGCATTGTTAGGATTTGTCGCCCTTCTTTATTATCCAAATCATGTAATAGAGCTGAGTCGTAAGAATTTAGTCCCTAATCCTCATCTATTTTACAGCTACAGAAATGCTTGTCATGACTCAAAAGAAGATAATGAGTTAGTTATTGGATGTTATAGATAGATAGGGCACTAGTCATGTGCCACTGGTTAGTGATGGCCAGTATGAGGCCCAAGGAGAGACACCTTCCAGGACATCTCCGACTCCACCACCATCTAAGGTGCTCCCTAGAGTTATAGTACCACCAGATCAGCCCACAGTACCACCTCTAGTTCCTCCCCTCATTCTATCAGATCATAACTTGAGGACTGCAATATATTTAGTGGCTTAGATAGAAGCTGCTCAACGCTAGTCCAGAGGGCCAGTGACTCTAGGATCTTCTAAGAGGCCTAGAAGTTTGAGGGTTCAAGAGTTTCTGGCTTTGAGTCCTACAGAATTTATAGGGACAAATCACCATGAGGACTCTCAAGACTATATCAATCAGCTTCATAGGTCTTTCGGGTTATGCATGCCTCGAAGACTGAAGTAGTTGAGCTAGCGACTTTTAGGTTATGAGATATAGCCATTCTTTGGTATAAATTAAGGGAGCAATCTCGAGGGCAGGAGACACCTCCAACGACTTGGGGTGAGTTTTCGAATGCTTTTATAGATCGCTACCTTCTACTGGAGATCTGAGAGGCCCGAGTTGACCAATTCTTGACTCTTCAGTAGGGGGATATGAGAGTTTGAGGGTATAGCCTCCGATTTGATTCCTTGACAAGGTATGCCCTAGCATTTGTTGATACGATGCGGGCTCAGATTTATCAGTTTATAACAAGTTGAATTGGATTATGTTGAGGCTTATACTACATCTGCCGTGTATGAAAATATGGATATCTCTCACATACACACTTTCACTCAGAATTTGGAAGAGCATCGCCACTAGCAATCGGTTACCGAGCGGGTTGAGAGAGTGAAACATAAGAGTGTAAGATTTACTAGGCCTTAGGAGTAGTTCCAGGGTGGTTTCAGTCCACGACAATTTACACGCCCACCCAGGCCTCAGTTATTTCACTCTAGAGTTATGCTCCATCAAGACTAGGTTAGAGCTTGCAAGCATCAAGTTCACAGTGGCTACAGAGTTAAGACTAGATAGGATTTGACCCTCCATGTTGTGATACTTTGTAGGAGAGGGCATTATGGAAGGTGTAGGTTAGGATCAACCTTTTGTTATACGTGTGGTCATGAGGGTCACAAGATGAGGGATTTCCCGGATAGAGGGCAAAATGGATTAGCTTAGCTGAATAACTCGGTGGTAGGGTCATCTGCTTCAGTACACCCCGTAGAGTGAACGTCCCAATATTTTGTTGGCAGATGTCGAAATAGAGATAGAGCATCCAGTTCAAGCAGTGGCCAAAACCATATTTATGCCTTATGAGTCATCAGGACCTAGGGTCTTCACCAGACAATGTGACAAGTACTATTTATTTTTATAGTTTATATGTTTTATTAGACCTTCGACCTACCCTGTTCGTTGCGAGTAATCTAGGGATAAACTAGTATTGTGCCTAAGTTATCAAGGAAAGTTCTAAGCTAGATTGAAAGTAAATTAGGGACCTAAAGTAAAAAAGATAACCTAAGGCATTATGATATTAAGATTTTGATATCTTTCACCTTCCGGATAACCAGTGTTATAGTTACGCCCTAGTTGTGGACCTACGAATAGCTTAGAATATCTTGGGAAGTTGGAGAAAGAGAATTCATACGAAAGTTTTATGGGGATAGAAAGTTAGGAATATGATTACTTGGCTTAAGACAATTAGACACTTTTGTGTACAATATAGGTTAGTTGGCTCGCAAGTAAATGAGGGACTAAGAGGTGACCTTAGAATAGAAGTATCTTCTAGTCCACGAGGCAACATTTAGAAATTACTAGCCTGTAAAGGCCCGTTAGATGGGTTTGTGGTGATTATGACCCTATGAGGCATATATATATATATATATATATATATATATATATATAGTTTCTTGACGGCATGGAAAATTTAGCCTAGTTAAATTTAAAGAGAAGATTTTGTCGAAGCGTTCTTAAGGTCTCTAGAAGTTTTACATTCGAGGACGAATGCTCCTAAGAGGGGGAGTATGTTACATCTCGTACTTTTGAGATATGGTTTGAATCACTCGGCGTATATAAGTAGATCCGAGTCTCAAAATTTTTTGGTCATATTCAAGTAATTAATTTAATTATTTGGATAAGTGTTGGATGGACACACTTCCATGTGGAAACATGCTAGAAAGAAATTAATGACTATTTTCTTCATATATATATCTACATGGTTGCATGTATAGGTGATGAGGCCTTAGTTAAAGTAAGGGATAAGAGGTATGGTGTTACACCCCGTAATTTCAGGACATGTATATAAGAGCGTACGTAAGAAAACAGTACTTTAAGATTTGAGACTTGTAGAATTTATCAGAATTATGGAAATATCGGGAAACGGAGCATTATGGACGAATGGGATGGTGACACGTGTCACCCCCCCACACTTGGGCTTGGACGAAATTGACAAGGTCAATTGGTCAAGTCTTGAATAAGCCAAGGCTTGACATTGTTGACCAAGTCAATAAGCCCACTTGACACTAGATATTTAAATTTCCTTTATCCAATCCACACAAGTGTTTTAATCTTGGCCCTTGAAAGTAGTATATTACTACACTAGTAGCAAGACTTCTTCAACACTTAGAAAAAAATTCAAGAAAACTTGTGTGCATTTTAGAGGGCTCTCGGCATAGCTCATTTAAGAACAAGAATTTTTTTCGTTTGTTGTTCATAATTCATAATACTTAAACCCAAGGTTTCTAGAGGTATTATAAGGATATCTCAATACAAAGATCCCGAAAAAGCTACGTTTTTACATTAGTCGCAAGATGAAAACCTAAGTGTTTTCATAAGTTTTGGTTGGAAATTAAAGGGAAGTTGTTTATGAACTTCTAAGGGATTCAAATAGCGGATTGGAGCGTGAAGGAAATGAGCTAAGTTGCTAAGGAGCGACTTTGAATCTTGAAGTTATATTTGGGGCTTATCAAGGTAACAATCTTGTCGTCTTAGTGATTAAAGATTTCATGTTGTTGTAGATATATATATACACAAGCATGAGATATATATAATGAAGATTGATAAGTGTTATGGAATATTTGGAAGCAAAATCCGAAAGTTGCATGTTAGCCGTAAGATTGCGATTCAATTTAGTTATTAGTTTTAGTCGTCGCATGTTATATAAAGAAGGGGTTATAGTTGTTAAAATTGGTTACGACTATATAACATGTTAGAACGACAATATGTATTGAAAAGGAATTGGAAAAGATTGTATGAGGTTGTACATTGTAGCCGAGAATGACATTTAATATTGGACTGTTTTATATAAATTGTGGGGAAGAATTTTACACGTCCTGTAAGGCGTGTAATCCCCTTTGATTAGTTGATGTGTTGAGCCTTAAATGTGGCATATTGGTTGTTGATTTCGGACCTTGAAAAAGGTGGAAAAGTATGTAGAAACAAAGGAAGTGCTGCCCAATTTTCCGTAGAATAAGAGACTTTACACTTAGAATATTCTACGTTAGAAAGCTAGAAGTTGATAGACGTATTATGGTCATTATAGGTTGACATCCTACGTGCGGCATATTGGACTTAGCAAGTGGATTGAACCGAAGAGGTATGTGGAACTTTCCCTATCTCTTGAGCATGAGTGTTTACAAATGTATAGTACGGTAAACGTACGGGCTTTAAATGAATTCAGTTTCATTTTGATATCATTGACTTGATTTAAAGTATGTAAGTTTGGTTGAGTGGGAAAGTTAAACTCATGTAATATTTAAAGAATGTAATGCTTTATTTAGAAAGATATAAAGTGTTATAATGGCTTTATGAGAATTTAATTATAACGACTTTATGGGAAGTTAAATGAGTGGTTTACTCAAATGATTTAAACAAAGATAAATGACTTGGTTTTAAGAAAGACAACTTGATTTAAAGTCATAAGTTGCCTAAGTTTTGGAAGTAGAAGTCACTTGGTTTAAAAGCCTTGAAATGTATTTCTAAAGGTGTAGTGACTTGTTTTGAAAAGTAGATATGCCTTGATACTACGGGCGCTAGTATCTTGGGGTTTTTATATGAAAAAAGTCATTTTAAAAGGATAGAAGTACGTAGTACTTTAGGTTAATGTCACGCCCCGAACTCCGGGCCCGTGACTGGTGCCCTACCTGGGCACCCTTCTACCTTAACAACACAAGTAAACTGCGAAATTTAAATAACACCTCTTTCTTTTTTTACCAACGTACGGGTAAGGGCAAAGCCGACAAGGCTGCCATATAATATATACAAAAGACACAACACTGTACATGAGTCCAATCCCACATATGAATACATACCTCTAAGAGTTATACTGAACCATGACGGGACAAGGCCCCGCCGTACCCATAACTGTACAAAAGCCTGTACTGAAAGAAACTTATACCCAAAAGATAAACTCCCGAACAGAAGGAGCTATCCAACAACTACGGCGGTCTACACTGCCGATCACCAAGCTGCGTACCTAAACTGCGGCGTAACGCGGCCCGAAAGGTCGGTCGAAGAATGTACCAAGTATGTGAAGCGATGAAATCGTAATGAAATCATAACGATCTAAACAAAGCGGAGACATGTATGATAGCCAACCTACGATACAACACATGCGATCATAACAAGTCGAGGACGCGTGCTCAAGTCGTTTCTAAAATATAACCATGGGTCTCACGCCCATAATATCAATCATGCAGTGGAATCCTTCGCCGGCTGGCGATCCATGATATAATATAACACAATAGGCATACATGAACACCAAGTCCTACCCAGGTGGTATAGCGTCTTGGGGTTTACCCTCACTTATACTCTTACCCGGAGAAGGTGGTAAAGCGGTGGTATAGCGTCTTGGGGTTTACCCTCACTTATACTCTTACCTGGAGAAGGTGGTAAAGCATCTTGGGGTTTACCCCTCACTTATACTCTTACCTATCTCAACCGACCATCAAACAAAACAAGCAGGGGTATAATGTCTTGGGGGTTTACCCCTCACTTATACTCTTACCTCGGAGAAGGTGGTATAGCATCTTGGGGTTTACCCTCACTTATACTTATCTCTATCTCGATCGTCAAACAAAGCGAAGCACTACCATGTCTTCTATAAAAATCCGGAATTTAACCCAGTACTACAAATAACGGAAGATACCGTGGAATCCACATCACCGCCGATGCGTCCAAGTACTTACAACAAGACAGTCGGCCCTCCAACCGAGAGTCGCGGCAACGTAATAAAACATAATACTTGCACTCAAAGGCTATCACCAGCACACATAGGCAATTCTCAACTAATCAGGCCAAAGTACTTATCAAGGCACACATGGAATAATTCTCAATTAACCAAGCCAAAGTACTTATCAAGGCACACATAGAATAATTCTCATTTAACAAGCCAAAGTACTTATCAGGGCACAAATAGAATAATTCTCATTTAACAAGACAAAGTACTTATCAAGGCGCACTTAGACTAATTCTCAATTAATCAAGCCAAAGTACTTATCAAGGCACTCTTAGACAAATTCTCAATTTATCAAGCCAAAGTACTAATCAAGGCACACTTAGACAAATTCTCAATTTATCAAGCCAAAGTACTAATCAAGGCACACTTAGACGAATTCTCAATTTATCAAGCCAAAGTACTAATCAAGGCATCACATAGAATTATTCTCAATTAAACAGGCCAATGTACTACGTACGTACATTCTTTTCAAAAGACTCCTTTTTATGTAACACCCCAAGATACTAACACCCGTAGTATCAAGGCATTTCTATTTTTCAAAGTAAGTTACTACACGTTTAGAAAACTCATTTCAAGGCTTGAAATCAAGTAACATCAAATTTTCACAATCTAGGCAACTTATGCCCTTTAATCAAAATAGACAACTTTCTAAACCTCCCATAAAGCCGTTATAACCAACTTCCCATAAAGCCGTTATAACCCTTTATGGTTTTTAGACAATTTCATTCTTTTTATAACTAAGAGACTTATACTTAAAACCAAGTATCACAAAGTTTCAAATCGAGTCTCTTAACTTTCAAAATACTTCGAGTCTCTTAATATATAGAAAACAAGTTTCTTCTACTTTTAAACCTCAAGTAACTCACACCTTTAAAACAAGTTACTTCTCTTAAATCATGTCATTTCTCCTCTTTTAAAACAAGTAAGTAAATCACTCATTTGACTCCCCTAAAGTCATTATAATGACCTTTAGGTTTTGGAACTAAGGCACTAGCCGAAAGATTTGGAAACCACTTGCTTTTCAAGACTCTATGTACTTTAAGTAAAATACTTTCACTTTTAAGAATTCAACTTCACTAAGGCAATGGATTATACAACTTACAATTTAAACATCATAGTACAATCAAGGAAGTACATAGAACAAATTCTATATTAGGCAATCCAAGTACAACCAAGGAATGAATCCTTTAAGGAGTAGAACTTACTTTCTTTATCTTAAGGAATCATGCTAGAAGAGGAGATAGTTCACATACCTTTTCGGCTAAATCCACAGGCTAAGCCGAATACGCCGTACGTAGAAGTGTCAACCTATAATGGTCACAACAAGACTATCAACTTCTAGTCTCTAACGTAGAATAATACTAAGTATACTGGCCTCTAATTCTACGGAAAATCGGGCAAGACTTCCTTTGTTTCTACTCACTTTGCCACCTTTTTCAAGGCGAATACAATAACCAACACGCCACATTTAAGGCTCCAAACAACAACCAAACAAAAGGGATTACACGCCTTACAATACGTAAAATTCTGCCCCAATTAACACCAACAAGTCCATAATCAAGCCATTCTCGCTAACAACATAACCACAATTCAAAGTCTTTTCCAACCCTTTTCAAATTTCAAGTTCTAAGGTCAAACATGTTATATAGTCATAAACAACTTCAATAACTACAATTTCCTTCTTTTTACAACATGTGACGACTTAAACTAATTATCGACTTGAATTCCAATCTTAAGGCTAAACATGCTAGTTTTCGGATTAGGGTTCCAATAGCCCATACACTAATCCAACTATATAATATATAACTCATGCTTGCTAAAATCCATAGCTACAATCAATAAGTAAACTTAATTGCTAAAGCGACAAAATTTATACCTTTCCAAGCCCTTAAAATTTCCAAGATTCAAAGTCGCGCCTTAGCCATTCTTAGCTCATTTCCTTAGGTTCCAATCCGCTCCAAGCACTCCTTAGAGGCCTATGAAGAACCCATCTTCAAGTTCCAACTTCAAAGTTGAAGAACTCCTTCGGTTTCCGCCTTGCGACTAATACGAAAATGTCGTTTTTCCGAAATCTTTCTATTGAGATAACCTTACAATACCCTTAGGGACATTGGGTTTAAGTCTTGTGGCTAATGGAGGAAAATTACAAAATTTTTGTGTGGACTTTAGCTCAGCGAAACCTGATGGAAGAACAAGAAATGTGTGATATTTTCTAAGTGTAAAATGAGCTTGTCTTGCACTAGCTTAGTACTTATAACACTATGGATGGCCAAGATTATAACAAATGTGAGGCTTAGATGGTTTTCACTAGGATCAAGCCCATGTGGACAAGTTGACTTTGGTCAAATATATCAAGCTTGAAGACTTATCTTCCAAGATGGTCAATGACCATTTTACCCTCACACCAATTCGTCCAAGACCACGTGTGGGAGTGCCACGTGTCGCCCTCTCATTCGTCTACAAAATTCCGTAACCCTCGTGGGCCCCGCAAAACGTAAAATTCCTCGGGTGGGCCCCACGTGACCAAATCCGTAAAAATAGATTTCCATAATATTAATAAGTTCCATATTCTTCAAATAATATATTTTGAGAATCCAATTCTCAACAACGAACATTTTCCTTTCCTACGTTCGAATATTTTTCGTCGGAAAAACAATTCTTCCTTTCGTACTAATTTCCAAGTCTTGATTTCCTTACGTACATTCTCTTTTATATGCCCGGACTTACGGTGTAACATTCTTCCTTAGAAACATTCGTCCCGAATGTTCTTAGTCGATTGCCAAGCTATACAAACTCGGCATAAACTCTATACTACGCCTATCAATCAAAACACGACAAGACCAACGATGCCACACATGGCCACCACAACATACGTGAACATAATGGACCTCCCGTCCGTGGTCCCTTCTCACAAAACTCGAAGGTTCTTGTCTTCCCAAACACGGATCCTTACGGGTTCCTTTCTTTCCTTACTTATCATACTTTCGTCTTATCAAACTCATCTAAGACACGTAAAATCTCAAATTTTGTTTCTCTTCTCAATCCTTGGAGTTACTACCCAAACTTGGCCATATAGTTACTTACATTCCCGTTAAGGCTCTTCTGGCCCTACGACCTAGTTCCGGTGGAACACATCCACTCGTACAACGATTAACTCAACTTGGGCCTGGCATCCTCGTGACCCTATCACATAACGGGACTACTACCAACTGACATCACCCCATTCCATACTACCGGCTGACCCGAAATGAGTCTATAGCCCGACTCATCGTCACATTTAACTTCTCATTCTTAGTCTGAAATAAATCTCTCTCTTATCTCAAGGTACTTCTCACCCTATCCTCCCATTCACTAGAGGTTCGTCACATAAGCCAAAGTAGTTCTATCAGGCATCCTTCCCTACTCTGGCCTCGCATCACATTTGGGTAATTACTACTTGTGAACTCTACATAACTATAGTCTCAGTTCACTTATCATTCTTGTCAATAGTCTTAACTTTTCACTTTACTAATCAAAGTATCCCTACCTCTGGGGTACTATCACTTTACAACTCTAGCAACAAAGGGAAAACATATATGCTAGGGTAAAATCTGAATCTATCAACGCACGTATGATTTAAAAGAATCGAAATATACATGTAACCCCGTGCGATGTCGCCTCCTGATCCTGCCCCGTATTCACGTCATCTCTGCGGTTCGAAGGACCGCCAGAACTATAAACTCCACCCTGACCTCTACCACAATCAAGCTAACATCCAACACCGCTCGGGAACGCATACCGCGAGGAAAGGGAATTAACCATCGGCCTCATAGGCTGAGCCACCTCACCGGTGCTCTTCTAAAAGGACATACCCTCAGTATATGGCCCGGACGGCCACAATAATAACAAACACCTGTGCCAAGACGGCATTTCCCCAAATGACGCTTACTCCAATGGAAACACTGAGGAATAAGTGGCCTCGACTGAGAAAATCCTCTGCTCCTCGAGAACTCGACTGGAGCTCGGACCGCTCCTAAATACTCATGGGTCCAAACTCCCACCGTGAGCCGCGGGGTATGTCTGGGTAGGCTGAAGAATATCTCACTCATTTCGAGGCAGCTCGTCCAAAAACTCACCGTAATACCCAACCGGTCTAGCCTTCTTACGCAGATCTCCGCCCGCCCTACCTCCCGTACACTGCAAGATCTTGCCGAGTAACCTCTCCGATGAAATCAGTAATCGCTATCTTGGTCAATAACATAATGGCTTCCTTCATGACTCCTAAAGTCTTCTTAATCGAGAAACTGGAGGCTCGTGCTGGGCCTCAAAACTGGCGCAGGTTAACTCACGATCGCGAACAACATCCGGTATACCACGGGCATAAGCCCTATCAACTCTCTGAGTCCGACTAGTAGCTCCTCGCTACTCCTTTGCCCTTCAAGGCCGTTCTCTCTCGAGGCATAATCAGAACACAAAATTACGTCGAGAGGAATTATCTTACTAACACGCCTCTGTGGCACGATCTAGAGTGAGAAGAATAGAAACCAACTCCTAAATGTCCTGTAGCCTCTGTTTATGGGTGTGGCGCAACACACCGATAATCAAGACTCTACTAGACACGGTCAGTAGAAATTCCGAGGAATGATCGCTCGATACCACTGCCACGCCCGAACCTCGTGATCGTGCCCTACCAGGCACCATTCTACCTTAACAACACAAGTAAATCGCGAATTTAAATAACACTCTATTTTTTTTTACCAACGACGGTAAGTGGCAAAGCCGACAAGGCGTGCCATATAATATATATACAAAAGACACAACATCGCATACGAGTCCAATCTCATATGAATACAGCACTTCAAGAGTTATATCAACCATGACGGACAAGGCCCCGCCGCACCCATAATCGCATAAAGCCTGTATTGAAAGAAACTTATACCAAAAAGATAAACTCCCAATGTAAGAGCTATCCAACAACTCGAGCAGGTCCTACACTGCCGATCACCAAATCAAGCACCTAAACTCATGCGGATGAACGCAGCCCAAGGAGGTCAAGACGAAGAATGTACCAAGTATGAAATGTGAAGCAGTAATGAAATCATAATCTAAACAAAACGGAGACATGTATGATAGCCAACCTACAAGACACAACACATAAGCCATAATAAGTCGTGACGCGTGCCTCAAGTCATTTCTAAAATATAACCATGGGTCTCACGCCCATAATATCAATCATGCCCGTGGAATCCTTCCTCACCGCGATCCATGATATAATATAACACCAATAGCATACATGAACACCAAGTCCCACCTGGTATAGCGTCTTGGGGTTTACCCTCACTTATACTCTTACCCCGGGAGTATGGTAAAGGTGGTATAGCATCTTGGGGTTTACCCTCACTTATACTCTTACTGGAGAAGGTGGTAAAGCATCTGGGGTTTACCCTCACTTATACTTTTACCCTATCTCAACCGACCATCAAACAAAACAAGCGTGGGTATAATGTCTTGGGGTTTACCCTCACTTATACTCTTACCGAGAAGGTGGTATAGCATCTGGGGTTTACCCTCACTTATACTCTTACCCTATCTCGACCGATCATTAAACAAAATGTACACTACCATGTCTTCTATAAAAATCCGAATTTAACCTAAGTACTACAAATAACTAAGATACCCGGAATCCCACATCACCGCTTGACGCCCAAGTACTTACAACAAGACAATCTCCAACCGAGTCGCGAACGTAATAAAACATAATACTTGCACTCAAAGGCTATCACCAGCACACATAGGCAATTCTCAACTAATCAGGCCAAAGTACTTATCAAGGCACACATGGAATAATTCTCAATTAACCAAGCCAAAGTACTTATCAAGGCACACATAGAATAATTCTCATTTAACAAGCCAAAGTACTTATCAGGGCACAAATAGAATAATTCTCATTTAACAAGACAAAGTACTTATC
The DNA here is from genome assembly GCA_029844215.1 of Przewalskia tangutica. Taxonomy (NCBI): domain Eukaryota; kingdom Viridiplantae; phylum Streptophyta; class Magnoliopsida; order Solanales; family Solanaceae; genus Przewalskia; species Przewalskia tangutica. The sequence continues at coordinate 18,119,752 of CM056718.1, forward strand.
AAGGCGCACTTAGACTAATTCTCAATTAATCAAGCCAAAGTACTTATCAAGGCACTCTTAGACAAATTCTCAATTTATCAAGCCAAAGTACTAATCAAGGCACACTTAGACAAATTCTCAATTTATCAAGCCAAAGTACTAATCAAGGCACACTTAGACGAATTCTCAATTTATCAAGCCAAAGTACTAATCAAGGCATCACATAGAATTATTCTCAATTAAACAGGCCAAAGTACTACGTACGTACATTCTTTTCAAAAGACTCCTTTTTATGTAACACCCCAAGATACTAACACCCGTAGTATCAAGGCATGTCTATTTTTCAAAGTAAGTTACTACACGTTTAGAAAACTCATTTCAAGGCTTGAAATCAAGTAACTTCAAATTTTCACAATCTAGGCAACTTATGCCCTTTAATCAAAATAGACAACTTTCTAAACCTCCCATAAAGCCGTTATAACCAACTTCCCATAAAGCCGTTATAACCCTTTATGGTTTTTAGACAATTTCATTCTTTTTATAACTAAGAGACTTATACTTAAAACCAAGTATCACAAAGTTTCAAATCAAGTCTCTTAACTTTCAAAATACTTCGAGTCTCTTAATATATAGAAAACAAGTTTCTTCTACTTTTAAACCTCAAGTAACTCACACCTTTAAAACAAGTTACTTCTCTTAAATCATGTCATTTCTCCTCTTTTAAAACAAGTAAGTAAATCACTCCTTTGACTCCCCTAAAGTCATTATAATGACCTTTAGGTTTTGGAACTAAGGCACTAGCCGAAAGATTTGGAAACCATTTCCTTTTCAAGACTCTATGTAATTTAAGTAAAATACTTTCACTTTTAAGAATCCAACTTCACTAAGGCAATGGATTATGCAACTTACAATTTAAACATCAAAGTACAATCAAGGAAGTACATAGAACAAATTCTATATTAGGCAATCCAAGTACAACCAAGGAATGAATCCTTTAAGGAGTAGAACTTACTTTCTTTATCTTAAGGAATCATGCTAGAAGAGGAGATAGTTCACATACCTTTTCGGCTAAATCCATAGGCTAATCCGAATACGCCGTACGTAGAAGTGTCAACCTATAATGGTCACAACAAGACTATCAACTTCTAGTCTCTAACGTAGAATAATACTAAGTATACGGTCTCTAATTCTACGGAAAATCGGGCAGCACTTCCTTTGTTTCTACTCACTTTGCCACCTTTTTCAAGGCCGAATACAATAACCAACACGCCATATTTAAGGCTCCAAACAACAACCAAACAAAAAGGGGATTACACGCCTTACAATACGTGTAAAATTCCGCCCCACAATTAACACCAACAAGTCCATAATCAAGCCATTCTCGGCTAACAACATAACCACAATTCAAAGTCTTTTCCAATCCTTTTCAAATTCCAAGTTCTAAGGTCAAACATGTTATATAGTCATAAACAACTTCAATAACTACAATTTCCTTCTTTTTACAACATGTGACGACTTAAACTAATTATCGACTTGAATTCCAATCTTATGGCTAAACATGCTAGTTTTCGGATTAGGGTTCCAATAGCCCATACACTAATCCAACTATATAATATATAACTCATGCTTGCTAAAATCCATAGCTACAATCAATAAGTAAACTTAATTGTTAAAACGACAAAATTTATACCTTTCCAAGCCCTTAAAATTTCCAAGATTCAAAGTCGCGCCTTAGCCATTCTTAGCTCCTTTCCTTAGGTTCCAATCCGCTCCAAGCACTCCTTAGAGGCCTATGAAGAACCCATCTTCAAGTTCCAACTTCAAAGTTGAAGAACTCCTTCGGTTTCCGCCTTGCGACTAATACGAAAATGTCGTTTTTCCGAAATCTTTCTATTGAGATAACCTTAAAATACCCTTAGGGACATTGGGTTTAAGTCTTGTGGCTAATGGAGGAAAATTACAAAATTTTTGTGTGGACTTTAGCTCAAAGCCGAGAGCACAATGGAAGAACAAGAAATGTGTGATATTTTCTAAGTGTAAAATGAGCTTGTCTTGCACTAGCTTAGTACTTATAACACTATGGATGGCCAAGATTATAACAAATGTGAGGCTTAGATGGTTTTCACTAGGATCAAGCCCATGTGGACAAGTTGACTTTGGTCAAATATATCAAGCTTGAAGACTTATCTTCCAAGATGGTCAATGACCATTTTACCCTCACACCAATTCGTCCAAGACCACATGTGGGAGTGCCACGTGTCGCCCTCTCATTCGTCTACAAAATTCCGTAACCCTCGTGGGCCCCGCAAAACGTAAAATTCCTCGGGTGGGCCCCACGTGACCAAATCCGTAAAAATAGATTTCCATAATATTAATAAGTTCCATATTCTTCAAATAATACATTTTGAGAATCCAATTCTCAACAACGAACATTTTTCCTTTCCGGCGTTCGGAAGATTTTCCGTCGGAAAAACAATTCTTCCTTTCGTACTAATTTCCAAGTCTTGATTTCCTTACGTACATTCTCTTTTACATGCCCTGGACTTACGGGGTGTAACAGTTAAATTCCCGTATTTTTCATGATATGTTAGTGCCTTAAGTTAAATAAAATGAGAGTGCATGCTAATTAAGTCTAATAAGAGGTTAAGGGATTTCTTAACTTGCTTATGTTATTTATGGTAGCCGGTTGTGCTAGTGTTATATTATTCTTCACGGGGTCATTCCCCTGGCATGTTGCATGTTGCATATTCCGTGGATTTGCTCCCCACGATGCGAGGAAGTTATCTCATGCGAGTCCGTAGGGCTCATGCGGGTGAAATAGTCCCATGCGGGGCGGACCAGTCGTATGCGAGGAAATTACCTCATGCGGGTCCACACGACCTATGCGGGTGAAATAGTCCCAGGAGTAGGATTGAGTGATAATACTACAGGCGGGTGGTCCTAGGTTAATCACATGCTTCCTATTTTAAGAACCGAAAATGTTTATTCTTGTTACTCTCATTGTTAGTAAGGCACATTATACTGTTAATTTGGTAATCATACATGTCTCCAGCTTTATTTTAGACTTATGATGTAAATTACAGTATTTCCAGTTTTACATACTTAGTACATATTTTGTATCGACTTCTTTCTCGGGCTGCGTTAAATGCGGTAAGGGTAAGAAGGTTGCGGATCCTCACTCTTAGGATCACTAATCAGTTGTCAGAAAGATCCATTTCTCCGGAGGCTTGTCTTTTGGTACGGTTTCACTGATGTTGTAGATTTATGTACATTCAGGGGTATGGCGGGGCCCTGTCCCGTCGCAGTGGTTATGTCAAAATTCTTAGAGGTCTGTAGTCATATCTTGTAGGTCAGTTTGTAAAAGAAGTTATGTAACTGCTTTTGGTTATGTATATGTATATATATGTCCATGGAGGTGGCCTTATCGGCTAACCTGTTATTTATTTTTCTGTTGATGTACGTTATGAGTTTTATGTATGTTCCACTGATTTTCTCTGATGTATACCTGTAAGGGTGCCCAGGTAGGGCACCAGTCGCGGGCCAGGGGTCGGGTCGTGACAGATGGACCCCACTCTTATAATTAATAATTATGTATAATTAATTTTAGTAGAATTAGTTATCTAAACAAAATAGGGTTTATTTTTCAAATAAAGGTGGCAAACCTTTCCACCAAGTGGGACATACAAGGATTAAATTGTTAAATCCTATCTTAACCTACTACTTGCTCACGTTACACTAGTTATTTTACCACATAACACTAAACTCTCCAGCAGGTTATCCAACTTTAATTTTGGATAAGTTTAACCAACCTTAACATTTCATACTACATATGTATGTAGTGAATTTTATGCTCCCAACTAGAAATTAATATACACAACTCTGCACCAGAATTCTTCTCATCCTAGAAGTTGTTTATTTCTCCTTATTCTCAAATCAAATATGGTAGTGATATAAGTAAGGAGGGGTGATGTTGGGTAAGTGGATCGGGTGTGGAGGATGTTCGGGTTGACCCAAAATAGGATGACAAATTAGTGTTCTCGAGTTCTCGGATTATCGGGATGGTGAAGTAGTGGATGGTGATTTCAGGAGAGTGGAGTGGGAATTGGGTCTAGGCATTTTGTGGAATGGTTGTAGACACGTTGAGGGTGAGTGTGATATTTGGGCTTTTGTGGTTGGGTGGTGACATACTGATGGAACATAACTGAGACAGTATGGTTCTCGGAAGGTTGTGTTATGTGGACTACTTGGTGTTGTTCGGATCAGACAGTTGTTTGTGGACTGTTTTGGGTGATAACTTTTGGTGGGGATATTATTGATGTATTGTGAGAGGTAAAGTTATCTGGGATATAGTACATTGAGTGAGGGTTGAACATGAGTTATAGGATACAAACTCGAGTGAAGGGATGATGAATTTTGTGTGAGTGTTGGCTTGGTTGTTTCGGTTTAAGTGTTTAGTGGTTATGGTTGTGTCACGCCCCGAACCCCGGGCCCGTGACTGGTGCCCTACCTGGGCACCCTTCTACCTTAACAACTAAGTAAACTGCGGAAATTAAATAACACCCTTTTTTGTTTTAACCAACATACGTACAAGGGCAAAGCCGACAAGGTTGCCATATAATATACATGAAAAAGACACTACACTGTACATGAGTCCAATCCCACATATGAATACAAACCTCTAAGAGTTATACTGAACTATGACGGGACAAGGCCCCGCCGTACCCATAACTGTACAAAAGCCTGTACTGAAAGAACTTATACCAAAAAGATAAACTCCCAAACAGAAGGAGCTATCCAAAAACTCTGAGCAGGGTCCTACACCTGCCGATCACCAAACAGCGTACCTAAACTCATGCGTAGATGCACGCAAATCAAGGAGGTCGACGAAGAATGTACCAAGTATGTGAAATGAAGAAGCGTGATGAAATCATAACAAGATAAACAAAACAGAGACATGTATGATAGCCAACCTACGATACACAATACATAATCATATCAAGTCGTGACGACGCCTCAAAGTCATTACTAAAATATAACCATGGGTCTCACGCCCATAATATCAGTCATGCCCGTGGAATCCTTTCTCACTGCCGGCAGTCCATGATAATCAAATTACAGTACACTGTGTCTTATTAACAATGAGAGTAAATAGTAGTATACTTACAATATAAACTAGGAAGCTCACGATCAAAGCAGGACCACCCGCCCGCGGTATCATTAAGCAATCCTACTCCTGGGACTATTTCACCCGCATAGGTCGCGTGGACCCGCATGAGGTATTCCTCGCATGGGACTATTTCACCCGCATAAGCCCTTACGGACTCGCATGAGGTATTCCTCGCATAGGCTGGACCCGCCCGCATGGGACTATTTCACCCGCATAAGCCCTTGCGGACTCGCATGAGGTATTCCTCGCATCGTGGGTAGCAAATCCACGGAATATGCAAATGCCACAAACCCGGGGAATGACCCCAAAATGAATGATATACTACTAGCACACAACCGGCTATTACCAGCACACATAGACAATTCTCAATTAAACAAGCCAAAGTACTTATCAAGACACACTTAGACTAATTCTCAATTAATCAAGCCAACGTACTTATCAAGGCACACTTAGACTAATTCTCAATTAATCAAGCCAAAGTACTTATCAAGGCACACTTAGAATAATTCTCAATTAATCAAGCCAAAGTACTTATCAAGGCACACTTAGAATAATTCTCAATTAATCAAGTCAAAGTACTTATCAAGGCACACTTAGAATAATTCTCAATTAATCAAGCCAAAGTACTTATCAAGGCACACTTAGACTAATTCTCAATTAATCAAGCCAAAGTACTTATCAAGGCACACTTATGCCCATTAATCAAAATAGACAACTTTCTAAACCTTCCATAAAGCCGTTATAACCAACTTCCCATAAAGCCGTTATAACCCTTTATGGTTTTTAGACAATTTCATTCTTTTTATAACCAAGAGACCTATACTTAAAACCAAGTATCACAAACTTTCAAATCAAGTTTCTTAACTTTCAAAAATACTTCGAGTCTCTTAATATATAGAAAACAAGTTTCTTCTACTTTTAAACCCTAAGTAACTCACACCTTTAAAACAAGTTACTTCTCTTAAATCATGTCATTTCTCCTCTTTTAAAACAATTAAGTAAATCACTCCTTTGACTCCCCTAAAGTCATTATAATGACCTTTAGGTTTTGGAACTAAGGCACTAGCCAAAAGGTTTGGAAACCACTTCCTTTTCAAGACTCTATGTACTTTAAGTAAAATACTTCCACTCTTTAAGAGTCCAAAATTCACTAAGGCAATGGATTATACCACTTACAATTTAAACATCAAAGTACAATCAAAGGAGTACATAGAACAAATTCTACTTTAGGCAATCCAAATACAACCAAGGAATGGATCATTTAAGGAGTAGGACGTACTTTCTTTATCTTAAGGAATCATGCTAGAAGAGGAGATAGTTCACATACCTTTTCGGCTAAATCCACAAGCTAAGCCGAATACGCCGCACGTAGAAGTGTCAACCTATAATGGTCACAACAATACTATCAACTTCTAGTCTCTAACGTAGAATAATACCAAGTATACGGTCTCTAATTCTACGGAAAATCGGGCAGCACTTCCTTTGTTTCTACTCACTTTGCCACCTTTTTCAAGGCCGAATACAATAACCAACATGCCACATTTAAGGCTCAAAATAACAACCAAACAAAGGGGATTACACGCCTTACAATACGTGTAAAATTCCGCCCCACAATTAATACGAAGTAGTTCCATATTCAAGCCATTCTCGGCCAACAATAACCAACAATTCAAAGTCTTTTCCAATCCTTTTCCAATTCCAAGTTCTAAGGTCTAACATGTTATATAGTCATAAGCAACTTCAACAACTACAATTTCCTTCTTTATACAACATGTGACGACTTAAACTAATAATCGACTTGAATTGTAATCTTAAGGCTAACATGCTAGCTTTTCGGATTAGGGTTCCAATAGCCAATATACTTATCAACTTCATAATATATAACTCATGCTTGCTAATATCCGTAGCTACAACAATAAGTAAACCTTAATTACTAAAACGACAAGATTTATACCTTTACAAGCCCTTAAAAATTCCAAGATTCAAAGTCGCGCCTTAGCAAGTTCTTAGCTCCTTTCCTTAAGTTCCAATCCGCTCCAAGAACTCCTTAGAAGCCTATGAAGAACCCATCTTCAAGTTTCAACTTCAAAGTTGAATAACTTCTTAAGTTTCCGCCTTGCGACTAACGTGAAAACGTCGTTTTTCCGAAATCTTTCTATTGAGATATCCTTACAATACCCTTAGGGACATTGGGTTTAAGTCTTGTGGACAATGGAACAAAATTACAAAAAATTTGTGTGGACTAGTGCTCAAAGCCGAGAGCTATGTATGAAGAACAAGAGTGTGTGATTTTTTTCTAAGTGTTAGAAGAGCTTGTCTTGCACTAGATTAGTATATAAAACACATTGGAGGGCTAAGACTTAAACAAATGGGTGGCTAAGATGAGTTTCACTAGGATTAAGCACAAGTGGCAAGTTGACTTGGTAAACAATATCAAGCTTTGAAGACTTATCTTCTACCATGGTCAATGACCATTTTACCCTTACAAAATTTCGACCAAGACCAAGTGTGGGGGTGCCACGTGTCGCCCTCTCATTCGTCCATAAAATTCCGTAACCCTCGTGGGCCCCACAAAACGTAAAATTCCTCGGGTGGGCCCCACATGACCAAATCCGTAAAAATAAATTTCCATAAGGTTAAGAGTTCCATACTCTTCAAATAATGCATTTTGAGAATCCAATTCTCAACAACGAACATTTTTCCTTTCCGACGTTCGGAAGATTTTCCGCCGGAAAAACAATTCTTCCTTTCGTACTAATTTCCAAGTCTTGATTCCTTACGTACATTCTCTTATACAAGTCCTAGACTTACGGGGTGTAACATTCTTCCCCCCTTAGAAACATTCTTCCCCGAATGTTCTTAGTCGGTTGTCACGCTATACAAACTCCGGCATAAACTCTATACTATGCCTATCAATCAAAACTGCACAAGACCAACGATGCCACACATGGCCACCACAACATACGTAAACATAACAATGGACCTTCCGTCCGCGGCCCCTTCTCACAAAACTCGAAGGTTACAGTCTTCTAAAACACGGGATCCCTAAAGGTTCCTTTATTTTCCTTACTTGTCATACTTTCTCGTACTTTCAAACTGATCTAGTACACGTACAAAATCTCAACTATTGTTTCTGTTCTCCAATCCTTGGAGTTACTATCCAAACTTGGCCATATTGTTACTTACTTTCCCGTTAAGGCTCTTCTCGGTCCTTACGACCTAGTTCTGGTGGAACGCATCCACGAACTCGTACAACGATCAACTAAACTTGGGCCTGGCATCCTCGGGACCCTACCACATAACGGGACCATTTCTAACTGACATCACCCCATTCCATACTATCGGTTGACCCGAAATGAGTCCATAACCCGACCCATCGTCACACTTAACTTCTCATTCTTAGTCTGAAATAAATCTTTCTCTTAACTCAAGGTACTTCTCACCCTATCCCCCTAATCACTAGAGGTTCGTCACATAAGCCGAAGTATTTCTACTGTACAATCTTCCCTATCGTCTTACATCACATGGGCAATTACTACGTGTGAACTCTACACAACTATAGTCTCAGTTCACTTACCATTCTTGTCAATATTCTTAACTTTTCACTTTACTAATCAAAGTATCTCTACCTCTGGGGTACTATCACTTTACAACTCTTAGCAACAAAGGGAAAACATATATGCTAGGGCGAAATCTGAATCTATCAATGCACGTATGATTCAAAATAATTGAAATATACATGTAACCCCGTGCGATGTCGCCTCCTGATCCTGCCCAGTAGTCATGTCATCTATGCGGTTCGAAGGACCGCCAGAACTATAAACTCCACCCTGACCTCTACCACGACTGGCTGACCTCTGAACACCCTGCCCTGGGGGACGCACAGTTGTGGAGGAAAGGGAATCAACCATCGGCCTCATAGTCGAGCCACCACCAGTGCCTCTTCTAAAAGGACATACTCGATATATGGCCCGGACGGCCACAATAAAAACAAGCACTCGTGCCATAACGGCATTCCCCCAAATGACGCTTACTACATCGGAAACACTGAGGAAAAAGTGGCCTCGACTGAGAAAATCCTCTGCTCCTTCGAGAACCTCGACCCCTGGAGCTTGGACCGACTCCTAAATACCTTGTGGGGTCCAATATCCCACCTGTGAGTTGCGGGGGTATGTACTGGGTAGGCTGGGATGAATATCTCACTCGCTGCTGAGGCTGCTCGTCCATAAACTCACCGGAATAACCAACGGGCCTAGCCCTCTTACGCAGATCTCTCGTGGCCGCCCTCTACCCTCTGACACTGCTCAGACGCCGAATAACCTCCCTGCCGATGAAATCAGAGCACCGCTTATCTTGGTCAATAACATAATCGCTTCCTCATGACCCTATAGTCTTCTCCTAATCGAGAAACCGAGGCTCGTGCTTGGGCCTCAAAACTGGCGCGAAGAACTCGCCGATCGCGAACAACATCCGGATACCACGGCATAAGCCCTATCAACTCTCTCGAGTCGACTAGTAGCTCTCGCTACTCCTTTGCCCTTCGGGCCGTTGCTCCTCGAGGCATATCTCAGAACACAAAATTACGTCGAGAGGAATTATCTTACTAACACGCCTCTCAGGGCACGATCTCGAGTGATAAGAATAGAAACCAACTCCTAAATGCCCCGTAGCCTGTTTATGGGTGTGGCGTGCAACACACCGATAATCAAGACTCTACTAGACACGGCCATGACATTCCGAGGACCGATCGCTCGATACCACTGTCACGCCCAATCCGGGCGTGGTCGTGCCCTACAGGCACCCTTCTACCTTAACAACTAAGTAAACTGCGGAAATTAAATAACACGCTTTTTTTTAACCAACATACGTACAAGGGCAAAGCCGACAAGGCTGCCATATAATATACATGAAAAAGACACTACACTGTACATGAGTCCAATTCCACATATTGTCACGACCCGATCACGAGCCCGTGACTGGTGCCTTACCCGGGCACCCCAGTAGGCATACATCAGAGTAACCAGCGGAATATAAAAACAAGACATGAAACAATATGAAATGAGAAACAGTTTATCTGAGAAAAAGTTGCCTTTCGGCATATATATATACATAAAGAGCGAACAGTTACATCCCAACTTTACAACAGACTACAGCACTCTAGGAATGTAAACAACTATGGCGACGGGGCCCCGCCATACCCTGAATGTACAAAATATCTACCACACAGGGAGAGTCGTACCAAAAGTCGAGCCTCCGGAGAAATGGGGCTCCTGACACCAGAGTAAGGATCCTAAGAACGAGGATCTACCACCTGCTTCCTTACCTGCGGATGAACGCAGCCCAAGGAGGTCGACAACAGTACCAAGTATGTGAAAGCAGAAAGTACTTTAAATGAAATCATATCATTTTAAAACCAATTTTACAAATATGTACGAACAACCAATGTAACCGCACATAGTACCACAAAGATAACCAAAAGCAAAATAGATATAACATAATCGTCTTTTCTAGGCCGCTAATGATCAAGCAAGGCCAATCGCCATAGTATCATTATGCGAGCCTAATCTCGAACTCCCGCACCGCATAGGTCACACATCGACCCGCATGAGGTATTCTCGTGATCGGTAGCTAACCCGCGACATCCTCTCGACTCGCGATCGCATAGTCATGTGGACCGCGTAGCCGTATAGACCCGTCGACGTAACACACCGAGTGATCAATCACGAACTCCGCAGCTCGCATAGTCCTGTGGACCGCATATGCCGTATAGACCGCATCGAGGTGGCAAGTCCTGCGTCATAACAAGTCGGGTATGTGATATAATAACAAGATAACCGCTTATCGTTAAACAACGTAAGCACAACAAGAATAACCCCCTTACACAACATCACAAGACACTAACACACGTAGCATCATAACATGTTTACTTATCAAACCATCTTACTACACTTTTCAGAAATCAATACAAGACTTTCATAAACAAATAAGTAAACTGCCTTTTATCTTTCTTAAGTCGTTATACCTAACTTCCCATAAAGCTAGTATAACTCTTTAAGCTTTTAAAACCAAGTATTACTTTTCTTTCAAAAATGATTCATAACTCTTTTTGAAATACTTCAAGATTCTTATTATTTAAAACTCAAGTCAAAAGACATCAGAGTAAAACCAAGTTCAGTTAACACACGTACGTCACCGACTATTTATATATTTTAAAAATATCATGCTCAAGAGGATAGGAAGAATCACATACCTCCTCGGCGAAATCCACCTACCAAGTCGAATATGTCGCGCGCAGAGTATCAACCTATAATAGTCAAATACGTCTATCAACGTCTAGACTATTCTGTAGAATATTCTAAGCAGAAGGTCCTTAATTCTACGGAAAATTGGGCAGCACTACCCTACCACAACTACACAAGTTCATCAGAAATACAGTCCTATGTAAGTACAGTTCAATTCTCTTCTTTTATACCATCCTTCTATATATCTTATACTCATTTATATACTACTACAGTATGTAATCTCTAATTACAATAGAAGGACAAGGGTATTTACCTCGATAAGCCCAAAATTATCCAAGATTATATGTCGATCCTGAACAACGTTTAGCTCCTAATTTGCATGCTCCGATAGCTCCAAGAAACCCTTAGAAGTTTCCAAACAACTTCTACTTAATACTTCAACCAACTATGAAGATTTCCCTAGGGTTTCGTTTTTGTGACTAAAGGGAATATAGTAGTATTTCTGGGCTTTTAGTATAGAGGTAACTTTGGAATACTACAAGGTATTTGGCTAAGGTATTTTGGAATAGTAACAATACTTGGAGAATATTTTTCTACCAAGGGGTTTCGTATCAAACTACTAGGAAGGGGACTTGGACGAGAACTACTAAGAGGGGGGGGGGGGGGGATTTTGAGACTTGGAAAATGTTTAGTGGATGAAGAAGTCTTGTAACTTAGGGGGGTATTTATAGGACCTTCAAAGGCCAAGATTCAAGCAAGTGGAGGGTGAAGATTTGGACATGTGTTGAGTGGGTCCCACTTATCCATCTACTCCACAAATATCTAGCAAAATATTGACCAAATGTTTAAGGCCTTTAAAAGGCAAAAAACGTGCCAACAATTCCCTCACCAAACCGTCCACTTGAGGGTGACACATGTCGCCCTCTCGTTGGTCCAAAATATTTTATCTTAGAAAAATCCGTAAAAAATTTAAATGTCGAAACCGAAATTTTTCCTTCGCAAGGTTCGGATTATTTTCCCTTAGAAGTTCATAATTTCGCCCTTTGCCTAATTAAGGCTTAAACTTTTGTACGTACGCCCTCACGTACATACTCCGGAAATATGGGGTATAACATTCTCCCCTCCTTAGAAACATTCGTCCCGAATGTTCCTTCTCAAGACATATAACGATATAGTTCCTCACAATTTAAACAAATCGCAAATGCCACACATGGCCATAATACAACACTTAAGCACATAAGTCAATTTAATCAACAAGTAGGAAAGTGAGTTACCTGGAGGTGTGGGGAATAAGTGAGGATACCTCTGCCTCATGTCCTCATCTGCTTCCCACGTCATCTTCTCTGCTCGTTCGCCATAAGACTGACTAAGCCACATCCTTTGTCCGCACCGCCTAACTCGACGATAGAGTATCGCTATGGGACTCTCTTCATACGATAACCTCGCCACCGACATCGTCAATCGGTGTACTCTAGATGGATCCCCGATACATCTCCTCAGCATAGAAACATGAAAAACCGGATGCACTGCCTCCAGATCGGACGGCAGATCCAACTCATAGACAACCTTGCCTACCCTGCGGACAATCTGATAAGGCCCAATGTACCTTGGGCTGAGCTTCCATTTCCTCCCAAATCTCATCACACCCTTCATGGGTGACACCTTCAGGAAAACCCAATCATCAACCTCAAACTCGGATGCCGACGACGATGATGCGTGATACAACTGGCCGACTCGAGCCACAAGAATCGCTCTGGATAAGCTTCACCTTATCCATCGTCACAACCAGTGTCCGTCCCACCAATCGCACCTCGCCCACATCAAACCAACCTATCGGTGACCGCACTTCTCCCATATAAGGCCTCATAAGGCGCCGTCCGATACTGGAGTGGTAGCCGTATTATACGCAAACTCTACTAGCGGCAAATGATCCTCCCACTACCTCAAATCTATAACAGGCTCGTAGCATATCCTCGCAGTGCGGATAGTACGCCTGCTGTCCGTCTGCTCGAGGATGGAATGCGATCGAGGCTCACCAAGGCCCCTAATCCCTTCGGAAAGACCTCCCGGTTAGCCAGAACCGCTCTCTGCGATATGATAGAAATAGGGACTCCATGCGATCTCACGATCTCTCGGATGTAAAGTCGGCATAATCCTCGCCAAAAAGTCGCCCCGACAGAAAGAAAGTGGGCTGATTTCACCGCCGACGATAACCCAGATAGAATCATGCTTCCTCTGAGTGCGAGGTAATCCTGTGATAAATTCCATGTTGATCACCTCCCACTTCCAGGTCGGAATCTCTATCGTCTGCAACAAACCACCAGGCCTCTGGTGCTCTACCTTTACCTGCTGACAACACGGGCACTGAGCAACAAACTCTGCAACGTCCCTCTTCAGGCCATCCCACCAATACACAGATCTGAGGTCGTGGTACATCTTTGTCGACCCCGGATGGATAGAGTAACGCGCGCTGTGTGCTTCCCCTAGAACCTGCTGCCGAAGTCCTGCAATATCTGGAACACACAACCTGACCTCAAACCTTAGTACCCCATCAGGTGCTACCTCGAAAGGACCCTTCCCCTCACAAAGAGTCGTATCACGATATCGTGTCAAAATCGGATCCTCAAACTGTTGCCTCTTCACCTCCTCGACGATGGAAGACTCGGCAACCTCTCGAACCCGAACCCCACTGCTATCAGAACCAATCAATCGGACTCCAAGGCTCGTTAGCTGATGTATCTCGCGGACCATGCCCCTCCTCTCTGGCTGCACATCTGATAGACTCCTCATCGACCTACGACTAAGGGCATCTGCCACAACATTGGCCTTCCCTGGGTGGTACAGGATATCGACATCATAATCCTTGAGTAACTCTAACCACCGTCTCTGTCGTAAGTTCAGCTCCCTCTGGCTGAAGATATACTGGAGGCTCTTGTGGTCTGTGTAAATATCCACATGAACTCCATACAAATAGTGCCTCCAGATCTTCAAGGCGTGAATCACCGCTGCCAACTCCAAATCATGGGTGGGGTAGTTCTTCTCATGCTTCTTGAGCTGTCGAGATGCGTACGCTATAACCTTACCCTGCTGCATCAACACACATCCAAGCTCGACGCCTAACGCATCACAATACACCACATAACTATCTGGACCCTCTGGAAGAGTAAGAACTGGGGCGGTCGTCAATCTATCCTTCATGGCGGAAACCCCGCCACAAGCATCACCATCAAACTTAGCCGCTTTCCGAGTCACCTAGTCAATGGTGCGAAATAAGCAAACTTCTCCACGAACCGCCGATAATAACTGCAAGGCCCGTAAAGTCGCGCACTGGCTTGAGTAAGAGGTCTAGGCCAACTCGATCGCCTCGATCTTGCCGTATCCACCCGAATACCATCAGCCCCTACAATGTGCCCAAGAAAAGCCACCGAAGCCAACCAAAACTCACATTTGGAAAACTTGGCGTACAACTTCTGGTCCCGGAGAACTCTCAAAGATAGCCTCAAATGCTCGCGTGCTCCTCGCCCGGGAATAAACCAAGATGTCATCAATGAATACTATCACGAACGTATCCAAAATGGTTTGAACACTCGTTCATCAAATCCATAAATACCACGAGCATTGGTCAAACCGAAAGACATAACCACGAACTCATAGTGCGTCTGCGTCCGAATGCGATCTGGGACATCCGCCTCTAACTCGCACTGATGATAGCGATCGCAGATCAATCTTGGAGAAACATCTCGCACTCGCAATCGGTCGAACAAATCATCAATCCCGGGAAGGGGGTATTCGTTTAATAGTCACCTTGTTCACCGCCTATAATCAACACACACATGCGCGGCCCCGCCCTTCTTCTTCACGAACAATACCGCGCTCCCTGGGAGAAACACTAGGCACGATGAAGCCGCTTCTCCAAAGAAATCCTCGGATGGTCCTTCAACTCTCTCAACTCGGCAGTGTCATTCTCAGATGGCGGAATGGATATAGCCGAGTGTCCGCAAAGACATCGATACAAAACTCTATCTCTCTCGGGAGGATACCCGGAGGTCGTCTGAAACACATCCGGGAACTCTCGACTCATCGAATCGATCAAAATCTGGTACCGCACCTCGGTATCAAACACCCGAATGAGATGGTAGATATACCCTTCGCACCATCTTCACGCCTCGAGGTAGGAAATAAACCTACCGGCGACACAGTGTTCCTCCCACTCAATAATCGGCCTCAGAAACGGAACCGCACCACTCTCTCTGCAGTCCACATTGGCGTAGCAAGAAGCTAGCCAATCCATACCCATAATCACATCGAAATCGGTCATATCCAACTCTATCAAGTCAGCTAGGGTCTGACGACTGCATAAAGTCACTGGGCAAGCCCTATATACCCGCCGAGCTACCACCGAATCACCCACTGACGTAGCTACCTCGAAAGGGTCTATGGACTCAGGCTCTATCCCTATCCTACTAGCAATAAGGGGAGATATATAGGACAGTAGAACCGGATCTATCAAGGCATACACGCCACAACAAGAAACGATAAAGTACTGCGGATTACATCCGGCGATGCCTCCCGTCCCGGGCGGCCGGATGGGCATAAATGCGCTTACGAGGACCGCTGAATCGACCCGCCACGACCTCGCCACGACCGCTGGTCCATGAGTACCCGCCCGGCGAGTAATCAGTAGGAGATGAAGACCAAAAGACCAGAGGTGACCCTACCATCTCGCCGCCTCGCCTGACAGCTCGCGATAGTGACCTGCCGACGCAAGTGTAGCAAACTCGAGGTAGTATCACAACCGCCGAATGAAATCTACCACATCGGACACACCGAGAGGACCTCGATCGGTTAGCACCGCTACCCTCGAAGTTCAAGTCACGCCCCGACCGCCCCAATACCACGCCGCCCGAAGACGCGGTAGGAGTGCTCGAGCCGTTGTGGTGCAAATCTATTCTGGCCGCTAAGACCGCCCACCCCGAGAGCTACCAAAGATCCGCCGTCTTGGCCTTCTTCTCGCCGAGCATCGGCCAACCTGCCGCCTCTACGCCTCGCACTCTGCGCATGAGCACGAACGCGCAATGTCCATGCCCGGCTGAAGAGCCACACCTGAGCAAGATTCTGCCAAATAATCATCTAACCCGGTGACGTAGCGGTGCACTCGGTCCTCCATATCTGCTACTAGCGCAGGGACATATCGAGCCAACGAATCGAACTCAACGTTGTACTCCCGAATCGCGCCTGCCTCTCAAAGATCGTAAACCCGCCGCCCGGGCTCTCCTCATCTGCGGGGGCAAGAAGTGAGTGAGAAAAGCCTCCGAGAACTCGTCCCATACTGCTGGAAGTGCATGTTCTCCTCGGGACAGCTCCCACGAATCAAACCAGTCGACTGCGGTATCACGCAGCCGATGCGAACCGAAGATCACGGACTCGGTCTCCGAAGCCTTCATCACTCTTATGATCCGTCAGAATCGCTTGATGAACTCCTCGCGATCATCCTCGTGCCTCGACCCAGAACTCGCGGGCTACAACTCGTAAAATCCCGTAGCCTCAAACTATCCGACTCGGGTGAACCACGGCATCGCTGAATCGAATCCGTGATCCACCTTATCTCGCTCCTCGCCACAACTCGCTAGAATCGCCATCTCTCTCAGAACCCATCTCTCTTCTCCGTGCCGGACCGAGGCGCAGTATTGTGGTCTCATCACCCACCGCCGAGGCTCTAAACTCGCCGGGCGGCGTCGTGGAACAAACCGTCGAGGTATCCCCTGTATAGATCGTCCCGGCCTCGTGGCCCTCTCGTGTCCTACTAGCGCCTCCTCGGCCGCTTGCCCTTCTCGCCGGGTTGCCTTGCGTGAGGCATAATCGATACTGAAAGGAATACGTTAGAGGGTCCAACTTATAACACGCCTCTAAGGCACGATCTCGAGTGAGAAGAATGGAAACCAATCCTAAATATCCTATAGCCTCATGATTATTGGTGGTGCACAACACACCGATAATCAAGACTTACTAGATATGGTGCAGAGACACTTTCCGAGGATTAATCGCTTCGATACCACTTTTGTCACGACCGATCCTGCCCGTGGATCGTGTCTTACCCGCACCCCAATGGCATACATCGAGTAACCAATGGAATATAAAAACAAGACATGGAACAATATGAAATGAGAAACGCTTTATCTGAGAAAACGTTGCTTTCGGCATATATATATACATAAAGAGCGACAGCTACATCCCAACAGACTACGCACTTCAGGAATGTAAACAACTATGGCGACAGTGGCCGCCATACCTGAATGTACAAAATATCTACAACACGGAGAGTCGTATCAAAATTCGAGCCTCCGAGAAATGGGCTCACGACACGCAGTAAGGATCCTAAGAACGAGGATATACCACCGCTTCCTTACCGCGGCATGAACGCAGCCTCAAGGAAGTCGATAACAGTACCAAGTATGTGAAATCAGAAAGTACTTTAAATGAAATCATATCATTTTAAAACCAATTTTACAAATATGTACGAACAACCAATGTAATCGCATATAGTACCACAAAGATAACCAAAAGCAAAATAGATATAACATAACTGGTCTTTTCTAGGCCGCTAATGATCGAAGCAAGGCCAATCGCCCATAGTATCATTATGCGAGCCTAATCCTGGAACTCCCGCAGTCCGCATAGGTCACACACTGACCCGCATGAGTTATTCCTCGCATCGGGGGTAGCTAACCCGCAGAATCCTCCTGGACTCCCGCAGTCCGCATAGTCCTGTAGACCGCATAGGCCGTATAGACACGCATCGGCGTAACACACCCGGAGTGATCAATCCTGGAACTCCCGCAGCTCCGCATAGTCCTGTGGACCGCATAGGCCGTATAGACCCGCATCGAGGGTGGCAAGTCCTCGGCATCATAACAAGTCAGGGGGGGTATGTGATATAATAACAGTACAACGGGCTTATCGTTAAACAACGTAAGCACAACAAGAATAACCCCCTTACACAACATCACAAGACACTAACACACGTAGCATCATAACATGTTTACTTATCAAACCATCTTACTACACTTTTCAGAAATCAATACAAGACTTTCATAAACAAATAAGTAAACCGTTCCTTTTATCTTTCTTAAGTCGTTATACCTAACTTCTCATAAAGCTAGTATAACTCTTTAAGCTTTTAAAACCAAGTATTACTTTTCTTTCAAAAATGATTCATAACTCTTTTTGAAATACTTCAAGATTCTTATTATTTAAAACTCAAGTCAAAAGACATCAGAGTAAAACCAAGTCAGTTAACACACGTACGTCTATCGTACTATTTATATATTTTAAAAATATCATGCTCAAGAGGATAGGAAGAATCACATACCTCCTCGGCGAAATCCACCTGCCAAGTCGAATATGTCGCGCGCAGAGTATCAACCTATAATAGTCAAATACGTCTATCAACGTCTAGACTATTCTCAGAATATTCTAAGCGTATGTACTTAATTCTACTAAAATCAAGCAAGACTACCCTACCCGTGAAACTACACAAGTCTCATCAGAATACACCCTATGTAAGTACAGTTCAATTCTCTTCTTTTATACCATCCTTCTATATATCTTATACTCATTTCTATACTACTACAGTATGTAATCTCTAATTACAATAGAATGACAAGGGTATTTACCTCGATAAGCCCAAAATTATCCAAGATTATATGTCGATCCTGAACAACGTTTAGCTCCTAATTTGCACGCTCCGATATCTCCAAGAAACCCTTAGAAGTTTCCAAACAACTTCTACTTAATACTTCAACCAACTATGAAGATTTCCCTAGGGTTTCGTTTTTGTGACTAAAGGGAATATAGTAGTATTTCTGGGCTTTTAGTATAGAGGTAACTTTGGAATACTACAAGGTATTTGGCTAAGGTATTTTGGAATAGTAACAATACTTGGAGAATATTTTTCTACCAAGGGGGTTTTGACGAAACTACTAGGAAGGGGAGGACTTGGACGAGAACTACTAAGAGGAGGATTTTGAGACTTGGAAAATGTTTAGTGGATGAAGAAGTCTTGCAACTTAGGGGGGTATTTATAGGACCTTCAAAGGCCAAGATTCAAGCAAGTGGAGGGTGAAGATTTGGACATGTGTTGAGTGGGTCCCACTTATCCATCTACTCCACAAATATCTAGCAAAACATTGACCAAATGTTTAAGGCCTTTAAAAGGAAAAAAACGTGCCAACAATTCCCTCACCAAACCGTCCACTTGAGGGTGACACATGTCGCCCTCTCGTTGGTCCAAAATATTTTATCTCTCGGAAAAATCCGTAAAAAATTTAAATGTCGAAACCGAAATTTTTCCTTCGCAAGGTTCGGATTATTTTCCGTTAGAAGTTCATAATTTCGCCCTTTGCCTAATTAAGGCTTAAACTTTTGTACGTACGCCCTCACGTACATACTCCAGAAATACGGGGTATAACACATATGTATACAGACCTCTAAGAGTTATACTGAACTATGACGGGACAAGGCCCCGCCGTACCCATAATCAGATAAAAGCACATCGAAAGAACTTATACCAAAAAGATAAACTCCCAAATGTAGGAGTTATCCAAAACTACGAGCAGGTCCTACACTGCCGATCACCAAACAACAGACTAAACTCATGCAGATGAACGCAGCCTCAAGGAGGTCAAGACAAGAATGTACCAAGTATGTGAAGCGATGAAATACTGTGATGAAATCATAACTTTAAACAAAACAGAGACATGTATGATAGCCAACCTACAAGACACAATACATAATATCATATCAAGTCGTGGACGCGTGCCTCAAAGTCAATAATAAAATATAACCATGGGTCTTACGAACATAATATCAATCATGCCGTGGAATCCTTTCTCACCGCCGCAATCCATGATAATCAAATTACGATAATCGTGCCTTACTAACAATGAGAGTAAATAGTAGTATACTTACAATATAAACTAGAAGCTCACGATCAAAGCAGACCACCCGCGCAGATCATTAAGCAATCCTACTCCAGGACTATTTCACCCGTAGGTCGCGTCGACCCGCATGAGGTATTCCTCGCACGGGACTATTTCACCCGCGTAAGCCCTTACGACTCGCGTGGTATTCTTCACATAGGTGGACCCACCCGCACGAGACTATTTCACCTCATAAGCCGCTCATGACTCGCATGAGGTATTCCTCGCATCGTGGGTAGCAATTCCACGGAATATGCAAATGCCACAAACCCGGGGAATGACCCCGAAATGAATGATATACTACTAGCACGCAACCGACTATTACCAGCACACTTAGGCAATTCTCAATTAAACAAGCCAAAGTACTTATCAAGGCACACTTAGACTAATTCTCAATTAATCAAGCCAAAGTACTTATCAAGGCACACTTAGAATAATTCTCAATTAATCAAGCCAAAGTACTTATCAAGGCACACTTAGAATAATTCTCAATTAATCAAGCCAAAGTACTTATCAAGGCACACTTAGAATAATTCTCAATTAATCAAGCCAAAGTACTTATCAAGGCACACTTAGAATAATTCTCAATTAATCAAGCCAAAGTACTTATCAAGGCACACTTAGACTAATTCTCAATTAATCAAGCCAAAGTACTTATCAAGGCACACTTATGCCCATTAATCAAAATAGACAACTTTCTAAACCTTTCATAAAGTCGTTATAACCAACTTCCCATAAAGCCGTTATAACCCTTTATGGTTTTTAGACAATTTCATTCTTTTTATAACCAAGAGACCTATACTTAAAACCAAGTATCACAAACTTTCAAATCAAGTTTCTTAACTTTCCGAAATACTTCGAGTCTCTTAATATATAGAAAACAAGTTTCTTCTACTTTTAAACCTTAAGTAACTCACACCTTTAAAACAAGTTACTTCTCTTAAATCATGTCATTTCTCCTCTTTTAAAACAATTAAGTAAATCACTCCTTTGACTCCCCTAAAGTCATTATAATGACCTTTAGGTTTTGGAACTAAGGCACTAGCCAAAAGGTTTGGAAACCACTTCCTTTTCAAGACTCTATGTACTTTAAGTAAAATACTTCCACTCTTTAAGAGTCCAAAATTCACTAAGGCAATTGATTATACCACTTACAATTTAAACATCAAAGTACAATCAAAGGAGTACATAGAACAAATTCTACTTTAGGCAATCCAAATACAACCATGGAATGGATCATTTAAGGAGTAGGACGTACTTTCTTTATCTTAAGGAATCATGCTAGAAGAGGAGATAGTTCACATACCTTTTCTGCTAAATCCACAAGCTAAGCCGAATACGCCGCACGTAGAAGTGTCAACCTATAATGGTCACAACAAGACTATCAACTTCTAGTCTCTAACGTAGAATAATACCAAGTATACGGTCTCTAATTCTACGGAAAATCGGGCAGCACTTCCTTTGTTTCTACTCACTTTGCCACCTTTTTCAAGGCCGAATACAATAACCAACACGCCACATTTAAGGCTCAAAACAACAACCAAACAAAGGGGATTACACGTCTTACAATACGTGTAAAATTCCGCCCCGCAATTAATACGAAGTAGTTCCATATTCAAGCCATTCTCGGCCAACAATAACCAACAATTCAAAGTCTTTTCCAATCCTTTTCCAATTCCAAGTTCTAAGGTCTAACATGTTATATAGTCATAAGCAACTTCAACAACTACAATTTCCTTCTTTATACAACATGCGACGACTTAAACTAATAATCGACTTGAATTGTAATCTTAAGGCTAACATGCTAGTTTTTCGGATTAGGGTTCCAATAGCCAATATACTTATCAACTTCATAATATATAACTCATGCTTGCTAATATCCGTAGCTACAACAATAAGTAAACCTTAATTACTAAAACGACAAGATTTATACCTTTACAAGCCCTTAAAAATTCCAAGATTCAAAGTCGCGCCTTAGCAAGTTCTTAGCTCCTTTCCTTAAGTTCCAATCCGCTCCAAGCACTCCTTAGAAGCCTATGAAGAACCTATCTTCAAGTTCCAACTTCAAAGTTGAATAACTTCTTAAGTTTCCGCCTTGCGACTAACGTGAAAACGTCATTTTTCCGAAATCTTTCTATTGAGATATCCTTACAATACCCTTAGGGACATTGGGTTTAAGTCTTGTGGACAATGGAACAAAATTACAAATTATTTGTGTGGACTAGTGCTCAAAGCCGAGAGCTATGTATGAAGAACAAGAGTGTGTGATTTTTTTCTAAGTGTTAGAAGAGCTTGTCTTGCACTAGCTTAGTATATAAAACACATTGGAGGGCTAAGACTTAAACAAATGGGTGGCTAAGATGAGTTTCACTAGGATTAAGCACAAGTGGCAAGTTGACTTGGTAAACAATATCAAGCTTTGAAGACTTATCTTCTACCATGGTCAATGACCATTTTACCCTTACAAAATTTCGACCAAGACCAAGTGTGGGGGTGCCACGTGTCGCCCTCTCATTCGTCCATAAAATTCAGAACCTCGTGGCCCCACAAACGTAAAATTCCTGTGGGCCCCACATGACCAACTCCGTAAACAGAAATTGCCACAAGGTTAAGAGTTCCAGACTCGTCAAATAATGCATTGTGAGAATCCAATTCTCAACAACGAACATTTTTCCTTTCCGACGTTCGGAAGATTTTCCGCCGGAAAAACAATTCTTCCTTTCGTACTAATTTCCAAGTCTTGATTCCTTACGTACATTCTCTTATACAAGTCCTGGACTTACGGGGTGTAATAGGTTGTAACGTGGAATGGTTGATAAGCCCTAGGATAGAGACACGGGGGATTTATTGCCCGAGCTGACATGAAGGATAATGTGATCAATAACACAAGATCAAGATCAGGGTTTGCTAAATGCAATGTCTGTGAACTAGCCAAGTGAGGGTGATCGAAGACCTTTTGGTAACTTAAAGCTTAGGCTGGTTAGTACACAAATTTCCAATGTTCGCTTACCACTAAGGGGGTTCCTCGAGCTTGGGAATTGATTAAGTCACACAATCTTAACCAAGTCTTACACTAAAGGGAGGGTGACCCACAAAAGATCGATATGTTTCAACACACAAGTTTAAAACAAACTTAGTTTTATCTTAAACTCAAACCTGCGTAAATACAATAACCTAAGGTCCTATTTATAGTATCATTAGGACCATTCTAGAAGGGAAAATAAATGGACACAATTACAAGGCTATCTTGGCTGAAATGGGAACAAGGGAAGGGGATTAGTTGCCTTGGAGACCAAGTCGGCCCTTGATTATGGTAAGAACAATGTGAAAGAGTTTTGTCTTTCTTTGAGACAATGGTAAATCCAAAACTCATCACACTTTTATCGTAGAAGCCGAGTAGTAGGGAGAATGCACTTGGTTTTCCTAGACTTTATCTTCTTGGAGTCATTTTAGAGACTTCCATTCTTTGTACCAATGCTTTGATTCTCGGCCAACCTTCAATCTTCCTATTCCGAGCTTGACTTTTATCCTCGGAGTTTCTTGTCCACACCACCTTGTTGTCCATGTCATATTTGTCTTGCCATGGTGTGCTCTCGATTTAGGCCCCTCTTGTCCGTGCCACCTTGGCCTTGTCCCTTTCTTGGCTTCAACATTTTTACTACAAACATTGATTGTGGAGTTATCACACGATCCTTTATATATTTTAGGATGACTAATAGCTACTCTAGAAATTAAACACAACAAAATAACATGCAAGGTCTCAGCCAAGACCAACACATAAGGCCGAATAAAACTTTCTACTATAAGACTATTAAGATATAGTCCCTAACCCGCCCCATAATCCATGTCATTCTCGGCCTTTAGTCGAGGGTCCATGAGCCATTTTCATCACATTCGGCCCTTTGATTAATAACTTAAAATGGGAAACTAATTCCATGCCCTTTCTTTCATCAGGTAGTTAAGAATCGAACGCTCAATATCATAATTTTAAGCTCGGATTCGAGGTATGTAAAGGCTATTCTTTTTATTTATTTTGGTATGAGTCCTCAACCAAGCGAGTCCTTAATAAGAGCACAAAGAAGTGCCTCCATAACGACTCCATATCTATATTATTCTTGATAGATTTATAGTAATTTCCCCTTGTCGGGAGTTTATTTTAGTCTAACATTGTTGCTTATATAGTTAATAGATAGAAAGGATGATTTTAGAGTTCAAAGAAGTATGCACTTCCCTACGGGGCTATCTATTCATATGTTGCATTCGGGGCTATTTATTATACAGTTGTCTTCGCGGCTATGCAGATGCATGCTTGTCTTTGGGGCTATATAGAACACCTTCGGGGCTACACTTTCCTTAGGGGCTATGCACTTGTCTTCAGGGATATATAAGATGACTTCAGGGCTATACACTTGCCTTTAGGGATATGCACTTGCCTTTGGGGCTATTTATGCCTGTCTAGATGCCTTGTATGAGGTAGGTAGTTTTATATCATGTTGGTTAGTTGTTAGATGGCAGCGGCAAGTAAGTGTAGTTGGTTCTTTTATTTAATATTTCGTTTACTTTCAGATTATCTTATATTTCAGTTCAGTATAAGTTTCAGTCGCTTTACATACTCGGTATATTATTTTATACTGACGTCTTTTTGCCTGGGGGAATTGTGTTCATTCCTACAGGTTCAGACAGGCAGCCGGGAGAGTCGCACCAGTTGAATTTGACAATTCCTATCTAGTGTGGTAAGTTATATGTTGTTCGGAGTTACAATGTTTAAAGTTTTTATGTATATACAGATGATGGGTAGGTCGGGGCCCTGTCTCGACCATAATACAGTTGTTACTCCCAGAGGCTTGTAGACATATCATGTATGCCCAGTGCTATCAGTATGGCTACCTTGTCGGCCCTTATGTATATCTTGTTTTGGGTTTTTCTATTTGCATATGCATATATTGGCCTTGCCGACCGTTGAGATCTATGTATATATATGATGGGACGATCCCATTTTGGAGAGACATTATATGTTTACTAATTTACAGCAATTGACCTTGTCGGCCTAAGATGTTATGTTTAACTTACATCTAGTCGTGTTGACTAGATATCATATATGATTGTCTAGAGATATGATTTATAATGGTACGATCGAGTTCTAAGTATGACATCGGGTGCCGGCCATGCCTCCCCAGGTTTGGGGTGTGACAGAACGATAGTCAACCAACGAGTCAGCAGTCGTAATTGCACTAGGGAAGGTCCTTCACGTTCTGCCTTCCCAATTCATTTTGTGCCCAACCTACATTCCAGAAATAAAGTTGTGCAACTTATCTTCGTCAAACATATTTTGGATGTCTAACATCAAAGAAGTGAATTCCTTGATATTATCATGAACAAACCCGGTATGTCTAAGTCTTTTCAACCGATGCCAAGCAATCTAAGAAGCATTTCTAGGTAGAAATCGGTCACACATATCCTTCTTTAACTATTTCCACGTATCAATTTGCGGTCATACATCTCACATCATCTGCATCATGTGTTTGCCACCATAATTTCGCAACACCAGCCAAGTACATGGTTGTGATGTTTAACTTGTTGTTCTCAGCAACACGGGCAGTTGAGAAGTACTACTCCATGTCCTAAAGGAAATTTTCTAGTTCCTTAACACTTCTAGAACCAGTAAAGTCCTTAGGCTCGGAATCTACACTTTTGTGCGGTATTAGTTGCCTTAGCCAGTAGAAGCCACATCCTTGCGCAACACCACAACTTCTGTTTGTAAATCATCATTTTCTCAGATCCTCAATCTAAACGTTAGCCACTTCATGGTAGTTCACCAATTCTACCATTTGCATGTCCACAACATTCTTAAAAGCAGTCAACTTAGTGTTTATGCCATGGATTTGGGTTATAAGATCAACAAGACATGCATCATCGTTAGTTATCCGAACCTGTTCTTCCAAATAGTCTATTATTCCTCGCAGTTTGTTGCTTGTACTTACACCAGCCAAAGTTTCAAGTATCGCACTGTAATGGTCCGACACCACTTGATACATGTGTGATTCTTTTCGAGTTCACCACTGCATGGTAGTCAGCATACACAACCAACTTTAGCCTTTGTCATGCCTCGAACCCCGAGCCCGTGACTGGTGCCTACCTGGGTACCGTTCTATTCATACAACATAAATAAAATGCGGAAGATAAATACCACTCATCATTTTTCTTTTTCTTTTTTTACAACAAAGGCAAAGCCGATAAGGCTGCCACCATAACATATCACTGTATAACAACATACAACCCTCGCAGTCTAACCCACATATGAATACAGACCTCTAAGAGTTTGAGCAACAACTATGACGGGACAAGGCCCCACCGTACCTCTGAATATACCTAGCCATAATGACAAGCTCCGGAACATCGGAACTATCCCAAAATGCTGAACAAGGATCCTAAGCTCGTGGATCCACAACTGAGTACCTAGACCTGCGGACATGAACACAGCCCCCTGAAGGGGGTCAGTACAACAATACTAAGTATGGAACGGAAATAAAGTACAGCAATTAAGATCATAACTATACAAGGAATGACAGGGGAAAGTATGAAAATCAAATACCATATCCTACCGTGTCATATAAAAATCAGAGTCAATCAGACCTTGTATCACCGCATTACTCAGAATAATCGCATCACTTTCAAATATGAAAGCCATGTCAAAATCCGGGACACCTGCCATCAGCATATAATATCACAGAAGCATGCTCGTGGAATACAACATCACTGTCATCATGTAACAAGTATAATGTACAACTACCAGTACACTGTGCCTTTTTAACAATGAGAGTAATGAGAGTAAACTTTACATGCTTTAATATAGGAAGCTTATGATCAATCTAGGGTCACCCGCCCGTAGTATCACTATGTAATCCTACTCATGAGACTATTTCACCCGTATAGGTCTTGTGGACCCGTATGAGGCAAGTTGCCTCGCATGTGACTATTTCACCCACATAGGACTATTTCACCCGCATGGACCCTGTGGGCCCGCAATGAGTCTATACGCCATACTCACATCGTGGGGAGCAAATCCAAGGAAATGTATAATGTCTTGGGGGTTTACCCCGCAATTATACTCAGGAGACATATAATGTCTTGGGGGTTTACCCTCAATTATACTTATAACACTAGCACCAATGGCTATCATGAACAACATATGCAAGTTAAGTAATCTTTAACTCTCATTAGATCAAATAGGAGGTACTCCCCTCCTTAGAAAAACCAAGGCAATATCATGCCTTCCTTTTTAGAATTACCAAGACAATACCATGCCTTCCTTTCTAAAACAAACAAGACACTAACAAGTCTTTCATTTTATAACACCAAGGTACTATCACACCTTGCATCACTAAGGATTAAAGTCCATTACAACAATTGTACGTCCGTCGTACATTCATTTTATAAACTAAATTTCCATTTAGAAAATCCAAGTACTACATGTATCACTAGGAAGTAGGATCCAATACATGTATCATTTTGAAACCATCGTTTAGAAAATCAAGACACTTATCATACCAAGTATCTTTCTAAAACATGGTTTTGGTAAATCAAGGCACTAGACATCACGTATTACTTTAAAACATCTTTGAAAATCAAAGTGTCGCGTATCATGTACTATATTAAGGATTTAATCATGGACATTCTAACACGATTTCCTTAAAATATTTTAAACCATCCCTTGACTTTCCACAAAACTTGTTATAACAAACTTTTCATAAAGCCGTTATAACCACTTTCATTTTTAGACAACTAACGCACCATTACCTATTTCCTTTTTATAAAAAACCAAGGCATTATTATGTCATGTAAGGGAATTGACCCAAAGTACTTTGTACATCTATTCTTTATAAAAGAATCGTTTCATGCGATATTTAGGGAGTTGAACCCAAAAGCACTTTCACTATTAAAACCAAGTTACTTACCCTTTAAACTCAAGTAACTTACACTTTTAAAACCAAGTAACTTATGCATTTAAATCAAGTCACTTCTTCTTTCAAAAATTAAGTTACTTACTTTTAAATCAAGTAAACTCCCTTTTTCAAAATCAAGTAACATATACCTTTAAATCAAGTTACTTCTACTCTTTAAATTAAGTAACAAATACTTTTCAAATCAAGTTACTTATTCTCTTTGAATCAAGTAACATATACTTTTCAAATCAGGTTACTACACCTTTTTAACTTCGACTCAAAGCTTTAAAATCAAGTAACTTCTACTTTCTACATTAAGGCAATTATTCCTTTAACTCAAGTAACTCATTCTTTTCAAATAACGTTACTCCTATCTTTTAAAATCAAGTCATGCATTCTCTTTAAACCAAGTAATCTATACTTGTTAAAATAATTCTAGTCTCATGACTTTCAGACAACTCTAGTCTCATAACTTCCAAATAAATCAAGTCTCTTAACTTTAGAAATCAAGTCCCATAACTTGAAAAATAAAGTCTCAAACTTTCAAAATAAATCAAGTCTCTTATCTTTAGAAATCAAGTCTCATAACTTGAAAAATAAAGTCTCATAATCTTTAAATCAAATCTCATATCATAACTTTAAAGGAATTCAAGTAACTTATTCATTTCAAACCAAGTCACTCATACATTTAAAATTAACACTCATTTGAACCGTGAATAGGTTATACCCGTTTCTAATACTTCCTAACGTCTCTTACCAACATCCCCCATAAGACATGGTAAGAACTTAGGAATATTTTAGACATACCTATAGCATAAAACTCAATAACATGAATACTTCCTAATGACAAGGCAAGTACTTCAAGAAAACAAGTCACGTATACTCCAACTAACAAGGCAAGTATACTTCAAGAATAAGTCATGTATACTCCAAAACAAGGCAAGTATACTTCAAGGATAATCATGTCGATAGAAGGAAGAAGTTCACATACCTCGTTGGCAACTAACCCAAACGACAAGTAGCAATACACTCCAATGTACTTCAACCTAATTGGCTATTCCACCCTCCAAGTATAATATGCTACACGTAGTACTTCAACCTATAATGATGATAGCGCTTCTATCAATATCAAACTTTCTAGTATAAGACTTATACTAAATAATGCCCTCTAATTCTACGGAAATTTGGGCAGCACTTCCTCTGTTTCTACGTATGTTTTCACCTTTTTCAAGGCCCGAATTCATCAACCACCAAGCCACATTTAAGGCACAACCAACAGTTAACCAAAGAGGATTACACGCCTAACTGGATGTGTAAAATTCTGCCCCACAATCTATATTAAAACAGTCTATTATTTACCAACATTAAGGGCCATTCTCGGCCAACATACTTTAAATCCAAATCCATTTTCCTTAATTCCTTTTTAATCCAAATCAAGTTCCAACATGTTATATGAGTTATATTAACTATCAACAACAATATTTCCTTCATTATATAATATGCGACAAGTGTAGATGACGACAATAAGAATCAACGAATCCAATGGTCCGAAAAGTCCTAGTCTCGGCCTCAACTTGGAAATGGTACATGCACACCTTATTTTCCATATCTTCCTTAATAAAAGTTCATCTATATACTATAACAATGAATAATATCCAATTACTTTAATTTAAGAAGAACTATTACCTCAATTTTGTGCCCAAAAATAATCCGCTTAAAGTCGATCTTTAGAGGTAGTCTTAGCTCCAAATCCTTACGTTCCAATCCGTAATACTAGACCCTTAGAAGCTTATAATCAACTTCTCTTCTTGTTGATCTTCCAAAAGTTCATATAAAATTTTAGGGTTTTGGAAGAGAAGGTGAGCTCAAAATCGTGAGCCTCAAGTCTATGGATAATGATCATTTGGCTTATTACTTCATTAGGGAGCTTGATCTTGGATTAACAATTAAACTTGGAAGATGTAATAATCTTGTTCTTGCTTTTTCGAGAGAAAAGAGAGTAAAATGTGCATTTGGATGAAGTCTTGCAACAATGGCTAAGTCTTTCAAGACTTAGCCAATATATTAGGCTTTACTTGTTCCACAAGTTGGGAGGGACACTTGTCACCCTCCCATAGGTTCTTCACACAAATATCTTCTTAGACTTAGACAATTTTCGCAAATTCCCGCGTCGGCTCCACGACCCTGTAGCCCGGCGCCGTGGCGCTGAAACTTCAGAGGACTTCAGGACTTACGGAGTCATGGCCCTGTGGCGCCTGACTGAAACCTTTTTCCTCCTCTTCTATCAGCTGAACTTGTAACGTCCTTAATTTTCTACTCCGATGTCCTATCGACGAGCGGTTTATTGCGTTGGAAACTAAATTCGACGAACTTTATCTTAGGCTTTTGAAACACCTAAAAACTCCTAATATACTAGGAGATATACCGCTTCAAAGTTGACTAAAAATCTGTCTAAAAACATTCTGCCAACTCTTTTTTCCAAATTCAAATCTTATTTCCTTACGTACGTTCTCATCTCATTCTCTTGGAATTACGGGGTGTAACAGCCTTGACACCAAAACTCATTTTCAACACTTAGAATTACTTAAGGACAATAAGCAAACAAGAGAGACACAATCGTTTACAGGCCAAAATGTCCAATCTTTTATTATTCTCAATAATATAAAGGACTCACAAATTTGAAGGCTTACAAAACTGATAAATGATAAGGCTTCATGTTGGGTCTCAAGAAATGACAAAAGTCACTGTTGCGGGCTGACATAGTGAGGCATCCAACATCTCAGGTGCACGGGCTGCATATAATTTATTTAGGCACCATAGTTCTAGGGTACCATATGTACGTGAATTTTGGAATTCATGTATCCAGCCTAAACATGCTTTCATCCTTTGGTTGACTGCAAAGGCTAAGCTGCGTACGAAGAACAAGGTGCACTTTATGGACATCGATACATTGTGCGCATTTTGCAAATGTGAAGATAAGACCAACGCACACCTTTTCTTTAATTGCATCATGAGTGTATACATTTAGTTATAGGTTAAGAGACGGATGGGCATCACGAGGGCCATGTCCACCATCGACAGTACACTCAAGTTCATCCAAAAAGAAGGTCGCGACTCAGGACAGGTCAAGGCAAAACGCATGGCACTGGCCTGCACCATCTACCATATATCGACTGAACGAAATAAGGTAATCTTTGAGAATGCGAGACTTGACAAGGAAACTCTTATTTTCAGAATCAAGACCAACGTCTGTAGAGTATTATTTGCACTTTTTCATGTGGTTTGTCATTTTGAGTTCTTAGCCCATGGATATCATATATTTAGGCAACATTAACAATGTCCAGCACGCATAGGAGACTTGCCACTGGCTAGATTTTTGCTCCTTTAGACTGCCTGCTTGTGGGATCAGCTTGAGGCATTTTTCTTTGACATCCTTAAATCTCATACATACCCGACTTGTGAGATTAGCATGAGATTTATAGCATCATTCTGCTTTGAACATGGATATGCCCACTATTTGTACAGTTTCTTGAAATACATATTTACCATTACACCAAGATGTTAAGAAGTTTTAATTATTAAATTAAACTTCATATGCTTATGTTCTTTTATATTTATGTATATTGTATGTATGTACTATTACTCTCTACATACAGATGTTGAGAAAATATTTCAGCACATAAACTTAATTTTATTGCATAATATTTTAGCAATAAATATTATATGATTTTTCAGAATTAATGTCTAGTGTTTCATATAATTTTATTAGATTAAGATTTTGCCACAACAACGTTGATTAAATAAAATTATATATTATGTTTAGGATCACATAAAGAAATTCAAGACATTAAATAAGGACTAATGTCGTGATCTATAATTTTATTTGATTGAAGATTAGCCACAACATATTTAATTGAATCAAAATTTTAAAGTTAAGGATCACATAAGGAAATTTTAGACATTAGAACGGTGAATAATTATGCACGATATAATAACTCACGAACCTTTATTATTGGGTTACAAAATTAATAAGAATAAAATGTTAAATACTTTTCATAATTACCCACGGGAATTTTGAATGAGAGTTTAATAGTTTCATCGTAAAGATAGAATATCATTCTTGTAAATCGATAATTCTATCGTAAAGCGTGAATATGATTGAATTAAAAATTTCTCCCACGAGAAATTTTTATGTCAGTAAATTCAATTTTATATTATTTGCCTCAAATTTGTTAAACATGTATGTATATTTTTTGCAGCTATGCAACATGCAAATTTCTTTGATAATTGTGATATTCCCAAACTAAATGGCGAGAACTATAAGATCTAGAAGGAGAGAATTATTCTTCATTTAGATTGCATGGATATTGATTATGCTATCAGGAAAGATGACACACCTATTAATGAACTTAGCACTCGAGCCGTTTGAGTGTTATGTTCGTTAAGACCAAAATCTCTGGTATTCGTGGTTCTGTCAAATAGTATAATAATGTTAGGGCATTATTGAAGGCTATTGATGAACATTTTGAAACTTCAGATAAAGCACTTTCCAGCACTTTGATCGTGAAATTCTCATCATTGAGGCTCATCGGTGTGAAAGGTATGCACAACCTTGAGGTTGAAATATCTGAAAATTTATGAGGCTCACCGGTGTGAAAGGTGTGCTCAACTAAAGACTCTTGAAGTTGAAATGTCTGAAAATTTCCTTATGCACTCTATTTTGAACTCTCTTCCTCTATAATATGCCTTTTTTAAGATCTCCTATAACACACATAAGGATAAATGGTCTATTAATGAACTTATGGACATGTGTGTTCTAGAGGAGGGTCGATTGCTGATCGAAATAGGAAAGTGCATTCATGACTTCAATTTCTCTTGTATGCTATGAAGCTAATATGATTGATGTTAATCATAACACGTGGTGTATTAATTCTTCTTCTACAATAGACATTATGAATTTCTTGCAAGGTTTAAGAAACTTGTGAAAACCAGTAGGGGCTGAGCGAAGCATCTATTCATGAAATAAGATGCAGTCGCGTGTGGAGGCCATTGAGACATGCAATTTAGTTCTTAGTAGTGGTTTTATTTTGGAGTTAGAAAAGACCTTTTATGTTCGTAATTTTGCTAGGAACTTAATTTCAGTTTCAAGACTTGTACCATTGGGATAATCTCTCTTGATTTAAAAATGATTCCACTCATAATGTTATGCATGTCCAAGATGGTATTAAACGATGTGTTATGAATGAAGATTCCTCTATTTTATGACATCGGAGATTGGGACATATCTTCATAGATAGAATTAAGAGATTAGTAAATGATGAAGTACTTAGTACTTTAGATTTTATTGATTTCGATAATTGTGTGGACTGCATTAAAGGCAAGAAGACCAACAAGTCAAAGAAAGGTGCCAAGAAGAGTTCAACCACATTAGAAATTATACATTCAGATATACGTTGTCCATATATTGATGCATATGATCAGAAATACTTTATCACCTTTATATATAGTTACTCACAATACATGTATCTCTACATGCTTCACAATAAAAGCAAAGTGTTAGAAGTCTTTAAAGCTTTCAAAGCTGAAGTAGAGAAACAATGCATAAATCAAATTAAGATGTGATGACTGATAGAGGTGGTGAGTACTATGGTAGATACACTGAGGATGGACAAGCACAAGGTCTGTTTGTGAAGTTTCTTTAAGAAAATGGAATTGCTGCCCAATACACTATGTCTGGTTCTCTAGACCAAAATGGTGTAGCAGAAAGAACAAATCGAACATTATTGGACATGTAGCATAGTATGCTAAGTTACTCTAAGCTACCTAAGTCCTTGTGGATTGAAGCTCTTAAGACGGCAGTGAATATATTAAACTGAGTTACAACCAAGGTTGTCCCAAAGACACCTTTTGAGTTGTTCAAAGATTGATAACCGATTTTGAGACATATATGTGCATGGGAATGTCCGCCTAAAGTTAAAATCTACAACCCATAAGAAAATAAACTGAATCCTAGGACTATTAGCGGATATTCCATTGGATATGCGGAAAGGTCTAAGGAATATAGATGTTATTGTCCATCTAATAGCACTAGGATTGTGGAATCAAGAAATGCAAAGTTTCTTGAGAATGACTTAATTAGTGGGAGTGATCAATTTCAGAATACAACTTCTATATGAGATCAACCTTCTACTTCAAGAGAAAGATTGGTTATCGTTCATAACACCCCTCAAGTACAATAGGTTGTTGAGCATCTGATCAATGAAATTACACAACCTGCTGAAAATATTTTAGTAGATCAAGTTGCTCAAGAAATTTCAATTATTAAATAACAAGTTGAACAACATGAATCTACTAGAGAAAGGAAATCAGTAATTTCAAGTGACTATGTTGTGTATTTGCAAGAATATTACATTGGAGTCGAAAATGATCAGAGTCTTTTTCATAAGCCATAAGTTACAAAGAGTCATAATTGTGGTACAATGCCATGAAATAAGAGATGAATTCCATGAAAAGCAATGAAGTTTATGATCTTTTCGAGTTGCATAATGGTGTAAATCCATTGGATATAAATGTGTGTTTAAAACTAAAATGAACTCGTCTAACAACATAGAAAGATATAAAGCAAGACTAGTCGCTAAAGGATTCACTCAAAGGGAAGGAATCGATTATACATATACTTTTTCTCTTGTATCTGAAAGGGATTCCTTACACATCATATTGGCATTAGTAGCCCATTTTGAGTTAGAATTACAACAGATGGATGTGAAAATCGATTTTCTCAATGGTGATATAGAGGAAGAGGTTTATATGAGACAACCTGAATGATTCTCCTCTAGTAATGGTGAGCACTTGGTGTGCAAGCTAAAGAAATTTATATATGGACTAAAACAAGCCTCCCGTCGATGGTATTTAAAATTTCATAATGTTATCTCTTCATTTGACTTTATTGAGAATACTATGGATCAATGTATATACCAAAAGGTTAGTGGGAGTAAAATTTATTTCTTAGTTCTATATTTGGATAATAGTTTGCTTGCATCCAATGATAAAGGAATGCTACATGAAGTTAAACATTTTTTCTCTAAATTTTTTGATATGAAAGACATAGGTGATGCGTCTTATGTCATTGACATTAAGATTCATCGAGATAGACATCAAGGTATCTTAGGTCTACTCAAGAAGTCTATATCAATACATTTTTAGAGAGGTTTTGTATGAAAGTTTGTTCACCAAGTGTAGATCCCATTATAAAGGGTGACATGTTTAATTTGAATCAGTTCCCGAAAGAAAATCTTGAAAGGGAACAAATGAAAGACATTACATACACTTATGTTGTTGGAAGCTTGATGTATGCTCAGGTTTGTACAAGACCTGATATTACATTTGATGTTGGAATGTTGGGAAGATATCAGAGTAACCCAGGTCTTGACCTTTGGAGAGCTACAAAGAAAGTCTTAATATACCATCAAGGGACAAATTACTACATTTTTATGTACAAACGATCAGATGATTTAGAAGTGATTGGATACTCTAATTCAAACTTCGCTGGCTGTGTTGATTCTCGCAAATCAATATCAGGATACATTTTTATGTTGGCTGGTGGAGCTATATCATGGAGAAATGCCAAACATACTCTAATTACTACTTCCACTATGAAGCTGAGTTTGTTTCTTATTTTGAGGCTACCGCACATGGTGTATGGTTGAAGAGTTTCATTTTTGGGCTTAGAATTATCGATTATATCTCTAAGACATTAAGGTTATACTGTGACAATCCAATTGTTGTCTTTATGGTTAAGAATAATAAAGGTGGTAGTCGAAGCAAGAAAATAGACATCAAGTATCTAGCCATAAGATAACATGTTACAGATAAGAAAGTGGCCATTCAACATGTTAGCACTGAACTGATGTTAGCTGATCCTTTAACTAAAGGCATGCAACCACAAAATTTAAGGATCATGTAGTCACAATGGGACTTAGTTCCACTATATATAATTTTGTTGTAACAATGGATGTTTGTGAAACTCTATTTTATATGATATTTCTCATATTTGTTACTCTGTGCACATTTAGTGATCTTACTTTGAGAAATATCGCTAAAGTATGGACCTAGAATAAATATTGTGTTTATTCGTTAAGTAAAATGGGTTAGGGTTTAGAGGCATAGTACATAGTTATAACATCCTGTAATCTCGGGTCATTGTTTGAATCGCTAAGCGTATATAAAATCGCTAGGCGTATATAAAATTGCTAGGCGTATGTAAATGGACCCGAACGTTGGAGAATTTTCTGGTCATATTCACGTATATAAATGAAGAGCTTATTATATAAAAGGATAAAACCCCGAAATAATTTTGA
The DNA here is from genome assembly GCA_029844215.1 of Przewalskia tangutica. Taxonomy (NCBI): domain Eukaryota; kingdom Viridiplantae; phylum Streptophyta; class Magnoliopsida; order Solanales; family Solanaceae; genus Przewalskia; species Przewalskia tangutica. The sequence goes on from CM056718.1 coordinate 18,156,418, forward strand.
ACGTACCAAGTGTGATGATGAGGATCGAAAAAAATATTTGGTATGCCCCAAAAGAGGTTATGGACTAGTGATATATCGCACGATTGTGACATTGAGTATATGAAAGTTTTATAAGTCATTAAGATTTAAGTGAATTGAGATCAAGAATTAATTATATGTGTGATTGATTAATTTATGTTGTGGGAGAATTAACATATGGACATGGTCCACACGTGTCGTGGACAAGTGAAATTAACTACATGCATGTAGGGTGATTAGGGTGATGTGGCATAATATGGATATGAGCACTAAATGTGCTAATGTAGGAAGATACACGTGTAAAGCAAAACAAGTGGTGTAATGTATTTATCCTAAAAGTTAACAAAGGATATTCATTTTGCTACCTTGACATTATATGCATGGTAGTAGTGAGGTAAGTTTAATTACTAAGAGAGGTAAGAGTTTTGGTCAAAGTGGGAATAGTTGCCTCTATTGTTATTTCTTGTTGAAATAGATGTGTCATATCTGTACCATTTTAATCACTTGGTTGAGTATCAAAGAGACAAATTGTCACGATCCGACCCCGGGCCGCGACTGGTGCCCTACCTGGGCACCCTGTTCAGGTATACATCAGAGAATAGCAGCGGAACATACACAACATAACACAGGTGTAAACAATATAACAACACAGGCTAGCCGATAAGGCCGCCTTCCATAATATAAACAAAGTCAAAAGTACAACTTTACAACTCGCTTACAGCCCAACCACATATGTGAATACAGACCTCAGGAATAACAAGCGTGGCGGGACAGGGCCCCGCCATACCCCTGAATGTACATAATCTACAACATCAGGGAAAGACTGTACCAAAAGAAAGACAAGCCTCCGGAGAATGGAGCTTCCGACGTCCGATAAGTGATCCTAAGAGTGTGGATCCGCAACCTGCTTACCCTTTCCTGCGGCATGAACGCAGCCCGAGAAGGGGTCGATCACAATATGTACTAAGTATGTAAAATCGAAAGTATCAGAATTACAACATAAGTTTAAAAGAAAGCCGGAGACATGTATGATAACAAAATTACAGTACACAGTGCCTTACTAACAATGAGAGTAACAATAGGTGTATACTTACAACGAAAAATAGGATTAGAATCCTACTCCTGGGACTATTTCACCCGCATAGGTCCAGTGGACCTGCGTGAGGTATTCCTCGCATGGGACTATTTCACCCGCATAAGCCCTTACGGACTCGCATGAGGTATTCTCGCGATAGGTGGACCCGCGCACGGGACTATTTCACCCGCATAAGCCCTTACGGACTCGCATGAGGTATTCCTCGCATCGTGGTTAGCAAATCCACGGAAATATACAATGCCACAATCCCGGAATGACCATGACGAATAATATATCACTAGCCCAACCGCTATCACACATAACATAAGCTCTATCGGCTTATCATACAATATATAAGCAAGTTAAGAAATCCCCTAACTTCTTACTATTATTGTTCATATACACTCTCATTTTTGTTTACTTAAGGCACTAACATGTCTTTATGAAAATCCGGGAATTTAACTCAAAGTACTACGTACTTCTATTCTTTTAAAATGACTCATTTCATTATAAAACTTCCAAGATACTAATAGTCGTAGTATCAAGTGACAATTTCTTTTCAAGACAAGTCAAAATACTTTTAGAAATAAAATATGGCTTCTAAATCAAGTGACTCGTGTCTTATAAAACCTTAGGCAATTGATGCCTAAAAATCGAATTGCCTTCCATTAAATCAAGTCATTTATCTTTCCATAAAGTCAATATAACCAACTCCCCATAAAGTCGTTATATTCACTTTATACCTTAGTCATGTACAATTTCCTATCCAAGGGACTTATACGTTTTTAAAACGACACAAGTATTACATACTTTAAAATTCTTCAAGTCCCTTATCTTTAACAAGACTTAAGACATCTTTCATATTCTCAAAGAAGTGAGTTAATCTCCTACTCACCCGACTTGGCATTTCATAAAACAAGTAAAGAATGTCAAAGTCTTGTACGTCTACCGTACTATATACGTGAAACTAGTCATGCTCAAATGATAGGAAAAGTTCTACATACCTTGTCGGGTCAAACCACTTGCCAAGTACAAAGTCCCGCCCGTAGTATATCAACCTATAATATTCACAATACGTCTATTAACGCCTTACTTCAAATGTAGAATATTATAAGTGTAAAGTCTCCATTTTCTACGGAAAATCGGACAGCACCTCCTTTGTTTTTACTTACTTTGCCACCTTTTCAAGGCCGAAATACAATAACCAAACAGCCCCAATTGGCTCACAATTAAATAGAAGGTAGTCCAATACAAATGAATAACTAAACAGCCCCAATTGGCTCACAATTATATAGAAGGTAGTCCAATACCAATGAATAACTAAACAGCCCCAATTGGCTCACAATTATATAGAAGGTAGTCCAATACCAATGAATAACAAACTAATACAAACTACAAGTCCAAATTCGGCCACCTTGAGTTCAACAATACCAATTCTTATCCAATTCCATTTCAATCCATATTGTTAGCATAACATGACATCAAGTCGCATTTGATTATAATAACCATAATCTTTAAGTAAGTAACATGCGACGATTTCTAAAGACGACCAATTAGTAATCCAAATTTCCAAGTGGCTTGTATAACATTTCGGATTTAGCTACAAGAAATCCATAATACTTATAACTTCAACCTATCAACTTCATGCTAGCAACAAATAAAGCTAACAACAACAATATAAATACGTAATCTTGTAACACCTTTAAAAGACAAGATTATACCTTAACGATTCTTAATCCAACTCCAATCCGAAGTCGCTCCTTAGTAGTATAGAGCCTCTCCAAGACACCTCAATCCGCTTGTTGAGACCCTTAGAACAATACCAACAATTATCCTTCAAATCACCAAACAAAACCTAGAAAGACCATTAGGTTTTCGTTTTGCGACTAACCCGAAAACAATCTTTTTCCAAGATTTTTCTATTGAGATGTGTTTACAATACACCTAAGAACCTTGGTTTAAAGTGGGGAGTTGAATGAACAAGAAACAAATTTTTTTTTTCTTCCTTGAAGTGAAACCCGAGAGCCCCCCTAAGTGTGGTCTTCAATTTTTGTGAAATATTTTCTAAGTGTTAAGCTCCCTCTCTACTAGTATTATATAGAGAATTGGATGGTCAAGATAAACACAAATGTGAGGCTTGGATGTGGTCTTACAAAAGATCAAGACTTATTGACCTTTTGACTAAGTCAAATTTCTCATGCTACACATGTTGCAAGACTTGTCTTGCAACAAAGGTCCAATGACCCTCTTGCCCTTGCACATTTCGACCAAGGCATCACATAAGGGGGGGTGACACGTGTCTCCCTCCCATTCGTCACAATAATACATTTTCCGACAAATTCCAAAATTTCCGATAAACATACAAGTCTCAAATCTTACCACTTGTGAGTTCTTACTTATGTTCTTAAAACATGTCCTGCAATTACGGGGTGTAACACAAATAGCATTCATTATGAAGATTGTTATTCTTATTGAGCATTCTGAATGTCCTCAGTAGCGAAAGGCATTGTTTGATTAGAGATTGGTTGTCATGGAGAGAGAGAGAGAGAGAACGCTCTTATTTGGTGGGGGTGCATTATGGGCTACTTAGTTGTATTGTGGACTCAAAGGACTAAGGTATGTTAAGACAAATCCTTCTTTCTTTTCACATGATTCCATGTAACGAAACATAACTGTGGTAATGTCCCATAAATTGTTCTACTTTTAGTAGTTAAGGATGTTCATGTTATTGATTCCTATGATAAAAGCAGTCTAAATATGTTCCTAAATCCTTATTGAAGTATATGGAAAGGATCTTAATATTCCAAATGTTAGCCGAAGGTACAAGGATATTATGTCATTCAGATAAGTTTAGAATGTTTCATTGTACATATAGTAGTGTGCATAACACATGATGGTCCATGGTAATACATGAATATAATGCATATAGTAGTGTGCATAACACATGAGGGTTCATGTATTACCATGACCCTCATGTGTTATGCATACTACTATATGGTAAATATTATATATATATATATAGGGGGTGGGGAAAAGGAAATGGCGTTATATACGCACACCACTTGTAGCTGGTACAGACTCTCACAAAAGATGCCCAAAGAGGTTGATATGATATGATGCTCATAGAGGCCGATATGATATGATGCGCATGGTCAAGAAGATGCCCTTGTGTGGCCAATATTCATTTGTATACCGCATTTGCATTGTGCATAATAAATAGGCATATGTATTAGGGCCCTCGGAGGAATTTACTATTGGTCAGCCATTTTCGTCGATTGTTGTTGTCAGCCATTTATGTTGGTCGTTGGTGTTATCGGTCGTTGCTACTGGTTGTTAATGTTGGCTAGTTCTGTCGGATGTTTTTATTTCAGCTTGTTGTTATATTCTTGTTTAGCTATTATTTATGCCTGACATACTCATTATATATGTCGTACAAACGTCCCTTTTGTCTGGGGACACTGCATTTTATGCCCGCGGGTTTAGTTAAAGAGGGTGATGATTTGCACTAGTAGGTTGTTGATTCAGTTGATATTGGAGTGCTCTATTTGATTCAGAGTTGCAATGTCTAGTTGTGGTATGACATTTTTCATATGCATATGGGTATGTCAGGGCCCTGTCCCGACTTTATGATGTCATGTACTCTTTAGAAACTTGTAGGCAAATGTCTTGTGTATAGTAGTTGTATATGGCTCTATCGGTTGTGATGTATATGTCAGCCGAATATTTGGTAACGACCCTTATGACGATGATTGATTGCAGTTAGCTGGTAAGTATATGAAGAGCGGTGCTTCACAAGTAATGGTGCCCAGCATGACCCTCCAGCTTGGGTCGTGACAAACTTGGTATTAGAGTAGGTCTGTCCTAGGGATGTCTACAAGTCGTGTCTAGTAGAGTCTTGTTTATGAATGTGTAGCACGCCACACTTATAAACAGGAGGCGGCAATGCATTTAGCGATGGTTTCCATTCTTTCATATCATAGACCGTGCAGTAGAGTTGAGTCTTAAGAATTTGAGTTAATCCGTGCCTTTTATTATTTCCGAAATGTCGATTACCAAAAATACTTCAGTTAGTTTATACTCGTAGCCAATAAATGAGTGACTTCTACCAGATGACTGATACGCCGGAAGGACAATATGATGTAAAAGGTTTCGAGATTATGAGAAGTTGTCTCACGCATATACGGAAGAGATAATGCAAGTCTGGAAAGTGAAATGTTTATTTTGAAAAAAAGAGGGTATGGTAAATAGAGTACTAAGCACCGAAACGCAAAAGATTATAAGAATTCTCTCTCTAGACCTTATCGTGTTCACAACTACAACAATGCCTTATTCCAGTAGGATTATGGTTAGCAGGGAGATTGAAGTCGGATTGAGTATAAATACGAGTAGTATGCTCCCCATTGAGACCGATCCGTCAGAGGATATGAGTAAGTTGCTTTCCCAGGTATCGACGAATCTAGTAGTACCAAAGGGGTTGAGGGAAGCTCATGTACCATCAGTCCTACCCCCGGCTCCAACTGATCAGGATGTAAGGAGACCGGTCCAGGTATTGAATAATTAGTTGCCTCTCAGGAACAACTCCATCCTAGAGCATCCGATAGATATAGACCCTTGAAGGGTTAGTGAGCTCATAACCTAGGAAATTTATCAGTCAGGGATTGCCGATATTTAAAGGGTTCGAATATGCTAATATCTCAGGGTCAAAGTTGTAAAGGTCATGTGATACCACCCCAACCGTCTTATAGTCAGTAAGGTCGAGAGCATACTGGACTATGCCGCAAAGGTACAGGGGGTTAGTTTAGTGTGGCAGCCATGGCCACAACATTCTGAAGGTAAGGATAAGATGATTATAAGTTATATAGATGGAAAAAGAGACATCATTGGAAGGTTTAGTAGGTTATGGAAAGCTACACGTTTTATAGTGACTCTTGTTAATAAGAATGAAGGAATATGTTATGTACGTGCGACCTAAATTATGATATCATACCTGGAATAGATTGGGAATAGCCCCATGATATCATTAACATGAATAGATGTCCACAACCGAAATGTTTGAAGAATGACCATCAGTAAATTGAAGAAGATACGTAAGGTGACGTATCCAGAATAGTAAGCCCAAGTCATATATAAGGATCGAGTTATCCACGATAGTGGAAATGAACATAAACCTTTCGTCCATGCGTAAAGGGCAATACCGAATATTATTGAGAATTACACGTATCAATGTTATGAGCTAAGGTATGCTATAGGTATTGGACTGGTAAGGTCTTCAGCTTCATTGTGCAACATTTTACAATTCTAAATAACCTCTGGATAACAATAGCTTGTCAGGGGCAAGTGAGGATGAAATTATGGAATAATCAAAGAATGGTTGTAAGAAATACAAAAACAGTAATAAGTATGAGTAGAATGGTATGATCAAGTAGCAAGGCATAAATGTTTTCCATTTAATGATGAGTAGAAGAAAAATTGCGACAAGAAGGATAAAGGTAAATGAGATTATAGTTATGCAAGATTCACAAAGGTATGGTTACTCCAGAATAGCGTAAGGACCAATGGTAGAGGAGGAACAATAAGAACTCTTCGGTCAAAGGTGACGAACCTCTGATGTTTAGGAAGATAGTATGGGAAATACTTTGAGATAAGATACCCCCAAGGCAATTTGAAATGGAATTAAAGGTAAGACGAATGAGCACTCGGTCGATAGGAGATCTAATAATGATAAGACAAGAAGCTTGACAAGTCATTGAATCATGTAACACCGTTAGTGGGATCTAAACATATGAAGTATTGGTTCCACAACATATGCAGTCATACCTCTCAAAAGATAGGTAAGTGAAAGTAACAGTGAGTAAAGCTCGAGATTAGCACCTAAACAGGTGAAAAGGGGCCAATGACGCCTATGGACACAAGGTAGACATTAAAGATATATGTCAAGAGATAATAACATTATTGTTATACCTCGTAAGTTAAGATGATAATTAAGAACGTCATTACGAAAGTAAGACTCGAATATTGGTTATAAAGTATAATTACATATGTTAATACGAAAATTAGTATATAAAAGGATATGAGTCTAGAAAATTTTGGTAACAACATGTGTGACATTGGAGAATTAAAAATGATAGTTATATATATTTCCTCTATGAACTAGTAAGATATTATGTAAGTTACGACGACGAGGATACGAGGTCTTGTGAGATTTTCAAGATTTAAAGAGAGTAGGACATAAGGTTGATTAGTTGTGAGAAGTGGACCAATTTGCAAATATATTTTCAGATTTCCTAATCCTTAATACACTTTTAAACCTTTCATTCCCCCATTTAGAAATTCAAAAAAAAGTAAAAAAAAAATGAAAAAAAATTGCGCTGCTACTGTGATTGCCGCAGTGAACAGTGTTTTCGACAGTATTTCACATTTTCCGTCCGATTCAGGTGTTCCACAAGACGAGGCTTATACCATTAGCTTCATCTTTTCAAGCCCGTCATTTCCATACCAACCACTCCCGTCGATTCATCCTAAATCACCGACAATCTCAGATCGAAAAACACTCTATTTTTTGATGGTTTATCGCATTGGCCGGCGACCTCCGGCAACTGCGACGTCCGGCGGTGGTACCAAAAGATTCCCCATATCCTCCCCGTCATTTCTATACCAACTTCGTGCCTCAAAGATACCTCTACAGCCGCGATGACCAAATCAATTTTCACCATTGTTGTTGATTAAAAAAGCTTGCTGTCGGTTTCCATGACATCAATTTAAGGTACGAAATTCTTCTTCTTATGGTGTAATTGGGTTTGCATGTAATTTAAGAAATGATGTTGTAGTTAAGAGATGGACTTATATTAAGAGGAAATGGAAGTAAGAAAATGCATGTGGTTGTTGGAATTGTTGGTGCCGATTTGGGGCTTTTTTGGTTAGATTTGGTTTGATTGTTGTTGTTATTAGTATATTCACTGATTGCATGTTAAAAATAAGGAAAACTTGATACTGAAATGTGGTTAAAACAAAAGGGAGCTTGTTCTACTGATTTGGGTTCGATTGTTGAAGTCGCTAATGTTATCGCCACCCATTTGCATGCTAAAAACATATATATGTATATTGTGGCAATTACTAATACCTGTCTTAAAAAATTAAAGAGTAAAAAGGGGTATTAGGTTGAAGATTGTAGGACATGCACTACTTGGTTATTGTTGTTGTCGCTAGAGTTGATGGATTGTTTTAAGATTGTTCTAATATGGATTAAGGACTGAATTACATGAGAAATAGGTGGAGTAATCACCTTGGTTATTGTAGTTGTCGTATTGCATAAATGTAAAAGAGAAAGAATGTATTATGGTAGCATATATGAAGTACATGGAACTAATTTGGTTATATCTTGGAATTGTGCTTGGTTACTGGTTTGGTTGGAATTTGTGGTAAATTGTGAATGTACATATAAACAGGGGAAGTGCTGCCCGATTTTTTATAGAATATGAAGTCGTCATTCGATATAAAGTATGCTAAGTGATCATAGAATTGACGAACGTATTACCATTATTATAGGTTGACGTACTAGACGAGACGTATCTTAATAGTGAGTTGGCTAGTTCGACTAAAAGGTATGTGAAACTCTTCCTTCTTTCTTTTGGCATGATTTTTATTGAAAGTACGGCGGACGTACATGATTTCTACACAATCTATTTCCTAAATATGTTCGTCATGAGAAATATCTATGATTTTCCAAAAGATGTTTTGAAAAGATATATGATATGATACACGTCCTAATTTTTCAAAAGATTTTTTAAAAAGATATATGATATGATACGCACCTTGATTTCCCAAGGATGTTTTAAAACGATACATAATACGATAGCGCCTTTTATCTATTTCATTGAGAGACAAGTGATGATTTGATATGTATACAGCTACTCAGAAGATTCTATTAGTGATAATGTGATTATATGACTTTACCGCGTCCCAGGATGGGCCGGGCAGTATACCTTACACGACTTTACCGCGTCCTAGAGGGCCGGGCAATTTATGTATATATGATGATTTTATATGGACATACATGACTCTCATTTTATAAGGCACAGCTGACTCTCATTCGTATATGACATAGTTGAAATGGTAATTTAATTATTATACTTGTCTTATGATATCCTTTGTCAAGCTATGATCTTTCTTACAGTACTTTATGTTTTACATACTCAGTACATTATTTCGTATTGAACCCCTTTCCTCGGGGGGCTGCGTTCTTTGCCCACAAGTACAGATATTCAGTTCGGCGATCCTCCGACTTAAGATTCCTACTCAGTTGTTTTCTTGGGAGCTCCACTGTTCTGGAGTTAGCCATTTTGGTATTGATTCACTATTTTAGACTTATTTATATTTAGGGGCACGACGGGGCCCTGTCCCGTCATATTTTGTTATCCTTCTCCTAGAGGTCTGTAGACAGTTGTGGGTTGTACGTATGTAGACTTGTAAATCTGTTTTGGTCAGTTATGTCATTGTACTATGTGTTGGGAAGTTCCCGTGTATACGTGATACCAATTGGTGGCAGCCTTGTCGGCTTGCTTATTATATTATGTTGGCTAGTTGTGACTCCTCAGGAGGCAGGTACAGTCTTGTGTAAAAGGAAGCCTTTTCGGCTCGCCTATTCTGGCATATGTTGTTATTACGGCGTTGTGCTGCCGGATTTTATACCTTCCTTAGTATTAGCTGGATTATGTGTGACAGGTTAGTAGAATGGCGTCATTAGGGCGTGTAGTCGCGGCCCGTCTGGTCGGGTTATGACAAAAGTGGTATCAGAGCAGTTAGTCCTCGGAATGTCTACAGACCGTGTCTAGTAGAGTCTTGTGTATGGGTATGTTGTGCACCATACTTATACGGAGGAGGCTGTCGGACATTTAGGATTGGTTTTTCTTTCATCTCATAGATCGTGCAATATAGCTATATCATTAGGATAATCCCCCCCTCCCCCCCCCCCCAACGAATTATTGTGGTTGCAGCTATGCCTCCAAAGAAAGCGACATTGGCCCGGAAGGGCAAATCAGAGTTATTTGGACGTGATGTGCATCATCCCATAAGGGAAGTGGAAGAATTTGAATAGAAATATGATGACCAGGTTTGGAGGTATTAGATTAACGTCAGGTAAGGTAAATCTTCAGAATCTTCTACGTACCGAATAAGGGAATAAGTTAACGATTCATCACTTAAGGGTTTGTATCATCAGGGATTGGACAGGAGAAATGTCCGAAATTAAGTATGTATACTAGAATATGTTGGAATCATGAAAAGTACGTCAAGTAAGGAATGAGTGAACAAGTCTTAAAAGAAATGAAGTTGTTTATAATTACGGGTAGTGAGAAGGAAAAAAAAAGATCCCTCTCAGACCATGAATGAGGTGTCAATTTGTGAAATGTATTGCGGCATTCTCTATCTTACGAATAGGTACTCCATTATGCCACGTTATTTGCTCTATAGTTTCAGAGATTGATTTTTTCCTTCCAAAGATAGAAAATGAAGCTTATCTACCCATTTCTCCTCCATTCCTCTAATTACATTTTCAGCTCTAATGGTTAGAATCTGTAACCTTTTTATGGTATACCATGTTGCTGCACTATGTGGAGGTAGGAAACTGCAAAAGAATATTGTTCCCATGTAAGGATAAGAAGGGGTTATTACTTCTTGAATATTAAGATTGATATAAATAGATGAAAGTGCCTTGTTATTTTTTGACCAAGTTCTGGGAAGTATTGGACATGGGGATTATTTGAGTTAGTTCGCAAATGACCTAGAACTTGAGAATGATGAGCACCCTATTAGTGTATAGTTGTGTCAAGCATTTGAAATATCGTAAAGAGTAGTGTTCAGCGCACAAAAATTGAAAAAGCAAAGCAAAGACGTGCAGCGAACCTCTGAAATTCATATTTTCAGTTAAGAATTTATTTGAAGGATTGGTAACCAAGGTATGCATTCGTACACAGTTTCGATGCATTGGTTCACGCAGAATGCTAAGATGGGGTAATTTGGTCTCTTGGAACCAAATGTTAAAAGGGAAGAAGCTCATAATGCCTATCTTAACTTGTGTAGTGGGTGATATTTTAGTACTAATCTTACTGAGCGTCCAAATGGAAGAATATGATTATTGTGGAAGTCTCATCTCTATCAGGTAGAAATTAAAAATTGTACATAATAATTGGAACATTGCGGGGTGACACATAGGGGTATAAAGAAAAGTTTCCATATGACCTTGGTGTATGCGTTCAATGATGTGGCTCTTAAAAGGGAACCGTGGATAGATATTGGAAGGTTACATGGTCAGGAACAAGGACCATAGACAATAATGAGTGATTTCAACTGTGTATTAGAGAGAGATGAAAGGGTGAAATGTCTGGTTACTATGACTAAGATAAGGGATTTTAAGCAATAAATAGCAGATTATGGTGAAAAATGTAGTGTCCTAAAAAGGGTGTATAACAGTGCTTACTAATCAAGAATGGGTTGATAACCTACATGATTCTAAAGTGTCTTTCAAGAAACCGGGCCTATATGATCATCCTCTTGGAATAATTAGGTGAGAATGAGGCATAGAGATTTAGTATGGGTTCAGATACTTTAATAGGTGAAGGTTGGACACTGAATTTCTATAGACAGTAATAGAAGGGTGGAAAAACAGATAAGAGAGGTACAACGATATAGATGAATTCAACGAAGTGATAATAGATATTCAGTGTGATGTAGCCAAAGTGACAAATGTTGATGCAGCCAAAGATACAACTGAGTTAGTAAGTCCAATAAGAGGATATAACAAGTGCCACATAAGGAGACAAATGGTAATAATGAGAATAAAGAGGAACAAATAGATACTGGGGAAGAGTATGGTAATAAATAGAATAAGGAAGACAACAATGCTAAGGTGGTAGAAGTAGAACAATTCATCGAGGACCCACAATTGATGGAAGAATCAAAGGCAACTCTTACTACTAAAGAATAGGTTGAGGGAGCTTTTGTTTCGGCAGAAGCTAATGAGGAGCGGATGTTGACAAGGGTCAGGAAATGTGTACCAAGGGTAACAACTCTAACAATAGTAACACAATAATATTAAAGGAAGATGGGATAATGATGTCCAATGTAGAGCAGAATATTGCAGTAGAAGTGGAAGTGTCTATGCTAAATATTGATCAGCAGAGAAACTTAGTCAGAGATAATATAAGGGGTGATCAACATGACAAACTTAAGGACTCAAGGGTGAAAGAGTTACATGAATTAGGTAGATATACTATGGTATATGCAAAGAGTGATGCATTGGAAAGGTTGTTCTCTGGGATAGTTTATACGGTATTGTTGACGATATAAGGGACCCTTGGCTAGTTGGTGCGGATTTCAATATTGTTATAAATGAAAAGGAGACAATAGGCTATTTTCCTATATATCCTGCAGAGTATGAGAATTTTTGCATTTTGTACTAACTCGTGTGAATTGCTTGAAATTGGATTTAATAGGTGTACTTTTACATGGTGGAATAAAATAGCTGATAATGACTGCATTTTTAAGAAGCTCGATAGAATGTTGACAAGGACAAATGGATGTGGAACATTTAATAAGAACAAGTTTAGACCATGCCCCTTGGTTGTTAACTTATGGCGATCAATCTTTGCATGTGAGTAAACCATTTAGATTCCTCAAGTTTTGGACAGGATATGAAGCATTCTTATAGGCGGTAAATCAAAACTGGCATACTGATTTTGATTAAGATGATTTCGTTTCTTTTAAACCGAAACTGAAGAATGTCAAGATTGTCCTGTTATTATGGAGTAAGGAAATTTTTGGTGATCCTTCCAGAATCTTCCCAGTAGATGATGTCCAGGTGACATAGGAGCTGTCTTATGAGGAAAGTCCCATAGCCATACTTGATTGTTAGGTCAGAGATTACGGACGGAGGATGTGGCTTCCGTCAAGGTATTGTGGCGAAACAACAATACGGAGGAAATGACTTGGGAAGTGGAAGATGAAATGAAGAAGAAGTATCCTCATTTGCACCCTGTGTCTCCAGGTAATTCAGATTCAACTCTTTATTTTATTATAAATTGGGGAAATGTATATGTGAGATATATTGTGGCCCTGTGTGACATCTGTTGGTTTGGTAAATATTAGTGGATAGGCATAGTTATAAAGGAGACTCTGCCGAAAACTTTCTAGCATGAGACCTATGATGAACATTCGAGGATGAATGGTTTTAAGGGGGGAAGGATGTTACACCTCGTAAGTTAAGACGATAATTAAGAACGTCATTACGGAAGTAAGACTCGAATATTAGATATATAAAGTATAATTATATATGTTAATACGGAAAATAGTATATAAAAGGATATGAAAAAAATCGCGCTGCTACAGTGATTGCCGCCGTGAACAGTGTTTCCGACGGTAATTCGCATTTTTCGGCCGATTCAGGTGTCCAACGGGGACGAGTCTTATACCATTAGCTTCGTCTTGTCAAACCCGTCATTTCCATACCAACCACTCCCGTCGATTCATCCTAAATCACCGATAATCTCAGATCGAAAAACACTATGTTTTTCCGATAGTTTATCGCATTTTTCGGTGACCTCTGGCAACTGCGACGTCCGGCGGTGGTACCAAAAGATTCCCCATATCCTCCCCATCATTTCTATACCAACTCCGTGCCTCGATGATACCTCTACATCCACGATGACCAAATCGATTTCCACCATTGTTGTTGATTGAAAAAGATTGTTGTCGGTTTCCATGACATCAATTAAAGGTACGAAATTCTTCTTCTTATGGTGTAATTGGGGTTGCATGTTGTTGTAATTTAAGAAATGATGTTGTAGTTAAGATATGGACTTATATTAAGAGGAAATGGAAGTAAGAAAATGCACGTGGTTGTTGTTGGAATTGTTGGTGCCGATTTGGGGTTATTTTGGTTACATTTGGTTTGATTGTTGTTGTTATTTGTATATTCACTGATTGCATGTTAAAAATAAGGAAAACTTGATACTGAAATGTGGTTAAACCAAAATGGAGCTTGTTCTACTGATTTGGGTTCGATTGTTGAAGTCGCTAATGTTATCGTCACCCATTTGCATGCTAAAAACATATATATATATATATATATATATATATATATTGTGGCCCGTGTATACGTGATACCAATTGGTGGCAGCCTTGTCGGCTTGCTTATTATATTATGTTGGCTAGTTGAGACTCCTCAGGAGGCAGGTACAGTCTTGTGTAAAAGGCATCCTTGTCAGCTCGCCTATTCTGACATATGTTGTTATTACGGTGTTGTGCTGTTGGATTTCATACCTTCCTTAGTATTAGCTGGATTATGTGTGACAAGTTAGTAGAATGGCGTCATTAGGGCGTATAGTCGCGGCCCATCGGATCCGGTCGTGATAAAAGTGGTATCAGAGCAGTTAGTCCTCGGAATGTCTACAGACCGTGTCTAGTAGAGTCTTGTGTATGGGTATGTTGTGCACCATACTTATACGCAGGAGGCTGCTGATGCGCGAAAAGATGCACACATTTTAACGCAAGTGCACGTTATCGTGACAAGTAATATAATCTTGATAAGACCGAATATCGTCCACAAGGATTAGGGTTCAATTACAAACTATCTATCTTTTGGTATCTATTTGGCAATTGATATTTGATTTTGTGGTTTATAACTAATAATTATAAAAGCTAATTAACTATAAGTTTACTTCAGTTGTGATGGGAATAGGGCTTCCATGTCTCTTCAACTATCCGCTTATGTTATTTATTAATGCAATGAATTATGGTCTTCTTCTCTAGGAGCTAGCAGGTTTACGAAATCGTTTTATATTCCCGTTAAGGATATATAAACACTCAACCCCAGTATTGCGCCTTATCTACCTTTCGGTGATAAGGATAACTTTATAGGAGGATTAAGAACAAAAACCTAGTTAACCGTCACGCACCCTGCGCAAAATTAGGGTTGTTAAGCCTCTCATTAACGCTACATAAATAATTGAGGTATTTTCATCCCCAATCCAAAATATGTCTACCCAACTTACAGCATATTTACAACCTCCTCCTTTCGAAGTTTGATTAGAAATCATATAATGATAATTAGTTGTCAATTAATTACCAAGCATTCAAAGCAATTATTGGATAAATCTCTCAAAGAAGAATAATAACCATAGACATGCATTAATTCATAACATAAGTTTCTAGTGAATCAACATGGAAAGCCCTATAAAAGAATTAGTTCCTAGCCATTGACATGACAAGAACTAATTCAATGTTCATCATAAAAACTGAAATAAAGAAAAGAAAAGAAAAGAAAGTTACTAAATTATGGTCTCCAATATTCAATCCAAGAAATCTTGTGTTGTGCAAGAAAGGGAACCCTTAAAATCTGCCTAGGGTTCTCCTTTTATAGGCTGAAAACCGCCTCTAACTTTTCCCTCAAAGCCTGGCCCAGAAAATCGTCATTAACCTGATTTTTCCCGCGTCGGCGCCGCGGCGCCGGAACTTCTGCAGCACTTCGGGTGTTTTGGCGCCGCGGCCCTGATCTCTGTTGTCTGTGGGCGCCGCGGCGCTGGATCCTCTGCAGCCTCTCTGATGATTGGGCGCCGCGGCCCTGCTTCTGACTGCAGGAGGCGCCGCGGCGCTGGTCCGGGTTTTTGCCTCGTTCGCCACTTTCTCTGCTTTTAGCTCTGGAACCTCCTCTTTTGCCCTCTTTTAGCTCCTTTTCTGTCATTTGGCCATTTTAACCACTTTGACACAAAAGAAAGAAAATCTATCCTAATACGACACTTATTTGTACAAAAAGGGACAAAAGACTAACTAAAAATGACTCGAAAAGTGTATATAAAATACACCGATCAAATACCCTCAAACTTAACCTTTGCTCGCCCTCGAGCAAAGATAGAAAGAAAGAAATA
This sequence comes from Przewalskia tangutica, assembly GCA_029844215.1. NCBI lineage: Eukaryota > Viridiplantae > Streptophyta > Magnoliopsida > Solanales > Solanaceae > Przewalskia > Przewalskia tangutica. Next base: position 18,172,429 of record CM056718.1, read on the forward strand.
AAGACTCAAAGAAATAACAGACTCACTGACATTGATCACTTTTACTGCATTAGTGTTATCTAGAAAAACATGAAGGTTAGCAGAATAATATGCAGGAACATATAGCATGAAATTTCAGCACACTAAACACATTAAGCTAGATATTTCGCAAACTCATTTTTATCATGCTTAATGGTAGTCAATATACTAAATCATGCTTGTAAAATAGAAAATTCCTATGGCATGTTTACTTGCTATTCTCCACTAATCCTGGATATGCATACAAGAGATCTTCAGGACTTTTAAGGGTTGTAATGTAGGCTTAGGTATAGGTAGGTAAAAATAGGCATTTAGGCTCATTTTTTGTGTACCATTAGCTCTTTAGCTTTTCAGTATTTCCCTTTTCTTTTGATTCTTTTCTTCACTTCAAATCAATCTTTCCCCTCTTTTGTTTTGGGAGAGTGAAATGTACAATAATGACAAGCACCCCCAAACTTAGGCTTTTGCCTATTTCTTATTACTTTTTTATTGGGGTGCAACAAGCTTGTTCACTCTTTTTGTCTCTTTTTTAACACAATTTATTCCACTATTTCATATTTTTACTTATGGCACAATTTGTGGAAATATAGGGTGTCAAAGAAGAAGTTTCAATTTTTAGGCTCAATGGGGCTGACTAGGGATACTTTTAAAGTCCGGGATAGAAAAGAGTGGTAAGAATTAGCTATCAAAGAAATGCCTGAGTCATCTCCCTAACATGTATATCCTAACTATTTCGCCTCAAATAGCAAGCAATCATAACACATAAGTTTTTCATCATTTAGCATGCATAATTTAAGCAAGAAACTCCAAATAGACAGATTTTGTGAGTTTTTGGCATATCTAACCTAAGTGTTTAGATAGTTGCTTCTAATTTCATTACATTATTCCAGCTTACTTCACTAGGTGTTTCTAGCAACTACAGCATACATGATCTTTTGACAGACAATTATGACTTAAAAGAAAAAAAAATTGTGACTCAAAAATACATAAAAAACAACAAAAACACAAATAAAACACAAATAAAATATAAATAAAACACCCCCCAAACTTAAATCACACATTGTCCCCAATGTGTGTAGACTCAAAGACAATAAAAGAAATAAGACACTTACAGACTTTGGCTAAAATGGTGGTGGTGGCGGTGGATAATGCATCGACCATTGGTTGAACAGGGAACTCATCTCGTCAAACTGCTGGTGCAATTGTTGTTGCTCCTGCCTCAATTCTTGTTGCCCTTGTCTCAACTCATGTTGTCCTTGTATTACTGTGTCGAAATGTTGCATCATCATTCTCTGGTTTTGGAGCAACTGCTCCATCATAAACCGGAGGTTACGATTACGTGGTTGGCTGGTGGCTAGGCCCTGCTGCATATTGAGCCTCTATTTCACGCTCATCTTCGTTCATTGCGGCCTCTGCTGCTGCTGTTGCTGGAGCTGGTGCTCTTCTTCTTGCTGCTGGGGGGCTTGGGTCCACAGGCAGTTGGTTTCTCTCATTAGTATCAGTGGGTAGGATTGGGACCCCATTCATGTGGCATAAACTGGTGATAACTGAGCCATGTCCCAATCCACCTGTTGTCACCAACCTGCTGATTTCCTCAATGCTCTGCACTATTTCTTTCCCCACATCAATTGTTTTCCCCGTCATGATCCCATATATCAATTTGATCCTATCTTCTGGCACTCTGGTGAAGTGCGTTGATGGGATCAGACGGGCACTGATGAAATATAGCCAACCCTTGGCTGCTTTGTTGAACTGGCACCTGCTCAGTCCTCTTGACCCATTTCTTGCAATATCAAATGCAGCCCCAGGGTAGCTTACTGTGTCTGCGACGGCATTCCAGTTGATGTTGTTGGTGCTCCTAGACCATGTTCTAAAATGGTTCCAATCACTACTTTCTTCAACATCAACCGTCTTCAATTGTGTATTTATATCTTCTGCTGTCACAGGCACATAATTTCCCCTTACAAAGCATCCCCTTTCCACCTTCTCCGGAAAGTTGGCATAGAATTCACGCACCATTGTTGTGTTCATTGGTGCTATCTTCTCCGGATTTACAAATCTCCTCCACCCCCTCATCTCAATCATTGCCCGAATGGGCTCATAAACATCCTCTTCCCCAAACGACTCCCTTTGATAGTCCATTCCCCTTTCAGGGATTAAGGGCCTAGTACTAAGCTTTATGTATCTTTGTAAGGCTTCATAGCTCACAAATCTAGTATCATCGTAATGTGGGGCTGAGGTGGATGTGGAGGCTCTTCTCTTTCTGGCGGACATGGTTAAAAACACTTTATGCAGCTTACCACTTATTAGCACAAGTGTTCCCCAACACAATCAACAATCTAGCAGCTAAAACACAAACACCCCCAAACTTCAATTCTACTACCCAATACCCACACCCTCCTTGTCTACTCCTCCTCTAAACTCCACAACCAATTTTTTTTAGCACCCCAACTACTTCAACACTATAATACTCCTTCAAACTACTACCTCCTGTGACTACAGTAAAGATCTCAAGAACAGACAAAGATTACCTTTTTATAGTGTTCTTCAAGGTGTTCTTGCTTCTAATGGTGATTTGAGGCAATGGAATGGGGTTTTGTTGGTAGAGATGGCTGAGGGTTCTAGGAATTTAAAAGTTTTGGTTGTGGTTGGGTTTGATTTGTGGAGGATTTGTGGGTAAATTATGGATTTTCGTGGGTTTTGTGGAGAAGGGGGTTAGGTTTTGATTTTTGAATTTGGGAAAATCGATTTAGGCGTTTTAAGTTTCGATTTCGGCCAGCGCTGGCCTGATGTTCTGCACTCCTTCGGGAATTTCTGCGTCGCGGCCCTGTTACGGGGCGCCGCGGCGCCTAGACTTGGCATTTTTTTCTGGATTTTTGGCGCCGCGGCCCTGCTCCTGGGCGCCGCGGCGCTTAAACTTCAGCGCCTCTTCTGTTCTTTTGGCGCCGCGGCCCTGCACTGGCGCCACAGCGCTACCCGCTTTTTTAAATCCTGGCTTTTCTTCAGTTTTTCGCCCTTCAGTTTATTTGCCTGCACCTGTCAATCACAACACAAACACTACCTCCGTGAGACCGTTCTTAATAAAAATTACTAAAGTAAAATAAATTAAAATACCTTGGGTTGCCTCCCAAGTAGCGCTGTCTTTAACGTCTTTTAGTCGGACGCAAGTTCCTTAGTTTAATAAACGTGGGGTGGGTCAAGCCCACAACTAACCCATTTTCTCCACATTTTTCGTTTTCTTTTTCTTCTTTTCCTCTTAGCATTATCGTTAAGGGGGAGTTCAGGAACACATACCTGCTGTTGTGGAGGTTTGGCAAACCATGCCTGCTTTCGTGGGCTCATCTCCCTTTTGTTGACTTGTACGGGCTCACATGGGCTGTTGATGGTGCTGATTGCAAAGCACCTAGTCATGGTTGGTGGCTCAATAATGTGTTTAAAAACTTTAAACACCATTTCTTCATCCTCCACCCTCAATGTCAACTCTCCTCTCTCTACATCGATCAAGGCTCTCCCCGTCGCTAGGAATGGTCTCCCCAATATGATAGGGATTTCTGCATCTTCTTCCATGTCAAGAATGAGGAAGTCCGGGGGAAAGAAAAAAATTCCTATTTTGACAATCATGTCCTCAATCTTTCCCCTTGGATGAACCACTGTCCTATCGGCCAGCTGCACGCTCACTGTGGTTGGTTTAGCCTCACCCAACTCCAATCGTTTAAATACCGATAAGGGCATCAGATTTATACTTGCCCCTAAATCACACAAAGCCCTGTTGCATGTCACCCTGCCCACTGTGCAAGGTAGTGTAAAGCTCCCTGGGTCTTTTAGTTTTGGTGGCAACTTCTTTTGCAAGATAGCACTACACTCCTCTGTCAGTGCTACTATTTCGTATTCTGCCAGTTTCTTCTTCCCCAAGATCTCCTTCATGAACTTAAAATAGGAGGGCATCTGCTCTAATCCTTCTATAAAAGGGATGTTGATATGCAGCTTCCTGAATGTCTCCAAGAATTTGGAGAATTGTTTATCAACCGCCTTCCGTTGTAATCTCTGTGGGAATGGGATCTTCTCTGTATACTCCTTCTCTGGAGTTTTCTACCTCTTGGGCTAGGTTCACCACCTTCTCTTTTCTATCTCTCGCTTTTCTCAACTCTTGGTGAGGTGGTATTTGTTGCTCAACCGCTTGCCGCTTCTCAATTATCTTGCTGGCATTGCTCCTTGGATTCACCTCTGTGTGGCTTGGCAATGTACCACAGCCTTTCTTGTTTGCTGTTTTCTAGCCGACCCACTTGTGTTTCAAGTTCTGAGCGAGATCTAGCATCCTGGCCCAGTGCAGGCGTTGGTTAGTGCCAACAAAGCCGCTTCAGCTCATCCGCTTCTCTTCTGAACAGTGCATTGAGCTGAGGTGGGGCTGAGTAAAGGCTCGACTCTGGTTCTGCTGGTTACATCGGCCTATATTGATTCTGCCGCCTCGGTCCTCTCCATGAGAAATTTGGGTGATTCCTCCACCCTGGATTATAAGTGTTGGAGTAGGGGTTGTTTTGTGGCCTCTGATAATTACCCACGGCCTGACACTCTGCCTGCTCCATTGGTATATTATTAGGATCAGCTGAAGGACATCTATCGAATGTATGTGGGCCACCACATATTTCACAGCTTTTAGGCATCGGCACCGCATTCACTGACATTGTATGTTGCTGCAACTGTTTCGCCAAAAGGGCCACTTGGGCATTCAAGGCAGCAATGGCATCTATTTCGTGGACTCCCACTGTTCTCCTCCCACTTGTCGACCTCTATTCTGTGACATGGTTGTTGGTGGCCATATCTTCTAATAACTCGTGAGCGTCGTGGGTTGTTTTCCTCATGAATGCTCCACCTGTTGCTGCATCTATAATGGTTCTGGTTGTACTGCTCAGCCCGTTATAGAAGATGTGGACCAAGTTCCACAACTCAATGCAATGGTGTGGGCATTTTCTCTGTAAATCCTTGAACCTTTCCCAAGCTTCATATAAGGACTCTCCATCTGCTTGGTAGAAGTTGTCAACTCCCCTCTCAATTTTGCTGCTTTGCACGGGGGAAAGAACTTGGCCAAGAATTTCTGTGTCAGCTCTTGCCATGTAAAAATCGAATCGGCTGGCAGGAAATTTAACCATACTTTTGCTCTATCCCTAAGTGAGAAGGGAAAGAGCCTCAACTGACAAGATCATCGATGCAGCCGTTATATCGAAAGTTGCACATAGCTCCAAGAAATTAGCTATGTGCATATGTGGATCCTCCGATGGCAGTCCTCCAAATTGCACTGTGTGTTGTACCATGCTCAGAATCGCCGGTTTTATCTCAAAGTTGTTCGCTCCTATGGCAGGGAGCCTAATACATGTCTGTGCTCCATTCACTCTAGGCAGCACATAGTCTCCCAAGCTTCTTTCTGCCTGGACTTGAACTTTTTCCTCGACATCCATAGGTACTTGCCGAGGTATTCCTGGATTGAGTTGATTTTCACCTAACCCTTCTATCATCATGTTGTTGTTTTGAACACTGTCCATCTCTATCAAGGCTGTAATCCAGATTCTTTACATTACATTTCTGAGTTTTCTCAATCTCTGGATTGAAGGGAACAAGAGTGTCTGCCCCTCTTCTCCTTCGCATAAACTGATTTCCTGAAATAGAGCAAAAACAGACAACAAATCACGGCACCCTGATTTTTACCGAAAATAACGAAAAAAACGTTAAAATAAAATAAAAATTAAAAACCAAATTAGAAATTAAAAATAGATGAATTTGATATTGAACTATGCCTAATCCCCGGCAACGGCGCCAAAAACTTGATGCGCGAAAAGATGCACACACTTTAACGCAAGTGAACGTTATCGTGACAAGTAATATAGTCTTGATAAGATCGAATATCGTCCACAAGGATTATGGTTCAATTACCAACTATCTATCTTTTGGTATCTATTTGGCAATTGATATTTGATTTTGTGGTTTATAACTAATAATTATAAAAGCTAATTAACTATAAGTTTACTTCAGTTGTGATGGGAATAGGGCTTCCATGTCTCCTCAACTATCCGCTTATGTTATTTATTAATGCAATGAATTATGGTCTTCTTCTCTCGGAGCTAGAAGGTTTACGAAATCGTTTTATATTCCCGTTAAGGATATATAAACACTCAACCCCAGTATTGCACCTTATCTACCTTTCGGTGATAAGGATAACTGTATAGGAGGATTAAGAACAAAAACCTAGTTAACCGTCAAGCACCATGCGCAAAATTAGGGTTGTTAAGCCTCTCATTAACGCTACATAAATAATTGAGGTATTTTCATCCCCAATCCAAAATATGTCTACCCAACTTACAGCATATTCACAACCTCCTCCTTTCGAAGTTTGATTAAAAATCATATAATGATAATTAGTTGTCAATTAATTACCAAGCATTCAAAGCAATTATTGGATAAATCTCTCAAAGAAGAATAATAATCATAGACATGCATTAATTCATAACATAAGTTTCTAGTGAATCAACATGGAAAGCCCTATAAAAGAATTAGTTCCTGGCCATTGACATGACAAGAACTAATTCAAGGTTCATCATACAAAACTGAAATAAAGAAAAGAAAAGAAAAGAAAATTACTAAGTTTAGGGTCTCCAATATTCAATCCAAGAAAACTTTGTGTTGTGCAAGAAAGGGAACTCTTAAAATCTGCCTAGGGTTCTCCTTTTATAGGCTGAAAACCGCCTCTAACTTTTCCCTCAAAGCTCGTGAGAAAATCATCATTAACTCGATTTTTCAGCGTCGGCCGCCTGCTGGCGCGCGATGCTGGAACTCTGCAAAGACTTCGGGTGTTTTGGCGCCGCGGCCCTGATCTCTGTTGTCTATGGGCGCCGCGGCGCTGGATCCTCTGTAGCCTCTCTGATGATTGGGCGTCGCGGCCCTGCTTCTGACTGCAGGAGGCGCCGCGACGCTGGTCCGTGTTTTTGCCTCGTTCGCCACTTTCTCTGCTTTTAGCTCTGGGACCTCCTCTTTTAGCTCTTTTTCCGCCATTTAGCCATTTTAACCACTTTGACTCAAAAGAAAGAAAATCTATCCTAATACGACACTTATTTGTACAAAAAGGGACAAAAGACTAACTAAAAATGACTCGAAAAGTGTATATAAAATACACCGATCAGCTGCCGGACATTTAGGATTGGTTTCTATTCTTTTATCTCATAGATCGTGAAATAAAGCTATGTCATTAGGATAATTCCCCCTCCCCCCCAACGAATTATTGTGGTTGCAGCTATGCCTCCAAAGAAAGCGATAGTGTCCCGGAAGGGCAAATCAGAGTTATTTGGACGTGATGTAGTGCATCAATCCATAAGGGAAGTGGAAGAATTTGAATAGAAGTATGATGACCATGTTTGGAGGTACTAGGTTAACGTCAGGTAAGGTAACTCTTCAGAATCTTCTACGTACCGAATAAGGGAATAAGTTAACGATTCATCACTTAAGGGATGGTATCGTTAGGAATTGGAACCAGGAGCAATGTCCGAGATTAACTATGTATACTAGAATATGTTGGAATCATGAAAAGTACGTCAAGTAAGGAATAAGTCAACAAGTGTTAAAATAAATGAAGTTGTTTATAATTACGGGTAGTGAGAAGAAAACAAAAAAGACAAAGATCCCTCTCAGACCATGAATGAGGTGTCAATTTGTGAAATGTATTGCGGAATTCTCTATCTTACGAATTGGTACTCCATTATGCCACGTTATCTGCTCTATAGTTCCAGAGATTGAACTTTTCCTTCCAAAGATAGAAAATGAAGCTTATCTACCATTTTCTCATCTATTCCTCTAAATAAATTTTGAGCTCTAATGGTTAGAATCTGTAACTGTTTTATGGTATATCGTGTTTCTGGACTATGTGAAGGTAGGAAACTGCAAAAGAATATTATTCTCATGTAAGGATAAGAATGGGCTATTACTTCTTGAATATTAAGATTGATATAAATAAATTAAAGTGTCTTATTATTTTTGGACCAAGTTCTGGGAAGTATTGGACATGGGGATTATTTGAGTTCGTTCGCAAATGACTTAGAACATGAGAATGATGAGCACCCTATTAGTGTATAGTTGTATCAAGCATTTGAATTATCGTAAAGAGTAGTGTTCAGCGCACAAAAATTAAAAAAGCAAAGCAAGGACGTGCAGCGAACCTCTGGAATTCATATTTTCAGTTAATAAGTTATTTGAAGGATTGGTAACCGAGGTATGCATTTGTACACAGTTTCGATGCATTGGTTCACGCAGAATGCTAAGATGGGGTAATTTGATCTCTTGGAACCAAAGGTTAAAAGGGAAGAAGCTCATAATGCCTCTCTTAACTTGTGTAGTGGGTGATCTTTTAGTACTAATCTTACTGAGCGTCCAAATGAAAGAATATGATTATTGTGGAAGTCTCATCTCTATGAGGTAGATATTAAAAACTGTACAAAATAATTGGAAAACTGTGGGGTGACACATAGGGGTATGCGTTCAATGATGTGGCTCTTGAAAGGGAACTGTGGATAGATATTGGAAGGTTACATGGCCAGATACAAGGACCATAGACAATAATGAGTGATTTCAACTGTGTATTAGAGAGAGATGAAATGGTGAAATGTCCGGTTACTATGACTAATATAAGGGATTTAAAGCAGTATATAGCAGATTCTGGTGAAAAATGTAGTGTGCTAAAAATGGTGTATAGTAGTACTTACTAATCAAGAATGGGTTGATGATCTATATGCTTTTAAAGTGCCTTTCATGAAACCGGGCTTATATGATCATCCTCTTGGAATAATTAGGTGAGAAGGAGGCATAGAGATTTAGTACGGGTTCAGATACTTTAATAGGTGAAGGTTGGACCCTGAACTTTTATAGACAGTAATAGAAGTGTGGAAAACAGATAAGAGAGGTACAAATATATAGATGAATTCAACGAAGTGATAATAAATATTCAGTGTGATGTAGCCAAAGTGACAAATGTTGATGCAGTCAAAGATACAATTGAGTTAGTAAGTTCAATAAGAGGATAGAACAAGTGCTACTTGAGGAGACAAATGGTAATAATGAGAATAAGGAGGAACAAAGAGATACTGGGGAAGAGTATGGTAATAAATAGAATAAGGAAGACAACAATGGTAAGGTGGTAGAAGTAGAACAATTCATCGAGGACCCATAATTGATGGAAGAATCAAAAGCAACTCTTACTACTAAAGAATATTCCCATTAATAAACCTTTTTCTTCACAAATTTCTGAGAATTTTCCTTAAGAAAAGTAATTCTTCTTTCTTTCCAAAATTCAAATCTCAATTTCGTACGCACGTTCTCATAGGTTGAAGGAGCTTTTGTTTCGGCAGAAGCTAATGAGGAGCGGAACGTTGACAAGGGTCAAGAAATGTGTTCCAAGGGTAACAACTCTAACAATAGTAACACAGTAATATTAAAGAAAGATGGGATAATGATGTCTAATGTAGAGCAGAATATTACAGTAGAAGTGGAAGTGTCTATGCTAAATATTGATCAGCAGAGAAACTTAATCAGAGATAATATAAGGGGTGATCAACATGACAAACTTAAGGACTCAAGGGTGAAAGAGTTATATGAATTAGGTAGATATACTATGGTATATGCAAAGAGTGATGCATTGGAAATGTTGTTCTCTGGGATAGTTTATACGGTATTGTTGACGATATAAGAGACCCTTGGCTAGTTGGTGCGGATTTCAATGTTGTTATAAATGAAAAGGAGACAATAGGCTATTTTCCTATATATCCTGCAGAGTATGAGAATTTTTGCATTTTGTACTAACTCGTGTGAATTGCTTGAAATTGGATTTAATGGGTGTACTTTTACATGGTGGAATAAAATAGCTGATAATGACTGTATTTTTAAGAGGCTCGATAGAATGTTGGCAAGGACAAATGGAGGTGGAACATTTAATAAGAACAAGTTTAGACCATGCCCCTTGGTTGTTAACTTATGGCGATCAATCTTTGCTTGTGAGTAAACCATTTAGATTCCTCAAGTTTTGGACAGGATATGAAGCATTCTTATAGGCGGTAAATTAAAACTGGCATACTGATTTTGATTAAGATGATTTCGTTTCTTTTAAACCGAAACTGAAGAATGTCAAGATTGCCCTGTTATTATGGAGTAAGGAAACTTTTGGTGATCCTTCCAGAATCTTCCCAGTAGATGATGTCCAGGTGACAGAGGAGTTGTCTTATGAGGAAAGTCCCATAGCCATACTTGATTGTCAGGTCAGAGATTACAGACGGAGGATGTGGCTTCCGTCAAGGTATTGTGGCAAAACAAAAATAGGGAGGAAATGACTTGGGAAGCGGAAGATGAAATGAAGAAGAAGTATCCTCATTTGCACCCTGTGTCTCCAGGTAATTCAGATTCAACTCTTTATTTTATTATAAATTGGGGAAGTGTATATGTGTGATATATTGTGGCCCTGTGTGACATCTGTTGGTTTGCTAAATATTGGTGGATAGGCATAGTTATAAAGGAGACTCTGCCGAAATCTTTCTAGCATGAGACCTACGATGAACATTCGAGGACGAATGTTTTTAAGGGGGGGAAGAATGTTACACCTCGTAAGTTAAGACGATAATTAAGAACGTCATTACGGAAGTAAGACTCGAATATTGGATATATAAAGTATAATTATATATGTTAATACGGAAAATAGTATATAAAATGATATGAAAAAAATCGCGCTGCTACAGTGATTGCCGCCGTGAACAGTGTTTCCGACGGTAATTCGCATTTTTCGGCCGATTCAGGTGTCCAACGGGGACGAGGCTTATACCATTAGCTTCGTCTTGTCAAGCCCGTCATTTCTATACTAACAACTCCCGTCGATTCATCCTAAATCACCGACAATCTCAGATCGAAAAACACTATGTTTTTCCGATGGTTTATCGCATTTTTCGGCGACCTCCAGCAACTGCAACGTTCGGAGGTGGTACCAAAAGATTCCCCATCTCCTCCCCCTCATTTTTATACCAACTCCGTGCCTAGATGATACCTCTATAGCCACGATGACCAAATCGATTTCCACCATTGTTGTTGATTGAAAAAGCTTGTTGTCGGTTTCCATAACATCAATTTAAGGTACGAAATTCTTCTTCTTATGGTGTAATTGGGGTTGCATGTTGTTGTAATTTAAGAAATGATGTTGTAGTTAAGAGATGGACTTATATTAAGAGGAAATGGAAGTAAGAAAATGCATGTGGTTGTTGTTGGAATTGTTGGTGCCGATTTGGGGCTGTTTTGGTTACATTTGGTTTGATTGTTGTTGTTATTAGTATATTCAATGATTGCATGTTAAAAATAAGGAAAACTTGATACTGAAATATGGTTAAACCAAAAGGGAGATTGTTCTACTGATTTGGGTTCAATTGTTGAAGTCGCTAATGTTATCGTCACCCATTTGCATTCTAAAAACATGTATATATGTTGTGGCAATTACTAATACTTGTCTTAAAGAATTAAAGAGTAAAAGGGGTATTAGGTTGAAGATTGTAGGACATGCACTACTTGGTTATTATTGTTCTCGCTAGAGTTGATGGATTATTTTAAGATTGTTCTAATATGGATTAAAGACTGAATTACATGAGAAATAGGTGGAGTAATCACCTTGGTTGTTGTAGTTATCGTATTGCATAAATGTAAAAGAGAAAGAATGTATTATGGTAGCAAATATGTAGTACATGGAACTAATTTGGTTATATCTTGGAATTGTGCTTGGTTACTGGTTTGGTTGAAATTTATGGTAAATTGTGGATGTACATATAAACAGGGGAAGTGATGCCCGAATTTTTATAGAATAGGAAGTCGTCATTCGATATAAAGTATGCTAAGTGATCATAGAATTGACGAGCGTATTACCATTATTATAGGTTGACGTACTAGACGAGACGTATCTTAATAGTGAGTTGGCTAGTTCGATTAAAAGGTATGTGAAACTCTTTCTTCTTTCTTTTGGCATGATTTTTAATGAAAGTACGGCGGACGTACATGATTTCTGCACAGTCTATTTCCTAAAGATGTTCGTCATGAGAAATGTCTATGATTTTCCTAAAGATGTTTTAAAAAGATATATGATATGATACTCGTCTTAATTTTCCAAAAGATGTTTTAAAAAGATATATGATATGATACGCGCCTTGATTTCCCAAGGATGTTTTAAAATGATACATAATACGATAGCGCCTTTTATCTTTTTCATTGAGAGACAAGTGATGATTTGATATGTATACAGCTACTCAGGAGATTCCATTAGTGCTAATGTGATTATATGACTTTATCGTGCTCCAGGATGGGTCGGGCAGTATACCTTACATGACTTTACCGCGTCCCAGAATGGCCCAGGCAGTATACCTTATATGACATTACCGCGCCCAGAATGGGCCGGGTAGTATACCTTATATGACTTTACCGCGCCCCAGAATGGGTCGGGCAGTATACCTTACATGACTTTATCGCGCCCCAGAATGGGTCGGGCAGTATACCTTAGACGACTTTACTGCGTCCCAGGATGGACCGGGCAGTATACCTTACACGACTTTACCGCGTCCCAGAGGGTCGGGCCGTTTATGTATATATAATGATTTTATATGGACATACATGACTATCACTTTATAAGGCACATCTGACTCTCATTCGTATATGACACAGTTGAAATGGTAATTTGATTATTATACTTGTCTCGTGATATCCTTTGGCCAGCTATGATCTTTCTTACAGTACTTTATGTTTTACATACTCAGTACATTATTTCGTACTGACCCCCCTTTCAACGGGGGGCTGCGTTTATGCCCTCAGGTATAGATATTCAGTTCGACGATCCTCCGGCTTAGGATTCCTGCTCAGTTGTTTTCTTGGGAGCTCCACTATTCCGGAGTTAGCCATTTTGGTTCAGATTCACTATTTTAGACTTGTGTATATTTAGGGGCACGACAGGGCCCTGTCACGTTATATTTTGTTATTCTTCTCCTAGAGGTCTGTAGACAGTTGTGGGTTGTACGTATGTAGACTTGTAAATCTATTTTGGTCAGTTATGTCATGGTACTCTGTGTTGGGATGTTTCCGTGTATACGTGATTCCAATTGGTGGCAGACTTGTCGGCTTGCTTATTATATTATGTTGGCTAGTTGTGACTCCTCATGAGGTAGGTACAGTCTTGTGTAAAAGGCAGCCTTGTCGGCTCGCCTATTCTGGCATATGTTGTTATTACAGTGTTGTGCTGCCGGATTTCATACCTTCCTTAGTATTAGCTGGATTATGTGTTATAGGTTAGTAGAATGGCGTCATTAGGGCATGTATTCGCGGCCCGTCGGGTCGGGTAATGACAATTATAATCAAGATAAAATGTCAGGCAAAAGCAGATGGCTATGAGCATTTTTAACTGACCAAAGGTTCTACTAGATAGATAAAGTAATGGGTTTACAACTTAAACAAGATCAAGGAAATCTTTTCCCAAAATTCCATTGACAGAAAATCTTACCATGAGGCAAGTGAGGGAATTTGAATCTAAGTATAATGACCAAGTTTGAATATAATCGGCCAACGTCAGGTAATGTCAATTCTTCAGAATATTCCACATATTGAATGAGGGAATAAATTAACAGCTCATCCCTAAATGATTGGTAATGCTAAGGATTGAAAGCAGGAGTAATGTTTAAGATTACGTATGTATACAAGAATATATTAGAATTAATAGGAGTACGATAAGTAAGAAAATGAGTGAACATGTATCAAAATAAGTAAGGAAAGAAGGTTGTTTATAATCATGAGTAGTGAGAAAGTTTCAGATTATGAATGGGGGTTAACTGCGATGATACACATACTTCAGATTCGATAATATTTTTTTCATAAAGTGTTCACGATTGAGATACTAAAAATTAAGAGTTGTTGGCACAACAGTTAATAAACAAAGCTAAGTTAACAATAGAATCACTCACTTACAAGCGGCTTGAATAATGTGAGAAGGAGAAAAGTTGACCTGAGGGAACGCATTAGATAGATAGGTGGGAGTGCGATTAGAGGATTCAGATAACGATAACCCTATAACTCAGAATACATCAGGGTCATCCCTCATATTGGAATAAAAGGAACGTCATGATAAAGATCCCATTTTTGGAGAAGATTGGAAAATGTATTTTAGCAACAGAGAACCGTAACCTTCGGGTATAATGGTAGAGGACCCCCAGGTGGAAGATCCATTTGTGTATTCCCCATGTAGCAGGATTACACAATATGATTATGACAGAGGTCCATTAATCACGATATTTCATTCACCATAGATCAACTAAGATGTATTATAATATCAAGGGTACGTATGAATGGAATGACATGAAGAGAAACATTGCGAAGTTTCTATCTCAATGTCTTAATTGTCAGTAAGTAAAAGCGGAGCACCAAAAACCCGGGTGGCTCGACTAAGAACATGGAGACCCCGATGTGGAAATGAGAAATGATTAATATGGATTTTGTTACGGGTTTACCTTGTCCTTATTCTGAATTTGATTCTATTTGGGTAGTGGTTGACAGATGGACCAAATAAGCTCAATTCCTAGCAGTAAAAAACAAACTACCTACACAACCGAGGACTATGCGCAGTTGTACGTTAAGGAAATTGTTCGCCTTCATGGTATGCCTAGTTCTATTATATCTGACCGCAGTGCACAGTTCACAACTAAATTCAGGAGATCATTTCAAAAAGGGTTTGGACACTAAAGTTAGTCTTAGCACAACTTTCCACCCTCAAACAGATGGGCAGGCCGATCGTACTATCCAAACGCTCAAATACATACTACGAGCTTGCGTATTGGACTTCAAGGGAAGTTAGGATGATCATCTATCCCTTGTTGAATTTGTGTACAATAACAATTATCATGTCAGCATTAAAATGACTCCATACGAGGTTCTGTATAGACTGAAATGTGAATCTCCTAATTGGATGGTTCGAAGCAGGAAAATTAGAATTATTTGGGTCTGACTTAGTACACCAAGCCATAGAGAAGGTAAAGTTGATTCAAGAATGACTGCTAACCGCTCAGAGTCATCAGAAGTCATATTCAGATGTGTGATGACAAGACTTAGAGTTCCAAGTCGATGATGGGGTCTTTTTGAAGATCTCTCCAATGAAAGGAATAATGAAGTTTGGAAGAAAGAGACATCTCAATATAAAATACATTGGGTTGTATCGCATAATCTGATGAATAATCCAAATGGCTTACGAATTGGACTTGCCTTTGGAGTTGAAGGTTGTTCATTTGGTTTCCATATTTTAATATTAAAGGTGTGTGTTAGAGATCCTTCCCGGATGGTACCGATTGATGATGTAAATGTTACAGAGGATCTATCCATTAAATGAGGGAGTCCTATTGCTATCTTAGATCGACAAATCCGCAAGTTGAGGGCTAATGAAGTAGCTTTCATAAAGGTTCTGTGATGAAATGAGAATGTAGAAGAAATGACATGGGAGGCGGAAGAGGAGATGAGACACAAATACCCTTACCTATTTCAGACCAACGCCGAGGTTCCAAGAGAAGCATAAGCAATAGTTATGTTTTCTGGTTACGTGATAGTGATTAAATATGTCACCCTAACATTCGAGGACGGATGTTTCTAAGGTGGAAAAATGTAACATCTCGTACTCTCGAGCTATTGTTTGAATCACTAGGCATATATAAAATCGCTAGGCGTATGTAAATAGATCCAAGCATTGGAGGATTTTCTGGTCATATTCACGTACGCAAATGAAGAGCTTATTATATAAAAGGATAAAACCCTGAAATAATTTTGGACGTAGCAAATGTCATGACGATGATCAAAAATAATATTTGGTATGTCCCAAAAGAGGTTATGGACTAGTGCTGTATCGCACGATTGTGACATTGAGTATATGAGGTTTTATAAGTCATTAAAATTTAAGTGAATTGGGATCAAGAATTAATAATATATGTGGTTGATTAATTTGTGTTGTGGGAGAATTAGCAAATGGACATGGTCCACACGTGTTGTGGACAAGTGAAATTAACTACATGCATATAGGGTGATTAGGGTGATGTGGCATAATGTGGATATGACCACTAAATGTGCTAATGTAGGAAGGTACACGTGTAAAGCAAAGTAAGTGGTGTAATGTATTTATCCTAAAAGTTAACAGAGGATATTCATTTTGCTACCTTGACATTATATTCATGCTGTTGATTTATATGATAAAAACATGTCTAAATATGTTTCTAAATCCTTATTGAGGTATATGAGAAGGATGTTAAGATTTCCAATGTTAGCCGAAGGTACAAGGATATTATGTCATTCGGAGAAGTTCAGAATGTTTCATTATCATTCCTGCATTTGCATTATATTTATGTATTATCCTGGACCCACATGTGTTATACATACTAATATATGATAAATATTATATATGCACACCACCTGCAGCTGGTACAGACTCTCACAAAAGATGCCCAAAGAGGCTGATATTGAAATAATGCCCATAGAGGCCGATATGATATGATATGATATGATGTGCATGGTCAGAAAGAGGCCCTTGGGTGGCCAATATTTATATGTATATCGCATTTGCATTATGCATAACATTTAGGCATATGTATTAGGGCCATAGAGGCATTCTTCTTTGATCGATCATTTTAAATCGATTTATTCTTTGTCGATCGTTTACATTGGCGTTGGTGTTATTAGTTGTTGGCCGACTGTTAATGTCGTCTAGTTTTGTCGACTATTTTTGTTTCAGCTTGTTGTTATATTCCTGTTATGCTATTATTCGTACCTGATAAATTCAATACATCACCTTTTATTTGGGGACGCTGTGTTTCATGCCCGTATGTTCAGTTAAAGAGGGTGACAGTTTGCACTAGTAGGTTGTTGGTTCAGCTGTAATTGGAACACTCTACTTGATTCAGAGTTGCAGTGTCTAGTCGTGGTATGACATTTTTCATATGCATATGGGTATGTCGGGGTCCTATCCCTACTTTGTGATGTCATGTACTTTTTAGAGGCTTGTAGATAGATGTCTTGTGTATAGTAGTTGTATATGACTCTGTCGGCTGTGATGTATATGCCAGCCGAATATTTGGTAACGACCCTTGTGGCCATGATTGATTTCAGTTAGCTGGTAAGTATATGAAGAGTGGTGCTGGGCAGGTAAGGTCCGGTGCCCGTCATGGCCTTCTGGTTTGGGTCGTGACAATAGTGATACATGGAAGATACTACTCGCTCCTATCGCCTTGATTCATGTATTATTTTCATTTATGGGATAAGTGTATATATTGACCAAGTGGGAGAATGTTAGCATTTTGCGGAAGTGTGGTCCGTAAGACATGGACCTATCCCACTATTCTAATGGTTCGTAACTACCCATGCTGAAAAACTTCCCATAACCTCTTGGAAACTGTTGTCCCGTTGAAAATCGTCTTTGATGGAAGCAGGGTTATATATTCTACATTTTGATTCAAGGGTCCCTAAGCACATTACTTCTTTGAACTCCATACCATCTAAGAGTGAAGTTTTGAGTGCTTAGAAGATCATTGGAGTGGAAAAGACTCATTGAAATTGGAAAACAAACGCCGGGCGACAACTCCGACGGCTCCATGACAATGGTTGGAGGTATGTTGATCTTCTTTCCGCTGCGATATTGCTCAGTAATGTCTTACATTCCATCTACTGATCACTAAAGGAAAATTGACGAAAGTAGGGGGTAAAATGAAAATGGGAAAGTTTAGCAGCAGCCTTATCTAAATCAATAAAAGTGGTTCGCCACTAACTGATGTTGGCCTGTGGCTATTGTACGTAAATGAAAAATCAACTTATGTTATTCATATCCATGGGATCAAGTTGGTATGCTTCTGCTTTCCCCCAATTTCACCTCAATGGGTCCGCTCCTATTTTCTTCTTTTTTCCTATCCTTCTTTATTCAGCATCTTCTTGTTCATCTTTATCTAACATGACATTTACTTTCCTTTAATTGAAAAAAAAGAATCTTAAGGATTAAAATCAATAGGTAGACCTTCCTAGATCAATCATACATGGTATTTTTCGCTTTTCAAAAGTTTGTTACATATTTCCTTTTCTGCACAGTCGTCTTACATACATGTCGTCTTATATATGCATATTTCTTTTTTCCAATGCATTAGAAGTTTAAGTGTCCTGATAAAAGAAGCTTAATTATCCTGGACAAAGGATGAATGGTTAGATTTTTTTCCTGATTTTCATCTAATATAGTCTTAAAGGGGAATCTAAATCTTTATGTAATAACAAGTAGTGCCAATAAGAAAAGGGGAAAACAGCCTCAAATTTATATTAATAGTGGGAGAGGTCCCCCACCAAGGCTAAGTAAAGGGTTGGTGTGCAAAATGACCAGTACTAAGCAAAAAGATCCAGTGAAAAAGAACCCATAATTTGAAAAAGCTAGTACAGATGCAAACACTTTCAAACAAGAAGAAATTGAGAAAAATAAGCAAACGAAAGAATGCAATACAAACTCCCAAGCACAAACCATTATAGTGTTGTTGAATCTAGAAGGTCGAAAAGGAAAGGAAAGAAAACTATATAATCTAGCTAGTAGTAATCGTCCTATATGTTCGCAAGATCCATAAGAAAAGCAGAATGAAAGGAAAAACAAATTAACGCAAAAAGGATCAACTTCTTGCTTATCTATGTTGTTACCTCCCAAATATAGCAAAAAACTAAAAGCTATCAAGGTTTAGCTTGTTGTAAGCTAAAGCTTATGACAATATAATTACTACACTTCAATCCCCCACACACGTCCAGTTCAACTATATGAATCTTCATTGATGATCATGCACGTCCAGTTCAACTATATGAATCTTCGCTCATCATTATGCACATCCCGTTCAACTATATGAATCTTTACTGATCATGTCGCTACCTCCATTGATTTTTCCTGCGGTTTCCATGCTGACGCCCATACCACTGTTTCTTCTCTCCATGTCAAGTAAATTCCTGGTGATTGATCTTGATCTGGTTGTGGTAGCACAAGTGACCATCCAGCTTTGTACCTCTTAAGCAAGGCCTTAACATCATCAACAGCATCATCATTTAGTGGAAATGGGGAAAAACATTCCCTAAGCCTTTCAGACCATTGATTTCCTCTTTCTCTTCTTTCACCATCTCCATCACCAATTTCATTTTCACAAGCTAAAACCTTAACTATGCATTTAGAACATTCCCTTTCAATCACTAGTCTTTCGTTACTCGTTGTTGGAAAGCTTTCGTCAAGCATCTCAAAGTATAATGTGTAGAACCTAAGGCATTCTTCAAAGCACTTAACAAAGTCATTCCTTGTGCTAGAAAAATCAGCCTCATGTTCTACTATTGTCACAACTTTAGGGTTAAGGGATTGAAGCATTCTTATAACTTCTCCCCTTTCTTCTACTTCAACTTTTCTCAATGCTCCAATGCAATTCACAGCCAATGCTTCCTCCTCTTGGATATTCAAACTCTCCTTTGTGAGTTCTTTCAAGTGGTTCAATCCACTTATAACATTGAACTCAAAAGGCACTCCCATTAACCTAGCAAATTTCTCCATCCTTTGTGCTACTTCTTTCATAACTGACTTCACTAGTATGCTTTCCGTGACCACAACCGTGAGCTTAAGATGTGGCGTTTTATCGTTTCGAGTAGCCAAGGCTTCTAGCAAAGTTGGCCATTGAGTACAAAAGGTATTACTTATATCAATGATATGAAGCTTATTCTCTCCATCTAATGCTTCTAAAATTGCACCATTTGATGCAACGTGACCAAAAGTTGTCCATGGACTTACCTCTTGGAACTTTAGGATCAATTTCCTAGATGAATCAAATGATTTGCTCTTTTCAGCTGCTGAAGTTAGGGTTTTGTAACACCTCAAGCCAGTGTCTGTGGCCTTACAAAAAAGGGCTTGCAAGAAATAAAATGCCAATTTCTGATTGCAATCACCATAGGGAGAAGCAAGTTCATTCAACATCCACAACAAGTGATGGATCTTGGTTGAATCCTTGTTAGATATCGCGGTAGCACACTCCCGGAGAAGCCTTGGAGCCCACTTGGCATCGGAAACTGGCTCCCCGTATTCAGGTGATTGACTTCTTGATGATGAGTTCTCATTATGAGGCTGTTGATTAGGGTTTTGCATGTTTATTAAATGAATATGATGAGCATGAAAGTGTTCAACATCCTTGTTTTCTAAGAAATAATTATTTGTATGTTTAAAATTGGAAAAGAAAGACTTTTCTCCATGTGTTATGGAGCCCTCTTGGTAGTGGCTCTAAGAAAGCACTTTTGCAGGTTTAAAGCCATGGCAAATAATCAAAATAGGATACTTGATAAGCTTTTAGAAAGCCTTAACTTCTAGAAACATAATTGGTCATATATATCGTCACAAGATGGCTTTAATTATTGTTTGATTTTATTTTAAACTAAATCACCTTTTCTTTTTAAATTTACGACTCATGCCATACTTTTTTTTTGACGAAGGAACCCGCAGCCGCTACTCTTTCGAGTACGACAGCAGAACCCCACGACGCATAAGCGCAAATCACGCCACCGATTAACTACACTTGGCAGTATGCTGTGACTCAGACCAAGAAGGTTTATGCGAGCAGGATCGAACTCGCGACTCATGGCCCCGCCAATCAAGCACCAACTTGCCTACCCTTGCGGTGACTCATGCCATACTTAACTTTATATTCAGTATACTCTACATTGAGAAAAACTATGGTCGTCAACCTATATTGATAAATGTTATACTCCATGAAGCGGGAAATAAAGACTATAACTCATCAACCCTATTGACAAAATAAAATATAGAAAAAGAAAAAGGAAGCCCATAACTCAAATTTTATAAGTATACTTTTTTTCTTTTGGTACAAAATTTATATGTATATGGTACCTTGTTGACGACCCGCAACCGCTACTCTTTCGAGTGCGTACGTTTGACAAATATAGTATAGGATCGTATAGCGGCAAAAAAACTGAGTAAACTCCTTGATCTCTATCAGCAAAAAACTTAGCAGTATATGATACATTAATTCATATAATATAATGCTGGAAAAGTTAAAACTTTCCAGAAGTTAGCTACTTCTTGGTCCTAATCTATTTGATCTAATTAGAATTTGTACTGAATGAATTTTATGGCTAATGTGGTATCTTGAGAAGAATCAGTGAATTTTACTATACTAATTTTAATTTGAACTATTTAGTTAATGTAATCAGAAGTTAATTTATTTAGCTATTTTATTTGACTAGCGTTATTTTTAGATTTGGAGAGCTTAGAAATGTATCTAGCCTGTGATTATCTGTAAGAGCTTAGAAGTTGGAGATTTATACGATCTTTTTCTCTTTCTTATAAATAATACAGGAGTACATTAACAGCTCCTTACATATCAATCTTAATTGAAACTAACTTTAGATTTTTCCACTTATTGAAATTAATGCGTATAATTAAATGGAGGAACATAATTTAAGTGAGTAATTTATCTATGTAATGAACGATTGAGAACATGCATAAATATTTTTTATAATTTGAGCCGAAAATGTTTAATATGACCACTTTATCATGTTTTTAAGTGTTCAATTAAAATATATCATAATTCGAGTATCTAAATAAAAATTACTGACAATGATAAGGGTTGTCGATATATCCCGCCAATAATAAATGTCTAGTGACATGTTAAGATAAAATATCCCATAATTCTCTAATTTATATTTGTGCAGCCGGTTTTGGGGCATAGGATTATGGTGCACCAAAAATTCTGTGGATCTTTAGAGAGACAAGAATGTAGAAACATCCAGATCAGCATTATTATTAATCTATATCAAGGTTGTTTGGTAAGGAATAAAACAGTTATTCCAAGAAATAAAATACATAAAAAAGGGGATTTCCATTAATTAATTGCAGACGTCTATGCGCGTATTACTAATAAGAACAAATAGATGATGATAAAAGCAAGGTGTATAACGACAGGTTATGACTTACTAAATTCTACAAAATTAAATCGATTGAGTTTTCAAATTCTTTTTCTTTTTCTAACTGTTAGTATAGTAACTTCATTACTCCTATAACTTTTGGTGATAATTAATTAATTAATAATTTATATTTGTGCTGTTTTATAAATCGAAATACAACTTAATGTCAATATTTATAGATTTCAATTTGCACAATGATCGATCTGTTCACTCTATGAAAAGATAATAAAATTCTTAAAAATTTAATGTTAAATTCCACTTGACCACCGAATTTTTATTTAGAAAAATTGCTACAAATTACAATGATTGAGATAATTGTTGTCGAAATACAAACTAATTAGTCTCTAAAAAGAAAAGGTGTCATGCTAAATGATACTACTAACATGAATTAGAACATCACATCAAGGAAAAGATATACTATGTTCGTCTAAAAAAGATTGACGTAGTTTGACTGAACACAAAATTTTATTGGCATAATAATTTGTATACGTTTAAATAACGTTTCAACACAATCTGTTAAACACTTAGTGCAACCAGATTACACAGTATAAAAATTACTTAACAGTAAATTAATTAAACAAAACCAGTACACGAACTGAAAATAAACAGAATCTGTGTTGGAAAAATAATTTTTCAGAATATAATCGAGTCCACTTACTTCAAATTGTGTCCTTAAGCAAACTATTCCCCTCACAGTACTCGAGGTTGATGGAATATCCCCTCTCATGATAGAACGATTATCTTACCAGAATAGTAGCACTCCAAATTCCGGTAGCAGCGAACCACTCAACGACAGTATATCACACAGAATAAACAAGAGAGATTTTTCGAGATGGAAGAAAATTTGTATTGAATGTTATGTTGAATTATTGAATTCTTGGAACAAATCAAGAATTTATAGTCGTTGGATGTACTGATTCTGAATGTTTGCAACCATTCGTAATGATCACCGTAATTTTGAAGGAAATTCGAAAGAAAAAATCGAGCCTGGTCGCGCGTCGTGGTCGATCCGTATTAGATTTATTTTAACTAAATAATTAATTAAATAAATAAATAATTAATTAAATAATTAAAGAAAAATTTGTCAAAAAAGATTATCAATCAATCTTTTCCAAATTCAAAGCCGAGCGAGCGACGACGACGGCGCGAGGGGTCCTTGCCCCCTCAACTTTTTTAGCAACTAGAGAAGGTGTAATATAATATATACACCTCTCTTTCCTTCTCTTTTTTCGATGTGGGACAAATGTCTTAAAAGGGGACCTTGTACATTCTCTTCACTTTTCATCACATCATTTCTTATTCACCAATATCAAAACCCAACAATCCCCCACATGAATGGGGAATGGTCATAATATAAAAGAATGCGCGGACAAGTGTGATATACAAGCGAGGATTGACTGTCATCTGGATAAGTAGGTTTTCCTTTGAACTTTCCGTAGTGAACTTATATCGGATATACTCGATCAATCGGTAGATTTGATATCTTTGAACCGTCGAACTTTGTTGTATACCTAGACAACATAAGTCACACAATCAACCCTCAACCGTTTATGGTTCTCATGGTTGTGTTCGTTTTAGCCATGAACACCTCCTGGTTTCATGAGTGCATAGAGAATGGGTCATTCCCCTTTAAAGAGGCTTACACTTAACACTCACATAGGTAATTTCTAAACATATGGTCCTATAACCACATTATCTGGTCATACACTGTCAGATTTAGATAATCATTAAAAATCTTAATGTTTTATTAACTCATTAACAAGCCATACAGTTTTATCCTTATTTCTGAACATTGTCTTCATCCGAGAATGGGTTGAGTTATTTGACAATGTCGAACCGTCAGTCACAACTTTGTTTGATCTCCTTGAACCTAGCTCTTGGGATCTCCAGTCTGCTAGGTAGAGTTACCGTCATGATGATTTGTCATCGGCCGTAACATCATTCTCATTGATGATCTACTAACTCTCTCTCTCTAGATAAGCTTTTTGTAAGCGGATCTGCCACGTTATCTCTTGACTTTACATAGTCAATCGTGATGACACCACTAGAGAGGAGTTGTCTAACGGTATTGTGTCTCCGTCGTATGTGACGAGATTTTCCGTTATACATTATGTTCTCTGCCCTACCTATTGTTGTTTGACTGTCACAATGTATACATATAGGAGCCAAATGTTTGGGCCAGAAGAGAATATCTTCTAAGAAATTCCGGAGCCATTCAACTTCTTCACCGACCTTGTCTAAAGCTATAAATTCAGATTTCATTATAGAGCGGACGATGCATGTCTGTTTTGATGATTTCCAAGACACTGCTCCTCCACCAACGGTGAAAACATATCCATTCGTGGATTTAACTTCAGATGATCCAGTTTGCATCACTATATCCCTCAAGTACTGCGGGATATTTATTATAATGCAAAACATAGTTTTGTGTGTGTTTTAAGTACCCCAAGACTCGTTTCATTGCCATCCAATGAGTTTGATTGGGATTACTTGTGAATCGACTCAGCTTGCTTATACCACATGCTATATCTGGTCATGTACAATTCATAATATACATCAAACTTCCCAA
Source organism: Przewalskia tangutica (assembly GCA_029844215.1). Classification (NCBI taxonomy): domain Eukaryota; kingdom Viridiplantae; phylum Streptophyta; class Magnoliopsida; order Solanales; family Solanaceae; genus Przewalskia; species Przewalskia tangutica. The sequence goes on from CM056718.1 coordinate 18,197,048, forward strand.
AACTCATGCATAATCCAATTGTGAGTCACTTTTACCTTCATTCTTTTGAAGTGCAAACCTTACATCAATTAGAGTCTTTGCAACATTGAAATTTAAATACTTGAACTTTTCAAATACCTTTTCAATATAATGTGACTGTGATAATGCTAGACCTTATGGAGTTTTATGGATCCTAATTCCTAAGATCAAATCAGCAACCCCTAAGTCATTCATGTCAAATTTGCTAGCGAGCATACGCTTCGTAGTATTTAAATCGGCAATATTTCTACTCATTATCAACATGTCATCAACATATAAACAAACAATGACTTCCTGATTTGGAGTATTTTTAATGTAAACACATTTGTCACACTCATTAATCTTAAATCCATTTGTCAATATTGTTTGGTCAAATTTCGCATGTCATTGTGTGAGTGCTTGTTTAAGTCCATAAAGTGACTTAACAAGTTTACACACTTTCCTTTCTTTATCATGAACCACAAAACCCTCAGGTTGTTCCATGTAAATTTCTTCCTCCAATTCTCTATTTAAGAAAGTTGTCTTGACATCCATTTGATGAATTTCAAGACCATATACGGCCGTCAGTTCCACTAACACCCAAATAGATGTTATTCTTGTTACCGGCGAGTATGTGTCAAAGTAATCAAGACCTTCTTTTTGTCTATAACCTTTGACCACAAGTCTTGCCTTATATTTGTCAATAGTGTCATCAGCTTTCATTTTCCTTTTAAAATGATCCTAAAGGTTTATTTTCAGGAGGAAGATCAACCAATTCCCATGTATGGTTGTTCAAAATTGATTCAATTTCACTATTGACTGCCTCTTTCCAAAATGCTGAATCAGAAGATGACATCGCTGCTTTGAATGTTTGAGGCTCATTTTCAAGCAAGAATGTCACAAAATCTGGTCCAAATGAAGTAGATGTCCTTTGACGTTTGCTACGCCTTGGATCCTCTTTACTTCGTGTACTTTCCTTTGGTTCTTCCCGCGGTCGTTTAGATTTTTCACCTGATGACTTACATTCAGTTTTATACGGATAAATGTTTTCAAAGAATTCAGCATTATCTGATTCAATTACCGTATTAACATGAATTTCGAGATTGTCCGATTTGTGAACCAAAAACCGACAAGTTTTGTTGTTTGTAGCATAGCCAATAAAAACACAATCCACAGTTTTTGGTCCGATTTTTACCCTCTTGGGAAAAAGAACTTGTACCTTTGCTAAACACCCCCACACTTTGAAATATTTCAAGTTGAGTTTTCTTCCTTTTCATAGTTCATATGGAATAGATTGTGTTTTGCTGTGGGGCACCCTATTGAGTATTCGATTAGATGTAAGGCTAGCTTCCCCCCACAAGCTTTGAGGTAAACCGGAACTTATTAATAAAACATTCATCATTTCCTTTAATGTTTGGTTTTTCTTTCCGCAATTCCATTTGATTGTGGTGTGTAAGGGGCAGTAGTTTGATGAATAATTTCATATTCTAAACATATCTCTACAAAAGGAGATTCGTATTCTCCACCCCTATCACTTCTAATCATTTTTATCTTTTTATTCAATTGATTTTCCACTTCATTCGTGTATTGCTTAAATGCATCGATTACTTCATCTTTACTATTAAGCAAATACACATAACAGTATCGAGTGCAATCGTCAATAAAAGTTATAAAATACTTTTCCCACCGCGAGATGGTATTGACTTCATATCACATATATCTGTGTGAATTAAGTCTAAAGGATTTGAATTCCTATCAATAGACTTATATGGATGTTTAACAAACTTAGATTCAACACAGATTTCACATTTTGATTTGTTACACTCGAATTTAGGCAATACTTTTAAATTAATCAATTTCCGCAAGGTTTTGTAGTTGACATGTCCTAAACGAACATGCCATAAATCATTTGACTCCAATAAGTAAGACGAAGCTGAATTTTCATTAATATTGTCAACAACCATTACATTGAGTTTGAAAAGTCCCTCGGTGAGGTAGCCCTTTCCTATGAACATATCATTCTTACTTATTATAATTTTCTCACTAACCAACACGCACTTAAACCCGTTTTTGACGAGTAGTCCGGCTGAAACTAAATTCTTCCTAATTATTGGAACGTGCAGAACATTGTTGAGAGTCAGGACCTTGCCGGAAGTCATCTTCAGAAGTATCTTCCCATATCCTTCAACCTTGGCTGTTGAAGTATTTTCCATAAACAGTACCTCTTCGGGTCCAGCGGGAGCGTAGGTTGAAAATTCTTCTTTTGTAGCGCAAACATGTCGAGTGGCACCAGAATCAAGTCACCACTCCTTTGGGTTTCCAACCAAATTGCACTCCGATAGCATTGCACACAAATCATTCATATCATCATTCATTTCCGTCATATTGGATTGTCCTTTTACCTTGTCTTTTTTCGGGAGACGACAATCTGGGGCTTTGTGGCCAGCTTTCCCACAATTATAGCAGCTGCCCTTGAACTTTTTCTTGTTAGAATCCTTCTCCTTTCCAGAAGGCCTTTTCCTTTTCTTGTTCTTTTTCGGAGCAGCATCTTCAACGATGTTTGCCCCTTCAATTGGTGAAGTCTTACGATACCTCTTCTCAGCGGTTTTGTTATCTTCCTCAATTTTGAGACGAATCACAAGATCCTCCAACTTCATTTCCTTTCTTTTGTGCTTAAGATAATTCTTGAAATCTTTTCATGAGGGCGACAACTTCTCAATCATTGCAGCCACTTGGAACGCTTCATTCACTACCATACCTTCAGTAATAAGGTCATGAAAGATAAGTTGAAGCTCTTGAACTTGGGTTCCAACGGTTTTTCCATCCACCATTTTGTAGTCTAGAAATTTGGCAACCATAAACTTCTTCAAGCAAGCATCTTCGATTTTGTACTTATTTTTAAGTGCACTCCATAGTTCTTTGGAAGTCTCTACTGCACTGTAGACGTTTTACAAGTCATCTTCTAAGGCACTCAAAATGTAGCCTTTGCACAAAAAATCAGCCTGTTTCCAAGCCTCAGTAACCATGAATTGTTGATTGTTAGGCATGTCGGCGGCAGGCACGGGAGGGTCCTCACTGGTGAACTTTTGCATACCAAGGGTGGTAAGTCAAAAGAACATTCTTTGTTGCCCTTAAAGTTGCACCGTGAACTTCGCAGTTTCTCACCGGTGGCACAGGTACGTTGTAGGAGTAATCGCTGCGCGATTTGCAGAGGTAGTTCCAGTCTCAATTGTCATTATTCGTTTGTCACTGTCAAATCGACAAACCGTTTTAGTTAATAAAATCAGAATAACAATTAAATCACAGACTTAAACGATGAAGATTTTATTTCTTCAAATCGCAGTATAATTATGAAATTTTAGTATTCCAACGAAGTTTTTATATCTTCGAGTCAAAATACTAATATTCATATGGAGTAGAAAACTACACAAATTTTTAATCTCCAAACCAGAATACAACAACGATGAAGTTTTTATGTTCTTCAAATCGTTGTACAAGTATGAACTTTAATATTCCAACGAAGTTTTTATGTCTTCAAGTCAGAATATGAAATTTCATACGGAGTAGAAAACCACACAGGTTTTAATCTCCAATACAAAATACAGATTAATATAAAAAATATAATTTCCTTAAGATTGTTGGCATAATAATCTGTATACGTTTAAATAATGTTTCAACACAATTTGTTAAACACTTAGTGCAACCAGATTACACAGTATAAAAAATACTTAACAGTAAATTAATCAAACAAAACCAGTACACGAAACTGAAAATAAACAGAATCTGTGTTGGAAAAATAATTTTTCAGAATATAATCGAGTCACTTAGTTCAAAGTGTGTCCTTAAGGAAATTATCTCCTCACAGTACTCGAAGTTGATGGAATATCCCCTCCCAGGATAGAACGATTATCTTACCAGAATAGTAGCACTCCAAATTCCTGTAGCAGCGAACCACTCAACGACAGTGTATCACACAGAATAAACAAGAGAGATTTTTCGAGATGGAAGAAAATTCGTATTGAATTCTTGGAACAAATCAAGAATTTATAGTTGTTGGAGGTACTGATTCTGAATGTTTGCAACCATTCAGAACAGTCACCAGAATTTTTGGAGGGAAATTCGAAAAAGAAAAAATCGGATCGGGTTTGGATTTATTTTAACTAAATAATTAAATAATTAATTTAATAATTAAAGAAAAGTTTATCCAAAAAAATTATCAATCAATTGATCTTTTCCAAATCCGAAGTCGAGCGAGCGAAGACGGCGGCGCGAGGGGTCCTTGCCCCCTCAACCCTTTTAGCAACTAGAGAAGGTGTAATGTAATATATACACCTCTTTTTCCTTCTTTTTTTCGATGTGGGACAAATGTCTTAAAAAGGGACATTTTACATTCCCTTCACTTTTCATCCCATTATTTCTCATTCACCAATATCAAAACCCAACAAATTTAAGAAATAAAGAAAGACTTTTGAAATATGTGGTCCAAAACAAATCTTAGATATTTGTGTGACGGTAAATGATCTCATAAATTTAAATTGTTTCTAAATATAGAATGAAAACAATTTTTTTAGGACAAATTAATAAGAAAAGTAGGTCAATCTTTTTGGGATGGAGGGAGTAGTAATATTTATAAAACGAATTCCTGAGTTGATTTGATTATTTTGGGTCATGCTTTTAGTTAAGACAATTATTCACAAATAAAAGATTAGAGAATATCAACTTCAATGACTGGTGATAAATGTTTTATTATTAGAGTTCCAGTCAGCTTTATTTCTTTGTTGTTTGAATTTCTTAATATTAAGAAGAAGAGGGCAACAAATTGTCTTTTTATTTGGCTTGATCAGAAGTTGTAAGAGTTATCAAGTCAAATTTCACAATTACTAGGAACTAAGTCTGTTAAGGAACAGTTTTATGCAGGCCTGGGGGTTTTCTCCTAGAAAAAACATCATTGCTTTCCTAGATTGTTCAGTCAGAAAATATTGTTAAGATCTAGAACAAGACATATGCATTAGTTGAATGGTTATCGTCGGGACGGAGGGAGGGGGTCGGTGGCTGGTTTGATCGAATTCAATAGTTTCTATTCAAATTCTGTATTATTTTGAAAAATATATTGAATATGTACATATTATTAATCTAAAATTCAATAACTTAAAAAGAATATGATTTAAAACTCATAAACTTCAAATTCTGACTTTACTATCCTTCTAATAAAGTTAACTCATGCATGGCAAGCAACTGAGTAAAAGTTTTTGAAAAACTTAATTTCTATCAACAACAAATCAATCCAAAGCCTACTAATTCATTCAAACCATCAGTATAGTATTTCTTGAAATCATAGAATGTGTGATTAGTGGAGTTAAAATTGTATTAAATAAGTTCAAGCTGGATGCTAAAATAAATTTTTCGACTAAGCTGAGAGCTAAAAAAATAAGTGAACTGGGATAGATACTTCAAATTTTATATTCATTTTTTAGTTAATCATCCAACTCTATTATAAATAACAAAAAGGATTACAAACAGGGGAAATAAACATCCTTTGTATACTAAAGATTGAAACAGGCTCCAATCTATACAACTAGCAGGGTTTCAATTTAAGCTTAAAAAATATGACTGAGAATTAGTGTGAGTTACAATGGAAATAGTATACAACTACTACTAGTGCTTCGAAAGGATAAACAATAATGAATTACAACACAACAGGCTTGAAGCCTACAAGAGTTGTGACAACAACAACAAGTTTTGTGATCTTGATCTTCTGTCTTGAATCCTCCGTCTTGAATCCTCCGTCTTGTGTCTTCGTTCAATTGCAATAAGCTCCTTGATCTTGATAACCTGAAACCAAGAGACACTAAATCCATACTTGTTAGTCCTGTGTTGAGTCGAGTGTTAGCACTCTGTCCTTAAGACATTATTGCTCCGTATATATCCATTTACGTCAATGAGCAACTGTCTCCCAAGATAAAACAACATCAAACAAATGAGCAAAGGAAACTCAAGTGTTTCTCAAGAAGAACCTTTGAGTGTGTGAAAGTATGCTAGAGAGGAAGAAGTTCAGAAAAATCTTAACTAAACAAGAGTGAAGTATGTTCTACAATTGAGCCTAAGGCCTCAATTTATAGTGTGTGTAAGATGACATCTCATCTATCCAACTAATGGAAATCAAAGCCATGTAATGGCACTTATTGAGAGGTTATAATTCAGTCAAATAATGGCTCAATTCAAGTGTCAAGTAATGGAGGATCAATGCTCCAAAACCAGCCCAAAAGTCATAAATTTCCCATCTTTTGTTGACCATTCTGCCTCCGAAGCGCCGTGGCGCCGTAACTCCAGTAACCAAACACTGTTCAAGCCCCGCATATCTTGGCTGGAGGCGCCGCGACTCCAACTGTCCTGCGCCGCGGACCTTCACGGCTCCGCAGCGATTTTCGACTCGTTTCATCTTTTACACGTCATATACTTCTTCCTTCATCTACCAACATGGAACACGTGTCATTTAACCAACGACCATCCATCATTTCATGTCTCAAACATTTACTCACGTCAATATCTCTTTCATTAATTAAATTTACGATACTTAGCACTACATGTGCACGTGTGTGGAAACGACATTTCCGACGTGCGAGATCCCAATTGTTCGAGTCATAAATAATGAGATAATCTTAATTCCACATTAGTAAATTTCCAACAATAACCTCTTAAAAGAGATTTTAGCGCACTCACAAGGTGTCTTTTTAGCAATCTTTCGGCGGACCAATGTTGCATCTGGATAGGTAGTCATAGCTTTGAACCTTTCATAGTTGAATACCATTAGACTTACTTAGTGCGCGGTGAACGTGATGTATTGAACCATCAATGTTTAGTGTAAGCCAAGACAACAATACCAACACAACAATTTTCCTTACTCTGTTCTTCTTAATGTTTTGTTCGTTATGGCCGTGGACACACTTGAATTCTTAAGTGTGTTCATTTGAGGCGGCCAGTCCTCGCACTTAAATAGGTGGTCTCCTATAAGGTATCCTGTTATACCCTACTTTATAAGTGTTAGGCATCATTAAAAGTTTCCTCAAACCTAACCTCAACAGGTGAGGATCATAAAAGGGTTTGGAAACTTAACCTCTACCCACCATGCGGGTAGCACTTTAAGGTCTATCGCGGGAACGACTTTGGATTTATGTTTCTTTACAGAAATCATCATACGAAGTGCTCTTACTTCCACCGAAGCGATCAACTGAACCTTTACGACTTAGTTTTCCCATTGAACAAAATTCTTGGGATCTCCAATCAGTATGGTTGGGTATCTACCGTATCAGTTCTTATTATTTGGGTTTTAAGCCCATTCCCGTAGACCGTCAGAACTCTTGATATTGGGGTAATCCCTTAATTAAAGGGTCTGTTAAATCCTTTGATTTAGTAATCAAGGATGTGTCACCCGAGACGATCAACTGCCATACGGATGTCTCCGACAGATATGTCCAGACGCTGTCATATGTGCCCTTACAGTGTATAACTGACAAAGCCACGAGTTACTCCCAATAAGGGACATCTTCTAAGAGGTCGTGAAGTTACTCAACTTCCCATCATGCTTTGTACAATGCGATAAACTCTGATTCCATTACGAATCGGTCGATGCAAATTTGCTTAGAGGATTTTCGAAAGACACACCATACACATCCATGTATGGTTGTGGTATTCTTCAAATCTGATGTCAAGTTTGCATCACTATGTTCTCCCAGAACAGCTGTACATCCAAAATACCATAATTCATAGATAAGTAAATAGTTCAGATGTCGTCACATCCTATTTAACGTCATCTATTGGTCATTTCCAAAATCACAAGTGAATCTTAGTTCAATTAATCTTCTTTATGAGCCGATACCAGGTCAGTTGTAGTTTGTAAAATATATTGAACTACATGTGACCTACGCATATCGCTCCTATATGGGTGTATCATGATTCCAATCAATTCTATGATTCATGTCCATTGGTGATTTTAACGAGACTGTCAAAACACCTCACAAATGAGTTTGGTTTAGACCGTCCGTTAGATGTCTTAGAAATCTCAATTCTTAATATGTCATCTATAATACCCATATCATTCATATCGAACCATTGTTTCAACATACTTAGTCTCTAGGATCAACCTAGGACTTCTCCCTGTGATCAATATGTCATATACGTAAAGGCACATCATGACGAACGAGTCAGAATTACCTTTCATGGAGACACATTTGTCACACTCATTAATGTAGAAACCCTTTCGATAGTAGAGTACTATCAAAGTTTGTGTACCATTGCTTCGGGGCCTGTTTCAGCCTGTATAGAGATTTGACAAGTCGACAGACTTTCTTCTCTTCCCTGGAACCACATACCCCTCGGGTTGTTCCATATTACTTTCTTTTTCCACTTTCGGACATTTGGTTTTCCAATTGTTGGCTTTCTAGCTTAAGAGTTAATGTTTCTGTAGTCAGATTCATTGTTTCTGTTTTATCTGAAACTTCTAGGACCAAAATGTAAATATTTCAAGGACCAGGATGGAAGTTCAGGAAGTAGCCCAACAGTCCACCAAATCAACTCTCTAGTTAGGAAGGTTGTCTCAATATCCATGTCACGCAGGACTGCAGTGGCCCTGTATGTTAAGCTATTCATATAGGAGCACATGTCCAAGTAGCCAAGGTCTTATACTGGTCAGTAGATCCATCTACTTTATACTCAATTTGAGTATCCACTTTTACAACAAAGAGGTTAAATTCCCGGAGGAAGATCAACCATCACACAAGCATGGTTCTATTTGATGGAATCTATTTCTCTATTTGTAGCTTTTTTCCAAAGCAACGCTTCTGGAGATGACAATTCTTTAACTGTCCATGGTTCATTCTCAACCATACAAGCTAGAGGCCTGACACAAGTCTTTGTCCCGTCTTTTGCTCTAGTTTGGTTCAACATCTAGAATTCCTGAGTTTTGTAGATCTGGAACCTTAAGTTCCGGTTATTCAGCAACTTTCGAGTCCTGTAGATCTGGAACGACTAGTTCCGGACAGTCAGACACTCGCGGGTTCTTGTTACCCTTGAGAAAATACTACATTTTTCCTTCTTAAGGAAAGTTATCTTCAAAGAATTCCGCATTCTTTGACACCAGGATGCGATAAGCACTACTGTTCTTTGATGATCCAGTTGATATACAATCTACAGTTTAGGTCCGACTTGACCTATTTCGGTATTGCAACCTCTACTAATCTACTCATATCACAACATCTGTATATGAGATTTTTTTCATATTTCATATGGAGGGTTATCCTTATCCTTAAGCGGAGTTCTATTGAGAATCAAATTAGTGTAAGGATTGCCTTGCCCCACATATCTTAGGCGTACATATATGCGCTTAGCTAACACCGTTAGACTGAGGTGAGTAAGGAGCAGTCATTTGGCACACGATGCTTCGCATTCTCCCCTTCTATCACTATGAATTACTCAATCCATAGACTTTTAAACTTCTACTTTGAAGCGCTCATCCGCTTCAACAACTTCATCTTTGCTTTTCAACAAACAAAGGATGCAATACATTGTACCATCGTCAATGAAGGTCACAAAGTACCTGTCTCCCCCTCTATTTCATACAATCATCAAATCACAATGTGGGTATGACTATGTTATAGAGGAGCGGTGCTTCTTTCGCTTATTCCTTCGACAGAATGGAAAGGTGATTTTGCTTCTTCGCCTACCTCACATCAATTTTGAGGTTTTATGTCGACAGACGACAACAATCTCAACTTAGGTAGCTTTTGAATGACTTTCTATTCAACGTGTCTTGATCTATGAAGGCATAGATGCGCAGATTACAAATATATCATTCTCTTGGCTACAGACGTATTGTACCATTCTTATTTATTACAGACCTGTTGGACTAGTCTCAAACTAGTTTGACCAACAACATCCTTGAAACCAAGTTTGGGACATGTATCACCTCTTGTTAGAGTGATCCCATTCCCTGAAGTCCTTTGAAGACAACCTATTCAACTCCTTTTACTTTGGAGGTGGCGTTGCATCACATGAACAACCTCTTGCCCGTGATTAGGGCGTAACCGTCTATAAGTGATCTAGATATTCTGACCCACTTCAGTTGCCTTGGCAGACTGAGTGTCCAATTTCTGCCTTTCTTTTGGCCTTCAAATCATTTAAGATCTGAAAACTCTGGCCAACTCCAGTCGCCCGTAGGCTTTGTATGACTGAGTGTCCAATACTATCCTGTCAAAAGATGGATCTTCTGTCGGAAATGGTGACAGGTTTGTCTCTAGTCCTGTAGTCCTTGTATTTAGTCCTCTTCCCTTGTGATTGGTGCCGAGGAAAATTTCTGGCGCTTACTTAGAGTTGTCCATAAAACCAATTTATTACAACCTAAGTCCATATCTTTTAAACCATTGTTTACAATAGTCCAATCTTTAAACGGGAAGGAAAGTGAGATTAAACTTCTGATTTTAAGGCATAAGGAATATATGGAAACCACTTTCATATCTAAGCCTTAACTTATTCATTTTAATCAGAAATCTTTAAATCTCATTTTGACAAGGAATAAATAGTTAATTCATACCTTTTGGATTCTGGCCCACGCCAGTTAGTGTCCAAATCCTCCTTTTTCATGGTTCAGATCCTTTGTCTGGGATAGATGTACGCCTTCTGCTACAAGGTAGAACAACACTTCAGTCTTCTCCTCTTGTCCCAGTTGATATCTTCTACCTCACGTGGGCGCTTGTTTCCACCACTCTCGGGAGCAGTGACAACATCTCTTACTTGATCATTAGCCTTGCTAGCATGACTATCAGCAGTATCTTGAAACTCATCCTCAGATCCAGAGATCCCATTTTTTACGGAGACAGATTTGTAACTATCATCAAAGAGAGAGCCAAAACTAGGTCCAGATCTGAAAGCTTTGTTGTTGACAGAGACAGTGTTAGAATTGTTAACAATACTGTCAACAAAACTGGTTTCAGCAAGAAACCCACAACCAGATTTGGGATCACATCGGCTGGCAAACATCTTTCTAGCACTAGTACAAATAATGTCTTAAGATTGTGAGTTACAATGGATATACGAGAATAGTATACAACTACTACTGCTTCGAAAGGATAAACAATAATGAATTACAACACAACAGGCTTGAAGCCTAATAAGAGTTGTGACAACAACAACAAGTTTTGTGATCTTGATCTTCTGTCTTGAATCCTCCGTCTTGTGTCTTCGTTCAATTGCAACAAGCTCCTTGATCTTGATATCCCAAAAACAAGAGATACTAAATCCCTACTTATTAGTCATGTGCTGATTCAAGTGTTAGCATTTTGTCCTTAAGACATTATTGTTCCGTATATATCCTTTTACGTCTATGGGCAACTGTTTCTCAAGATAAAACAACATCAAACAAATGAGCAAAGGAAACTCAAGTGTTTCTCAAGAAGAACCTTTTAGTGTGTGAAAGTATGCTAGAAAGGAAGAAGTTCAGAAAATCCGTACTAAACAAGAGTGAAGTGTGTTCGACAATTGAGCCTAAGACCTCAATTTATAGTGTGTGTAAGATGACCTCTTATCTAGAAAACTAATGACAATCAAAGCCATGTAATGGCACTTATTGAGAAGTTATAATTCAGCCAAATAATGGCTAAATTCAAGTGTCAAGTAATGGATGATCAATGCTCTAAAACCATCTCAAAAGTCATAAACTTCCCATCTTCCGTCGACCAGGGGTAAAATGGTCCAACATGGGCTTTTAGATATATAGGCTAGGGGAAACCAATTTTAGGGATTATCATATCTTGGGAGGCAAGAGACGGAGGTGGAGAAGCAATTACAGACATGGATTGTTCAAGTTCTTTCTTTTCTCTTTTCTTTAATTCAGTTTATGTTGGTATTGAAGATAATTAATTTAGTTAGCATGACTATGACTATGAACTAATTCCTTTACTAGGATTTTCTATCGAATCACTTGAACCTCTATTATGACTTAATGCATTATTAGTATTTCTTCTTCATCTATCATTATCTAATCAACTTGTGTTTATTGAATGAGAATTGACTGATCATTAGTTTTCATTACTTATATGCTTTCAAATCAAGATCTGAAAAGGGATATTTGAATATGCTATAGTTGATTAGACATAGGTATAATCTTGAACGAAAGTATCGCGATTACTTGTGTAGCGTGTAGGTTATTGATCTTAATCCTCCTAAGTGGTAGAATTTATCAGAGAAATATAGAAAATTCCCACTTAGGTTGAAATTTTTTATGTCCTAACCGGAATATAGAACAGCTCAGTGAACCTATTATTTTGATAAGAAGAAATATTGCTAGTCTTGCATTAACGAGTAATAGATGGGATAATTGATGAGATTAGAAATCCTAATTACCTTCATCATTGAATTAAACTCCAAGTATTTTCATTCTTAGTTTATTCCTGCTTGTTAATTTTGTTGTTAGTTCTTGGTTTAGAAATCTCAGTCTATAATTGTTACCAAATAGAAACCAAAGATTAATTTGTTGGTAATTGATAATTCAATCTCTGAAGACGATACTCGGTCTTACCGAATTTTATTACTAATTGTGATATGTACACTTGCGTAGTATATAGAAAAATAACAACAATTGTTCCTGCTCAGTTAGGACTTTTTGATGTCACATTTGAAGCTCGTGTTCTTTGCCACATTGTGTACACTACTATTGTTCCCCATGTTGGTTCCTTCTCAAATATCACCCAAACATATGCTCTTGTTGCCTATTGTCTACTTTCCAAAAAGAAGCTTAAATTATTTTTCATTATCATACTACATGATAGAATGCACCTCTAATCCCATATGTCTTCCCTATGGCATGCTCATTACGCATATTCTTTAGGCTTATCGCATCAACTTGAATGATTACCCTAAAATATTTTCAAGCAATGCTACAATTTTAGGGCTTTTGGTAGTATGGGTTATGTTCTCTCTGGTGGTCTTCATTAACCATCGCTTTTATTGTCACGACCTTCGGGCCAGTGGATCGTGCCTACCGGCACCCAAGTAGACATACATCGAGTAATCGGAATATAAAAACAAGACATGAAACAAATGTAAATTGAGACACGCTTTATACGAGAAAAGTCGCCTTTTCTATATATATATATATAAAGAGTGAACAGTTACATCCCAACTTTACAACATGACTACAGACCTCTAGGAATGTAAACAACTATGGCGGGACAGGGCCCCGCCATACCCTAAATGTACATATATCTACAATATCAGGGAGAACCATACCAAAAGTCGAGCCTCCGGAGAAGATGGAGCTCCTGACACCAAAGCAAAGATCCTAAGGATGCGGATCTAGCACCTGCCCTTACCGCGGCATGAACGCACTTCCGAAGGAGGTCAGAACAACAGGTACCAAGTATGTGAAACTGTAAAGTACTGAAGTAAAATCAAAGTATTTAAAACCATTTGCAAATACAACCAGTTTAACTGCACATAGTGCCACAACATAAACAAGAGCAAAATAGATATAATGTAACTGGTCTTTTCTAGGCCGCTAATGATCGAAGCAAGGCCAATCGCCCATAGTATCATTATGCGTGCCTAATCCTGGACTTCCCGCAGTCCGCATAGGTCACACACAGACCCGCATGAGGTATTCCTCGCATCGGGGGTAGCTAACCCCGGTACCCTCCTGGACTCCCGCAGTCCGCATAGTCACATAGACCGCAAATACATGCATCGCGTAGAGCATCCCCGTGACGGATAAAACACCCGAATGATCGATCCTGGAACTCCCGCACTCGCGTAGTCACAGACCGCATAGGCCGTATAGACCCGCATCAAGGGTGGCAAGCCCTCGGTATAACAAGTCAAGGGGGTAGGTGATATAATAACAGTACAACGGTATTAACGTTTAACAACGTAAGCACAACAAGAATAACATCACAAGACATTAACACACGTAGTATCATAACATGTTTACTTATCAAACCATCTTACTACATTTTGCAGAAGTCAATACAAGATTTTCATAAACAAATAAGTAAAACCGTTCCTTTTATCTTTCTTAAGTCGTTATACCTAACTTCCCATAAAGCTAGTATAACTCTTAAGCTTTATTAAAAATCAAGTATTACTCTTCTTTCAAAATGATTCATAATTCTTTTGAAATACTTCAAGGTTCTTATTATTTAGACTCAAGTCGAAAGGCGTTAAGTAAAACCATGTTCGTTAACACACGTCGTCTACCGTACTATATATATATTTTAAAATATCATGCTCAAGAGGATAGGAAGAATCACATACCTCATCGGCGAAATCCACCTGCCAAGTCGAATATGTCGCGCGCAGAGAATCAACCTATAATAGTCAGATACGTCTATCAATGTCTAGACTACTCTGTAGACTATTCTAAGCAGAGGGTTCTCTATTCTACGGAAAATTGGGCAGCACTTCCCTACCCGCCAAGCTACACAAGTCTCATCAGAATACAAATTATGTAAGTCTGATTCAATCTTCTTTATTATACTTCTGATGTGATTTCAGTTCAATTCTATTCTGTAATATCCTTCAGTGTAATTACAATTCAATTCTCTACTTTAATATCCTTCTATATAACTTTGTACTATTTCTATACTACTACAGTATGTGATCTCCAATACTATAGAAGGATAAGATTATTTACCTCGATAAGCCCAAAATTATCCAAGTTAAATGTCGAACCTGAGCAAGGTTTAGCTCCTAATCTGAAAGCTCCAGTCCGCTCCAAGAAACCCTTAGAAGTTTCTAAACAACTTCTACTTAATACTATAAGTGATTTGGGCTAGGGTATTTTGGAATAGTAACTACACTAGAAGGCAACTTTCTACAAAGAGGGGTATTCTCGGCGAAGCCACTAGGCTAGAGGGAAGAGGGTTGGGGACGAAAACACTACAAGGAGAGGAGGATTTTGAGACTTAGAGAATTGTGTTTGTGGATGAAGAAAACCTTGAGTTAGGGGTATTTATAGGCCAACCAATGGCAAGATGAAGGCAATTGGAGGGCAAGTGGAGGGTGAGGATTCACCCAGTGTCCTTATCCATCTACTACACAAAAATATCCTACCTAACCTTGACTAAAGCAAGGCCACAAAATCGTCCAAACTTGCCCGTGTTGCGTCACTTGAGGGTGACAAGTGTCACCTCTCGTTGGTCCAAAATATTTCATCTCTCGGAAAAATCCGCAAAAATAATAAATGATATAGCGTAATTTTCCCTACGCAACTTTTGGAAAGCGTTTAGTCGGAAAGCGATTCTTTTAGTGGGTTGTGCACAAATTTTCGTCCTATGCCTACTTTAAGGCTCAAACTTTTGACGTCGCCGCTTACGTACATACTGCAAATACGGTATAACATTCTCCCCTCGCCAGAAACATTCGTCGAATGTTCCTTCCCAAACAGATAACGATAAGGTTCCTCATAACTTAAGCGGTTTGCAAATGCCTCACATGGCTATAATACAACACTTAAGCAAATATGATCTTGAAATTTACAAGTAGGAAAGTGAGTTACGGAGGTGTGGGAATAGGTGAGGATACTTACGCCTCATGTCCTCGCCGACTTACGGCGTCTCCTCACCGAGCTCGTTCGCCACAAGACTTTGTGGCCAAGCCCGTCCTTGGTCGACGCCTAACTCGACGATCGATTATCGCCATGAGAATCTCCTCATATGATAACCGCCGGTCACTGGACATCGTCAATCGGGTGTACCACAGATGGATCCGATACATCTCGCCAACATAGAAACGTGAAAAACCGGATGCACCGCCTCGGTCCGGACGGCAGATCCAACTCATAGCAACCTTGCCTACCTGCGGACAATCGATGCCCGATGTACGCCGTGAGTTTCCCTTTCTTCGAATCTCATCACACCGCCGTGGGTGGCGCGCTTCAGAAAACCCAATCATCAACCTCGAACTCCGGATCACGACGGCGATGATCTGCGTATGACCATCGACTACGGTATCGATGCGCTCCTGGATAAGCTTCACCTTATCCATCGCACGATGTGCAGTGCGGTCCTACTAATCGCACTCGCCTACATCAAACCAGCCTATCGATCTGCACTTCCTCCCATACAAGGCCTCATGGCGTCGTCGAATCTTTGGAGTGGTAGCTATTATTATACGCAAACTCAACTAGAGGCAAATGATCCTCCGGCTACCCGAAGTCAATAAGGCGGGCTCGCGAGATATCCTCAAAGTCCGAATAGTGCGCTGCTCTGCTGTCCGTCTGCATCGAGGATGGAATGCGTGCTCGTGCTCACTGCGTCCTTAATCCTTCCGGAAGGACCTCCGAAGTGTCACGACCAACCGGGGCGTGGTCGTGCCTTACCGGGCACCTCGTGATACAACATCGGAGAAAATCAGCGGAAATAAAAACATAAACATGAAACAAGAGACATGATAAATAAACAGGCCAACCAAAGCAGTTGCCTTACGTATATATACATAAAAACCCGAGCTTATCCTTTTTACAAACTCGCCACAACGATTACTACGCACTTAAGAAGTGACAACAACTATGATGGGACAGGTCCCGCCATACCAGAATGTACAAGAACCCTACGGACTGTGGTAACATACAAAAGATAAGCCTCCAAGAAAGCGGGGCTTCCAACACTGAATCGTGATCTATGGCGAGAATCCAACCGACGATGTACCTACCTGCGGCGTGAACGCACTCCGAAGGAGGTCGATCTGGCAATTGTACCAAGTATGTGGCCCGAAAATCAGTAAATGAAATCATAACGATCTATATAAAGCGAGAGGCGTGTATGATAGCAAACTACGATTCACAACATAAAATCGATCATGTCAAGTCGTGACTCACGCCTCAAAGTTATCCTCACGTACGTGGAACTCATTCCTCACTGCCGGCAGTCTAGGTATAAATCATGTGGAATACGTGTCCCGGCCCATCACATGGGACTCGGTAAAGAATCATGTGGAATACGTGTCTCGGCCCATCCCATGGGACTCGATAAAGAATCATGTGGAATACGTGTCTCGGCCCATCTCATGGGACTCGATAAAGAATCAGGTGGAATACGTGTCTCGGCCCAACACCTGGGACTCGCTCAAGAATCGGTGGAATACGTGTCTCGGCCCGTCATGGGACTTGATAAAGAATCAGGTGGAATACGTGTCTCGGCCCATCTCATGGGACTCGATAAAGAATCAGGTGGAATACGTGTCTCGGCCCATATCATGGGACTCGATAAAGAATCAGATGAAATACGTGTCCCGGCCCACCCCGTGGGACTCGGTGAAGAATCATTCATAACAAATCAGCCGGCCCTCCATCGAGAGACGCGGTAGCACAGAAATACAACACTTGCACAACAAAGGCTATCACCACAAGCATAGGCAAGTTCAACATACTCATGGACTTACATTTTATTACAACAAATTCGGGTTTTAACCCCAAAGTACTACACACATTAAGTTCTTTTTAAAAGATCCATTTCTTTCACAATAAGTCACACAATACCCGTAGTATAAACATAGAGTGACTATCTTTTTAAGTAAACCAAAACACTTCCCTTTGTAAAATCAAGTAACAACATTAATTTCCAAACGTTCAAGTTTGCCTAATTTCAAATGCTCCAGTTTCTTATTTTAGAAAGGTTTCATAACTCATAGTCTTAATCCCTTTTAAAACAATTGAGTAACATATGTCTTACGCGTGAGCCGTTTATTCTTGTTTATAACAATCTTGCTACGACAACCATGATCTAGGAAATGTAATACAATTTTGTCTTATCTTAGCTTCTATGCAGATGGAGGTTTCTACTGGTTTTAATAACAATCAGTTATTTGTCAATACATTTTCCTTTATTAACGCTGCAGTGGTTTTGTTCGACACTTATTCTCATTTCCGAAATCAGGAAAACATTATTCTTTTAAAACCAACTACTCATTACTCGCGAATGAGGTTTTTACAACATTTTAACAAAATTCATAACAAGTCAAACTAAGTCAAGTCTCTTATCTTTCAAGATCAAGTCTCTTAACTTTCAAAATCAAGTCGTGTATAAGTCAAGTCTCTTATCTTTCAAGATCAAGTCTCTTAACTTTCTACAATCAATAAACCATTCTTTTACCTACATAAAGTCGTTATAACTAACTTCCCATAAAGCTATTATAACACCCTATGTTTTAAACCAACCAAATCACTTAGCACATGTACGCTCACCGCACTACATAGTTCACAACAATCATGCTAGAAAAGATAGGAAGAGGTTCACATACCTCGCGACGATTATCGACAAATAGCAAAACGCTCCAAGTACTTCAACCCGTCGGCTACTCCTTAAGCCAAGTAGATCACGCCACACGTAGTACTCCACTCCTAAAATGGTCATAGTACTTCTATCAAACCTTTCTTACCATTGAAGACTTATACCAATAAAAAGCCCTCTAATTCTACGGAAAATTCGGCAGCACTTCCCCCGTTTTTACTCACTTTTCCATCTTTCTCCAAGGCCCGAATAACCGTAATATATATACCATATATATATAAGGCGTAATAATTAAACAACATAAAGAAGGGGATTACACGCCCAAACGGTAACGCGGTTTACTATCACGCCCATAATAACAACAAGTAAAAGAAGGGATTACGCGCTTCAACCGGTAACGCGGTTTACTATCACGCCTTCATAACAATACAATAATTAAAAAGGGGATCACACACCCAAACGGAACGCGATTGAACAATCTTCCCCTTAACAGAAATGTAAATACGGATCAAAGTAAATACAAATCGTAAAGTAAATACAGTCCAAAGTAAATACAGTCCAAAGTAAATACAGTCCTTAAGTTGGGGTCCTTGGCCAACTTTGTCCATTTTACTTATCCAATTACTTCATTAGTCATCCAACTTATATTCCATCTTAATATAAGTTATAGTTACTTTGTTAATTACTTCTTCACAAGTAAGATACGTTTTTACCATTTTAATGGCAAACGACCAATCCTTTCTTTTAACAAGTTAACAAGATCCAACTCTTCCAAACTTTACTCCATATATTATATACTCCATAATATACTTATAATATATGTATAATGACCAATTCACAAAGAGGTTAAGGTTTACTACCTCAAATAGCCCAAAATTATCCAAGAACTTAATGTCGCTCCAAGCAAGTCTTAGCTCCAAATCTTTACGTTCCAATCCGCTACAAGCAACCCATAGAAGCTCCTAACCAACTTCTCTTCAAGAACCAACTCCAAAAAGTGAAGAACACTTAGGGTTTCCAACTAGTAAGTTTCGGCCAAGGCATGAACAATAGGTTATGGGTGTGAAATCTTTTACAACTCTTGGTACACAATCTTCCTAACACCTTGGGAAGAACACTTGAGAGTTTAAGAATTGTTGGACAAATTTAGGTCAAGAAATGGGCTCAAAACGAGCAAGGTCAAGGAGAAGGGAATTTCTTGTCTTGAAATGGTTAAGTGTGGAAGTTTTCATCAACTAAGTGCATATATAGGACAACCAAGGGCTAGGATGAAGGCAAGTGTGTGGTTGAGATTGGGGACAAGTGTGTGTGGGTCCCACAAGCCACTTGTCCACACAAAATATCTAGCAAGACTTGGCCACTTGTCCACAAAATATCTAGCAAGACAAGGCCACTGTCTGCCACTTGTTAGCAAATTTCGGCCATGAGGCCACCTAGGGGTGACACGTGTCGCCTCCTACTCGCCCAAAATATTTCATCTTCCAAAATATCCATAAAGGCAAAAATCTCAAAACAAAGTGGGCCCTACAAAACCAGAATTTCTCCGTGGGCCCCACGTGACCAATTCCGAAATAAAATTCCATAATTCTAATATAATTCAAGAAGCCCAAATACCAAATCTGGGAATCCAATTCCCATCAACGAACCTTTTTCCTTCACAAAACCCGGAAACTTTTCCGTCGAAAAATCACATCTTCCTTTCTTTCCAAAATTTCTGTCGTATTCTCGTACGTACATCCTCACATATATACCCTGGAACTACGGGGTATAACAAGAAGTTAGCCGTAAACTGGGCTCCTCTGTCTGATATGATGGAAATAGGGACCCCATGCAGTCTGACGATCTCTCGGATGTAAAGTCTGGCATAATCCTCACCGGTGAAAAGTCGTCCGACGGAAGAAAGTGGGCTGATTTCGCCACCGTCGACGATAACCCAAATAGAATCATGCTTCCTGAGTGCGAGGTAATCCCGTGATAAAGTCCATGTTGATCACCTCCCACTTCCGTGTCGGGATCTCTATCGCTGCGATAAACCACCGTGCCTCGGTGCTCTACCTTCACCGCCGACAACACGCATCGAGCCATAAACTCTGCAACGTCCCTCTTCAAGCCATCCCACCAATACACAGATCTGAGGTCGTGGTACATCTTGGTCGACCCCGGATGGATAGAGTAACGCGAGTTGTGTGCTTCCTCTAGAACCTGCTGCCGAAGTCCTGCAATATCTGGAACACACAACTCGCCTCAAACCTTAGCACCCCATCGGTGCTACCTCGAGGACCCTTTCTCACGGCGGTTGTATCACTGCAGGTGTCAAAACCGGATCCTCAAATTATTGCCTCTTCACCTCCTCGACGATGGAAGACTCGGCAACCTCTCGAACTCGGACCCCACTGCTATCAGAATCAATCAATCGGAATCCAAGGCTCGCTAGCTGATGCAACTCGCGGACCATGCTCCTCCTCTCTGGCTGTACATCTGATAGACTCCCCATCGACCTACGACTAAGGGCATCTGCCACAACATTGGCCTTCCCTGGGTGGTACAGGATGTCGACATCGTAATCCTTGAGCAGCTCTAACCACCGTCTCTGTCGTAAGTTTAGCTCCCTCTGGCTGAAGATATACTGGAGGCTCTTGTGGTGCAGATAAATATCCACATGAACCCCATACAAATAGTGCCTCCAGATCTTCAAAGCGTGAATCACCGCTGCCAACTCCAAATCATGGGTGGGGTAGTTCCTCTCGTGCTTCTTAAGCTGTCGGGATGCGTATGCTATAACCTTGCCCTGTTGCATCAACACACATCCCAGCCCGATGCCTGACGCATCACAATACACGACATAGCCGTCTGGACCCTCTGGAAGAGTAAGAACGGGGGCGGTCGTCGCCTCCTTCAAGATGTCTGGAAACCCCGCCACAAGCATCACCATCAAACTTAGCCGCCTTCTCGAGTCACCTAGTCAATGGTGCGTAGATAGAAGCAAACTTCTCCACGAACCGATAATAACTCGCAAGGCCCGTGAAACTTCGCATCTGGAGTAAGAGGTCGAGTCCAACTCGATCGCCTCGATCTTTGTCAGATCCACCCGAATACCATCACCCGACAATATGCCCAAGAAAAGCCACGAAGTCAACCGAACTCACACTTCAAAACTTGGCGTACAATCGCTGGTCTGGAGAACTCTCAAAGATCCTCAAATGCTTCGCATGCTCCCGCTCGAAGGAATAAACCAAGTTGTCATCAATGAACACTTTCACAAACGTGTCCAAAATGGTTTGAACACTCGGTTCATCAAATCCATAAATACCGCGAGCATTGGTCAACCCGAAAGACATAACCACGAACTCATAGTGCGTCTGGGTCCGAATGTAGTCCTAGGGACATCCGCCTCTCGACTTCGCACTGATGATAGCCCGATCGCAGATCAATCTTGAGAAACATCTCGCGCTCGCAATTGGTCGAACAAATCATCAATCACAGGAAGGGGTATTCGTTTAATGGTCACCTTGTTCACCGCTCAGAATCAACACACATGCGCGGCCCCGCCCTTCTTCTTCACGAACAATACCGCGCTCCTGTGGAGAAACACTAGGCCTAATGAAGCCTTTCTCCAGCAATCTCTCAGCTGGTCCTTCAACTCTCTCAACTCGGCAGGTGCCATTCTGTATGGCGGAATGGAAATAGGCCGAGTGTCTGGCAGCACATCGATACAAAACTCTATCTCCTCTCGGGAGGATACCCGAGGTCGTGCTGAAACACATCCGGGAACTCTCGACTCACGAATCGATCAAAATCTGCACCGCAGCCTCGATCAAACACCCGAATGAGATGGTAGATATACCCTTCGCACCATCTTCCTAGCCTCGAGGTAGGAAATAAACCTATCCTCGGCGACACGGTGTTCCTCCCACTCAATAACCGGCCTCAGAAACCGGAACCGCACTACTCTCCCCATACGCCTACATTGGCGTAAGAAGCTAGCCAATCCATACCATGATCATATCGAAATCGGTCATATCCAACTCTATCAAGTCGGCTAGGGTCCGACGATCGCATAAGGTCATGGACAAGCCCTATATACCCGCCGAGCTACCACCGATCGCCCATGGCGTAGCTACCTCAAAGCGGTCTATGGATACGTGCTCTATCCCTATCCTACTAGCAATAAGGGAGATATATAGGGCGAGTAGAACCGGATCTATCAAGGCATACACATCATAACCGAACCGATAAGGTACTGCGATTTACGCCGCGACGCCCCGTCCCGCTGCCGGACAAGGCATAAATGCGATTCGAGGACCGCTAGAATCGACCCGCACCACGACCTGCCGCGACTGCTGGTCCAAGAGTACCACGCCCGGCGAGTAATCGTAGGAGATGAAGACCGAATGCACTCGTAGGCCGACCCCTACCATCGCGCCACGCTCGGCCTGACAGCTCTCGTGATAACGACCCTGCTGGCCACAAGTGTAGCAAGCTCCCAAAGTAGTACCACAACCTCCTGAATGGAATCTACCACATCGGACACACTGAGCGGACCTCGATCGGTTAGCACCCTTGCTACCGTGGAGATCTGAAGTCCTGGGGCCCTGACCTGCCCCCGAATACTCTGGCTGTACCGAAAACGATGTAGGAGTGCTCTGAGCTGGCTATGGTGCAAATCTAGACGTCTGCTGAGGCCGTCCACCTCGAGAGCTACCAAAAGATCCGGCCGTCTTGGCCTTCTTCTGCTGCTGAAATCTGTCGACCCGTCGGTCTTTGCGCTCCTCGCATCCAAGTGCATGAGCCTGCATGCGGGTAATGTCCATGCCTGGCTGAAGAGCCACACCCGCACAAGACTCGGCCATATAATCATCTAGCCCGCTGACGTAGCGATGCACCCTGTCCTCCATATCTGCTACCAACGCAGGGACATATCGAGCCAACGAATCGAACTCAACATTGTACTCCCTAATCAGGCGCCTCTCGCCAAAGAACAAAAATCGTTACCGGCGTGCTCCTCATCTGCGGAGGCAAGAAGTGAGTGAGAAAAGCCTCCAAAAACTCATCCCATACTGCTGGAGGCGCATGCTCTCCCCGGGAAAGCTCCCACGAAGTCAAACGATCATGCGGTATCACGCACCGACGCGAACCGAAGATCACGGACTCGGTCTCTGAAGCCTTGATCACCCGCATGATCCTCTGTAACTGACGGACGAACTCCTGCGGATCATCCTCAGGCCTCGACCCGTAGAACTCTGGCGGGCTACAACTCAGAAAATCCCATAGCCTCAAACTGTCCGATCTCGGGTGGACCACGAGAATACCGGAATCGAATCGCCAGATCCGCCTATCCTCGTATTCGCCACGATCACGGCGATCGGGTTATCTCTTGTACCTAACTCCTCGCCCTGTGCCGCGGGAGAGGTGCGGTATCGTGGTCTCTGGCGGCGGCGTCATGGAACTCGCCGTCGGGTATAGATCGGGCACGAGCCTCGTGACTCTCGGTGTCCTACTAGCGCCTCCTCGCTTTGCCTTCTTCGGGCGGGTTGCCTTACGTGGAGGCATAATCATATGAGAAAGGAATACGTTAGAGGGGTCCAACTTATAACACAGCTCTAAGGCATGATCTCAGGGTGAGAAGAATGGAAACCAATCCTAAATATCCTATAGCCTCCTGAATATAGGTGTGGTGCACAACACACCGATAATCAAGACTCTACTAGATACGGTCTGTAGACACTTTCCGAGGATTAACTGCTCTGATACCACTTTTGTCACGACTGCCCGGCCCGTGGATCGTGCCTTACCGGCACCCAAGTAGACATACATCGAGTAATCGGAATATAAAAACAAGACATGAAACAAATGTAAATTGAGACACGCTTTATTCGAGAAAAGTCGCTTTCGCATATATATATATATAAAGAGTGAATAGTTACATCCCAACTTTACAACAAGACTACAGAACTCTAGGAATGTAAACAACTATGGCGTGACAGCGCACCGCCATAACCTAAATTAACATATATCTACAATATCAGGGAGAACCATACCAAAAGTCGAGCCTCCGGAGAAGATGGAGCTCCTGACACCAAAGCAAAGATCCTAAGGATGCAGATCTAGCACCTGCTTGCCCTTACCTGCGGCATGAACGCACTTCAAGGAGGTCGATAACAGTACCAAGTATGTGAAATCAGAAGCATCAAGTAAAATCAAAGTATTTAAAACCATTTGCAAATACAACCAGTTTAACCGCACATAGTGCCACAACATAAACAAGAGCAAAATAGATATAATGTAACTGGTCTTTTCTAGGCCGCTAATGATCGAAGCAAGGCCAATCGCCCATAGTATCATTATGCGTGCCTAATCCGACTTCCGCACCGCATAGGTCACACATGCACCGCATGAGGTATTCCTCGCGACGGGGTAGCTAACCCGGCACTTCTCCCGACTCCCGCAGTCCCATAGTCACATAGACCGCATAGTCACATAGACCGCATAGGGCATCCCCCGCATCGGGATAAAACACCCGGAATGATCGATCCTGGAACTCCCGCAGCTCCGCATAGTCACACAGACCGCATAGGCCGTATAGACCGCGTCGCGTGCAAGCCCTCGGTATAACAAGTCAAGGGGGTAGGTGATATAATAACAGTACAACGGTATTAACGTTTAACAACGTAAGCACAACAAGAATAACATCACAAGACATTAACACACGTAGTATCATAACATGTTTACTTATCAAACCATCTTACTACATTTTGCAGAAGTCAATACAAGATTTTCATAAACAAATAAGTAAAACCGTTCCTTTTATCTTTCTTAAGTCGTTATACCTAACTTCCCATAAAGCTAGTATAACTCTTAAGCTTTCTGTTTAAAAATCAAGTATTACTCTTCTTTCGAAAATGATTCATAATTCTTTTGAAATACTTCAAGGTTCTTATTATTTAGACTCAAGTCGAAAGACGTTAAGTAAAACCATGTTCAGTTAACACACGTACGTCTACCGTACTATATATATATTTTAAAATATCATGCTCAAGAGGATAGGAAGAATCACATACCTCCTCGGCGAAATCCACCTGCCAAGTCGAATATGTCGCGCGCAGAGAATTAACCTATAATAGTCAGATACGTCTATCAATGTCTAGACTACTCTGTAGACTATTCTAAGCAGAGGGTTCTCTATTCTACGGAAAATTGGGCAGCACTTCCCTACCCGCCAAGCTACACAAGTCTCATCAGAATACATTCCATGTAAGTGATTCAATCTTCTTTATTATACTTCTGATGTGATTTCAGTTCAATTCTATTCTGTAATATCCTTCAGTGTAATTACAGTTCAATTCTCTACTTTAATATCCTTCTATATAACTTTGTACTATTTTTATACTACTACAGTATGTGATCTCCAATACTATAGAAGGATAAGATTATTTACCTCGATAAGCCCAAAATTATCCAAGTTAAATGTCGATCCTGAGCAAGGTTTAGCTCTTAATCTGAAAGCTCCAGTCCGCTCCAAGAAACCCTTAGAAGTTTCTAAACAACTTCTACTTAATACTATAAGTGATTTGGGCTAGGGTATTTTGGAATAGTAACTACACTAGAAGGCAACTTTCTACAAAGAGGGGTATTCTCACCAAGCCACTAGGCTAGAGGGGGAAGAGGGTTGGGACGAAAACACTACAAGGGAGAGGGAGGATTTTGAGACTTAGAGAATTGTGTTTGTGGATGAAGAAAACCTTCAAGTTAGGGGGGTATTTATAGGCCAACCAATGGCCAAGATGAAGGCAAGTGGAGGGCAAGTGGAGGGTGGGGATTCACCCAAGTGTCCTTATCCATCTACTACACAAAAATATCCTACCTAACCTTGACTAAAGCAAGGCCACAAAATCGTCCAAACTTGCCCATGTTGCCGTCCACTTGAGGGTGACAAGTGTCACCCTCTCGTTGGTCCAAAATATTTCATCTCTCGGAAAAATCCGCAAAAATAATAAATGATATAGCCGTAATTTTCCCTACGCAAGTTTTGGAAAACGTTTCGTCGGAAAACGATTCTTTTAGTGGGTTGTGCACAAATTTTCGTCCCTATGCCTACTTTAAGGCTCAAACTTTTGTACGTACGCCCTTACGTACATACTCTGGAAATACGGGGTATAACATTTATGACTCGGATGTTTAGTCTAATTCGTTATTCTTCTCTGCAGATGGTAGAGT
This sequence comes from Przewalskia tangutica, assembly GCA_029844215.1. Classification (NCBI taxonomy): domain Eukaryota; kingdom Viridiplantae; phylum Streptophyta; class Magnoliopsida; order Solanales; family Solanaceae; genus Przewalskia; species Przewalskia tangutica. The sequence goes on from CM056718.1 coordinate 18,223,531, forward strand.
TGTAGACTGCTCAACTTGTTTACCACTTCTTAAAGTAATGTCCTGACACTTCTCCCTTGGGTTTACCACTATATTGCTAGGAAAATTCCCTTGAGGTCTGTTATTCAGCATGCTCGCTAATTGCCCTATTTGCGTCTCTAAATTCTGAATAGATGATCGTGTTTCAGTCATGAATTGGGTCTGCGACTTTGTGAGTGTCAACAAGGCTGCTTGCAATTCATTTGGCTCTGTTTGTTGAACTGGTGGTCTGGGTTGCTAAGAAGATGTAGCTTGATTGTTCTATTGTTGCTGAAATTGTCCCTGTGGATACTACCCCTGAAACTGTGGTTGTTGGCCTTGGTCATTTCTCCATGAAAATTTAGGGTAGTCCTCCACCTCGGATTATAAGTGTTGGAGAAAGGATTGTTGAATGGCTTTTGAAAATTCCCAACAGCCTGAACCTGAGCTTGATCAATGAGGATATTATTGGGATCCACTGCTGTGCAGTGATCGAATATATGTGGTCCCCCATAAATCTCACATCCCTCTGGTATCTGCACAGCATTAGATGTCATGGTGTTCCGCTACAATTACTTTGTCAATGTAGCCACTTGAACAGTATATGCAGTGATAGCGTCTAACTCATGTACCCCTGCCACTTTCCTGCTATTCGCTGATCTCTCATCTGACCACTGATGGTTATTTGTGGTCATGTCTTCTAATAACTCATGTGCCTTATTGACACTCTTTCTCATGAATGTCCCCCCTATAGCAACATCAATAATGGTACGAGTAGTACCACACAACCCAATCTAAAAATTGTGGACCAACATCCACTGCTCAAGTCCGTGATGCAGACATTTTCTCTGTAGATCCTTGAATCTCTCCCATGCATCATATAGCGACTCTCCAACAAGCTAGTAAAAAATATTTAATTCTCCTCTAAGTTTTGCGACTTTTACGGAGGGAAGAATTTGGCAAGAAACTTCTGAGCTAAGCCTTGCCACGTGGTAATGGAGTTTGCTTGAAGGGAGTCCAACCAGCTCTTGGCTCGATCCCTGAGTGAGAATGCGAAGAGCCGCAATCTAATGACATCATCAGTAATGCCATTATATTTGAAAGTAGCACATAACTTCAGGAAATTTCCTAGATGCATGTGCGGGTCTTCTGACGGTAAACCCCCAAACTGGACTGTGCTTTGAACCATCTGCAGAATTGTTGGTTTAATTTCAAAGTTATTTGCTCCCATGGCTGGTGCCCTTATGCATGTCTGCATCCCTATAATTGTTAGCAGGACATAATCTCTTAGACTCCTTTCTGCAGGATGCTGGATTTGTCTCATTATGTTTTCCGGTACTTCGTCATTAGGCCCGTTCTGTTTCTGTTGATTTTCCATTGCTACTGAATCAAAAAATCTTTTATTTCTCCTGTTCTTCTTACACGCTTTCTCAATCTCTGTATTTAGAGTGATAAGTGTGTCTTCTCCTCTTCTGCTTCGCATAAAACAAAGCTCCCTGAAGTTGATAAAAGTACTGGTGGAGGAAGTGCATATTAGGCGAAGGTGGCAGTCTTACTTCCATAAACTCTTGAACGAAAAAGGAGATGGAGACATTGTGTTGAGAGATCTGGAGCATTCTGGTAGGTACCAGGATTTTGGGTATTGTAGGAACATTAAGGTTGAGGAGGTTAAAGGTACTATTCGTAGGATGCGCAGGGGACGAGCGATCGGGCCTGATGAGATCCCAGTTGAATTTTGAAAGAGCGCAGGCAGTGCAGGTTTGAAGTGGCTGACTGTGTTTTTTAACGTCATTTTTAAGACGACAAGAATGCCTGAAGAATGGAGGTGGAGTACAATGATTCCCTTGTATAAAAACAAAGGTGATATCCAGAGTTGTAACAACTATATGGGTATCAAGCCGTTGAACCACACTATGAAAGTTTGGGAAAGGGTCGTAGAGATGAGGTTGAGGAAATACGTGTCTATTTCTTAGAACCAATTTGGATTCATGCCAGGAAGTTCGACTACGGAAGCCATTCATCTTATTAGGAGGTTGGTGGAGCAGTATAGCGAGAGGAAGAAAGATTTACATATGGTTTTCATCGACCTCGAGAAGACATATGACAAAGTCCCTAGGGAGGTTCTATGGAGATGTTTGGAGGTTAGAGGTGTACATGTGGCGTACACTAGGGCTATCAATGATATGTATGATGGAGCCAAGACTAGGGTACGATCAGTAGGAGGAGGCTCGGAGCACTTCCCAGTGACGATGAGGCTGCAAAGCAGAGGAATGAAGACTTACAAAACCTAATAGCGATTCAGTATGGTGGTGGCAACGACTCTTCTTAACCCATAAATCGGTTCAAGCACTATTTCTCTCAGGCGCCGCGACCCTTCATCTGGGCGCCGCGGCGCCACTGTCGAAAAATAAATTATGCTCACTACCATCTAGGCGCCGTGGCTCAGCTTTTGGGCACCACGACGCTTCATCAAATCTGGACACTCCGATTTTTGTTCTGATTTTTGCATCTTGTGGTCCTCTTCTCCGATTTGGCTCCTAATTTACCTGACATTAGAAATATAGAACAAGAGACAGTATGAGATTGTTCAAAATAAACAAAATAAAATATAATAATTAAAATGTTGGGTCGCCTTCCAATAGCATTGTCTTTAATGTCATTTAGCCAGACGCAGATTTATTCTTCATTTAAGGGGGTAGATCGCCCCCGTAGTATAGCCATTTCATGATCCTTTTCTTTTTCTTTCTCTTTTTTCTTTTCACGGAGAGAGGTTCAGAAGGGTTCACCCTCTTGGCATCATCTACCAATTCAGTCTCTTTACTATCATGTTCTTCACATTGTTTTAGTGTCACCCCAAGAGTATCAGTACTCTTGAAGCTTTTCTCAGCGATGGTGGTTTCAATTACACCAATGGAAAAATATTTATCACTTTCTCTTGGATCAGCGGTTGCCCTGAAGACGTTGAAGATCACTTTGTCTTCCTAAACTTGGAGTTTTAACTCTCCTTTCTCAACATCAATGAGTGCTCTCCCTGTTGCTAGGAAGGGTCTTCCAAGGATTATAGGCATATTCTCATCTTCTTCCATATCTAGGATAATGAACTCAGTAGGAAAGATGAACTTATCTACTTTTACCAACACATCTTCAATTATACCTCGCAGATGCTTGATTGAACGATCGACTAGCTACAAGGTGATGGTTGTTGGCTTTGTTTCTCCCACTCCAAGTTTGCAAAACACATAATAGGATATTAAGTTTATACTTGCCTCCAAATCGCATAAATCCTACTTGCACTTGACATTCCGTATAGTGCATGAGATAGTGAAGCTTCCTAGATCCTTTAACTTATGGGGTAGCTTCCTCTGCAAAAACGCACTGCATTCTTCAGTTAATGTCACTGTCTCATACTCTGCTAGCTTCCTCTTTTTAAAGAGGATATCCTTCATGAACTTAACATAACTAGGCATCTGCTCTAAGGCTTCAACAAAGGGGATGTTGATTTGTAACTTCTTGAACACATATAAAAACTTCGAAAACTGTTTATCAAGAGAATTCTTGTGAACTCTTTGAGGGTATGGAATCTTTACGTGAGGTTCCCTCACAACTGCTGGTGGTGCCTTCTCTATATTATGGTGGTCTTCAGTAACCACAGACCTTTCTGACTCGGATGCTTCGTCTGATTCATCCTTCTCCTCTACAGATGGTAGAGTTGTATACTGCTCAACTTGTTTACAACTTCTTAAAGTAATTGCCTGACACTGCTCCTTTGGGTTTACCACTGTATTACTAGGAAATTCCCTTGAGGTATGTTATCCAGCATAATCACTAATTGCCCTACTTGCGTCTCCAAATTCCGAATAGATGATCTTGTTTTAGTCATGAACTGGGTCTGTGACTTTGTGAGAGACAACAAGGCTGCTTGCAATTCATTTGGATCTGTTTGTTGAACTGGTGGTCTGGGCTGCTGAGAAGATGTACCTTGATTGTTCTGTTGTTGCTGAAATTGCCCCTGTGGATATTGTCCCTGAAACTGTGGATGCTGGCCTTGGTCGTTTCTCTATGAAAAGTTAGGGTGGTTCCTCCACCCCGAATTATAAGTGTTGGAGAAAGGATTGTTGTAAATTCCCAACAGCCTGAACCTGAGTTTGATCCATGGGGATATTATTGGGATCCACTGCTGTGCAGTGATCAAATGTATGTGGTCCCCCACAAATCTCACATCCCGCCGGTGTCTGCACAACATTGGTCGTCATGGTGTTCTACTGCAATTGCTTTGTCAATGTAGCCATTTGAGCAGTAAGTGCAGTGATAGCGTCTAACTCATGGACCCCAGCCATTTTTCTGCTATTTGCTAATCTCTCATCTGACCACTAATGGTTGTTTGTGGCCATGTCTTCTAATAACTCATGTGCCTCATTGACACTCTTGCTCATGAATGTTCCCCCTGTGGCAACAACAATAATGGTATGAGTAGTACCACACAACCCGTTGTAAAAATTGTGGACCAACATCCACTGCTCAAGTCCGTGATGCAGACGCTTTCTCTGCAGATCCTTAATCCTCCTAAGTGGTAGAATTTATCATAGAAAATTCCCACTTCGGTTGAGTTTTTATATGTCCTAACCGAAATATAGAACACCTCAGTTAACCTGTTATTTTGATAAGAAGAAAGATTGCTAGTCTTGTAATAACGAATAATATAGGGGATAGTTGACGAGATTGGAAATCCTAATTATCTTCATCACTAAATTAAACCCTAAGTATTTTCATTCTTAGTTTATTCCTTCTTGTTAATTTAGTTGTTAGTTCTTAGTTTCTCAGTCTATAATTAATTACCAAATAGAAATCAAAGAATAATTTGTTGGTAATTGATAATTCAATTTCTGAGAACGATACTCGGTGTCGCACCCGTTTTTGACCTCGGAGTCTGAACGGTATCCGCAACGTTGCTCTTTAGCGTAGTTGCCTGGATTGAGCAAAATGCTGATTTTTTAGGAGTCGCCACCTATTTAGTTAAGTGAATTAGGACACTTGATTTATTACAATAAAAAATACTGCAATTAATCTCCATTTAATGATCTGCAAAATTAATGAGATTCTGGATCAGGATTCTTTATTATCCTAAAGGGAAGGGGTTAGGTATCCTTTAAGATCCGCTAACTTGCGGTTATCCGTTCAAACCTAGGTTAATTATATATTGGCTTTTATTCTAACTATTCTAAGCATTTTTCATAATTTATAATTAAAATAAAATGCAATACAGAATAATAAAACTAAAATTAAATACGACATAAAATAGAACTCCGGGACATCTTTTTGAAATGCATCTCCGAATACATGTATAAAAACATAGTAAAAGTGTCAGTAAGAGAGTAAATAAATTTTCAAATAATGACAAGAATTAAGAGTAAAACCCGTCTTTTGTACATGGGAGGCCTTGAAAATCAGACGGAGATTACTTTATCGGCCAAATTGTTAGAAACAGTAAAATAAATAAAACCTTCGGATCCGCACCAAAAATATAATAGTTTTGATTACGGAGGGCTCAAATATATAAAATAAAGTGGGACACCCTAAACAAGTCTAGCTGCGAAAATTCGTCATGCCAGCGCATGTTGGTTATCCGGTGTAAGTGAAAGAAATTCATTGCCCGAAGATCTTATTTATTTTCCGTCTTTGCAACTGTGGAGGCCTAAAAAATCGACAGATATTTTTTCATTGGCCAAGGTGTGTAGTATCTGTTCAAAATCAGTAAAAGCAGTGTAGCGTTTGTTCTTAATAAGTTTATTAAAGTGAATCAAAAGGAAAAAATTGTTCCAAATTGGTCCCGGAACCAGTGAAACAGTAGCAAAGCAACAACGAAATAGTGGACACGCTGAAGGACACCGAAAAAATCAAAACATTGCCAAAGAAACACAAAAAATAGTGCAAACTCGGATAAAGGACAAAAATGTCAATAATCATCCCAAAAACAGCAGCACAGCAATGGTTCACCGGAAAATCAGATACCAAACACAGAAAAAATCAAATCAGTCCAACAACAGATAGTAATTCAACAAAATAAAGCAACAAGGTCGCCGGAGTTCTTAAACTCCGGCTAGATCACAATGTCAAACAATCAGTCCAAAAATACCAAATCAACAACAAAGCACAATATATATAATAACTCCAACAGAGAACCGACCCCCGTCTTCACCAGTCGCCGGTAGTGAGCTCCGGCGAGGCAGAGACGGTGTGGCAAAAGGAGATACGGGGTGAGGTTCGACGGTGGTGAAGATGAAGAGAATGGAATGAGACAGTGGTGGTGTTTGGGGTTCGGATCTGGACGACGGGTGAGGGTTGTTGGTTCGCCGGAGCACTGAGCGGCGGTAGGCGACGGGAATGAGGAAAGGAGATGGGTGTGAGTGATATGAAATAGTGGCTAGTGAGTGTGATAGATGGTGAGGGAGAGTGCTATGCTGCTGCTGGAATGAAAAAAATGAAGAAGATATACAGTGAGAGATGATGAATAAATGTAAAAGGGTGTGGGTGAGCAATCTGTATTATCCGCCCATATTGTTGCAAATAATGGAGGCCTTTTATAAAACCAAAAGGGGAGTAGATGAGGAGTAGATGACAGGGGATGGGAGAGTGAGGTGATGTGGGTTGTGGTGTCCTTTTTTTGAAAAGGGGATGGGTAAAAAGATATAGGGGATGTGTGTGTAAGAGGTGAAGATAATGAGAGGTGGAGTGTTGTAATGATAAAAAATATATGGGGTATGATGGAAATAAGGATTGGACATGGTATAGAGTTTGAAAATGGTTTTGGACTGATCCGAATTGGCCTCGGTTTGGACTTGGTAAAAATATAAAAGAGTTTATTATATAAAGACAATTATTTAAAGAGATGCAAAATTATAAAAAATGACAATACGATAAAACATAATATCTAATAAATGTTTAACGCCTAATTAAAAATATAAAATGCGATGTCATTTAATTATTTAAGGAGATGCAAAAATTTATTAAAATAAAATGATGGTGCAATAACAATAACATGATATTTGAAAATGTTTAATGCCTGATTAAAATAAAATGAGGTGTCATTTTGCAAAGAATAAAATAACATAGAATATTAGGTAAAAAATATGATTTATTATAACAAAAATGCTAAAAATTGTGATTAAAATGTGATGTCCTAAAATGCTCAAAATTGCAAGAAATAACCAAAAGATGGGTCAAAATTTGGTGTCAACAGCTTGTCTCTCTTTGAGTGAAGACGATGAGAGAGTTTTCGGACAAAGACGTTGACTTGTAGCCAATTTTGTCTCCATCGTCAGAATAAGAACAAAGATAAAAAAAATGAATGGGCAAAGAGAATTTTAAAAGACTTTGAAGCAAAGCCACCGCAGATTCAAAATTTTTGTCTCAGTGTCGAATTATGATGACACTGGGTTGCTACGATGTTAGAAAATTAAAGACAGGCAGACGCCGATTCAAAATTGTTCCAGTGCTGAATTATGATGACACTGAGTTGCTATGATGCTGGAAAATTAAAAACAATGCCGACGCAGATTCAAAATTTTGTTTCAGTGTCGAATTTTGATGACACTGGTTACAGTTGCGATGCTGAAAGAGATAGGGTGTTTATTCCCTGAAATGTATCTAGGGTGTTTGTTCCCGAGGTCAAGATGAAAGGTGTTTGCAGATGCTGATGACGTCATTTCTGGACGCAATGCGGATGTTCGTCGTTTCTGGATGAAGATGACGTCGTTTTTGTACGTAATGCAGACGTTCATCGTTTTCGGACGAAAATGGCATCTTTTCTGGACGTGATGCAGATGTTCGTCATTTCTGAACGAAAATGACGTCGTTTCTGGATGCAATGCAGATGTTCGTTGTTTCTGGATGAAACATAGATGAAGCTGTTGCATAGGCTTTAAATGAAATAACGTCGTTGTATAGACGCGATGCAGATGTTCATCGCTGCATAGACGAAACATAGATGAAGCCGTTGCATAGGCTTAAATGAAATGACGTTATTACATAGACGCGATGTAGATATTCATCGTTGCATAGACGAACTAAATTTAAAATACCCGCATTAGAAGGTGCGTGCCTGATTGAAGATGCAGATGACGTCGGTGCAAAGGCGTTGACTGAATTTAAAATACATGCATTAGAAGGTGAGTGCCTGAATGAAGATGCAAATGACGCCGGTGCAAAGGCGTTGACTGAATTTAAAATACTCGCATTAGAAGGTTGGTGCCTGAATGAATATGCAAATGACGCCGATGCAAAAGCGTGACTGAATTTAAAATACCCGCATTAGAAGGTGGGTGCCTGATTGAAGATGCAGATGACGCCGGTGCAAAGGTGTTAACTGAATTTAAAATATCCGCATTAGAAGGTGGGTGCCTGATTGAAGATGCAGATGACGCCGGTGCAAAAGCGTTGACTGAATTTAAAATACTCATATTAGAAGGTGGGTTCCTAAATGAAGATGCAGATGACGCCGGTGCGAAGGCGTGATGCAGATGATGATGATGATGACGTCATTATGTTGATGATGTTGATGGCGTCATTGTGTTGACGAAAATAAGGGTGTCATTGTATTGACGTGATGTAGATGTCGTCATTGTGTTGACGTGAAGCAGAGGTCGTCATTGTGTTAACGAAAATGATGGCGTCATTGTGTTGACGTAAAGCAGATGTCATCATTGTGTTGACGAAAATGAGGGCGTCATTGTGTTGACGTAATGCAGATTTCGTCATTGTGTTGACGAAAATGAGGGTGTCATTGTGTTGACGTGATGCAAAGGTCGTCATTGTGTTGATGAAAATGAGGGTGTCATTGTGTTGACGTGATACAGAGGTCGTCATTATGTTGACGAAAATGAGGGCGTCATTATGTTGACGTGATGCAGAGGTCGTCATTGTGTTGACGAAATGATGACGTCATTGTGTTGACGTGATGCATAGGTCGTCATTGTGTTAACGAAAATGAGGGCGTCATTGTGTTGACGTGATGCAGAGGTCGTCATTGTGTTCACGAAAATGAGGACGTCATTGTATTGACGTGATGCAGAGATCGTTATTGTGTTGACAAAATGATGGTGTCATGGGGTTGACATGATGCGTTTGTGACCCGATTGGGTTGAAAAGATATTGAAGCTCTTGCAAACTCAATCTGCATGAATAGTTAATGCATGGATATACATAATGTAAAAATGAATAGACAAGGATGAGAATATGACCCCGTGAGTCGAAACACCGTCCTTGTATGAACATAATGCGGATGGGACCCTATAGGTCCAGATGACGCTTTTTGTACAGATGTTAAACATGAATGTGATCCTCAAAATATGTCTCAGTTTCTGGCATATGAGGATGTTGAACTCTCCACTAGACAAAATCGAGTTCTGTGTAGTTAGCTTGTCTGCTCTATCAAAGTGATCAGATGAGCTTATTTGTTATGTGCAAAAATAAGAGATTAAGATTTCAAATTGTGCGACCGAAGCCGATGTGGCTGCCTACGTATTCCGCCGAGGAAATCAGGTCAAGACGTAGTTCATGATGCAAAAATGAGAATTATTATGATTTTCAATAATGTGGGACCGAAGCCAATGTGGCAGCCTACGTATCCCCCAAGGGAATCAGGTCAAGACGTAGTTCGTGATGTAAAAAATGATTGTACATTTTTCAAAAATAGGACTGAAGTCAATGTGGCCACCTACGTATCCCGCAGAGGGAATCAGGTCAAGACGTAGTTCGTGATGCAAAAATGAGAATTTTTATGGTTTTCCAATGATATGGGACCGAAGCCGATGTGGCTGCCTATATATTTCGCCGACGGAATCAGGTCAAGACGTAGTTCGTGATGCAAAAATAAGGGTTTTTATGATTTTCAAATGATGTGGGACCGAAGTCGATGTGGCCGCCTACGTATTCCGCAGAGGGAATCAGGTCAAGACATAGTTTGTGATGCAAAGAATAAGGATTTTTATGATTTTCAAACAATGCGGATCGAAGCCAATGTGGCCGCCTACGTATCCTCTGGGGGAATCAGGTCAAGACGTAGTTCATGATGCAAAAGATAAGATTTTCAATATATGTTTTTTTTTTCTGAAAAAATGGGAAGACAGCATCACGTTGTGATTTTAGTTGATACCAACAATTAGTATTGTGCATAAGGATTTCTGTTTATTGCTTTCAGTCTAACCAAGACTGACTCCAGGATAATTCATACAGCTTCAGATGGTACCTCAGACATACCTAAGTATTGACACACTTGCTTGCAGCTAAGGTTTCGAACTATACGCATCCTCATGTTTCAAATGTCCTCGCTGAAAGAAAGTCTCATCCTCACATATATTCCAGTATTTTGAATTTTGGGACATTTAGAGAAACACACTCACACTCATAAAGATGTTCAATGCATGCAATTGTGATACTATAGGCTTGACCGTCATGTAAGTATCCACTAATGTGAGAACCCTCAGTATAATATCATGTAGGGCTTATCACGGGCTTGTAATGTAGGTTTGGGGGAAGGGATGAATATCATTTGGGTAAAAAGTGACTAATCCTTCCTCGAGCGTTGGACTACGTCTGTGCTTGATATTTGTGCGTTTTAATGCTGACCTGTTTTTTTTTTGTCTCAGTTCTTTTGTACTAATTTCTTTTGAATCTTTCGTTAGGAGCCCCTTTTTTCAGAGTTATTTTCTCATTTCCTTCATCATTTTTTTTATAATGTCGGGGCTTTTGATTCTTCTTTTTGCGAAGTCGTCCTTTGTGCTTTTTTCCTTTTGGGTCTTTGACAACTTTTGTCTTTGAAAACTTCAACTAGAAATTTTATCAGCCACTGCACATTTCTAAAGCGCTTAAGGAGGTCGGGCCAAGAGAGGGATAGTGCGTATGCACTCAGAAAGGGTATAGGCGTAATATGCGGTTGTCAAAAGAATAGGCTTTAGGCTCAAAGGGGGAGTACTATAGATAATGCTATTTGGTAGGCTGAAAAGGCTCAACCGGATCAAAGAAAGCCTACAATCATTTCCTAATCAAGTGTTGCTCAGGATTTCGTCTCAACAAACATTCAAGCCAAGTTCTATATCACAATGCAATGCAATTGAACTTATTCTAAAACTCACAACACAATGCATACGAAACGATGAGGTTGGTTTCGTTCTTATCTTGAAAGGATGAAAGACAATGTCATTACGGTTGTGAATAAGAGGTACCAAAAGAATCTATGGTTTACCACGAATTCAGCTCATACTGATTATCACTCCTTCTTTCCTATGCATACCCCTAACTGTGTTGGTATCAACTAAGTCAAACAATGATACTAAAAATTGTTTTTGTATTTTTGAATTTTTTTTTTTTGTATTTTTTGAATAATTTTTTTTTTTGTATTTTTTGAATAAATGGTACCGAACCCGAATAGGGCTGCCTACGTATCCCGCCGAGGGAATCAGGTGCGCGTAGTTCATTCAGATATGTTATAAAATGTATGTTTGAAAAAGAATTATTCATGAAAGGAATGTAAGAGTAAAAGCTGTGCAAAACAAATGATTGTTCAATATGAGACTAATGCAAAGTAAAATGAATGTCCAAGATATGATGAATGTAATAAAAAAATGAATGTCTATGATAGAATGAATATAATGAAAAAATGAATTTATGTGATAGAATGAATGAAATGCATGGTTGAGCCAAATGTGCCCTCCTTTTTATTATTATCATCATTTTTTTTTGTGGTGCCGAACCCAAAATGGGTTGCCTACGTATCACATCGTGTGGTGAGAATCAGACATGCGTAGTTCGGAAAGATATGTTATGCAATATATGATATGAATGTATTACGTAATTAAAACTTAGTATATCAATTGAATTCACAAATATGTATAAAAAATACAAAGGTATAGAAGAACTCAAAGTGATGCCTCGTTGAATCTGGTATTGGTCGACTTCTTTCAATCAACATAACTCCTGATCATTTCTTTTGATTGATTTTTTTCTTTTACGACCGCCCTCGACTGTTTGCGAGGACGATTTTCCTGGATTTGCTATGGTCAAAAACCTGATATACCCAGTGGAGTCGTCATGCTGTCGCACCCGTTTTTGACCTCAGGGTCTGAACGGTATCCGCAACGTTGCTCTTTAGCACGGTTTCCTAGATTGAGCAAAATGCTGATTTTGAGGAGTCGCCACCTAATTAGTTAAGTGAATTAGGACACTTGATTTATTACAATAAAAAATACTGCAATTAATCTCCATTTAATAGTCTGCGAAATTAATGAGATTCTGGATCAGCGTTCTTTATTATCCTAAAGGGAAGGGGTTATACATCCTTTAAGATCCGCTAACTTGCGGTTATCCATTCAAACCTAGGTTAATTATATATTGGCTTTTATTCTAACTATTCTAAGCATTTTTCATAATTTATAATTAAAATAAAATGCAATACAAAATAATAAAACTATAATTAAATACGACATAAAATAGAACTCCGGAACATCTTTTTGAAATGCATCTCCGAATACCTGTAGAAACACTTAGTAAAAGTGTCAGTAAGAGAGTAAATAAATTTTCAAATAATGATAAGAATTAAAAGTAAAACCCGTCTTTTGTACATGGGAGGCCTTGTAAATCAGACGGATATTCATTCATCAGCCAAATTGTTAGAAACAATAAAATAAATAAAACCTTCGGATCTGCACCAAAACAATAATAGTTTTGATTACGGAGGGCTCAGATATATAAATTAAAGTGGGACATCCTAAACAAGTCTGGCTGCGAAAATTTGCCCTGCCAGCACATGTTGGTTATCCGGTGTAAGTGGAAGAAATTCATTGCCCGAAGATCTTATTTATTTTTCGTCTTTGCAACTGCGGAGGCTTAAAAAATCGACGGATATTTTTTCATTGGCCAAGGTGTGTAGTATCTGTTCCAAATCAGTAAAAGCAGTGTAGCGTTTGTTCTTAATCAGTTTATTAAAGTGAATCAAAGGGCAAAAAAAATTCCAAATCGTTCCCGGAACCAGCGAAACAGTATCAAAGCTACAACGAAATAGTGGACACGCCGAAGGACGCCGAAAAAACAAAATGTTGCCAAAGCAACACAAAAAATAGTGCAAACTCGGATAAAGGACAACAATGTCAATAATCATCCCAAAAACAACAGCACAACAACGGTTCACCGGAAAACAGATACCAAACGCAGAAAAAATCAAATCAGTCCAACAACAGATAGTAATTCGACAAAATAAAGCAACAAGCAAAAACTCAGTCCATAAATGCCAAATCAATCCAACAAAGCACAATATATATAATAACTCCAACAGAGAACCGACCCCCATCTCCACCAGTGGCTGGTGGTGAGCTCCGGCGAGGCAAAGACGGTGTGGCAAAAGGGGATACGGGGTGAGGTTCGACGTTGGTGAAGATGAGGAGAATGGAATGAGGCAGTGGTGGTGTTTGGGGTTCAGATCTGGGCGACGGGTGAGGGTTGTTGGTTCGCCGGAGCACTGAGCTCCGGCGGTAGGTGACGGGAATGGGGAAAGGAGACGGGTGTGAGCGATGTGGAAGAGTGGCTGGTGAGTGTGAGAGATGGTGAGGGAGAGTTCTATGCTGCTGCTGGAATGAAAAAAATGAAGAAGATATACAGTGAGAGATGATGAATAAATGTAAAAGGGTGTGGGTGAGCAATCTGTATTATCCGCCCATGTTGTTGCAAATAATGGAGGCCTTTTATAAAATCAAAAGGGGAGTAGATGAGGAGTAGATGACAGGGGATGGGAGAGTGAGGTGATGTGCGGTTGTGGTGTCCTTTTTTCTGAAAAGGGGATGGGTAAAAAGATATAGGGGATGTGTGTGTAAGAGGTGCAGATGATAAGAGGTATGGGAGGTGGAGTGTTGTAATGATAAAAAAGATATGGGGGTGGAGTGTTGTAATGATATGATGGAAATAAGGATGGAAAATGGTATAGAGTTTGAAAATAGTTTTGGACTGATCCGAATTGGCCTCGGTTTGGACTTGGTAAAAATATAAATGAGTTTATTATTTAAAAGACAATTATTTAAAGAGATGCAAAATTATAAAAAATGACAATACGATAAAACATAATATTTAAGAAATGTTTAACGCCTAATTAAAAATATAAAATGCGATGTCATTTAATTATTTAAGGAGATGCAAACATTTATTAAAATAAAATGATTGTGCAATAACAATAACATAATATTTGAAAATATTTAATGCCTAATTAAAATAAAATGAGGTGTCATTTTGCAAAGAATAAAATAACATAGAATATTAGGTAAAAATATGATTTATTATAACAAAAATGCGAAAAATTGTGGTTATAATGCGGTGTCCTAAAATGCTCAAAATTGCAAGAAATAATCAAAAGATGAGTTAAAATTGAGTGTCAACACTCGATCTTACCGAATTTTATTACTAATTGTGATACGTACACTTGCGTAGCATATAGAAAAATAACAACAATTGTTCCTGCTCAGTTAGGCCCTTTTGATGTCACATTTGAAACCCGTGTTCTTTGCCACATTGTGTACACTACTATTGTTCCACATGTTGGTTCCTTCTCAAATATCACCCAAACGGATGCCCTTGTTGCCTATTGTCTGCTTTCCAAAAAGAAGCTTAAATTATCTGTCATTATCATAAACTACATGATAGAATGTGCCTCTAATGAGTCTAATCCCACATGCCCTCCATATGGCATGCTCATTACGCGCATTCTTGAGGCTTATCGCATCAAGTTGAATGATTACCCTAGAACTCTTTTCAAGCAATGCTACAATTTTAGGGCTTTTGGTAGTATGGGTTATGTTCTCTCTAAGGATACTAGAATTGCCAAGGACGTCCCTGAGGAACCACGCCTTGGGTCTCCCTCCAAGTCAAAACCTTTTGATTCATCTCCTGTCATGCATGAATATCCTGTGGATGTTCTTTCAAAACTCAATGTCATTGATGCCAAAGTTGAGTCAATTAAATATTTGATGACATCTTCTCTCTCCCGCATTGAAAAAATTCAAGACTCCACCAAAGAAACAAGAAATGATGTTGCTCGTCTAAGGGTTAAACTGTAACATATGATGAAGGAAACTGCCAAATTGTCTGTAAAGCTGCAGACAAGTATGACTAACATGCCTGGGAAATTCTCTGATATTCTTGAGGCCACCAAGGTCGCATAAATTAGTTCCTTTTATTTTTTTATATAGATAGCAACCTCATGAGTTAGATATATGTTTACAGAATATATTTGCGACCTCATGAGGTCGGTATTTGTTTTTCATGGAATTTTATTATTAACTATATTTTAAAATAAATTATTACTTTTAAATTTGGTTTTATGACCTGATGAGGTCGCTACTTAATTTCTTTTTAAATTTTTTTATATACATACCGACCTCCTGGGTGACTATATTTTTGCGAAATATATTTACAACCTCATGATGTCACTATACATTCGCGAAATATATTTGCGGCCTCATGAGGTGGATATTTGTTTTTTCCGGATATAAAATAACTGACCTCATGAGGTCAGTTTTTATAAAAACTTTAAAAATAAAAAGGAGGCCCAAACCAACCTCACGAGGTCACTTTATGTTTACCTCTTTTGAGATCGGTTTACACTGTTATTAGTAGTGTTTGTCCTCTCACCCACGTGTCTTACCATATAGGAGTGTAGGTATTTTTCTTATCAGTCTAGCGCGGTACATCAACCGCCCGTCTAACTTGGTACTAGCTCAATAATATAGAGCTACTAGCTATCCAAGTGATACATCGTTCTCATGCGTCTATGATATTAACTGAGTGATATATTATGGTAAACATCTACTAGTATCACAAACAATACAGTCATCTACTGAAAGTAGTAAAATATTTTAAATACACGTACTAGACCCTTGTGATCTATGTTTTATGCTTGAAAACTAACTAATCTAGCTCATGCTTACCATGCACACAAACTTTATAGGTTAGATGCAAATAAGCAATATATAAACATGTTCTTTCGATGAGAAGAATGTAATACAAGAATTAAAGTCTCACTTTTCTCGAATACGATAAATCCTACTTCACTTGACACAAACGAACAAACGAGCTCCAATTGCATTAATCTATTCAAAATCATGAATGATGGGTCCAAACTAGTCTAGGAGAACTACTTCCATGATTTTAGGACAATTCAAAAATAAAATCAACTACCGTCAACTTAAAAGTCATTCATAAAGATGGTAATATACTGTGATATACACTTTCCTTATGAAGTGTATATCACGGATTGTTGGAGCATACATTCTTCCATCAAAGGTTTGACATATTCGTTTCCTCTTCACATTTTATATAATAAGACTCCTTCGTATTCACATCTGAGGGTCTTTAGATTCTTGTGTTATCTGTTATTTCTATCCATCATAATTAACAAACTTTAGGTCCATTCTACCCCTTGTGTGTTTTTGGGTTATCCATCTAATCATCGTGGTTACAAATGTTTTGATTTATCATCTAATAAAATCATCATTAGTCGCCATGTTATTTCTTATGAGTCCCAATTCCCGTTTGCAAAATTGAGTAGTCCCGTGCCTAGTTCGTATAATTTTTTGGATGACGGGTATATCCCCATATATTATCCACCATTTATCGGACATATCCCGTACCTAAAATATGCCAGCAGGCTGTTGCGATTTTTGTATATGCTACGCAAGTGAACATATCACAATGTAGTAATAATATCGGTAAGACCAAGTATCGTCCACAGAGACTGAATTATCAAGTATCGATTAATGAACCTTTAGTTTCTATTTGGCAAACGTTAATAAGTTTGGTTTTTACACTAAGAACTAACAACTAAGCAATAAGCAAGAATAAACAAGGATGAATATACTTAGAGTTTAAATCAGTTATGAAGGTAATTAGGGCTTCCAATCTCTTCAACTATCCACTCTATCACTCGTTAATGCAAGACTAATGACTCTTCTTCTTATTAAGATAGCAGGTTAACGAAGATGTTCTATATTCCGGTTAGGACATATAAAACTCAATCTAAGTGGGAATTTTCTATATTTCTATTATAAATTTTACCACATATGAGGATTAAGATCAATAACCTAAATACTACACAGGCAATTGTGATACTGTCTTTCAAGATTACACCTACGTCTAAACAACTATAGCATATTCAAATCTCCCTTTTCAGATCTCGATTTGAAATTATATAAGTAGTGAGAATTAATGGTCAGTTAATTATCACGCAATAATCATAGGTTGAATAGATCTTAGTATACGAAGAAGAAATCACTAATAATGCATTACATCATGAAAGAGTTTCAACATATTCGACAGAAAACTCTAATAAAAGAATTAGCTCATAGTCATGCTAAGAACCAATCAACTCATTATCCAACATAAACTGAATTAAAATAAAGAAGAAAAAAAAACTTGAACAATCGTGGTCTCCAATTGTGTTTTCCCTCTTGTTTCTTGTCTCCCAAAGTATGATATGAAATGAGATAATGAATAAAATTCGTCTCCTAGGACTTATAAATCAAGAAAATCTATTTTGGACCTTTTTACCCTTCTGAAAATTCGGCTTTTCTCTCAACATTACATCGTCAGCGCCGCGGCTCTTCAGCCAGGCGCTGCGGCGCTAATGCGGCAGAAAATAATTGGGCATACTGGAAGTCAGGCAACGCGGAGCCTCTTCCCGGCGCTGTGGTGCTTGGCTCGTTGAAATGTTTTCCCAGCTACTGCCTTTAAAGCGCCCCGGCCCTTGCCACAAGCGTCGCGGCTCCACAGCATCGCGGCCCTTCAGCTTGTCTAGTCCGGATTTCGTCTGATTTCTTTTATTCTTCTCGGGGCTTCTCTGATTGATTGCTTGGTGATGCATTTTTGTCCTCAAAATCAGCTTATTTCTTCTTGAATTCGCCATATCTGAGCTGAATCGCTTCGGACCTGAAAACACAAAACAAGAAGCATAATACTATAGAAAACAACTAAAAGACAACAAATGACTCCCTAAAACACACTCTAAAACAGTACTAAAATAGACTCAACAAACACCCCCAAACTTAAACTTTACTCGTCCTCAAGTAAAGAACTCTAGACAGCCTAAAAACAAAAAGACACACACAAACACAAATACTGAATCAAGTTAACCACAATATATCTGCCTCGCAATCATGAATACATACAATATAATTTTCAGAAATATTCCAACCACTAGTTTGCTATCTAGAATTTCAAGTCAGATAATCAGTAAGCTTGCTTAGGGTTATTAAGGCATATGATCACTCAACCATGATTACTAACTCAACATGTTTCATTTTCAGGTTATGCACGAATGAATTCTTTCCAACAGTCCATCAGGCCAAACTTCTAGAAGCTTACTAAGTTGATACTCTATCCTAATGTAGACATACATGCTTAAAAATCATTAGGACTTTTATGGGTTGTATCGTTAGGCTTAGGCATGGGCAGATAAAATGTCATTTAGACTCAGAATTACCATAAGCATAAGACCAACAAAACCACACTTGATGTTCCATTACAATTTACCACAATCCCCCATTTTTCTATTTTTCTTTTCTAGATTGAGAAAATCCACACTTCAAGTTACACTACCCCAAACTTTATCTTTTGATATAAATACGTGGGGAGTGTATTTTATTTCTTTTTCACTCATTCATATATATATATATATATATATATATATATATATATATATATATATATATTATTCTCAAGCTTTTTGTTCTTCAAATGATCAGATCCAAATACAATACAATTTTTTGGATAACCTCCCCAAACTTGTATACTTCTATACTTATGGTAATTCAAGGGAATGAAATCATAGTAAAGTATTTCAAATAGGCTCAAAGATAGGTGTTGATCAACAAAGAAAAGGTTTTATTCAAATAGGGTGACTATGGATTAATGTAACAAGGGTGGCTTGAAAGGCTTAAACGTTCCAAAGATAGCCTAAATCATCTTCCTAAGCATGCATTATCTAGAATTTCGTCTCAAGTAGCAAGCAAGCAAGTTCTAGACTTTTCCACCATCTTTCCTCAAACCCAGATTCACTCATGCATAAACTAAGTAATTAAGTACAATAGAGTCAATAGTCATGAACAAGTTTTCATTATTATTAATAACCACAAGCAAACTCACAGACTATCCAACTTAAGCACACATATTTATGCATTTCATGGCTAATCAATTTCATACAATTCTATCACAAGTATTCACTCAATCTCATTGGCTATTATTTTTAACTTGATTCATTGACACAAAACATTAAAATAAAGACACTAAACATAAACAAGAAACTAAACCTAGGCAATCTAAAAACTGCTAAATTAAAACAGCAACACAACTGACACAAAATAGTAAAATCCCCGCCCCCCCCCCCCCCAAACTTATTCAACACATTGTCCATAATGTGAAAAGTAAAGCAAGAGTAGGAAGACATACATGTACACAAAGTGATTCAGCATGGTGGTGGAGACAGCTCTTTTTAACCCAAAAATCGATTCAGGCACTCTGTCACTCAAGCATTGCGGCCCTTCATCTGGGAGCCGCGGTGCCTCACCGTTGAAAATTAATTTTTGCATACTGCCTCTCAAGAGCCGCGACCCTTCCCCCTAGCGCCGCGACGCTTCCCCGTAGAAAAAAAAATTCTTCAACTTTCAGCATTTCGGTCATTTTTCCCTCGGAGTTGGCGTCATTTTACCTGCCATAAAAAACATAAACCAAGAAGCACAAAACCGTTAGACTGTTCAAAACTAAAATAAGACAAAATAAAATAAAATAAAATAATAATTAAAACATTGGGTTGCCTCCCAGTAGCGCTGTCTTTAACGTCTTTTAGCCGGACGTAAATCTCTTCTTCATTCAAGGGGGTAGATTACCTCCGCATCATATCCATTTATTTTTCCTTTTTCTTTTCACATAGAGGGGTTTAGAGGGGTACACTCCCTTTTCATCATTCACCAGTTCAGTTTCTTTACTATCATGGTCTTCACATTGTTTTAATGTCACCCAAGAGCATCAGTACCCTTGAAGCTTTTCTCAGAGGCACCTGTTTCAACTACACCAATTGCAAAACATTTATCACCTGCTAGTGGCTCAGTTGTTGTCATGAAGACGTTGAAGATTTCTTCTTCATCCTGAACTCGGAGTTTTAATTCTCATTTCCCCACATCAATAAGTTCTTTCCTTGTGGCTAAGAAAGGCCGTTCAAGGTTAATGGGCACTTCAGCATCCTCTTCCATGTCAAGAATGATGAAATCAGTTGGAAAGATGAATTTACACACTTTAACTAGCACATCTTCTATGATACCATGGGGATGCTTCAAATAACGGTCTACCAGCTGCAACGTCACTGTTGTAGGATTAGATTCGCCTACTCCAAGCCTACGAAACACAGAGGGGCATTAGATTTATGTTGGCCCCAAATCACACAAGGTCTGATTGCATTTAACATTCCCTAAGTGCAGCGTATAGTGAAACTCCCTGGATCTCTTAACTTTTGGGGAAGTTTCTTTTGCAAAAGTGCACTGCACTCCTTTGTCAATGTCACTGTCTCATACTCTGCTAGCTTCCTCTTTTTTAAAAAGGATATCCTTTATGAGCTTTACATAAGTAGTCATCTGCCCCATTGCTTCAACAAACGGAATGTTTATATGCAACTTCTTGAACACCTCTAAAAACTTCGAAAACTGTTTATCAAGAGATTTCTTCTGAAGTCTTTGAGGGTAGGGAATTTTTACTTGATATTCCCATACAACTGCTGGTGGTGTCTTCTCTGTAATAGGATGGTCTTCAGTAATCCCTTCTTTATGTGAACCACATATCATCCCCAATTTATCCTCCTTTTCAACCTGTGATTGGGTTGCAGCCTGCTCCATTTGTTTAGCACTCCTCAAGGTGATGGCCTGACACTGCTCATTTGTATTCACAATGGTGTTGCTAGGAAGATTCCTTTGAGGTCTGTTGTTCAACATGCTTGCTAATTGCCCCACTTGCGTCTTCAAATTCCTAATAGAGGATCGTGTCTCTGTCATGAATTGAGTTTGGGAATTTGTGAGGGTTAATAATGCTGCTCTCAATTCATCAGGCTTCTCTTGTGGAACTTGTAGCCTATACTGTTGAGAAGAGGAAGCTTGATTCATTGGTTGCTGTGGATTGCCATGTTGGTATTGCCCTTAGAATTGTGACTGTTAGCCTTGGTCATTTCTCCATAAAGGTTAGGGTGATTCCTCCACCCAGGATTATATGTGTTGGAGAATGGATTGTTGTGGGGCCTTTGAAAATTCCCAATTGTTTGACACTGAGCTTGGTCCATGGGAACATTATTTGGATCTATGGTTGTTCATGTATCAAACGTATGTGGACCTCTGCAAATTTCATAAACCAATGGCATCTGACCAGCATTTACGGACACAGTATTTTGTTGCAATTGCTTCGTCAGTGAAGTAACTTGAGCAGTTAATGCAGTGATATCATCTAATTCATGGACCCCAACCACCTTCCTACTGTTTGTTGATCTCTCATTTGACCACTGATGGTTGTTGGTGGCCATGTGTTATACCCCGTAATTCCAGGATTTGAATACGAGAATAGATGCGAGAACACAAGACTTGAAAATTGGTACAAAAGAAAGAATTGTTTTCGAAGGAAAATCTTCCGAACGTCGGAAAGGAAAAATGTTCATTGATGAGAATTAGATTCTCAAAATGCATTATTTGAGGAGTATAGAATTTATTATAATTGTGGAAATGTATTTTACGGATTTGGTCACGTAGGGCCCACCCAAGAAATTTTACGTTTTGTGGGGCCCACGAGGGTTACGAAATTTTATGGACGAATGGGAGGGTGACACGTGTTACCCCCACATGGGCTTGTTCAAAGTGGACCAAGGATAGAATGGTCATTTGACCAAAGCAAAGATGATTAAGTCTTGAAAGCTCAAGCTTGACATTATTGACTAAGTCAATAACTCACTTGGCTAGATTTTATTAAAATGAAACTCATCCAAGCCACCCATATGTGTTAATCTAGACCCTCCATTGGTTTATATAATCATCCTAAGTAGCAAGACTTGCCTTTAACACTTAGAAAATTTTAGAGAAACTTGGGTTAGGCATTGGGTGCTCTCGGGTTTGGGCATCAATGGAGAAGAAAAATTTTCATTTGTGGTTTCTTAGTCACAAGACTTTAACCCAAGGTTCCTAGAGGTATTGTAAGGATATCTCAATAGAAAGATCCCGGAAAAACGACGTTTTTACGTTAGTCGCAAGGCGAAACCCTAAGGTGTTCTTCAACTTTGAAGATGGAACTTGAAGAGGAGTTCTTCATGAGCTTCTAAGGAGTGCTTGGAGCGGATTGGAACACAAGAAGAGGAGCTAAAAGTTGCTAAGGATCGACTTTTACGCTTGGACATTATTAGGGCTTATTGAGGTAAAATCTTCATCTTCTTAATGTAATTGAAGATTACATGTTATAGTAGTTAAGAAATGAGCATGTGGTATATAGAATGAAGTTTGGAAAGATTTGGATCATGTCGACATGTTAAAATTCGAAAATGGACAAGTTAGCCATTAATGTTGTAATTAATTTGGACGGTAGTTATAATCGTCGCATTTTAAGGAAGAAATGATTTATAGTTGATGTAATTGTTATTATGTATATAACATGTTGGAATAACAACTTGGATTGAAAAAGGAATTGAAAGGAAATTGATAATTGTTGTGACATTGTAGCCGAATATGGCTTGGAATTATTGGACAATTTTATATTGATTGTGGGGCATAATTTTACACGTCCTATTAGGCGTGTAATCCCCTTTGTATTTGCTGAATTGTTGGGCCTTAAATGTGGCGTTTGGTTATTGATTTTCGGGCCTTGAAAAAGGTGGAAAAGTACGTAGAAACAAAGGAAGTGTTGTCCGATTTTCCGTAGAATTTGGTGACTTTACACTTAGAATATTCTACGTTTGAAGCTAGAGGTTAATGGACGTATTATGGCCATTATAGGTTGAAGTACTACGTATAGCGTATTCTACTTAAAGGATGAAATATCTATCAAGGTTAAAGTACTTTGGAGCATTTTGCTACTTGTCGATAATCGTCGCGAGGTATGTGAACCTCTTCCTTCTTTTGACATGATTCTATGTATGGAATATGCATGTGGTGCTATTCATGATTCCTTCTACTCTTAGAAGTTAAGAGGTATGTATTGTCACGACCCGACCCCGGATCCGTGACCGGTGCCTTGACCCGGGCACCCTTGTGACACAACATCAGAGAAAACCAGCGGAATATAAACTCAAAATAAACAACCATAATGGTATAAATAGTCTAGCCCAAAATGGCTACCCCAAAAGTACATAAAACCGAACAGCTATATCCTTAAACAAACCAAGTTATGACAAGACTACATGCCTCTAAGAATGAGTAATACTATGACGGGACAGGGCCCCGTCATGCCCCTGAATGTACAAAATATCAACAACACCAGGGAGAACCATACCAAAAGTCGAGCTTCCGAAGAAATGGAGCTCCTGACACCTGAGTAAAAGATCCTAGGAATGAGGATCTACCACCTGCTTTCCCTTACCTGCAGATTGAACGCAGCCCAGGCGGGGTCGACACAACGTACCAAGTATGTAAATCGGAAAATCGTAGTAATATCACAAGTCAAAGATAAGCCGAGTCATAGATAAAAATCAATTTCTCAGACCGTGTCTTACTAACAATGAGAGTTACTAGTATAAATCTTATAGCATAAAAATAGGAGGCTCACGATCAAACAGGTACCTCGCTGTAGTATCATTAAGCAATCCTACTCGGGACTATTTCACCCGCATGGGTCCTGTGGACCCGCATGAGGTCATCCGCCTCGTCATGGGACTATTTCACCCGCATGGGACTATTTCACCCGCATGGATCCTGTGGACCCGCATGAGTACCATCGCCGTACTCGCATGGGACTATTTCACCCGCATGGATCCTGTGGTCCGGATCCGCATGAGTGCAAGCGCCGCACTCGCATCATGGGTAGCAAATCCATGGCATAGATAATAACCCGGGGTTTACCCCGTAATAATACAAATATATAACATAGCTCATCCGGCTATTATAAATAACATAAGCACTACCGGCCTATCATATCATACATAAGCACTACCGGCCTATCATATCACAACATAAGCACTACCGGCCTATCATATCATACATAAGCACTACCGGCTTATCATAACATAAGCAAGTTAAGAAATCCCCTAACTTCTTATTAACATTATTAATATATCCTCTCATTTTAGTATCCTAAGGCACTAACATGTCTTTTAATAGAAAATCCGGAAATTCAACCCAAGTACCATGTACTTCTAACTTTTTAAGAAAAACTCTTTTTATACAAAGATTCCAAGATACTAATCACCATAGTATCAAGTTACGATTTCTTTTCAAGACAAGTCACATTTCCTTTTTAGAAATATAATAGGCTTCTAATTCAAGTGACTTCATTTACTTTAAAACCTTAGGCAACCAATGCCTAAAAATCAATTCACCTTTCTTAGTTTCAAATCCTTTACCCGTACTTGTTTTAATTAGAGTAAACCTTTCTTTGTGAACCTTTCAAGAAAACTAATATAACCAACTTCCCATAAAGTCATTATATTAGCGTTATCCCTTTGTCAAATACATTTTCCCTCAATCCAAGGGACTTATACTTTTGAAATGAAACAAGTATCATATACTTTAAAACAAGTGTAGATTATCAAATCTTGTACGTATACCGTACTACATAGATACAACTATTCATGCTCAAGAGATAGGAAAGCTCTACATACCTCTTCGGTCAATCCACTTGTTAATTCCAACTATCGCCCGTAATACGTCAACCTATAATGACCATAATACGTTTATTAACTCCTAATTTCAATGTAGAAATTCCAAATTCAAGTTACCAATTCCTAAGGAAAATTGGGCAGCATTTCCTTTGTTTCTACTCACTTTGCCACCTTTTTCAAAGGCCGATTTTCAACACTCCAACGCCTCATTAAGGCCCAACATCCAAACCAACACAAAGGGGATTACACACCTAATCTTGGGCGTGTAAAATTCTGCCCCATAAGTTATAATAATACACTTAACAATTCTAAAGTAGTTTTTAGGCTACAACATGCTCATAATATCTCTTTAGCCAAATCCTTCATACCCAACCCACATTTCTTGCATGCAATGACTCTAATAGCATTATTTACTACCACAAGTACTTCCTTCTTCACATGCAATACTAAAAACTAATAATAGAGGAAGAATCATTACCTTAAAGCTTTAGCCAAATTTATCCAACAATTTGCTAGCTTCTATTCCAAGAACACCACCACAACAACCTTCACAAGCTAGCCACAAGCTTCCTTCTTGCCTTTTACTTTTTCAGATTTTTCCTAAGGCTAGAATATCTCTTGGAGTTTTAGAGAGAAGGAGGAGCTTGAAATAATTAAGAGAGAGATGAAAGATGACCAAGTCTTTAAGACTTGGTCAATATAATGCATGCAATAATCAGATGGGGGGGACACTTGTCCCCCACCCATGCCCTTTTAAAAGAAAATGTCAGATTTTCCTAAGTTTTTCCGCCAGATTTCCCGCCTCGGCGCCCTGCCGCACGGCGCCGCAATCTGCGGACTTTGAACTTTCCGCGCCATGCGCTTCGCTCGGCGCGCGCTGAAACTTCGCGACCCTCGAATCTTCCGGCCAGCCTTGTCTTCCGCGCCGCGCCTACAATCACTCGCTTAGCCGCGGCGCTGAGACCTCGATCATGTCCGGACCGAACCATGGGGTATAACATTCTCCCCCCCTTAGAAACATTCGTCCCGAATGTTCCTTCTAGGCTTACTCGAATCACAAATCGACGTAGACGCTCTTAACTACTCTTTTGCAAATAAAGATGCTCCCCACGGCCACAATAATACCTAAGCACAATTGCTAAATCAAAACTAACAAGCAGGAAAGTGGGTTACCTGGAGGTGTAGGGAATAAGTGAGGATACTTCTTCATCATGTCATCCTCTGCTTCCCACGTCATTTCCTCCCTGTTCTCGTTCCGCCATAAGACCTTGACGGAAGCCACGTCCTTCGTCCGAAGTCGCCTAACCTGTCGATCGAGTATCGCTATGGGACTCTCCTCATACGATAACCCCTCTGTCACTTGGACATCATGAACCGGGTGCACTCTAGATGGATCTCCAATACATTTCCGCAACATGGACACATGGAAAACTGGATGTACCGCCTCCAAATCGTACGGCAGATCTAACTCATAGGCAACCCTGCCTACCCTACGGACAATCTGATATGGACCAATGTACCTTGGGCTAAGCTTCCCCTTCTTTCCAAATCTCATCACGCCCTTCATGGGCGATACCTTTAGAAAAACCCAATCATCTATCTCAAATTCCAAGTGTCGACGCCGATGATCTGCATACGACTTCTACCGACTCTGAGCTGCCAGCAACCGCTCCTGGATAAGCTTTACCTTATCCACTGCCTGCTGAACCAAGTCTGGCCCGACTAACTGAACTTCTCCCACCTCGAATCAGCCTATCGGTGACATGCACTTCCTCCCATATAAGGCCTCATAAGGCGCCATCTGAATACTGGAATGGTAGCTGTTGTTGTAAGCAAACTCCACAAGAGGCAAATGATCCTCCCAGCTACCCCTGAAATCAATAACACAAGCCCGCAGCATATCCTCAAGTGTCTGGATAGTGCGCCGGCTTCGTCCGTCGGCCCGAGGGTGAAATGCGATCTTGAGACTCACCTGTGTCCCTAATCCCTTCTGAAAAGACCTCCAGAAGTTAGTCGAGAACTGGGCTTCTCTATCTGATATAATCGACACCGGGACTCCGTGCAGTCTCACAATCTCTCTAATATACAATAACCCAAATGGAATCATGCTTCCTCTGAGTGGTAGGTAGCCCTGTAATAAAATCCATATTTATCACCTCCCACTTCCAAGTCGGAATATCAATATCCTGCAATAGCCCACCGAGCTTTTGGTGCTCAATCTTGACCTGCTGACAATTAGGACACTGTGCAACAAAACCTGCCACGTCCCTCTTCAGGCCATCCCACCAATACACACACCTGAGGTCACGGTACATCTTAGTCGACCCCGGGTGAATAGAATAACGAGCACTGTGTGCCTCCCCCAAAATCTGCTGACGAAGTCCTGTCACATCGGGAACACACAATCGGCCCTCAAACCTTAGCACCCCATCAGGCGCTACCTCAAATAGACTCTTCTCTCTCTGAAGGGCGGCATCTCGATACCGTACCATAACCGGATCCTCATACTGTCGCCTCTTCACCTCCTCGACGATGGAAGACTCGGCAACCTCTCGAACCCGAACTCCATCACTATCGGAATCAACCAAACGAACCCCAAGGCTTGCTAGCTGACGAATCTCTCGGACCATATCCTTTTTCCCTACAGACATCGGATAGACTACCCATCGATCTGCGACTAGCGGCATCCGCAACTACATCGCCTTCCCCGTGGTATAGAATATCAACATCATAATCCTGCGGCTCCAACCACCGCCTCGCCGCAAGTTCAGCTCCCTCTGGATGAAGATATACTGGAGGCTCTTGTGGTCTGTGTAAATGTCCACATGAACTCCATATAAATAATGTCTCCAGATCTTCAAGGCATGAATCACTGCTGCCAACTCTAAGTCATGTGTGGGATAGTTTTTCTCGTGCTTCCTAAGCTGTCGAGATGCGTAAGCTATAACTTTGTCGTGCTGCATCAGCACGCACCCAAGCCCGACACCTGACGCGTCACAATAAACCACATATCCATCTAAACCCTCTGGAAGAGTAAGAACTGGGGCGGTTGTTAACTTCTCTTTTAGCAACTGGAAACTTTCCTCACAAGTATCCGTCCATCGGAACATAGCTGCTTTCCGAGTCGCCGTCACAAAGGTGAAATAGAAGCAAACTTCTCCACAAACCTCCGATAATAACCTGCAAGGCCCAAAAAGTTGCGCACCTCCGTCGGTGTAATGGGTGCGCCAAGTCTGATCGCCTCAATCTTAGTCAGATCAACCCAATACCATCCCCGATAACATGTCCTAAGAAAGCCATCAAGCGCCAAAACTCGATTTCGAGAACTTGGCATACAATCGCGGCCCACGAGGACTCAATACCGCCCTCAAACGACCAGATGCTCTCGCTCAGGCGCGAATACACCAAGATATCATCAATGAACACTATAACAAACATATCCAAGAATGGCTCAACACCCTATTCATCAAATCCATGAATACCACGAGCGTTGGTCAACTGAAAGACATCACCTCGAACTCATAGTGCCCATACCGGTCCCGAATGCGATTTCGATATTCGCCTCTCTAACTCGACTGATGATAACCGAACGCAGTCTATCTTGAAAAACATCTCGCACTCGCAATCGTCAAACAAATCATCAATCCTGGGGAGGGGATATCTGTTCTTGATAGTTACCTTGTTCATCTTCCTGTAATCAATACACATACGCAGCGTCCCATCCTTCTTCTTTACAAATAACACTGGCGCTCCCCAGGGAGAAACATTTGGCCTGATAAAGCCTTTTTCCAGCAAATCTTTCAGCTGGTCCTTCAATTCCTTCAACTCGGCAGGTGCCATCCTGTATGGCGGAATAGATATCGGTCGAGTGTCTGGCGCCAAATCGATGCAAAACTCAATCTCCCTCTCAGGAGGGATACCCGGAAGCTCGTCTGGGAATACGTCTGGAAACTCTCTAACAACCGGAACTGACTGAAGGTCCGGTATCTCAGCCTCAGTATCGAATACCCGAATTAAATGGTAAATATACCCCTTCCGTACCATCTTCCTAGCCTTGAGGTAAGAAATAAACCTACCCCTCGGCGATGCAGTATTCCCCTTCCACTCGATAACCGGCTCACCAGGAAACCGGAACCGAACTAACCTCTCTCTGAAGTCCACATTGGCATAGCAAGACGCTAGCCAATCCATACTCATAATCATATCGAAGTCTGTCATATCTAACTCTATCAAGTCAGCTAGAGTCTGACGACCATCTATGGTCACTGGGCAAGCCTTATATACCCGCTCAGCTACCACCGAAGCACCTACCGGCGTAGCCACCTCAAAAGACTCTATGGACTCGGGCTCTATCCCTATTCTACCAGCAATATGAGGAGATATATAGGACAAGGTAGAACCTAGATCTATCAAAGCATATACATCACAGCAAGAAACCAATAATGTACCTGTGACGACATCGGGTGACGCCTCCTGGTCCTGACGACTGGACATAGCATAGATACGGTTCTGAGGACCCCTGGAACTAGAACCCCTGCCGCGGCCTGCTGGCCCGTGAACACCCTGCCCTCCGGGGCGCACAACTACAGAAGATGAAGACCCAACAACTGAACTGGTCGGCTGAGCCATAGCATTTCCGCCGCCTCTGGTCGGACAATCTCTCTTCAAATGGCCTGCCGCCACAAGAGTAATAAGCTCTGGAGGAACACGACACTTCATAATGACAATCACCACATCGACTACACCGAGGCATATGTGACCTCATCCGACCGAACTCGTCCTCTCAAAACCCGCCACGAACCCCGCCCCGCCTCGAATACTCAGACGCCCGAAGATGGTGGAGGAGCACTCGACCGGGCCGTGGTGCAAATCTGGTCTGGCCGTTGTCTACCCTAAAACTACCGGAGGACCTCGCTGTCCCGCCTCTTCTCGCGATACTGCCAATCCGGCCGCCCTACGCTCCTCACACCCAAGTGCATATGCCTGCATGCGGGCAATGTCCATGCCCGGCTGAAGAGCCACTCCCGTGCAACTCTCTGCCAAATAGTCATCGAGCCCTGTGACGTAGCGGTGCACTCTGTCCTCCATATCTGCTACTAAAGTGGGTACATATCGAGCCAATGAGTCAAACTCGACGTTGTACTCCCGTACTGTCCGCCCACTCTGTCTCAGTGTCAGAAATCTATCGGCCCATGCCCTCCTCATCTGCGGAGGCAAGAAATGACCAAGAAATGCCGCCGAGAACTCGTCCCATACAGCTGGAAGCGCATGCTCCCCCCGGGACAGCTCCCACGAATCAAACCAGTCCACTGCGGTATCACGCAGCCGATGCGAACTCAATACAATCGACTCGGATCCGAGGCCTTGATCACCTCATGATCTGCTGAATCGCTTGATGAATTTCGAGAATCATCCTCGGGCCTCGACCCATAAAACTCGCGGTTCGCAGCCAAAAGTCCCGGTTTTACGCCATCGATCTGGGAGGAACTACGGGTATAGCCGAACCGCCGCCTCGCTCGCCTCTCATGCCTAGCCACTATCTCGCCAATAATCGCCATCTCTCAGAGCCTATATCCTCTCGCTTCCAGCCGCACCACCGAGGCTCAGTACCGTAGTCTCGATGGCGCCGCCGCTGCTCCGACTTTGGGGTTGGCGGCGTAGAACTCGCCGTCCAAATACCTCATCCGGTAGGAGTGGGCTGTGCCTGGTAACCTCGGTGCCCTACTAGTAGTTCTCATCGCCTTGCCCTTCGGGCCGCGGTTGCATGCGAGGCATAAGCGATACAGAAAATACGCGGAGGAAATTCAACCTATAACACGGCTCTATCACGATCTAGAGTGAAAGAATGGAAACTAATCCTAAATATCTCGCACTCCGATTATAGATGTGGTGCACAACACACCGATAATCAAGACTCTACTAGATACGGCTGTAGACCTTTCCGAGGATTAATCGCTTCGATACCACTTTTGTCACGACCCGACCGGATCCGTGACCTGCCTTGACCCGCACCCTTGTGACACAACATCGAGAAAACCAAATGAATATAAACTCAAAATAAACAACCATAATGGTATAAATAGTCTAGCCCAAAATGGCTACCCCAAAAGTACATAAACCGAATAGTATATCCTTAAACAAACCAAGTTATGACAAGACTACAGGCCTCTAAGAATGAGTAATACTATGACGGGACAGGGCCCCGTCATGCCCCTGAATGTACAAAATATCAACAACACTAGAGAGAACCATACCAAAAGTCGAGCTTCCGAAGAAATGGAGCTCCTGACACCTGAGTAAAAGATCCTAGGAATGAGGATCTACCACCTGCTTTCCCTTACCTGCGGCATGAACGCAGCCCCCGAGGAAGGGGGTCAGTACACAACGTACCAAGTATGTAAAACTGGAAAATACTGTAGTAATATCACAAGTCAAAGATAAGCTGGAGTCATAGATAAAAATCAATTTTCTTGCACTGTGTCTTACTAACAATGAGAGTAACAAGTATAAATCTTATAGCATAAAAATAGGAGGCTCACGATCAAAACAAGGTACCTCGCCTGTAGTATCATTAAGCAATCCTACTCCTGGGACTATTTCACCCGCATGGGTCCTGTGGACCCGCATGAGGTCATCCGCCTCGTCATGGGACTATTTCACCCGCATGGGACTATTTCACCCGCATGGATCCTGTGGACCCGCATGAGTACCATCGCCAGACTCGCACGACTATTTCACCCGCACGATCCCGCGTGGTCCGATCCGCATGAGTGCAAGCGCCGCACTCGCATCATGGGTAGCAAATCCATGGCATAGATAATAACCCGGGGTTTACCCCGTAATAATACAAATATATAACATAGCTCATCCGGCTATTATACATAACATAAGCACTACCGGCCTATCATATCATACATAAGCACTACCGGCCTATCATATCACAACATAAGCACTACCGGCCTATCATATCATACATAAGCACTACCGGCTTATCATAACATAAGAAAGTTAAGAAATCCCCTAACTTCTTATTAACATTATTAATATATCCTCTCATTTTAGTATCCTAAGGCACTAACATGTCTTTTAATAGAAAATCCGGGAATTCAACCCAAGTACCATGTACTTCTAACTTTTTAAGAAAAACTCTTTTTATACAAAGATTCCAAGATACTAATCACCATAGTATCAAGTTACGATTTCTTTTCAAGACAAGTCACATTTCCTTTTTAGAAATATAATAGGCTTCTAATTCAAGTGACTTCATTTACTTAAAACCTTAGGCAACCAATGCCTAAAAATCAATTCACCTTTCTTAGTTTCAAATCCTTTACCCGTACTTGTTTTAATTAGAGTAAACCTTTCTTTGTGAACCTTTCAAGAAAACTAATATAACCAACTTCCCATAAAGTCATTATATTAGCGTTATCCCTTTGTCAAATACATTTTTCCTCAATCCAAGGGACTTATACTTTTGAAATGAAACAAGTATCATATACTTTAAAACAAGTGTAGATTATCAAATCTTGTACGTATACCGTACTACATAGATACAACTATTCATGCTCAAGAGATAGGAAAGCTCTACATACCTCTTCGGTCAATCCACTTGTTAATTCCAACTATCGCCCGTAATACGTCAACCTATAATGACCATAATACGTTTATTAACTCCTAATTTCAATGTAGAAATTCCAAATTCAA
Source organism: Przewalskia tangutica (assembly GCA_029844215.1). Classification (NCBI taxonomy): domain Eukaryota; kingdom Viridiplantae; phylum Streptophyta; class Magnoliopsida; order Solanales; family Solanaceae; genus Przewalskia; species Przewalskia tangutica. The sequence goes on from CM056718.1 coordinate 18,256,091, forward strand.
GTTACCAATTCCTAAGGAAAATTGGGCAGCATTTCCTTTGTTTCTACTCACTTTGCCACCTTTTTCAAAGGCCGATTTTCAACACTCCAACGCCTCATTAAGGCCCAACATCCAAACCAACACAAAGGGGATTACACACCTAATCTTGGGTGTGTAAAATTCTGCCCCATAAGTTATAATAATACACTTAACAATTCTAAAGTAGTTTTTAGGCTACAACATGCTCATAATATCTCTTTAGCCAAATCCTTCATACCCAACCCACATTTCTTGCATGCAATGACTCTAATAGCATTATTTACTACCACAAGTACTTCCTTCTTCACATGCAATACTAAAAACTAATAATAGAGGAAGAATCATTACCTTAAAGCTTTAGCCAAATTTATCCAACAATTTGCTAGCTTCTATTCCAAGAACACCACCACAACAACCTTCACAAGCTAGCCACAAGCTTCCTTCTTGCCTTTTACTTTTTCAGATTTTTCCTAAGGCTAGAATATCTCTTGGAGTTTTAGAGAGAAGGAGGAGCTTGAAATAATTAAGAGAGAGATGAAAGATGACCAAGTCTTTAAGACTTGGTCAATATAATGCATGCACATCAGATGGGGACACTTGTCCCCACCCATGCCCTTTAAAAGAAAATGTCGATTTTCCTAAGTTTTTCCGCCAGATTTCGCCTGGCGCCGCAACTCCTCGCGGACTTCGAACTTTCCGCGCCGCGCCGCTTCGGCGGCGCGCTGAAACTTCAGCGACCCTCGAATCTTCCGGCCCTGCTCGTTTTCCGCGCGCCCTACAATCACCCGTCTTGCGCGGCCTCGCTCAGCCGCGCTGAGACTTCGATCATGTCCGCACGAACCACGGGGTATAACATGTATGTTGATTTACTCTATGTAAAGGTTACGTCTAAATTATCCTAAGTTTTTACCAAGTCTTATGGGGGATGTTGGTAAGAGTCGTTAGGAAGTATTTGGAGTCAAGTTGACTTTGCTAAGTTACTGCACGAATGAGAATAAGTATCGAACAAGTCATTGCAGCATTAATAAAAGAAAATGTATCGGCAATCAATTAAATTAAAATGAGTAGAATTCTCCATCTGCATAGAAGCTAAGATAAGACAAAATTGTATTACATTTTCTAGATCATGGCTGCTTGAATAAGATCGTTATAAACAAGTATAACTTATTCACAACGCACAAAAGTATATGTTACTTAATTTAAAAGAGTTTACGTTATGAAGTTTTAAGACTATGAACCTTAAATTCTTAAAAGGTTAAGAGACTTTATTTTTCAAGTTATGAGACTTGATTCTTAAAGGAATGAATGACTTGATTTAAAAGTATAGAATACTTGATTTGGGAAAAGCATATGTAACTTGATTTCTTAAAGATAAGAGACTTGATATTCTAAGTTAAAGAGACTTGATATTCTAAGTTAAGAAACTTGGTTTCTAAAAGTTAAGAGACTTGAAGTATTTTGAAAGCTATGTAACTTGATTTGAAAGTATAAGTCTCTTGGTTATAAAAGGAATGAATTTGTCTAAGACATAAAGAGTTATAACGGCTTTATGAGAAGTTGGTTATAACAACTTTATGGAAGGTTAAAAGAATGGGTTTTCTCTAGTAATGTAAACAAAGAGATGACTTGAAATAAAGAAGGGCAATTTGATTTAAAGGCATCAATTGCTTAAATATTTTTAAAGTGAAAGTCACTTGGTTTAGAAGCCTATAAATGTATTTCTAAAAGGTATTGTGACTTGTCTTGAAAGGTAGATATGACTTGATGCTACAGTTATTAGTATCTTGGAGTCTTATATAAAAAAGAGTCATTTTAAAAGAATAGAAGTACATAGTACTTTGGGTTAAATTCCAGGATTCTCTAACGACATGTTAGTGCCTTAAGTAAACTAAAATGAGAGTGTATATAAATAAGGTTAATAAGAAGTTAAGGGATTTCTTAACTTGCTGATATTTATGATAAGTCGGCGGTTTTTATGTTATGTATGATAAGTCGGTGGTGCTTATGTTATGTATGATAGGCCGGTGGTGCTTATGTTATGTATAATAGCCAGTGCTAGGTTATGTAATTCTTACTGGTAAACCCCTGCTACTACTTATTCCATGCATTTGCTACCCATGACGCGAGCGGCATTTGTACTCATCATGGCCCACCGCCCACGCGGTGAAATAGTCCCATGCGAGGCGGATGACCTCATTGCGGGTCCACAGGACCTATGCGGGTGAAATAGTCCCAGGAGTAGGATTGCCAAATGATACTATGGGCAGGTGGCCCTAAGTTGATCATAAGCTTCCTACTTTTATGCAGTATACCTTTATGGGCAGACTATATGACTCTATCGCGTCCCAGGAATGGGCCGGGCAGTATACCTTTATGGGCAGACTTATGTGACTTTATCGCGTCCCAGATTGGGCCGGACAGTATACCTTTATGGGCAGACTTATGTGACTTTATCGCGTCCCAGAATGGGCCGGGCAGTATACCTTCGTGGGAAGGCTTTTGTATGACTTCGCTGTGTCCCGCAAATGGGCCGAGTTACGTTATTACGTATGGATAATCAAAGTGAACTCCAAAATGAGGCGTCCCTCCATAAAGTGCCGGATTATGTTATGCAAGATAAGTAAGTTATATGGTTATGAACTTGATGATTTTCCTAAGTATGTACGTAAGAATTTGACTATAACTCTTATTGAAAAATGGGAAAAGATAATGATGTACGATTAAGTTCATGAGTTGTAATGACATGGTAGGATCTGGTATTTACTTTTTATACTTGCCCCTGTCATTCTTTTGTACAGTTATGATCTGCACATCGACCTTATTTCCGCTCCATATTCTGCACTGTATCGACTTCTTCGGGCTGCGTTCATCTCCGCAGGTTTAGGTACACAGTTGTGGATCCGCGAGCTTAGGATCCTGGTTCAGCATTTTGAGATGGCTTCAATGTTCCGGAGCTTGTCATTATGGCTAGGTATATTCAGGGGCACAGTTGAATGTCCCATATAGTTCCAGGAAGTTTGCTAGATGCATGTGTGGGTCTTTTGATGGCAAACCCCCAAACTGAACTGTTCCTTGAACTATGTGCAAGATCGCTGTCTTGATTTCAAAGTTATTGGCTTCCACAACCGGTAGCCTGATGCGTGTCTGCACCCCTATAACTATTGGCAATACATAGTCCTTTAAGCGCATCTCTGCATGATGCTGGACTCATCCCATCATGTCTGTTGGTACCTCTTCATTCAACCCGTTCTGATTTTGTTGATCTTCAATTGTTAATGAATCAGCAATTCGTGTATTCCTCCTGTTCTGCTTACACGCTTTTTCAATCTCTAGGTCAAGAGGGACAAGTGTGTTTGCTCCTCTTCTGCTTCGCATAAACAAAGCTCCCTGAAATTGATCAGAAACAAGACAAATAGATTAAGGCAAAATGTGTTTCGAAAAGAAAATAAAAAAAAACCAAATTAGAAATAAGATTGGTTATTTCGATATTGATAAGACGTCAGTCCCCGGCAACGGCGCCAAAAACTTTTTGCGGTTTTTCTATATGTTACACAAGTAAACATATCACAATATAGTAATAATCTCGGTAAGACCGAGTATCGTCCACAAAGACTGAATTATCAAGTACTGATTAACGAACCTTTAGTTTCTATTTGACAACGTTAATAAGTTTGGTTTTTAAATTAAGAACTAACAACTAAGCAATAAGCAAGAATAAACTAAGGATGAATATACTTGGAGTTTAAATCAGTTATGAAGGTAATTAGGGCTTTCAATCTCTTCAACTATCCACTATATCACTCGTTTTTGCAAGACTAATGATTTTTTTTCTATATTCCGGTTAGAACATATAAAAAGTCAACCTAAGTGGTAATTTTCTATATGTCTATGATAAATTTTACCACATATGAGGATTAAGATCAATAACCTAGATACTACACAGACAATCGTGATACTATCGTTCAAGATTACACTTACGTCTAAACAACCATAACAAATTCAAATCTCTCTTTTCAGATCTCGATTTGAAATCATATAAGTAATGAGAATTAATGACAAGTTAATTATCACGCAATAATCACAAGATGAATAGATCTTAATATACGAAGAAGAAATCACTAATAATGCATTAAATCATGAAAGAGTTTCAAGAGATTCGACGGAAAATCCTAATAAACGTAATTAGCTCATAGACATGCTAAGAACTAATCAACTCAATATCCAACATAAACTGAATTAGAATAAAGAAGAGAAAAAGAACTTGAACAATTGTGGTCTCTAATTGTGTTTGCCCTCTTGTTTCTTGCCTCCCAAAGTATGATATGAGATGAAATAATGAAAAAAATTCATCTCCTAGGGCTTATAAATCAAGAAAATCCATTTTGGACCTTTTTACCCTTCTAAAAATTCGACTTTTCTCGCATCATTATGTCGTCGGCGCCGCGGCGCTAATGTGGCAAAAAATAATTGGGCATACTGGAAGTCAGGCGTCGCGGCGCCTCTTTGATGCGCGGTAAAATGCACACACTTTAACGCAAGTGCACGTTATCGTGACAAGTAGTATAGTCTTGATAAGACCGAATATCGTCCTCAAGGATTAGGGTTCAATTACCAACTATTTATTTTTTTGGTATCTATTTGGTAAATTGATATTTAGATTTGTTGTTTTTAACTAAGGATTATAAAAGTTATTTAACTAAAAGGGTTTACTTCAGTGATGATGAGAATAGGGCTTCCACGTCTCCTCACTATCCGCTTATGCTACTTATTAATGCAATAACTTATGGTCTTCTTCTTTTGGAGAAAGCAGGTTCACAAAATCGTTTTATACTCCCGTTAGAGTTATATAAACACTCAACCCCAGTATTGCACCTTACCTACCTTTCGGTGATAAGGATAACTCTATAGGAGGATTAAGAACAAGAACCTAGTTAACCGTCACGCACAATGCGCAAAATTACGGTTTTTAAGCCTCTCATTAACGCTACATAAATAATTGAGGTATTTTCATCCCCAATCCAAGAATGTCTACCCAACTTACAACATATTCACAATCCCCTTTCTAACTGATTAGAAATCATATAGTGATAATTAGTTGTTAATTAATTACCAAGAATTCAACTCAAATATTGGATAGATCTCAACAAGAAGAACAACCATAAGCGTCATTAAATCATAACATAAGTTTCTAGAGATTCCACGTGGAAAGCCCGAGAGAGGACTTAGTTCCTAGCGATTGACAGGACCAGAACTCATCCCATGTTCATCATACAAAACGAAATAAAGAAAAGAAAAGGAAAAGAAATTACTAGACTATGGTCTTCAATCTCTAAGCAAGAAGCCTTGTGTTGTGCAAGGGGAACCCTTAAAACCGCCTAGGGTTCTCCTTTTATAAGTGAAACCGCCTCAACTTTTCCTCGCAGCTGGCCCAAAATCCGCTCGAAACCTAATTTTTCAGCGTCGGCGCCGCGTGCGCATGGCCATGCGCCGAATCCGCAATCCGTCGGATGATTTGGCGCCGCGCCGATTCGCTGCGCGGTAGCCATGGGCCGCAACTTCGTAGCTTCTCGGATGTTTCGGCGCCGCGCCTCGCACTGCTATGAGGCGTCTGCCACGAAGTCTTCTGACCTCTGGATAGTGGCGCCGCGCCTCGCTTCGATCGGCAGGAGGCGCCGCGACGCCGGTCTGGGTTTCGGCCTCGTTCGCCACTTTCTCTGTTTTTAGCTCTGGAATCTCCTCTTTTGCCCTCTTTTAGCTCCTTTTCCGCCATTTGACAATTTTAACCACTTTGACTCAAAAGAAAGGAAAACTATCCTAATACGACACTTATATGTGCAAAACGGGACAAAAGACTAACTAAAACTGACTCAAAAGGTGTATATAAAATACACCGATCATTCTTCCCGGCACTGCGGCTCTTGGCTCATTGAAATTTTGCCCAGCTACTGCTTTGAAGCGCCCCGACCTTTACCATAGGCGCCGCGACCCTTCAGCCTGTCTCGTCCGGATTTCATCTGATTTCTTCTATTCTTTCTGGGGCTTCTCTGATTGATTGCTTGGTGCTTGATTATGCATTTTTGTCCTCAAAACAACCTATTTCTTCTTGATTCGCCATATCTGAGCTGAATCGCTTAGGACCTGAAAACACAAAACAAGACGTATAATACTGTACAAAACAACTAAAAGACAACAAATAACTCCCTAAATCATACTCTAAAACAGTACTAAAATAGACTCAACACAGGCCCATTGCCCGCTACCCCTACTGCACCACTGATACCCAATGTTGCCGCATCACATCGGGCCAATTTCGCAATCGGCTTGTCCAAATTTATTATCGAAATCGGTCCGGTTCCCGTGATCCTATACCGCTCCAAGCTCCGTGTTGGGCCAAGAGCCCACCGCTCGCCGTCACCCACACGTGTCCCTATATTTCTTAAAATCCGCCCAATTCTCCCTAGAGTCAAAGACCGGTCACTCATAGTCAACGGAGTATTTTTAAACCAAAAGACATTTTAATTTATATTCTAATGTTCTTAAATCACCCTTACTCCGTAACCTAGTGTCTGCTTTAAATAACCCGAATTGGAAAATTGATATGACCGACTAATATAATGTTATTATTGATAATAAGACATGGAAGTTGGTGCCCCATCCTTCTAGTATTAATATTATTCGGTCTATGTGGATTTTTGTTCATAAAGACAATTCTGATATTTCTTTTCCAAGGCATAAGACTCGTCTTGTAGGTGATGGTAAGACTCGGAAGTTTGGTGTGGATTGTGGTAAGACATTTATTCCGGTGGTCAAGTCGACTACCATTCACACCGTGTTCATCTTGGATCTTTCGAAAGCATGGCTCATTCATCAGTTAGATGTGAAGAATGCTTTCTGACATGGTGATCTCAAGGATACAGTTTATATGCATCAGTCCTTAGGGTTTAGGGATCCCAAATATCCTCATCATGTCTGTTTGTTGAAGAAGTCCTTATATGGGCTTAAGCAGTCTCTATGGGCTTGATATAAGAGGTTTTCAGACTATGTTTTGACTATTGGGTTCTCTCACAAAATGTCTGATAATTCATTGTAAATATATCATTGTGGTTCTTTCTTGCCTTGTATACTATTATATGTGGATGATATTATCTTGACTATCAATTTTGATACATTACGCCAGTATATCATGACAATGCTCAGTTCTGAGTTTACTATGAAAGACTTAGGTCCTTTGAGTTACTTTTTGGGGATTGATATCACTCGTCATGCAGATGGGTTGTTTTTATCTCAGAGAAAGTATGCAGCTGAGATCATTGAGAGGGCTGAGATGTCATCTTGTAAGTCCACTTCCACTCCGGTTGATACTAAACCCAAGTTGGGGGCTGCGGCTGGCTCACCTTATTAGGATCCGACCCACTCTCGCGGTCTTGCAGGGGCCCTTTAGTATCTTACATTCAAGAGACCAGATATTACATATGCCGTATAACAGGTATGTTTGTTTATACATGATCCTAGGGTGGAGCACATGAATGCGCTCAAACGCATCATTAGGTACATCCAGGGGATACTTGACTATGACTTACTTTTATATCCTTCGTTGACATCTACACTTGTCTCGTATACAGACGCTAATTGGGGTGGCTGTCCAAACATCAGATGGTCTACGTCTGGATATTGTATATTTCTTGGTAATAACTTGGTCTCTTGGTACGTCAAGCGTCAGTCAACGTTATCACACTCTAGTACAGAGGCCGAGTATCGAGGGTAGTCAATTGGGTCTCTGAATCCTATTGGTTATGTAATCTTCTATTAGAGCTTCATTTTCCTACTCAGAAAGCTACCTTGGTGTGTTGTGATAATGTTAGTGACATCTACATTTTGGTAATCCCGTTCAATATCAGCGCACTAAACACATCGAGATGGACATTCACTTTATTTGCGAAAAGGTAGTCTGGGGACAAGTACGAGTCTGTCATGTCCCTTCTATGTATCCAATTGCAGACATTTTTACCAAAGGTCTTCCGTCTGTACTTTTTGAAAATTTTAGTGACAGTCTCAGCGTACGAATACCGCCCGCTATGACTGCGGGGGTGTGATAAAGATGGTAATATACCGTGATATACACTTTCCTTATGAAGTGTATATCATGGATTGTTGGAGCATAATTGTACACGGTTTTGTATACTATTTTTAGTGTAAATATTATATTAATTAGTATTATACACTTACCATAATTATAGGAGTCTTGTACTACTAGAATAGGGTTTTGAGATTAGAATAGGAATAAAATTCTCCTATTATGAAAATTATAAATTGTATATATTCTCTTTCATTAATGAAAATAATTAAGGGATTATTTCTTTCAGTCATCTCTCAAGTAAACGAGTCAATTTCCAAGATAAAAGTAGATGTTCTTATAAATATGGAACCTCATAGGATATTTTTGTACAGAAGAATATAGTATTTTTTGTACCGTCAACGCACCTCGTAAACTGGCTTTTCCTACTTAGGATTTGAATTTATCAAGAGTGGGCTCTATAAAATTACTGAAAAAGCATAAAACTATATCTATGTGGAAAATTTTGTTGGAAAATGATGCACGTACGGGAATAGTACACAACTATTACAAGTGCTTTCAAAGGGTAAACTATAAGGATTACAATAGCAACAAAGTTGTAGCCAACAAGAATTGTGGCAACAACAAGCTTTTGAGATCTTGATTTTCATTCTTGAATGTGTCTTGAGTCTCTGTGCCAATTGTCGAACGCTCTTTGAATCTTGATAACCTGAAATTAAGAGACACTAAACCTACTTTGTTACAACTGTGTTGAGTCGAGTGTTAGCACTATGTGCTTAAGACAAGATTTCCCCGTATATATCATCTTATGTTAACGGGAAATAGTCACCCAAGATAAAACATCAACAAAAAAATGAGCAAAGGAATCTCAAGTGTTCCTAGAGAAGAACTTTGAGTGTTTGAAGTATGCTAGAGAGGAAGAAATTCAAAAATTTCTGATTGTTGCATGTACAAGTGATTAACGATTGAGCCAAAGGCCTCAATTTATAGTAATGTAAGAGTTGCATCTTCAAGTGCCCATGTAGTGGCCATTTAAATAGCATGTAATGGCCATTTATGGAGGAAAAACTGAGATCTTAATGCCACAAAACGTCTTCATAATAAGCCAAATGTTTGGACTTCCGTCACATAGACACTGCCTAGGAAGCGTCGCGGCGTAGCGGAATTAGTGTCGTGACTCTAGTAAGAAACTGACCAATTAGTGCCGCGGCTCAGCTATTGAGGTGCCACGACCCTGGTGGTGGTGGCGCCGCAAAGCTCCTGGCGCCGTGGCCCTTCTCAATTACACGACCCTTTTCCAACCCATTTCAATATTTACACTATGCACACTTCTTCTTTCATTTACCAACGTGGAACACTCGTTCATTTGGAAATGACTGTCCATCATTCTATGTCTCAAACATTTATCTTACGTACCGATATCTCTTTGACTAATGAAATTTAGGATATTTGGAACTACGAGTGCACGTGTGTAGAAATGATGTTTCCGACATGCAATTCGAAGAGGTGATTACTCAACTATGAAATTGTACATGTCGCTATTCAAATCAAAACCTGGCATCCTACGATTCTTTTATAGTCGGCTTTCTTTTTTGCCATGCCAAAGAGAGTTTGAGTGCGCTTTGGTTCCCCAATTGTTTGAGTCATAAATAATGGGATAAACTTAATTCCATATTAGTAAATTTCCAACAATCCCCTCTTGAAATAGATTTTGGGGCACTCATAATGTGCCTTTCTAGCAATCTTTCAGCGAACCGATGTTGCATCAAGAGAGGTAGCTTCCGCTTTGAACATTCCTTAGTTGAATACAATCGGACTTATTTACTGCGCGGTGAACGTGATGTCTTGAACTGTCAGTATTTAGTGTAAGCCAATACAACGGTACCAACACACCAACTTTCCTTACTCTGTTCTTCTTAATGTTTTGTCTGTTATGGTCGTGGAGACACTTGGATTCATAAATGCATTCATTTGAGGCGCTATGTCCTTGCACTTAAATAGGTAGTCTCCTATAAGGTATCCTGCTATACCCCACTTCACAAGTGTTATGAACCATTAAAAGTTTCCCCAAACCTAACCTCAATTGTTGAAGATCATTAAAAGTTTTGAAAACTTAACCTCTACCCACACTGCAGATAGCACTTAATGTCTATCGCAGGCATGACTTTGGATTCATGTTTCTTTACAGAAATTATCATCCGAAGTGCTCTTTATTTCACCAAAAGGCTCAACTGAACCTTTTGAAGCTTAGTTTTTCCATTGAACTAAATTCTTGGGATCTCCAATCAGTATAGTTTGGTTACCACTGCAAAGGTTCGTATTGTTTGGATTTTAAGCACATTCCCCTAGACAAGTAGAATTCTTAATCAACGGGTAGTTCCTTAATTAAAAGGTATGTTATATCCTTTGATTAGTAATCAAGGAAGTGACACATGTGATGATCAACTGCCCCACGGTCTTATGTTTCTGACTAAAATGTCCAGATGCCGTCATTCGTGCCCTACAATGTATAATTGACGAAGGCACGTGTTTCTCCTAATAGGGACATCCTCTAAGAGGTCGTGAAGTTACTTAACTACTTTTCATGTTTTTTCCAAAGTGATAAACTCTGATTCCATCACGAATCGACCGATGCAAATTTGCTTAGAGGAATTTCAAAGACACACCATACACATCCACTTGTGGATTTGGTGTTCTTCAAGTCTGATGTCCAGTTTGCATCACAGTGTTCTCCCAAAATCGCTGGACATCCAGAATACCATAATCCGTAGATAAGCGAATATTTTAGATATCGTCATATCTGATTTAATGCCTTCTATCGATCATTTCCAGAATCCCGAGTGAACCTTAGTTCAACTGATCTACTTTGTAAGTCGATACCAGGTCGGTTGTAGTGTGTAAAATACATTGAAATAAATGTAAGATTAGTTACTTTGATATTGATAATACTTCAGTCCCCGGCAACGGCGCCAAAAACTTGTTGCGATTTTTCTATATGCTACGCAAGTGTACGTATCACATTTCGCAATAAAAGTCGGTAAGACCGAGTTTCGTCCTCAGAGACTGAATTATCAATTACCACTAATTATTCTTTGGTTTATATTTAGTAAACAATTATAGATTGAGATTTCTAAACTAAAAATTAACAACTAAAATAATAAGCAGGAATAAACTAAGAATGAAAATACTTGGAGTTTAATTCAGTGATGGAGGTAATTCAGATTTCCAATCTCACCAAATATCCCCTCTATTATTCGTTAACGCAAGACTAGCAATTCTTCTTCTTCTTATGAAAACAACTGGTTAACTGAATTATTCTATATTCCGGTTAGGACATAAAAAAACTCAACCTAAGTGGAAATTTTCTATATTTCTATGATAAATTCTACCACATAAGATGATTAAGATCAATAACCTACACACGCTACACAGGTAATTGTGATACTTTCGTTCAAAATTAAATCTATGTCTAATCAACTATAGCATATTCAAATCTCCCTTTTCAAATCTTGATTTGAAATCATATATGTAATGAAAACTAATGACCAATCAATTCTCATTCAATAAACACAAGTTGATTAGATAATGAAAGATGAAGAAGAAATACTAATAATGTAATAAGTCATAATAGAGGTTCAAGAAAATCGACAGAAAATCCTAATAAAGTAATTAGATCATAGATATGCTAAAAACTAATCCACTAAATATCCAACAAAAACTGAATTAAAGTAAAAAGAAAAGAAAGAACTTGAACAATCGTGGTCTGCAATTGTGTTTGCCCTCTTGTTTCTTGCCTCCCAAAGTATGATCATCCCTAAAATATGTTCCCAGGGTTTATATACTGAGAAAATCCCGTTTTGGACCCTTTTCCCTTGTTAAATTTTGGGAAATCTCAAACTTTTCTGCCGTCGGCGTTGCTTCCTCCCAGAGTTTCTACCATTTAGGCACCACATATCTTATCTTGGGCGCCACGACGCTTGAGCCTTCCGAAGTCATCCGAAGTCACTTCCAGTCAGGCGCCGTGACGCCTCCTCCAGGCGATGCGGCCCTTGTCTTCTTATGCCACGACTCTTTGTCATTTTCGTCCGAAGTTTTGGCCAGATTTCTTCTACGCTTTTCGAGACTTCTTCGACCACTTTCTTGGGATTTGAATGTGCATTTTTAGCCTCTGTAACTGCATATTTCCTTTGCATTCACCATATTTCGTTCTAAATCTCTTAGGACCTGAAAACACCAAACAACACGCATAATACTGTACAATATAACAGAAAACACATAAAAGACATCCTAAAATAGACTCTAAAACAGTACTAAATAGACTTAACAGTAACCTGCACATATCGCTCCTGGTATATATGTGCACCATTATTCCAAGTAATTTTATGATTCGTATCCATTGGTGACTTCAATGAGACTATCAAATACCTCCCAAATGAGTTTGGAATTAGACTAGTCCGTTAGATGTCTTACAAATCCCAATTCCTAAGATGTCATTTGTGATGCTCATATCGCAATTTTGTTTCAATATATTCTTAGTATTTAGGATCAAACAAAGACTACTCCCTATGATCAATATGTCATCTATGTAAAGGCATATCATGGAGAATGAGACAGAATTACATTTCATGTAGACACATTTATCACACTCATTAATGGAGAAACTCTTCGATAGTAGAGTACTATCAAAGTTTTCATGCCAATACTTCGGGGCCTATTTCTGTCACGACCCGTTCCGGGGCCCGTGACTGGTGCCTTACCGGGGCACCCAAGTAGTCATACATCAGAGTAACCAGCGGAATATAAAACAAGACAGGAAACAGTTTATAAAATAAGACACGCTTTATCGATGAAAAGCTTGCCTTTCGGATAATATAAACAACTCAAGTTTTGCGATATCCCAACCGCATAATAGTACTACAGCACCTCTGAAGTAAACAACTATGGCGGGACAGGGCCGCCATACCCTGATCTGACAAAACTATCTACAATACAGGAGATCATACCCCAGTAGAGCCTCCGAGAAGATGGAGCTCACGACACCAACGCAAAGATCCTAAGGATGTGGATCTAGCACTGCTTGCCACCTGCGGCATGAACGCAGCCCGAAGGAGGTCGATAACAGTACCAAGTATGTGAAACTATAAAGTACTTAAAATGAAATCAAAGTATTTAAAACCTTTTCACAAATACAATCGGTTCAATTGCACATAGTGTCACATCACAAACAACAACGATAATAGAAAAGCAGAATAGTCTATTCTAGGCGCGAATGATCGAAGCAAGGCAATCGCCCATAGTATCATTCTGCGTGCCTAGTCACGGACTTCCGCGGCCGCATAGTCCCACGCACCGCATTGAGATATTTCTCGCGTCGGGGCAGCTAACCCCAGATCCGCCTAGGCTCCGCAGCCGCATAGCCTCAAAAGACCGCATAGTCTCAACAGACCGCATAGAGTCCGCGTCGTGCTAAACGCCTAATGATCAATCTCGGAGCATACCGGTCCGCGTAGTCTCACAGACCGCATAGGCCGTATAGACCCGCGTCGAGGCAAGCCGCGTATAACAATCGAGGGTAGGTGATACAATAACGATACAATGGACTTACCGGTTAGCAACGTAAGCACAACAAGAATGACCCGCACAAGATTACAAGACACTAACACAGTAGCGCCATAACGTATCTACTTATCAAACAATCTTACTACACTTAATGTAAATCAATACAAGGCTTTTATAAACAAAACAAGTAAACAGCCTTTTTATCTTCTTAAGTCGTTATACCTAACTTCCCATAAAGCCAAGATAACTCTTACGCTTTTGTTTTAAAAACCAAATATTTATCTTCTTAAAAATGATTCGAGATTCTTTTGAAATGTTTTCATTCTTTGTTATTCGAGCTTAAGCGTGAGGCATTCTGTAAGTATTATTCAGCTTAAGCGTGAGGCATTCTGTAAGTATTATTCGGGCTTAAGTCAAAGACATTGCCGTAGTTATTATTTAGGTAACACGTATGCGTCTCCGTACTATATATTATAAAATATCATGCTTTAGGAAGAATCACATACCTTCTCAAATAAAACCACCGCCAAGTGAATATGTCGCGCAGAGAGTCACCTATAATAGTCACGATATCTATCAAAGATCGCCTGAGGGTCATTCTAAACGGGGTTCATAATTCTACGGAAAGTCGGGCAGACAACCCTACCCGAGCTATGTAAGTTCATCGTGAAAACAAATCTATGAGTACAGTTCAATTATTCTTCTTTAAACCCTTCATCGTGATAACAGCTCAATTCTATTCGTGATATACTTCTAAGTATCTAATACTTATTCTAATACTACAACAGAAGTATTCTCTAATTCAAAAGAGGTTAGGATTAGTTACCTGTAAGCCCAATAATATCCTAGATAAAGTCGCTACCGAGCAAGGTTTAGCTCCTAAGTTGTACGCTCCAGAGTCTAAGAAACCTTAGAAGTTCTTCACAACTTCTACTAAGGACTAAGGGATTTGGGCTAGGTATTTTGGGCATTATAACGGTACTAGAAGACAACTTTTCTACCAAGGGAGGGTAGATTTCTGGCTACTAGTGGGGTAGCCTCGCCAAGCTTCTCGGGAAGGGGTGTTGGACGAATTGCTAACAAAGGGAGAGGAAGGATTTTTAGACTTGGAAAGCTTTTGTGGATGAAGAACTCTTCATCTCAAGAGGGTATTTATAGCTCAAGCCTCGCCAACCAATGGCCAAGATGAAGACAAGTGCAAGGCAAGTGTAGGGTGAGGATTTAGGCAAGTGTCCTGGCCAACTTGCACACAAAATATCCTACCAACTCCAAGACAAAAGAAGCCAACCCAATCGGCCCTATTGCTGTCAAGTCCACTCAATTGGAGGGTGACAAGTGTCGCCTCCCGTTGGTCCAAAATGTTTCGCCTCTCGGAAAAATCCGCAAAAATACTAAATGACATAGTCGGAATTTTCCCTACGAAGTCGTGGAAACGTTTCGTCGAAAACGATTCTTCTAGTGTGTTGTGCACAAATAAAACGCCCAAGGCTAACTTTAAAGCCAACTTTTTAGACGTATTCCTCACGCATATACTCCGAAATACGGTATAACATTCTCCTCCTTAGAAACATTCGTCCGAATGTTCCTTCAAGACGATTATCGAAGCTTAAACAGCTAGCAAATGCCACACACTACCACAAAACAACACTTAGGCATAAATGATAATGGAAATTTACAAGTAGGAAAGTGAATTACCCGGAGGTGTGGGAATAGGTGAGGATACTTCTGTCTCATGTCCTCCTCGGCTTCCCACGCCATCTCCTCTCGAGCTCGCTCGCCACAAGACTTTGACTGCCACGCCCTTCGTCCGCAGACGCCTAACTCGACGATCGACTATCGCTATGGGAATCTCTCATACGATAACCTCACACCTGGACATCGTCAATCGGTGTACCCTAGATGGATCCCCGATACATCTCCTCAAAGATAGATACGTGAAACACGGATGCACCGCCTCCAGATCGGACGGCAGATCCAACTCGTAGTAACCTTGCCTACCTCGCGACAATCTAAACGCCCGATGTACCTCGGGCCGAAGTTTCTTCTTCCCGAATCTCATCACACCCTTCATGGGTGACACCTTTAGAAAACCCAATCATCTATCGCGAACTCGGATGCCGACGACGATGATCTGATACGACTTCGGCCGACTCGAGCCATTAATAGTCGCCTCGGATAAGCTTCACCTTATCCATCGTCACTGCACCAAATTTGGTCCCACTAGCCGCACTCGCCCACATCGAACCAACCTATAGGCGATCTGCACTTCCTCCCATACAAGGCCTCATAAGGCGCCATCCGAATCTGGAGTGGTAGCTATTATTATACGCAAACTCAACTAGAGGCAAATGATCCTCCCAACTACCATCGGTCAATAACAAGCTCGCAGATATCCTCGAGAGTGCGGATAGTGCGCTCTGCTGTCGCCTGTCTCGTGGATGAAATGCGATTTCGAGCTCACTGCGCCCCTAAACCTCTTCGAAAGACCTCCGGAAGTTAGCCGTAAACCGGGCTCTCGCCGATATGATCGAAATAGGGACTCCATGCACCGACGATCTCTGATGTAAAGTCCGCATAATCCTCACCAAAAAGTCGTCCGACGGAAGAAAGTGGGCTGATTTCGTCACCGTCGACGATAACCCATATAGAATCATGTCTCCTCGAGTGCGAGGTAATCCCGTGAAGTCCATGTTGATTACCTCCCACTTCCGTGTCGGGATCTCAATCGCTCAGAATAAACCACCGGGCCTCCGTGCTCTACCTTCACCGCCGACAACACGCACCGAGCTACGAACTCGCAACGCTCTCTTCAAGCCATCCCACCAATACACGGATCTAAGGTCGTGGTACATCTTGGTCGACTCCGGATGGATAGAGTAACGCTACGCGCGTGCTTCCCAAGAACTCGCGAAGTCCTCAAACATCCGGAACACAATCCGCCTCAAACCTTAGCACCCCAAAGTGCTACTCAAAGGACCCTTGCCTCACGAAGAGTCAGAACACGATATCGAATCAAAGCCGATCCTCGAATCGCCTCTTCACCTCTCGACGATGGAAGACTCGGCAACCTCACGAACTCTAACCCCATCGCTATCGTAATCAATCAAACGGACACCAAGGCTCGCTAATCGATGCAAATCACGAACCATGTCCTCCTCTCTGCCGCACATCCGATAGGCTCCCATCGACCTACGACTAAGAGCATCCGCCACAACATCGCCTTCCCGGGTGGTACAGATATCAACATCGTAATCCTTAAGCAACTCTAACCACCGCCTCGCCGTAAGTTCAGCTCCTCCGTGAAGATATACCGAGGCTCTTGTGGTCTCAGTATAAATATCCACGTGAACCCCATACAAATAGTGCCTCCATCTTCAAAGCGTGAATTACGTGCCAACTCCAAATCATGGGTGGTAGTTCCTCGTGTTTCTTCACCGTCGGACGCATATGCTATAACCCCGCCATGCCGCATCAACACACATCCCAACCCGATGCTCGACGCATCACAATACACGCATATAACCGCTCGACCTCCGGAAGAGTAAGAACGGGCGGTCGTCGCCTCTTTTCAAGAATCGAAACCCCGCCACAAGCATCACCATCAAACTGGCCGCTTTCGAGTCACCTAGTCAATGGTGCGTAGATAAGCAAACTTCTCCACGAACCGATAATATCCTCGCAAGGCCCGTAAAATCGCGAACCTCTCGCTTGAGTAGTAGGTCTAGGCCAAGTCCCGATCGCTTCTCGATCTCGCCGTATCCACTAATGCCATCACCCGGCAATATGCCCAAGAAACGCCATCAAGTCAACCAAAACTCACATTTGGAAAACTTGGCGATAATCACGGTCTCGAGAATCACAAGACAAATTTCAAACGCCCGCATGCTCGCCTCGAGCGAGAATAAACCAAGATATCATCAATGAACACTATCACAAACGTGTCCAAAATGGTTTGAACACTCGGTTCATCAAATCCATGAATACCACGAGCATCGTCAACCCAAAAGACATGACCTCAACTCATAATGCCCGCACGTCCCGAATGCAATCTGGGACATCCACCTCTCGACTTCGCACTGATGATAGCCCGATCGCAGATCAATCTTGAGAAACATCTCGCACTCGCAACCGGTCGAACAAATCATCAATCCCAGGAAGGGGTATTCGTTTAATGGTCACCTTGTTCACCGTCAGATCAACACACATGCGCTGGCCCGCCCTTCTTCTTCACGAACAAAACCGGCGCCCTGTGGAGAAACACTAGGCCCGATGAAGCCCTTCTCCAAAGAAATCTCTAAGCCGATCCTTCAACTCTCTCAACTCGGCAGTGCCATTCTCAGATGGCGGAATGGAAATAGCCGAGTGTCCGCAATATGTCAATACAAAACTCAATCTCCTCTCGTGAGGATACCCGAGGTCATCCGAAACACGCCCGGGAACTCACGACCATCGAATCGATCAAAATCTGTACCGCAGCCTTCAAGATCAAACACCCGAACGAGATGGTAGATATACCCTTCGCACCATCTTCCTAGCCTCGAGGTAGGAAATAAACCTACCCTCGGCGATACCGTGCTCCTCCCACTCAACAACCGGCCTCCTCAGAAATCGGAACTGCATTACTTTCTCTCTGCGGTCTACATTGGCGTAGCAAGAAGCTAGCCAATCCATCCCCATAATCACGTCAAGTCAATCATCTCCAACTCTATCAAGTCGGCTAGGTCCGACGATCAGAATGGTCACAGACAAGCTCTATATACCCGCCGAGCTACCACCGAATCACCCATCGCGTAGCTACCTCGAAAGCGGTCTATGGACTCGTGCTCTATCCCTATCCTACTAGCAACAAGGGAGATATATAGACAGAGTAGAACCCGATCTATCAAAGCATACACATCAAACCAGAACCGATAAGGTACTGTGGACGACATCGGTGAGGCCTCCGATCCCGCTTACCGGACAAAGCATATACGCGGTTCGAGGACCGCTAGAATCGGGACTCGCGCCACGACCTGCGCCACCTGATCCATGTGTACCTTGCCCTCCGGCGAGTAATCGCTTGGGACGAAGAAGCGCAATGCACTCGTAGGCCGAGCCCTACCACCAGCCGCCGGCCGACAAACTTCGCAGTGACCTGCCGCCACAAGTATAGCAAGCTCCCGAGTACGCCTCCTGAATGGTATTCGCCACAACGCACACCGAGCGACTCAACGTTAGCACTCGCTACCGAAACTAAGTCCCGGGCCCCGACCGCCCGACCGCCTGGCCGGCTAAAATGAGGTAGAGCGCTCATACCGGGCCGTGGTGCAACCGACTTCACGATGCCGCCACCCCGAGGACCACCAAAAGAACCGGCCGCTTGGCCTTCTTCTCGCCGATATCGCTTACCCGCGGCCTCTACGCCTCACAACCCAAACATGAGCTGCATACGGGTTATGTCCATGCTCGGGCAAGGACACACCCGCACAAGACTCGGCCATGTAATCATCTAGCCCATGACATAGCGATGCACTCGCCCTCCATCTCTCGCTACCATGTGGGGACATATCGAGCCAAAGAATCAAACTCGACATCAGACTTCTCACTGCAAGGCCCTCCCCTGTCTCAAAGAACAAGAATCTATCACCGTGCCCTCCTCATCTGCGGAGGCAAGAAGTGTGTGAGAAAAGCCTCAAAACTCATCCCATACTGGAGGTGCATGCTCTCCCGGAAAGCTCCTATGAATCAAACTAATCGATCACGGTATCACGCACCGACGCGAACCGAATGTCACACTCGCCTCAAGCCACGATCACCCGATAATCCTCTGCGGTGACGGATGAACTCTCGCGGATCATCTTCCGCCGACCAGAAACTCAAGGGCTACAACTCAAGAAATCTCGTAGCCTCAAACTATTCGCCTCGGGTGCACTACGGTGCGATCGAGCCGAGCCGAACTGCCGTGATCCAAATTTCTCCTCGACGCCACAACTTTAGCCAATAGTCAAGCATCTCTCAGTACCTAACCTCCGCCCAGCCGTGGGACAGTGGGCGCTGGTACTGTGGTCTCTTTGGGGCCAAGGCGTCATAGAACTCGCTGCCTCGTATAGATGGCCTCGAGCCCTCAGAACTCGGGTGTCTCGCTAGCGCCTCCTCCGCCTTGCCCTTCTGGGCCCGGTTGCCTTACGTGGAGGCATAATCACATAGAAAGGAATTCGTTAGAGGGTCCAACCTATAACACATTCTAAAGCACGATCTCGTAATGAGAAGAATGGAAACCAATCCTAAATATCCTATAGCCTCACGATTATTGGTGTGCACAACACACCGATAATCAAGACTTACTAGATACGGCTCAGACACTTTCCGAGGATTAATCGCTTCGATACCACTTTTGTCACGACTGCCCGGTTCGTGGATCGTGCTCATCGGCACCTAAGTAGTCATACATCGAGTAACCGGAATATAAAACAAGACAGAAATGCTTTATAAAATAAGACACGCTTTATCTCGATGAAAAGCTTGCCTTTCGCATAATATAAACAACTCAAGTTTTGCGATACATCCCAACCGCATAATAGTACTACAGACCTCTAAGGAAGTAAACAACTATGGCGGACAGGCCCGCCATACCCTCGATCTGCAAAACTATCTACAATACGGAGATCATACCCAAAAGTAGAGCCTCCTAGAAGATGGAGCTCACGACACCAACGCAAAGATCCTAAGGATGTGGATCTAGCACTGCCGCCTTACCGCTGCAGATGAACGCAGCCCCGGGGAGGTCAAGATAACAGTACCAAGTATGTGAAACTATAAAGTACTTAAAATGAAATCAAAGTATTTAAAACCTTTTCACAAATACACCGTTCAATTGCACATAGTGCCACATCACAAACAACAACAAGAATAGGAAAAGCAGAATAGTCTATTCTAGGCCGCGAATGATCGGCAAGGCCAATCGCCCATAGTATCATTCTGCGTGCCTAGTCGTGGACTTCCGCACTCGCATAGGTCCCACATGCGCACCGCATGAGATATTTCTCGCATCGGGGCAGCCAACCCCAGATCCGCCTAGGCTCCCGCACTCGCATAGCCTCAAAAGACCGCATAGTCTCAGCAGACCGCATAGTGAGTCCTCGCGTCGTGCTAAACGCCCGAATGATCAATCCCGAGCATACCGCTGCTCGCATAGTCTCACGCATCAGAAAGCCGTATAGACCCGCATCGCGGGCAAGCCTCGTATAATAAATCGAGGGTAGGTGATACAATAACAAGACAATGGACTTACGGTTAGCAACGTAAGCACGCAAGAATGACCCCTTACACGGATTACAAGACACTAACACAGTAAGCGTCATAACATGTCTACTTATCAAACAATCTTACTACACTTAATGTAAATCAATACAAGGCTTTTATAAACAAAACAAGTAAACAGCCTTTTATCTTCTTAAGTCATATACCTAACTTCCCATAAAGCCGATAACTCTTACGCTTTTGTTTTAAAACCAAATATTTATCTTCCGTTAAAAATGATTCAAAGATTCTTTTGAAATGTTTTCGATTCTTTGTTATTCAGGCTAAGCGTGAGGCATTCTGTAAGTATTATTCAGCTTAAGCCGAGGCATTGCCGTAAGTATTATTCAAAGCTTAAGTCAAAGACATTGCCGTAGTTATTATTTAGGTAACACGTGACGCGTCACCGTACTATATATTATAAAATATCATGCTTTAGGAAGAATCACATACCTTCTCAAATGAAAACCACCGCCAAGTTGAATATGTCGCGCAGAGTCACCATAATAGTCACGATATCTATCAAAGATCGCCTGAGGTCATTCTAAACAGGGTTCATAATTCTACGGAAAGTCGGCAGCACAACCCTACCCTGAGCTATGTAAGTTCATCAGAAAACAAATTCCTATGTGAGTACATTCAATTATTCTTCTTTAAACCCTTCTATCGTGATAACAGTTCAATTCTATTCTGTGATATACTTCTAAGTATCTAATACTTATTCTAATACTACAACAGAAGTATTCTCTAATTCAAAAGAGGTTAGGATTAGTTACCTCGGTAAGCCCAATAATATCCTAGATAAAGTCGCGCTGAGCAAGGTTTAGCTCCTAAGTTGTGCGCTCCAGAGCTCCAAGAAACCTTAGAAGTTCTTCACAACTTCTACTAAGGACTAAGGGATTTGGGCTAGGTATTTTGGGCATTATAACGGTACTAGAAGACAACTTTTCTACCAAGGGAGGGGTAGATTTCGGCAGCTAGGGGTAGGCCTCTGCCAAGCTTCTCGAGGGAAGGGGGTGTTGGACGAATTGCTAACAAAGGGAGAGGAAGGATTTTTAGACTTGAAAGCTTTTGTGGATGAAGAACTCTTCATCTCAAGAGGGTATTTATAGCTCAAGCCTTGGCCAACCAATGGCCAAGATGAAGACAAGTGCAAGGCAAGTGTAGGGTGAGGATTTAGGCAAGTGTCCTTGGCCAACTTGCACACAAAATATCCTACCAACTCCAAGACAAAAGAAGCCAACCCAATCGGCCCTATTGCCGTGTCAAGTCCACCAATTGGAGGGTGACAAGTGTCGCCCTCCCGTTGGTCCAAAATGTTTCGTCTCTCGGAAAAATCCGCAAAAATACTAAATGACATAGTCGGAATTTTCCCTACGAAAGCTGTGGAAACGTTTCGTCGGAAAACGATTCTTCTAGTGTGTTGTGCACAAATAAAACGTCCAAGGCTAACTTTAAAGCCAAACTTTTTGTACGTATTCCCTTACGTACATACTCTGGAAATACGGGGTATAACAATTTCATCCCGTACAAAGATTTGACAAGTCGACAGACTTTCTTCTCTTGCCCTGGAACCACATACCCCTCGTGTTGTTACATATAAATTTCTTATTCCACTTTCAGACTGTTGGTTTTCCAACTATTGGCTTTCTAACTTCAGAGTCAATGTTTCTGTAGTCAGATTCATTGTTTCTGTTTCATCTGAACCTTCCAGGACCAAAATGTAACCATTTTTTGACCAAATGGAAGTTCAGGAAGAAGTCCAATAGTCCATCAAACCAACTCTTCGGCTAGAAAGGTTGTCTCAATATCCATGTCATGCAATACTGCAGTGGCCCTGGATGTTAAGCTATGCACAAGGGAGCATGTGTCCAAGTAGTCGACCATTACACAAGTATGGTTCTATCTGATGGAATCTATTTCTCTCTCTGTAGCTTCTTTCCAAAGCGGTGCTTCTGGAGTTGATAATTCTTTGTTAATTGTTCATGGTTATTCACAACCATACAAGCTAGAAGGCCTAGAATACGTCTTTGTCCCCTCTTTGCTTAGGCTCGGTTCAACATCTAAAATCCCTGAGTTCTGTAGATTTGGAACATTAAGTTCTAGATAGTCAGCAACTTCCGAGTCTTATAGATCTGGAACGTCTAGTTTTAGACAGTCAGGCACTCGTGTGTTCATGTTAACCTCGAGCAATTATTTCCTTTCCCTTATCAAGGAAGGTTAACTTCGAATAATTCAATATTCGTTGACACCAAGAGGCGATAAGCACTACTGTTATTTGCAGATCCAGTAGATATACAATCTACAGTCTTAGGTCCAATCTTGACCTATTTCGATATTCCAATCTCTACCAAGCCACCACACATAACAACATTTGTAGGTGAGATCCTTTCCATATTTCACATAGAGGGTTATATTTATCCTTATGAAGAGTTCTGTTGAGAATCCTATTAGCGGTAAGGATCGCGTTGCCCCACATATTGTGGGCGTACACATTTGCGCTTGGAAAGCA
Source organism: Przewalskia tangutica (assembly GCA_029844215.1). Classification (NCBI taxonomy): domain Eukaryota; kingdom Viridiplantae; phylum Streptophyta; class Magnoliopsida; order Solanales; family Solanaceae; genus Przewalskia; species Przewalskia tangutica. Next base: position 18,279,532 of record CM056718.1, read on the forward strand.
TCGTTAGACTGAGGCGAGTAAGGAGTAGTCGCTTGATGAAGAATGCTTCACATTCTCCCCTTCTATCACTACGAATTCCTCAATCCATAGGCTTAGTTGATTTTCAACTTCTGCTTTGTAGCGCTTATCCGCTTTAACAACTTTATCTTTGCTTTTCAAAAAACAAAGGATGTAATGTGTTGTATCATCGTCAATGACAATCACAAAGTACTTGTCTCCCCCTCTATTTTGTACAAGCTTCAAACACCCATATATGAGTGATTGCGTTCTAGAGGAGCGGTGTTTCTTTCGCTATTCCTTTGACATAATGGAAAGGTGATTTTGCCTTTTCACCCACCTCACATTCATTTTGAGGATTTATGTTGACAGAAGGCAACAATCTTAACTTAGTTAGCTTTTGAATGACTTTCAATTTAACGTGTCTTAATCTATGATGACATAGATGCAGAGATTACAAATATATCATTCATTTGGCTATAGACATAATGTACCATTCTTAGTTATTACAGACCTATTGGACTAGTCTCAAACCATCTTGATCAACATCGTCCCTGAAACCAAGTTTGGGAAACGTATCACCTCATTTTAGAGTGATCCCATTCCCGGAAGTCCTTTTGAGAACAAACACTTCAACCACTTCTACTTTAGAGGTGGCGTTGCTTCACATGAATAACCTTTTGCCCGTGGTTAAGTCATAACCGAATCATAGGTGATCTAGATACTCTAGCCCACTTCAGTTGCTTTGGCAAACTGAGTGTCCAATTTCTTTTCTGCCTTTATTTCGGCCTACAGATCATTTAAGATCTGGAAACTCTGGCCCACTCCAATCACCCGTAGGCTTTGTATGACTGAGTGTCCAATACCATCCTGTCCAATGAAGGATCTTCTGTTGGAATCAGTGACAGGTTTGTCTTTAGTCATCTTCCCTTGTGATTGGTGCCCAGGGAAATCTCTGGCGCTTACTTAGGATTTTCCATAATTCCAATTTATTACAACCTAAGACCATATCTTTTAAGCTATTGTTTACAATAGTCCAATCGTTAATCGAGAAAGTATGTGAGATTAAACTTCTGATTTTAAAGCTTAAGGAATATAATTTTTCTGAAAACCTTTTCATATCCCTAGCCTTAGCTTACTCATTTTAATCAGACATCATTTAATCTCATTATTGACAAAGAAGAAATTTAACTTAGCCTAATTTTGGATTCTGGCCCACGTCAGTCACTTTGTTGGACTGCGTGTCCAATTCCTCCTTACCATAATTCTGATCTTTTGTCTGGGACAAATGTAGACCTTCTGCTGCAAGATAGAACCACATCTTCAGCCCTCTTCTCTTATCCCAATTGACATCATCAACCTTTCGTGGACGCTTGTTTCCACCACTCTCGGGAGCGGTGACACCATCACATCCTTGATCCTTATCCATACTAGCATGACTATCAGCAGTATCTTGAAGCTCAGCATCAGAGACAGAGATCCCACCTTTGACAGAAACAGATTTATAACTATCGTCAAAGAGGGAGCCAAAACTAGGACCAGATTTGGAAGAAAGGTTGTTGACAGAGACAATGTTTGAACTATTAACAGAACTGTCAACAAAACTGTTTTCAAGAAGAAAACCACAACCATATTTGGGACCATAACTGCTGGCAAACATCTTTCGAGCATTAATACAAATCTTGTCTTAAGATTGTTGGAAAATGATGTACGTATGGAAATAGTATACAATTATTATAAGTGCTTCGAAAGGATAAACTATAAGGATTATAATAGCAACAAACTTGTAGCCAACAAGAATTGTGGCAACACCAAGCTTTTGAGATCTTGATCTTCGTTCTTGAATGCGTCTTGAGTCTCTGTGCCAATTGTCGAACGCTGTTTGAACCTTGATAACCTTAAATCAAGAGACAATAAACCTACTTTGTTACAATTGTGTTGATTCGAGTGTTAGCATTATGTCCTTAAGATAAGATTTTCCCGTATATATCCTTTTACATTAATGGGCAATAGTCTGCCAAGATAAAACAACAACTAACAAATGAGCAAAGAAAACTCAAGTGTTCCTAGAGAAGAACATTGAGTGTTTGAAGTATGCTAGAGAGGAAGAAGTTCAGAAATTTCTGATTATTGCAAGTACACGTGATTAACAATTGAGCCAAAGGCCTCAATTTATAGTAGTGTAAGAGTTGCATCTTCAAGTGCCCATGTAGTTTCCATTTAAATGCCATGTAATTTCCATTTAATCCACCAAGCAATGCAGCCAAATAATGGATGATTTATGGAGGAAAACTGACATCTTAATGCCCCAAAATGTCTCCACAATCAACCAAACTTTTGGACTTCTGTCGCACAGACACTGCCTCGGAAGCGTCGTGGCGCTGCGCAATTAGCGTCCCGGCTACAGTAAGAAACTAGCGCCGCAAATCAGCCATTGAGGCGCCGCAGCCCTGGTGGTGGTGGCGCCTCCGCGGTGGTGCTGCGGCCCTTCTCGGCTCCGCGGCCCTTTTCCGACCCGTTTCAATCTTTACACTATGCACACTTCTTCCTTCATTTACCAACGTGGAACACTCGTTCATTTGGTAACGACCGTCCATCATTCTATGTCTCAAACATTTAATTTACGTACCAACATCTCTTGCACTAATAAAATTTACGATACTTGGCACTACGAGTGCACGTGTGTGAAAATGATGTTTCAGACGTGCGAGACCCCAATTGTTCAAGTCATAAATAACGGGATAAACTTAATTCCACATTAGTAAATTTCCAATAAATTTCTCTTTGGAATAGGCTACCTATTGGTAGGGTTAATATTAATAAAGGTGTGAGTTACATAGCTAACAACGTTGGGATTGGAGGTATTGTAAGAGACCATTGTGCTAACATGGTCATGGCCTTTTTTGTAGGCCAAGTATATGTTGTAGTTGATAGGCAGAACGTGTGGTAGAGCCTAATTAGCTTAGGATTAGCATTTAAATATTGACATAGCTTAAAATCAGTATATTACTAAGATTCAGATTGTAGAGTCCAATTACAATCTAAATAATGAAGGTGTGATTAGATAATGAAGTCATTGTCTTACGAGAGGTAAGAAGAGAAACATAAAGAGTTGTATTCTTACACTCAGGATGTATTCGGTAGGGAGGAAAATAGTTTTCAAATAAAATATTTTTTTAGGAAAATGAGTTCTTGGAAAATAAGTGAATTTCTACTTATTTTTTCATGTTTGTTTGGTTAGTAAAAAATAAGTGAATTCCTTACTTATTTTCTCATGTTCGAATGGTTAATAAAAAATATCTTTGAGAAAATACTCACCCAAACCTCATACATCCCACCACTCACCACATGCACCCACCGTCAACCACCCACCCCACACACCACCCAACCAAATCTCACCTCACCACCCTTGAATGCACTTCTTCTTCACTCACCCCTACCCAACACCACCACACACAACCCTACTCCATACCACCTTTCCACCTAACCCCCCACCCAATCCTATCTCAATTTTTTATTTCATTGCGTTACTTAATTTTATTAAAATGGAAAAAAAATCTTACCCCCGCTTGCCCCCGCCCCCTCCACACACCTAACAACAACACACACCGAATAAAACTTATGAACTAGAAAATTCAGGAGGGGTAGGGGCGCGGACACTTTGAGGTGTCAAAGGGCGATCACAAGTGGTGTAGAAATAAAAAAATTAGAACTCTTTTTAAAAATGGAGAAAGGAGGAGGAGTGGGAGGGGCTAATCACAAAACAAAACTTTTAAAAATAAATAAAATATTTCGAGGTGGGGAGGCTTGGGTGTAGAAAACCAAAAACCGAAATTTAAAACTTTTTTAGGGAGGGGTGTATGGGGGGTGGAGTGTTGTAGAAAAAGATTATACTTTTTAAAAAAAAAAAATTGGGGGTAGGGGTAGGGGGTTCACAACTGGGGTGGGAGGGTGGAGTCGTGAGAAATTAAAAAAAAAAAAAATCTTTTTAGGATAGCAGTGTTAAGGGAGGGGGTGCATACGATGGTTGGGATGTGAGTTGAGTGGTAGTAGCGTAGTTGATTGAATGTCTGTTTTCTCTATTTTCATCAGCGAAGTCATTTTCCTCCCTTTTTAAAAACTTATTTACCTAAAAAATAGTTTCCACAATTTTTGACAGAACATGAGCCAAATACACTCTCAATATTGTTCTTTTGTATAAATAAAATTATGCCCAAATGAGCCTTTTATTAATGAGAAAAATCAAAACAAACATAGTCCACGATTTTGGCCCAATTGTAAAATAAAAAATGAAATAAAAATAAAAATAAAGAAAATGAAAAGACAACATTTGTTGTCTTCATTTTGTGACATAAACTTTCGCTTGTTTCACTCTCTATCTCTAGAAATTGTCGATTCAAGTTGTGAAAATGTTATCCAGCTCTGCACCACAGTGCTTCACGCAGAGTATCCTCATCGTGTGTGGCGAGAACTGACACAAGCTCAAACCCTGTAACGCCCTGTCCGCTTCGCTCGGGAGCCACACACCTTGGCCACAAGTGTGGTTTAACCTACCGACGTGGTTTGCGCTATCATACAACCGCACTCTCACAAGACTGAAGAACAATGGCCACGTGGTTCCTTCACAACAAAAAAAAAAAACTTGTGAAAATGTTGAATTCAGCTGCATTTTGGTGTTTTCCATTTGAGGTGAAGCTTATTCGCACTGTGTAATGAATATTTGAGCTCCATCGCCTTTATTATTTGTTCTCGATGCACTATAAGTATTCTTTTGTTCATCTCTGGTCCCTATGTCCTCATTTCTGTACTCATCTGTTGTTTTCTCTTGTTGCATATACCAAATCCAGTGAAATGAGACCTCTTTTTGAGTTGATGATGATCTGGGTTGGTATCCATGTTGTTCGCTTCTTGTAGGTAAGAAATCATCCCCTGTAACCATGAAAATTTAATCTTACTGTCTTTATTTGCATTGTTGTTGCTTGTGTCCTGTTGTGGTTTATTAACATGCTTGAACTCTTATGTATGGTATCTGAGATTTATCACTATTCAATATCTTCCTTAAATCTACCTCCATGTCCTTGAATTGATCATAATGGATTGTACCACCCTCGTCCAAGGCCAAATTAGCTAAAGAATCAACTAATTTGTTTCATTCCCTTAAGATATGAGTGTATAGAACATGTTTCCCTTCAATTGTACTCCTCCAATAATATTCTCTATATCAATTGTGAATTAGTTTGGATAATGATCTTGTCAAAATGTCTACTTGTACATTATTTAACAACTTCTAGAATTGCCACAGTCTCAATTTCTGTATTTGTAACCTAGCCTATCTCCCCTGCCTGAGCATGTAGTAGATTACCCTCATCATTCCTAGAACAAAAATCATATGCTCCTCTTTCAAGGTTGCCTCTTGATGCTTCATCTATGTTGCACAAAATCCAACCCTCAGGGGGAGGATGCCATATCACTTTTTGAATTTCACCCTTGGTAATACCCCTTCATCGGATGTATCAACTCTCTCCAGCTATTAGGTATGTGCTGCATTTTTGGATTCCTAATTTTTACCATCATCGGAATAGGAGCATATATCTGATAAATATATCTTTCAATAGACTTCTTTTTCCCATGTTTATATGCATTTCTCCTATGCCATAGCTCCCATACAACTATAGTATGTATAGCTTAAAATAGTTGTTTCAACCTATCATTGACAGGTTATTTGCGCCATTTAACTATAATCTTATGTAATTGTAATCCTTCAATGTTAATACCTACAAAAGACGAAAAGTAGGACCATGTACTGTTAGCATAAACAGACTTAGCAAATAAGTGTTGGCTTGTCTCCTTCCTGGGACTTGAACAACACCAACACCTAGATGCTAAGTTAATATTCATCATTTTCAGCACCTCGTCCAATGGTAATTTAAACTTCCAACACCTCCGCATAAAGAAAGATATCTTAAAAGGTAACCCCTTAATCCACATATACCTGTATAGTTCATTTTCCTGACCTCTCAGCCTCAGATACTCCCAAGCAGATTTTACTGTGAACTCCCCTCCATTGCTTAGAACCCACCAAGGTGAATCCATCTCTTTGTCATTACTAGGAGGTTTAACAGTATGTACTATATGTTGAAAAATGTCACTTGCTAGTATTCCTTCCAACTTATTGATATCCCAACTCCCATTCACCACCAGTTCCTTTACATTTTGAATAATGTCATCGTAATAATCCTGCTGAGAAACAAAGTATAGATCACCCAAACCTGTCCAATTGTCATACCAAAAGAGTGAATTACCCATTTTGGTCTGCCACCATATATGTTGTTCTATAATGTCTCTAGCTTGAAGCATCTTCTTCCAATTCTGAGACCCATACTTTCACTGAACAATAACTGATTTATTCTTTTTACGTTACTTATTACTCATGAAAGTACTCCAAAACGATGGGGCTATTCTAAAATTCCACCAAATTTTACAATATAAAGCCATACAAACATCATGTAAGGATCTAAAACCAAGCCCCCCTTCCTTCTCTGATACACATAAATGTGTCCAAGAAGCCTAATGTCTGCTTTTTCCCTCTATTGAATTGCTCCAAAAATATGAGCAAACATTCTATGCATCTGTCTAATCACATAGTCGGGTGAATTTAGGGCTGATAAAAGATGTATGGGCATTCCTTGAAGTACATATTTGATCAGTACTTCCCTACCCCCAAGGGAAAGTATTTTACTTTTGTAAGATTGCAATATATTCATGATCCTCATCAAATTAGGATTGTAGTAGTCCTTCTTCCTTCTGCTATAGAAAATTGGGCATCCCAAGTATGTAAAAGGAAATTCCTTTCTTCCTATTCCAGTAGTTACTTCAACAGTAATATTTATATCTCATAGCACATTATGATGCAATTATACATCACTCTTTTCTTTATTCACCTTCTGTCCAGATGTCTCCTCATATTTTTAAGTACCTTCGTTACTAGCTTCAAGGACATGAATGTCTGCTGAAGAAAAAATGATCATATCATCTACGTATGCAAGATGATTCACCTTAGGGCTCCACTTAGGCAGACCAAATTCCTTAAACTATGATACCTGGTGCAACTAATTCAAATTTCTACATAAAACATCTACATCCAAGATAAATAAAGTAGGTGACAGTGAATCTCCCTGTTTCACACCTCTAGAAGATTGAAAGATTCCATGTTATTACCCATTTACCAGAACTGAATACCAATTGTTACTAATGATTCTAAAAATCATATCAATCAATCCTTCCCCAAATCCCATTTTCCTTAGTACGTTAGTAAAAAACAACCAAGATACCTATCACATACCTTTGTCATATCCATCTTCATAATCATATTTTTTGTCTTTGTCCTTAGGATAATATCTGTCACTATCTCTTGAGTTAATAGAATATTCTCCACAATGTATCTTCATTTCACAAAATCAACTTGATTTAAGGAAATCAAGTCATTCAGCACCCCATCCAGTTTGTCATGAATCAATCTTGAGAAAATATTATTCACAAAATTACTCAAATTGATTGGTCTCATATCTTAAAAGGTGTTGATCATATCCTTTTTTGGGAATAAGACCAAATTAGTATGGGTTATGAATTTAGGCGTATGATGCTCCAACATGATGCTAGGGGAGGATGTCACAGAAAAAAACTCTCATCATATTAGTGACATCCTCCCCTATGATGCTCCAACATGACTGATAAAACTGTCCAGTACTTTCACCATTTAAACTGAACACAGACTTTCTCACTTCTTCTTGTGTTGGCATCTCAATGAACATGTTTTGTTCAGCTGAGATCATTTTTGTACATGGTCTAGAATTTCAAATTTACTAGGATTTGTCTCCTTAGTAAATTGATCTTTAAAAAATATAATTGCCTCTGCTGCTATGTCCCGTTCTTCTTCTAATCACAAATCATGTTGATTCTGCTGCTATGTCCCATTGGGAGTGAAGTTGACAACTAGCTTGAGGATCATCCATCGAGCAAAATTTCAATTTTCAACCTCGATTACAAGTCGATGTTACGTCGGCGTTTGGTACCTTCGTTCCTTATTTAAATTATTATTGTTACTTTATTTTAGTTATCACCATTAATTTCAGTATCTTTAATTATTTATTTTCATAATTAAAATGGAAGGATTAAGAGGTATGTTTAAGGGTAAAAGTATTTCTTCTAGTAGGAGTAACAAGGGAAGGGGTACTTCTAGTCATCTTATTCCTAGGCAAGATGATTTGTTTGATTACACTCATGTAGATGAAACTGATTTTTTTAATGATATATCATTAGATGATGAGATATATTTTGCAACTGAACCAGACTTTAATTTAGAAGATAATCTGGATGTCACACCCACTAATCTAGATGACACACCCACTAGTGCACCTCAAACAGAAACTGAAACGCCTCTTATTTCCCCTAGTATGAGAGGAGGTCCAACACAATGAAAATTAAAAGCAATTGCATGAGATTTTTTTTATAGGGACAAAGAGAATCAAGTAGTTAGATGTCAAATTTGTAAAAATGTTTATAAATTTAAAATAGGAAAAGGTCAGGGTGGCACGGGAGGTTTATTGATACATGTACACAACTTTCACAAAGCTAGGTGGGATGAATACGAGGCTACAAAATCGGGTGCGTCAATGCGCTCTCAGTCAGGACAAGGTTCACATAGTGTTCCGGACCAAGTACAGGGTCAAATTAACCCGATACCGGGGAAATTTTAGGCCCTAAATACGATAAACATAGAGATATGAAAGTAATAACAAAATTAGTTGCGGTGGAGGGTTTGAAGTAGGTACATGACTTTAAAAAAGTAGTCATTTCAAGTAACAAAATTATAATAAGATGAAATCCAAATAGCCACGTGCTACTTTTATTAATTATGGAAGCAAAAAGTACATATTAGTAGGCACACGATGTTAGGTCACACCCTTGTCAAAAAAAGGTGTAGCATATTAGCTCCATCACTAGAAAATAATTGGTGGATAGAAGAAAGGATCTAAATATTAAAGGTATAAAGATTGGGGACCGCTAAAAAAACCGTGGTATTTGCAGTCACATCACTGCAAATACCACGGTTTTTTGCAGTGATGTGACAAATTTAAAAAAAAAAAAAAAAATTAAAAAAAAAAAACGGCGTAATTTATTTCCCTTTTTTTTTTTTTTTTTTTATGATTTCGTTTTTTTTAAAATTATATTATCTAAGATAATATTAATTTAGTATATTAAATAATAAGACGGAAAAACAATAACTATTATAATCAATGATAATTAGTAATATAAAAAATCTCTTAAATATTGGAAACCATTTTTTATCACTTTCTCACTTACTCTTTTTTTTTATTAAATTAAAAAATAACAAAATAAAATAAAATTGCACTAAACTTATTGTATTCAATAAAAAAAAAAATTACATTTCAACGTATCAAAAAAAATACAAATATACATCACGAGTCACTAACTAAATTTATTTGACCGTAATTTCCTACATTTGCGTTAATAGCTTCTAAATTTTTAAAATGAAGCATCTTCAGATATAAGATATTTCCCAAGCATAAGCATTTGGAAACCGATTCTTTCCATCGAGGATGAGTAGGTGGAATTGGTGATCCATCATGCAAAATGACCTATAAACACGATAAAAATATTTTAGGAAATTAAAACAAATTAACAATGAAAAGTATAGTAGATGCAAAACAATTACCCGAACAAAATGACAATTGTTCACGAAACCAATGCCAACGATTTCACGATCCTCGTGCCTTGGGTTCGCATCGCAATGGAAATAACGCTGCACCCACGTGGTGAAATATAAACTACAACAACATTAAATTTTGATGCGATCAAAACCCCATATCCGTACGGTCATCCAACGACTCATTGGTACGCTTCCAATATTGCACATTAAGTGCCTGTTCATATTCTTTGAAATTTTTCTCGCCAAATATTTCAAGATATAGCTTATGCCAAGTCATGAGCTCTCATATAGTTCATGCCTTATCCAAAAATAATTTTTCTCACCACACTCGTGTGTGACCATATACCACCCGAAACCGCAATTTCCGTCACGTGCAACATCGATTATATTTTTAATAAAAGGAATAACATATTTGGAAATTCATTGATGTAATCGGTGAACTGGTTCACCGAGCACTATCGTAAATAATATTGAGGTTTTCGGATGAAGGATCGTGCACATGAAATGAAAGCCATGACAATCCGCTTTTAACAACATCAACTTTATCAAAGTACGAAGAATCGACACGCCGATTGAATGTCTCGGGCGCCAATAGGAACAAAGTTTTTGGATTAAAGTAGGATGAGTTGCTCACGTGAATTGAACTCCTTAGAGCATTATAAACACCGATTCGACGTGTTCGAAATATGAACGCTCGTTTAATTGATTTCGCAACCTTAGAATGTTGACGCCCTTTTGTTTTGACCTTTCCATCGGGCGCCGCATTGTTGTAGTGTCCGGATAAGCTAACTCCCGCATTTCTGTGGAGGTCAATTTTACCAGAGACATTACACATGTCAAAGCGTCTTTGAACGGCCTCCAGGTCCTGAATAAATGAGTATGATTCATTTCTATCTTCTGTGCATAATTTCATTGTTAATCTTTTCCAATGGGTATGCATGGATGATAAAGGAATCGCATAACCCTTGTAAACATACTGCAAGTCGGTGCACAAGGTAACCCAGATGAGCTCAAAACACACCACAAAGTTCTTCTACTAGGCCAACCTCATTCACTCTTTCTAACTCCTCGTTGATGCGATGAAGGGCGTTTTTTGACACATAACCAATCAATTTTTTGAACAGAGGTGATTTATTGATCTGATGCTCCACTTTCATCTTACTTATTTCGAAAGATCTACGAATTTCACTGTGCTGAAGTGTGATTAAGTTATGAATAGTTGCCCAACAATAAACAAAATCACCTCTTGACTTAAGCATCGATTTCAATGTGCTATGAGCACCTTCGGCCCTATATATGCATCTAAACAATTAGTAGTTGATATTGTACAAAATATTATATAAATAAATAAATCATAATTTCATAACAACTACAAAGGAAGTGCAGAATTTCATAATCACACATACCGCTTGACGCTCGCTGTCGGTTACAGAATTTATTTGTCCAAGCAGACAAATTGTTCTTTGTAGGGAATCCATTGCTTTGAAACATATTTGATCATGTATGGATATTCACGACATACCCCCAGAAAGCATTTCCAATTTTTTGTGTATTCGTCAACGTTCAAAGAGTTCATTACTATTCCCCAACAACGTATCATCGAACATTGCAAATCCACATCCTTGACGTTAATCTTTATTTTTGCTTCGACGTTTCTTGAGATATGCCACCGACACAACAAGTGTTTTGCTGATGGGAACACGACCTTCACTAGCTTTCTGACTTTATCATTGTCGCATAATTACACGTGGATGTTCGTATTTCTAATCAATGATTTTAACATCTTCAATGCCCAAATATAATTGTCAACCCGCCTCGCTCTATAAGTGCATGAGCCACGGAAAACGTGAATTCCGTTGATGTGATCCCGACAATCTCAAGTAGTGGGAATCCATATTCATTTGTTTTATAAGTGGTATCAAAAATCAACACATACGGAAATGTGTTTAGCAAATGAATTGATTCTGGATGTGCCCAAAAAAGTTCTTTGATAACTTGCGTTTCAGCATCTACTCTATGACATTCCACATAATTGTTTTCTGATATTAACCTCAGCAATTGTTGCATTTCAGTTCTACCTTCTCGGTTATTGCATCGGTTTTTTTGAATATCATTATATATTTGACGTAAGCAAGTTACGTTTTCACTATTTTGTTTCTTTAACGCCACTAATATATTCTTTGGGAGTGCACCACTTTGTGTCATATTGGCCAACAAATTATACTCTTCGGCACTTAAACGACCCACAAGTGAATGTCCGTGTAAGCTATCGGTCTGGGGGTGATTGTGAAATCCACACTTTATCTTAACCACCCATCTACCTTGTTTTGTCTCATATAATCCCTGAATTTTGAATGGACAATCACATTTTTTGGTTCCTGTCCCTTTTCGTTTTAACTCTTCAGCAATATCTTTTGAATTCTTCGGTTGCTGATATTTTCCACCCCTTTCACACATCAATGTTACATTACCCTTTCGTCCGAACAAATGCTTATCAGATCTTCGTATCACGAGAACAAACTCATTTTTCTGAGCAATTGCTCTTGCCCAAAAAATAAACGCTTCGCGAGTATCAAAAACCTAAGATTTTGCACAAAATATATATAAATAAATCATGATTATACGACAACTACAAATAAAACTACAAATAAAGCTTCATTGTGGCTCAATTCATTCTTTTTATTTATGTTTTAAAAAATGAAAAAAAATATATTAATACAAAGGTATTTTGATATTAATAGTACATAATATATAATTATTCTATTTTTAATAATATAGGGGTAATTTTAAGTTAATATATTAATAAAAAGAAAATACTATTTCTATCAAATTTCTTGAAAACCAACTAATACTTACCACTCAATATATATATATATATATATATTACACTAACTTATCGTGGTTATATGATGAATGAAAATATAAAATAAAACTATAATTAAGTAAAAAGGTTTTTAGATATCATGTTTTTACATATTTGATATAAATGTTGAATATAAAAAAACAAATTAATAATTCTTTAACTAGTTAATTCGAGCAAAAAATTTAAAAAGTCAGATTTTAGGAATAAGAGCCCTATTTGTTAAAGGAATCTTATTTCTAAAACTCAAAGATCAAACTTTTATTTAAAAATAAAGAAGTATCATTTTTGCAAATCATTCTTCTTTTTTTAATGCTCTTTTTATCTCAAATTAACAGTTAGTTTATATTTAAAAAATAAAAGACTAATCTACTTTTATTAAATATGTGTAATTAATTAAACTATACCTTATATTATTATTTTCGTAATGAGCATAAAAAATAGTTAAAAACAATATAATTTCATATATTTTTATCGGTAATATTTATAAAAATAATTGGGGTAATATTTGTGTATATTATATTTTCCAATAAATTATATATATATATAAAAAAAAATGAAAATTATTTTTTTATGATTTAACAAGTTCTTTTAATATAAATTAGAAATAAAAAGAATCAACACAATATAATATGAGATGAAGAATTTTATTTTGAGAATATATATAGAGAAAATGCATAAACTGTAGTCGATTTAGCTATCCCCGAAAATAAAATGTATAGAGAAAAAACCTGTTCAGCAATGAAATAACTTGAATAATCAACATTTTCATCACACGATTGAGCATTTGAACAATCAATATTTTCATGGTATGACCGAAATTTGAAAATGCATACTCGTGACATTTAAAAGAAAACAAATTAGCAAATATTTTAATATAATTACTATAATGAATTAATTATATAGTTGACATTATTTTATACCGAATTTACAGGCTCGTTCAAATTGAAATTGCCAACAATTGAATCAGGCTCATTTAAATTATCTTCCCCATAACTTGAATGAAGAGGTTGATTGAGATCAAACTCGAAAAAATTTGAATACATATTATCATGATTCCATTCCATTTTGTTGAGAATGTGATGTGAATATGAGATTATTTTGAGAATGTGAAGGAAAGGTAAATTTGATGAAATAATTATGGGTTAGTATATGATGAGTGTGAGATGATATATATAGGAAGAGAAAAATTTGAAAAATTTGAAAAAATTCAATATTTTTTGAATTTCAAATTTCTGACGCGACGACACGGCGAGGATAGGGTAGGGATAGGGCGGGGTAGAGGCGGCGTAGGGGGTGGGATGGGACGTTTTTTTCACTTTTTTTTTTTTTTTTTGGCGATGTTAAGGTCAAACTATTTTAGTGTGACTTTTTTTCTTTTTCCTTGTAAATATGTAAAGTTGTGTTGGAAGAGTAATTCAAATTTGTATTTTCAATCGTTGATGCACTTGTTTTTAACTACTATTTCTTCCGTCTCGAAATAGTTTATGAAAGTCAAATTATATGATTTTTAATTAATATTTTGAGATATTTTATTATCATATTAATGAAGGAAAGGTAATTTTGATGAGATAATTATGGGTTAGTATATGATGAGTGTGAGATGATATATATAGAAAGAGAAAAATTTGAAAAAAAAGAAAAAATTCAATATTTTTTGAATTTCAAATTTCACGTGACGGGACACGGGCGAGGATAGGGGTAGGGATAGAGGCGGTAGAGGCGGCGTAGGCGAGGATGGGACGTTTTTTTCAGTTTTTTTTTTTTTTTTTGGCAGTTACGTTAAGGTCAAACTATTTTAGTGTGACTTTTTTTTTTTTTCCTTTGTAAATATGTAAAGTTGTGTTGGAAGAGTAATTCAAATTTGTATTTTCAATCGTTGATGCACTTGTTTTTAACTACTATTTCTTCCGTCTCGAAATAGTTTATGAAAGTCAAATTATATGATTTTTAATTAATATTTTGAGATATTTTATTATCATATTAATGAAGGAAAGGTAATTTTGATGAGATAATTATGGGTTAGTATATGATGAGTGTGAGATGATATATATAGGAAGAGAAAAATTTGAAAAAAAAGAAAAAATTCAATATTTTTTGAATTTCAAATTTCTGACGCGACGGGACACGGGCAGGGATAGGGGTATGGATAGGGGGCAGGGGTAGGCCAGGTGTAGGGGGGCAGGGGATGAGACGTTTTTTTTCAACTTTTTTTTTTTTTTTTAAAAAAAAAAAAAAAAATTGTCACATCACTGTTTGGGGTATTTGCAGTGATGTGACTGCAAATACCCCGGTGCAAATAACAATCCCCTAAAGATTTTGCTTTTGCAATTTTGTCAACGTTTAAAGGAAAAGCATTTGTTTTTTACTGTGTACAATCACATTGGCGACTTTTCCGACTTTTCCTATATCATAGTATCAGCTTTTTGACTCAAGTTAAGTGGAACCATCATTTAGAATATGTTTAATATAGATAATGAAATTAGAACTCAAGTAGGAAGAATTATCCTTCTTGAGAAAACCATTATTTTACTAAGTAGGATGGATAATATACATAATGACTTTTGAAGAAGAGTTGCCCAATTATTATTTGGGAAGGGGGGGGGGGGGGGGTAAAAACTTTCAGCAAACAAAAATGAAAAAACTCAACATTCTAAAATTTAAATTTTTTCCTAAACAAAATGTTCAAATGTTTGGTGGAGAAGAAAGGGGAGGTGGCAAAAGAATGTAGCAAAATACGATACTTGGTGTGAATTATAGAATCTCGTGAACCATCGAGTCTTTGAATGCAAGTTGCGTCCGAAGCCATTTGGCTGGGGTACATCTGCCTGGACCATCACGCATATAAAAAATGTTATACTGTGAAAAGAAAAGGTGGCGGCAATATTGAAAGTAGGATGAATAATCCTTCTTGAAAAAATCTTCATTTTATCGTTGAATAGGATGATCTATAATATACCGTTGTAACACCTCCCCGTCCCTCACACCCCCTCCAATTGACTTAAAAACAAGTACTACAAGAAAAAGAACCTAATTGCAAAGACATGAGGGAGTTCTCATATGGTAAGCACCCTCCACCTCCAACTCGAAGGTTGTGAGTTTGAGTCACCAAGCGAGCTCCGGAAGGGGTAAAAACAAAACTAACTGCAAAAGTATTTTTGCTTCATGAGTTCAAGTGACGACAATAATAAGCATTGTGACGACAATAATAAGCAATGTTTCTCAAATAAAGAGGTACAAAATTCTACATAAATTTCATAGTAATTACCAGTAAGAAGCAAAAAGATGTGTTTAGTAGTATATAATTTCAATATGCTATAAGAATCTTTAGATAAGATGGACACTCAAATCTTTATAACATGGCTATTAATTGGATGTCTCGTTCAAGTCTCAACCCCAATGGAGAATCTTTCTATCTTTCGATGACAAGATTGATTACAAAGGAGGATTAAGAGCAATAACCTATTAAGCTACACAAGTATCGGGGTACTTTCGTCCACGATTCAAACATATGTTTATTCAACTATAGCATATTCACAATCTCCCCTTTCGGATTTCGATTAGAACTCATATAAGTGATGATAACTAGTGATCAATTAATTATCAAGCAATCAAAACAATTATTGAATAAACCTCAACAATAATAAGAAGAAACCAAAACATGCATTAATTCATAAGAACGAGGTTCAAGCGATTCGACATGGAAAACCCTAAATTAAGTTGGTTCCTAGCCATATACATGCTAAGAACTAAAATAATATCCAACATATACTAGATAGAAATAAAGTAAAAAACAAGAAAATTACTCAAAACTGAGTCTCCAATCTTGAAGTAATGCTATGATGAATGATAAGGCGTGCCCCCCCAAAACTGACCTAAAAGGCCCTATTTATATCCCCAAAAACGTGTCAAACCTTTTCCTCTTTGGTTTTGGCCCAGTCCTATTCGGATTTGTCAAATTTTTCGCGTCGGCGCTACGGCCCTGCAACCGGCGCCGTGGCGCCGAAACTTCTGCGGCTGGTCTGCGTCTTGGGCGTCGTGGCTCCGCCGGTCCTGGTTGGTTGGTGCCACGGCGCCGCCCTGTTCTGCGCCCGGTTTGCCAACTTTTCAGCTCTTTGTGCTCTGGACCCTCTGTTTCTGCCTTCTTTTCGCTCCTTTTCACCGATGTGCCACTTTAAACCACTGTGACTCAAAAGAAAGAAAATATATCCTAACATGACACAAATTTATACAAAAAGAAGCAAAAGACTAACTAAAAATGACTCAAAAGGTGTATATAAAATACACCGATCAAACACCCCCAAACTTAACCTTTGCTCGCCCTCGAGTAAAGATCAAAAAGATAAGAATAAGGACACGAAGAAAGGAAAATAGACTGACTCAAAGACACTGATCACTTTGTTGCACAATAGTTACTTAGAAACGCATGAAGGTTAGTAGAATAATATGCAGGAACATATAACATGAATTTTTAGCATTCTAAACACTCAAGTCAGATATTTCACAAATTCCATTCAATCATGCTCAATGGATGTAAAAATATCTAACTATGCATGTCAATTTCAAAATCCTATGACATGTTTACTTTCTATTCTCCACTAATCATGGATACACATATTAGAGATCTTCAGGGCTTTTCAGGGTTGTAATGTAGGCTTAGGCAGGGGTAGGTGAAAATAGCCATTTAGGCTCAACTTACGTACCATAAGCTCTTCTTGCTTTCAATTCTTCCCTTTTCTTTAGATTCTCTTTTTAATTTCATATCTATCTCTCCCCTCTTTTGTTTTGAGAGAATAAGGTGCATGATAAATAGTAGGCACCCCAAAACTTAGGCTTTTGCCTATTTATTATTTTTCATTGGGGTGCAACAAAATTGTTCACTCTCTTTTGTCTCTTTTTCAACACTTTATATTCCAACAATCTCAATTTTTCTTTACTTATGGCACAAGTATGGAATTATAGGGTGTCAAAGAAAGATCTTATTTTTAGGTTCAACGGGGCTGACTAGGGGTACAATTTTAATGTCAGGGATAGACAAAGAATGGTAAGAAAGGGCTAACAAAGAAATGTCTGAGTCATCTCCCTAATATGTATATCCTAACTATTTCTCCTCAAATAGCAAGCAAGCAGACACATAGGTTTAATCACTAGCAATGCATAAATCAAGCAAGATACCTCAAATAGTTTGATTTCATGAATTCTTGGCATATCTAACCTAAGTGTTCAGATGGTTGATTCTAATTCCATTACATTATTCCACTTTACTTCACTAGGTGTTTCAAGTAACTACAACATGCATGATCATATAAAAAAAACTTAGACTCAAATAAACATAGAAATAACAACAAAAAGACTCAAAAACACATCAAATATAAACTAAGAACTCCCCCCAAACTTAAATCACACATTGTCCCTAATGTGTGCAAGACTCAAAAATAAAAGGAAGACGGGACAACTTACAGACTTGTGATTTAAAATGGTGGCGGCGGATAATGCATGCTCCGGGCAGCTATTTTTCAAAAATCCCTTCACGGCGCCACGATCCTGAGATTGGCGCCGTGGTGCCCAAACTTCCGTAAGTTTCTGGACTTCCGGCGTCGTGGCGCTCTGATATTGGCGCCGTGGCGCCCAATTTCCTGTGCCTATCTGGAATTTCAGCGCCATGGCCCTCTGCTGTGCGCCGTGGCGCCGGGCTGGTTTTTCTCCCCTCTCACGTTTTTCCTCCTCCACTTTTTAGCCATGTACCTGTCATCACAACATGCAAACAATACCTTCCGTGAGACTGTTCTAACTAAAACTAAATTGCATAAATTTAAAAACCTTGGGTTGCCTCCCAAGTAGCGCTGTCTTTAACGTTTTGTAGCCGGACGCAGGTTCCTTATCGAGAAGCTTGGGCTAATTTAACCCCACAGCCTACCCATTTCATAATCATCTTTCTTTTCCGCCTTCTATTTTTCTTTTTCTTCTTTTTCTCAAGATGAGGGTTAGAATTACATACCGCAGACCGTGATCGCTCACCTTGGTTTTGGCCCTTTCTGGCTCAGCTGATGAACTCACTGCTGACTGCACAACACTTGCTTATGACTGGCGGTTCGACGGTGTGGTTAAACACCTTGAACACCATCTCCTCATCCTCAACTCTGAGTTTCAGCTCGCCCTTTTTCACATCTATCAAGGCTCTTCCAGTGGCCAAGAATGGTCTTCCCAAGATGATAGGGATTTCATCATCTTCCTCCATGTCAAGGATGAGTAAGTCTGCTGGGAAGAAGAACTTCCCCACTTTGACGAGCACATCTTCAATGATGCCTAAAGGATGCACCACTGATCTGTCCGCTAGCTGCAGATTCACCGTAGTTGGCTTGATCACTCCCAAACCTAGCTTCTTGAACACGGATAGGGGCAATAAGTTTATGCTAGCCCCTAGATCACATAGTGCCCTGTTACAAGTTACATTCCCTATCGTGCAAGGTAGGGTGAAACTCTCCGGATCTTTCAACTTTGGGGGCAGCTTCTTCTGCAATATGGCACTACACTCCTCAGTTAGTGTTATGGTCTCATACTCCACTAGCTTCCTCTTCTTCCCAAGGATATCCTTCATAAATTTGAAGTAGGTAGGCATTTGCTCCAATGCCTCAATGAAGGGGATGTTAATGTGCAACTTTTTAAACACCTCCAAGAACTTGGAGAATTGCTTATCAACTGCTTTCCTCTGCAATCTCTGAGGGTAAGGGATCTTCTACGCACTTCTCATCGAACTAGTGGAGCCTTCTCTAAGATAGGGCGGTCATCAGTAACCCCCTCCTTCTCTGTATCAACCATCTGCTCAACTCTCTGTTCTACCACATGTTGGGTTGTGGGCTGTTCCAACTGCTTCCCACTTATCAACTGTATCGCTGACATCGCTTCTCTGCAGGATTCATCTCTCAGACATTAGGAAGAGTGCCCTGCGGCTTGTTATTTGCCATATTTGACAGTTGTCCCACCTGAGTTTCCAAGTTCCTTATAGAAGACCTTGTCTGCCGTGAACCAGGTTTGTGTCGTAAGTGTCAGCAATTTGCCGCAATTCGCCCGCTTTCGCGAGCGGTGTCTTGAATCGCTGGAAAGATGAGGCCTGGTTAAATGTTTGCTGATTCTGGTATTGGCTTCTGAACTGGTTATGTTGCCCTTGATCACCCCTCCATGAAAAGTTAGGGTGATTCCTCCACCCTGGATTGTAAGTATTTGAATAGGGGTTGTTCTGGGGCCTTTGGTAATTCCCCACTGCCTGACATTCTGCTTGCTCAATAGGGATGTTGTTGGGGTCTACTGATGGACACCTATCAAAAGTATAAGGACCCCCACACATCTCACAATTCATTGGCGTCTGAACTGCATTCACTGACACTGTGTTCTGCTAAAGTTGCTTGGTCAAGAGAGCAACATGTGCATTCAACGTTGTAATGACATCGATCTCATGAACGCCTATCGCTCTCCTTCCACTTACCCCTCTATCATCTGACACATGGTTATTAGTGGTCATGTCCTCTAGCAAATCATGGGCCTCATGTGCTGTCTTCTTCATGAAGGTTCCACCTGCAGCTGCATCAATGATGGTTCTTGTTGTCTCACTTAGCTCATTATAGAAGATATGGACCAAATTCCACAGTTCAATGCCATGATGCAGACACTTTCTCTGCATATCTTTAAATCTCTCCCAAGCCTCATAAAGTGACTCCCCATCAGTCTGGTAGAAATTGTTCAGCTCTCCTTTCAACTTGGCTGCTTTGGGCGGTGGAAAGAACTTTGCCAGGAACTTGCCAGATCCTGCCATGTAAATATAGAATCCGTAGGCAGGGAATTCAACCAAACTTTTGCTCTTTCCCTGAGTGAGAATGGGAAAAGCCTCAACCGGATGACGTCGTCAGTAACGCCATTATATTTGAACGTGACACACAGCTCCAAGAAATTTGGTATGTGCATATGAGGGTCTTCAGATGACAACCCTCCAAATTGAACTGTATTTTGCACCATGCTCAGGATCACAGGCTTTATCTCGAAATTGTTTGCTCCTATTGCTGGGAGCCTTATGCATGTTTGTGCTCCATTCACTCTTGGTAGCACATAATCTCCCAAACTCCTCTCAGCTTGGACCTGGACCCTTTCCTCTACGTCATTCTGCAACCCCGGGGGCATTCCTTGGTTGGGTTGATGTTCACCCATCTCTTCATTCATCACATTATTATTCTGTCTATCCCCCATGGCTATCAATCTGATAATCTGCCTGTTTCGCCTGTTTTGTTTGCAAGTCTTTTCGATCTCAGGGTTGAAGGGAACAAGTGTGTCTGCCCCTCTTTTTTTCCGCATAAACTAGAGTCCTGACATAGATCAAAATCAACAAACGGATCACGACGCACGGTTCCAAAATAAAATAACATAAAAGAAAAATAAAAACCAAATTAGAAATTAAGAATAGAAAGATTGATATTGAACTACGCCAATCCCCGGCAACGGCGCCAAAAACTTGATGTGCGATTTATACACACGCTAAACGTAAGTGCACGTATCGTTACAAGTAATATAGTCTAGAAGACCGAGTTATCGTCCTCAGGGATTAGTGCTCAATTACCAACTGTTATTCTATGGTATCTATTTGGTGATCGATGAGTTGATGATTTGTTTATATCTATGTTTATAGACGCTAACTAAATTACTTTACT
Source organism: Przewalskia tangutica (assembly GCA_029844215.1). NCBI lineage: Eukaryota > Viridiplantae > Streptophyta > Magnoliopsida > Solanales > Solanaceae > Przewalskia > Przewalskia tangutica. The sequence continues at coordinate 18,300,815 of CM056718.1, forward strand.
TTACTTAAGATATGGTAGAAATAGGGCTTCCAAATCTCCTCAACTATCCGCTCGCTTTTAATCGTTAATGCAACAATTAAGGTTTTTCTTCTATGTTGAGATAGCAGGTTAACTAAGCCGTTTTATACTCCTGTTAAGGTAATATAAAGTTATAAACACTCAACCCCAATGGAGAACCCTTCTATCTTTCGATGACAAGATTGACTACAAATGAGGATTAAGAGCAATAACTTATTAAGCTACACAAGTATCGGGGTATTTTCGTTCACGATTTAAACCTATGTTTATTCAACTATATCATATTCACAATCTCCCCTTTCGGATTTCGATTAGAACTCATATAAGTGATGATAACTAGTGATCAATTAATTATCAATCAATCAAAACAATTATTGAATAAACTTCAACAATAATAAGAAGAAACCAAAACATGCATTAATTCATAAGAACGAGGTTCAAGCGATTCAACATGGAAAACCCTAAATTAAGTTAGTTCCTAACCATAGACATGCTAAGAACTAAAATAATATTCAACATATACTAGAAAGAAATAAAGTAAAGAACAAGAAAATTACTCAAAACTGAGTCTCCAATCTTGAAGTAATGCTATGATGAATGATAATGTCACGACCCGACCCCGGGCCCGCGACTGGTGCCCTACCTGGGCACCCTTGTAGGTATTCATCAGAAAAAATCAGCGGAACATACATGAAACTCATAACGTACATTAACAGGAAATAAACAACAGGCTAGCCGATAAGGCTACTTCCCTGGACATATATATATACATAGCCAAAAGCAGTTACATCCTTCTTCTTCACAAACCGACCCACAAGATATGACTACAGACCTCTAAGAATTTTTGACATAACCATTGTGACGGGACAGGGCCCCGCCATATCCCTGAATATACATAATCTACATCAACGGAGATCCGTACCAAAAGATAAGCCTCCGGAGTGAATGGAGCTTCTTTCCAAAAACTGAACAGAGATCCTAAGAACGAGGATCACCAACCTGGGTACCTAATACCTGTGGGCATGAGCGGCCCGGAAGTCGGTCTGCAACAGTGCAGAATATGGAACGGAAATAAGCTACAATAAGCAAATCATAATTTTATAAAAGAATGACAGTGGCAAGTATAAAAATTTAGTACCAGATCCTACCGTGCCATTTTAACTCATGAAATCAATCGTACAATAGTCGTTCTTTTCCTTCTTTCAATAAGAATTAACCTCATATTCTTACATACATACTTAAGAATTTGATCAAGTTTTTCTACATAACTTACATATCTTACATAACATAATCCGGCCCTTTATGGAGGGACTTCTCATTTTGGAGCTTGCTTTGATTATCCATACGTGGTAATGTAACCCGGCCCATTTGCGGGACACGGTGTATTGATGAATCATGTGACATAACCCGGCCCACCTGTGGGGCTCGGTGTACTGATAAAATATGTAGCATAACCCGGCCCGCCTGTGAGGCTCGGTGTACTGATGGAATATGTAGCATAACCCGACCCGCCTGTGGGGCTCGGTGTACTGATAGAATATGTAGCATAACCCGACCCGCCTGTGGGGCTCGGTGTACTGATAGAATATGTAGCATAACCCGGCCCGCCTGTGGGGCTCGGTGTACTGATGGAATATGTAGCATAACCCGGCCCGCCTGTGGGGCTCGGTATACTGATGGAATATGTAGCATAACCCGGCCCGCCTGTGGGGCTCGGTGTACTGATATAATATGTAGCATAACCCGGCCCGCCTGTGGGGCTCGGTGTACTGATGAAATATATATCATAACCCGGCCCGCCTGTGGGGCTCGGTGTATTGATGGAATATGTAGCATAACCCGGCCCGCCTGTGGGGCTCGGTGTACTGATAGAATATGTAGCATAACCCGGCCCGCCTGTGGGGCTCGGTGTAAAATGACGTAACCCGGCCCATCTTGGGGCGCGGTGTAATATGGCGTAACCCGGCCTATATGTAGGCTCGGTGTATCTCATAACATAACCCGGCCCGTTTGCGGGACCCGGTGTATTGCTCCTTACATAACGTAACCCGACCCGTTTGCTGGACACGGTGTATTGTATTCATAACATTTTAAACCATCTTTTCTTACTTTTTCTTAAGTTGTTATAACAACTTCCCATAAAGCTATTATAACAACCTTTCATTTTGGAGAACTTAAGGCACTTTCATTTCTTACAACATTAGGGGAAACTAAACCCAAAAGTACTACGTACATGCATACTTATAAAAGAATCATGTCACACCTTCTCTTTTAAATCAATAAATTTCTTCTTTTTAAAACTCAAGTTACATACTCTTTTGAAATCAATCTTCTTAACTTTTGAAATAAATCAAGAAGCCATACTTTTTTAAATCAAGTCATTTCCACTTATAAAATCAAGACTTATAGTCTTAAAACCTTGTATCATATACTCTTTAAAATCATGTCGCTTATACATATAAAATCATGTCATCTATACTTTAAAAATCAAGTCCCATAACTTGAAAAATAAAGTTTCATATACTTTCAAAACCAAGTAACTTATTCTCTTTAAAATCATATAACTCTCACTTATAAAATCAAGTCCCTTTTCACATATAAATTCAAGTCATTTTCAAATATAAAATCAACTTACTTACTTCAAATAAATCAAGGCACATAACTTTAAATCAAACCTCATAACTTCCTAACCATTCTTACCAACATCTTCCATAAGACTTGGTAAAGACTTAGGATAATTTAGACATACCTTTAACATAGAATCAACAATATGAATACTTCTTAGCTTCTAAGAGTAGAATGAATCATAAAATAATATCACATGTATATTTCATACGTAGAATCATGCCAAAATAAGGAAGAGGTTCACATACCTCGCGACGACTAACGATACGTAGCAATATGCTCCAAAGTACTTCAACCTTGTTAGCTATTGTCACGCCCTTTTCCGACCGCGACTTTATGAATAAACTCCTGCTTAGAAAAAGTGTTACGAAATAAATAAAAGAGCTAAAAGGGTGCTAAAATGTAAAATGGTTGCTAGAATGCTAAAGGGTTCGCGGGAGTCGCCACCTAATTATTCGGGTGAATTAGGACACCTAAATGTCAACTTAGGTTAAAGTCAACATTAACTCCATTTTTATGGTCTGCTAAACTTAATGAGATTCTGGGCAAGGGTTCTTTATTAATCTAGAGGGAAGGGGTTATACACCCTCTAAGATCCGCTAACTTGCGGTTGTCCTTTCAAACCTAGGGTTAATTATTTATGTCAAGGAACAATGCATTTTTTTTGAAAATATTTGCAAGCGTTTGTAAAAAGGATGCATTTTGATAGAGATTTACAAGGCTAATGCTATAACAATATATGTAAAGTCTAAAGGTATTTATTATTTATAAAAGATGATGTAAAGTTGATTTATCATAGATGCATGCATTTTATAAAGGATTTAAAAGACTTGTGCTACATGTAAAGTTTAAAAGTGTTCATTTACTTTTATTTATAAATGAATGATGCGAAATTAATTTATAAACTAAGTGTATGCACTTACTTGAAAATTTGATTTATGTGGCATAGTGCAAAAGACGATTATCATTTGGCAAAGTTTTAGTCGTGGCAAGCCTGAAAGAATTAAATTAAAGGGAATACATTTCTAATGTCAAGGTTAAGGGTGAGTCAAAGCTTAAAGGCATTAAGTATCCTATTAATGTAGTATTAAACAATTAATTACAATAAATAAATGGGGCGGGGTAGGAAATAAAAGAAGATGACTCGAAGGATGACGATGTCTTTTCGCCGGTGGTTTTGGAATTCTGATGCGGATAGAGAAATGCACATAGATGCGGGTGTTAATTTGCCACGATGAGTCTCGCCGTGAGACTCTTTGTTGCTCCGGTGCGTTTCATGTAAATAAAGAACAGATAAGGATTAGTATATGTCCCAAGAAATAAACAAACAATTATGTAAACTCAAACATGTATATGATCCAATTTATTAAAAAAAAAGTAGACAAAAACAGAAGACTGGGATAACAAACAATGGGCTGGATCTAAGCCAAGCAGTTGAGGGGAGCCTGGGGCATATTAGGTGCATAAAAAATGAGAATCAGCAAAAGATGATCAAATCCAGTCCAGGACAACATATTAAGAGCGCAATGGAGACCTTTGGACCTAAATCTACCCCTAGGATACTATTCATGCTGCTGCTGGCTCAAATAACACGAGAAAAACACCAACATTTCGAACTTATGCGGACAGAGCAGCAAATGGTACACAACAAAGACCCAAGTAAATAAACTTGCCAAACTTACATATTCGACTCATTTATCCCAACAATGGTAACATCTTAATAATCTATTCTTAACCTATTCTGGAATGTATATCACTGCAGGCCTCCCAGGCTTAAACCACATTCAGGTACAACAAAGTAGGGCATGCGAGAACAAATGCATTGATGCCAACCACACACATATAGCATGTGACTCGATAAGGTGTATTCCTAACAACGCGAAGATTGAACTTATATTTTTTAGATTTCTGAATACGCAAACAAGATGACACACAATAAGGTTAGGAGATCATAAGTCATATAGCGAATTTGACTATCATATCTTATAAATACTAACATCTCACTAAGGTGAACCAATTAAGAAGGGTAGCAAAATAAGACATGATTCTGACTCTAACATAATCGGCAAGCATCCAAAATCTCATTTAGTTAAGACTAGCATCGGACAATGTGTCGACTTAATACACCACAGGTCATACTACCTAAATCTAAGCCATACACTCCACACAATCCCACATTAACACCTCAGTTGAAAGTGTCAATAACAGTTAGCCTTAACTAAGCAGGTTCAGTGATTCGCAAAGCATAGGCAATTGTAAATATTGATTTGACACATACTCAAATAATCGCACAGAGAGACATATTTCACATACTGACATTGAACAACATTAAGATTGAAAGGGTAATGGTTTTACCTTCTCCGGGCAGCGAACCGAGGCAGCGTATCAAGTCGTCGGTCCGCTCGGGTTTTGGCTGGCTAATGCAGTGGAAAAAGGAATGGGTTTGCGCGAGACTGGTTGACTATTGAGATTGTGTTCTTACTCTGAATGGCTCGATTGGACCCTGCTCTACGAATGTGTAAAACGATGGCCCCCTGACCGCTACGCCTCTTGTGCTCTGCTGATGTTCTCGACCGAAGCTCGCTGACCGAGCTCGCGTGCTCTATTCTGGATGTTCTGCTCTAAATTGCTATGTGACTGCTCTCTTCCCTGAGCTCTCTCCTATTGTCCTCTATCGATCTGCCTTTGCATGTACTTATATAGCCATGGTTTGGGTTCCCTATTAGGTAAACCTTAGGGCTGATTTTGGACGAGATTTCGTGCTTGATTCGTGAGTGATTCAGTACTGATCTTGCGTGATTCGAACAGGTTATGATTTGAAGGATTTGGTTTGGTTATGGTAAGAAGAGCTGGCTGGAGTGCGTGGGTAAAGAAAGGTCCCCGGATTCTCCGGCGAGAATCTCGGGGTGTGCTGGTGTTGGTGCGGCGGATCTGCTAGGTTTAGGGTTCGTTAGGTTTTGTGTGAGGGAGAGGATGATGCGTGGGAGGGAAATGAAGTGAAGGTCCGGGCCGGTGAGAGATAAGGAACATTGCTGGCTTTGCGGGTGTTAAGTCGGGCTTCGCCATGGTAGGCGACGAATCGCGGGTTTGGGCTGTGTTAATAGGTGGGCTGGTGATATTAATAAGGGTAGTTAGTTATTAATAGGTATTAGTTTTAGGTATCTAATTAGTTTAGGTAAATTAAATTAACAAATGTGATTAAATTATTTAGGTGTTTTATTAGCCTAATTGTTATAAATGCGGGCGTGCTATTTAATTAGTGCTTGAGTTTGAATTATTATAAAGAATAAAGACGGACGTGCTATTTAATTAATGCTTAATACTTCAGAATGCGGCGCTATTATTTAAAAATCTTATTATTGTGCATTATTATTTAAAATAAGTTATGAAATTGCTTTGCGTATTAATAAATGCGACTATGCTACCTGACACAACGTCATTGCTAAATTATTTATTTTATGTATTTATTAATTATTTAAGAATTGTTACAGGGCTTAAAATTAATAAATGCGGGCGCGAGACTCTAAGTGTTTAATGCTCTACGTAAAATGCGGTGTTATTATTAAATTATTTATCTATGCTTGTATTAATGTTTTATTGCTGCATTTATTATAAAAATTCATAAAAATTATTTTACAAAATTAGTCTAATTTTATAGCTAATGACTGGACGGGAGGGTCAAAATTGGGTGTCAACAGCTGTCCCTCTTTGTATGGAGATGATGGAAGAATCTTCGGACAAAGACGTTGACTCATAGCCAATTTTGTCTCGACCTTCAGAATTAGGATGTTGGGCAATTAGGCAAGGCTGACGTAAAAAAAAAAAAAAATCAAAATCTGTCCCAGTGTCGAGTTATGACGACACTGGGCTACCATGGTCAAAACACCAAGGCGGGCTAACGCGGACTCAATCTTTGTCGATGTCGAGTTATGGCGACAACTGGTGGTGTAAAGAATAAAATAAAATAAACGGGCTTGAACCTGGGGTGTACCGCTATGGCTTATGGTGCTGGGTTCTATGGTGATGTGGAGCGAGTGGACCGACGCTTGAGGCCGCTTCTGCCATTCGTTGGGAAGGTTGGCCCCCCAACAAATTACCCCGGTTCGCTGTAAGAGAAAATCCACGTTGTGCTCCTGCTCCTGCATGCTAAGACTTAAACAAACGGTTAGTGCATAACTGTTAAGGCAAAATGATGATGCATAATTTTAAAAGTAAAGTGACTGTGAGTAGAGAATGTTATCCTGCAAAAATGCGATGCCTGTTGTGTTGATGCGATGCTGCAAACGTTGTGGCTTTCGTCCTTGCACAGACGTGTTGCGATAGTGAATGCGGATATGTCGTCCTTGCTGCAACTGTCCCTGTAGACTAAAGCTCAAGAAAGAGTTAGTGCGTAACTGCTAAGACAGAATAATAAAGCATGAATAAGAAATGAAATTTTGAGAGTACAGAAATCATCCTTGCGTAGATGTGATATGCTGATGATGGCGTCGTTTTTGGGCTTGTTGTGCTGATAGCGTCGCTGCTTGGACGTGTTGCTGCTGGCGTCGTTGCGTAGACGTATTGCTGCTGGCGTCGTTGCGTGGACTTGCTGTGCTGATAACGTCGTTGCCTGGACGTATTGCTGCTGGCGTCGTTGCGTGGACTTGCTGATCACGTCGTTGTCTGGACGTGTTGCTGCTGGCGTCGTTGCGTGGACTTGCTGTGCTGATAACGTCATTGCCTGGACGTATTGCTGCTGGCGTCGTTGCGTGGACTTGCTGTGCTGATAACGTCATTGCCTGGACGTATTGCTGCTGGCGTCGTTGCGTGGACTTGCTGATCACGTCGTTATGCGGGCGTGTTCTTCTTTGGCGTCGTTGCGTGGACTTCTTTGTCTTGATAACGTCATTGCCTGGACGTATTGCTACTGGCGTCGTTGCGTGGACTTGCTGATCACGTCGTTGTCTGGACGTATTGCTGCTGGCGTCGTTGCGTGGACTTGCTGTGCTGATAACGTCGTTGCGTGGACGTGTTCTGCTGGAGTTGGGTGATGGATATTGAGATGTTGTCCTTGCACGGACATGCTAAACGCTGCAACTGACGAATTGCCATGATGCCTTTGCTGTGTGCGATGCGTGGGTTGCCAATTTGACTTTATGCCCGAGTTGATGCGCTAGGTTTTGTTGTGGAACTTTGAACTTTGGCTGCTGATTGTTGATGCCCCTTTCTGCTGCTGCTGCTTTTGCTGCGGACTTTGGATTGTTGTCATCCTCTGCCTTTGCTTTTACATACGCTAATACTGAAGAAACTTTTACCGTATTTTACGCTTGGCTATTGCACTTCTGTTAATATGAAAAGACCTGCGCTCAAAGAAAATTTGTGAGTTTTGGGGGGGGGTCGATTCGTATTTGACTTCGCCGCCTTGTCCCTTGATATCCGCGTGCCTGGCCTGTTTGGACTTGCAATCCCTGTCTGGTTTCCTACATTGTCCCAGTTTTGAAAAGGGTGTCTGGCCTAAAGTGGGTCTCAATGTAGTTGCTTGTATGTTATGTGTATTCTTGTTATTTTCAGAACGAAGGGAAAGTTTCCTAATGGTGTGACCGAAGCCGATTTAGGCCGCCTACGTATCCCCATGAGGGAATCAGGTCATGACGTAGTTCATTACAAGCAAATTTTGGGGTGAAATTAAAATTTCTAAATGTGGGACCGAGGCCGGTGTGGCCGCCTACGTATCCGCCAAGGGAATCAGGTCGAACGTAGTTCATTACAAGCAAAACAAAAGAAAACATTATTAAAGCTTAAATATGAGTTTTAAATTATTCTGCTAAACTAAATTGCTTTTTCTTATCCGGGCTCTAGGCGGACCAAAACAAGGGTGCAAATCCAACCAATACGCCTTCATGCTCTGCATCGTGGATGGCTGGGTCTTCATGCTCTGCTATCAGTATCTCCTTCTTTTGGCTTCTGCGTGGTGCATGCTTGGATAAATGACTGATTCGAGGGCGGAATGGGCATAGGCAGGGGAGTGTATTCCTCATCTAAGGTTATCAGGTGCACATTGACGTGGCCGTGGTTTGGCAAGGGGTTATCATGCACATTTGGGGCAGGATCCTTTAGCTGAATTACCCGCCTGCGATCCGCCTCGATTACGTCCACGAGGAGTGGCAACCCGGTGTCATGTCACGGGCTGGTCGGTAGTGCAGCGCTTGTTCTCATCATACCATCTTGGGATGGGGTCAGGAATCCTTCATGGAATCGGTTGGATTAGGCCTGCAGCTCGCAACCTTTCATATATTTGAGGTATGGGTTCAGCTAGTGGGGTGCGAACTTTGGGTGGTTTTCCTTCAAAATTCTTATTTGGTCTGGGTGCATTGGGTGCTCTATTTTGTTTCTAAGATTTGGCTTTTCTGGACGCAAGGTTCCCGAGCGGACAACTCGAGTGAGAAGGCTACGCGGCCACCAGTTAGACCGGACACTCCACGTATGTTACCAACTCTCCTAAATTTGGGCTTTGAAGAAAGAATTTTGCTGATGCACCCAGCGCACCTCGCATGTAGTGTGTGATTGTGTGAATTTTCCAGAGTGGAAGAAATATGAGCGGAATGCCAGTTTAGGAAAGCGATAAGCAGGTAGCAATTAAAATAAACAAAATATAGCACACAAAATTAAATGCAAAAAATAATGCCAAATAATAACCCTAGGTCTGTTATGGTTAAGAACCTTAAATCCCCAGCGGAGTCGCCATTTCAACTCCTTTATTCCCTTAACCTCATTTATGCCTTATTTGTTTATTGCAAACTATTTTCTAACTTTGTAATTAACAGGGAATCTAGAATAATTATTCTTTGAACATATGAGAGGTGGGAAGGTAATTCATAATTAGAAACGCACTTCTTCTTTATGTGTCTTTTAGGACTGTTAGGCCTGTCTAAATTCTGCAAAAAATAATCTAAATGATTTAACTTGCATCATAAAACCAACATTTTTGCTCTTATTAAAATCCATAACAGATTTCTTCCTAAAACTCTCAAGATCATCTTAAAGCACCTCTTATGTAACATTATACGCAGGTTAAGCAAGATTAATTTAGTCCGTAAATAACTTTTGCATGCACACATAATTAGTCCATAAATAACCTTAGCATCATTCACATTTTGCCCTAGTCTTGTAAGCTTTATCAACATGCATTCTTATAAAACATTTTGAAGCATCTTCTATATTTTCAAAACACGCATTTTAAACATAATAATCACCCTAGGTTTGGCAGGACAACCGCAAGTTAGCGGATCTTAGAGGGTGCCTAACCCCTTCCCTCTAGATTAATAAAGAACCCTTACCCAGAATCTCATTAAATTAGCAGACCATTAAAATGGAGTTAATGTTCACTTTAAACTAGTTAACATTTAGGTGTCCTAATTCACCCAATTAATTAGGTGGCGACTCCGCGAACCCTTAGCACTTTTAAGCACCCTTTAGCATTTTAGCACCCTTTAGCATTTCTAGCCCCCTTTTAATATTTAACACTTTAACATTTAGCACTTTAGCCTTTCTTTTACCTTTTAGCACCCTTTTAACATTTTAGCATCCTTTTTAAGCATTATTATTTATTTTCTAACATTTTATTTAAGCAGGGTTCGCTAGAAAATGTCGCGGTCGAAAAAGGGCGCGACAGAATGGCGACTCCACTGGAGAGCTGGATGGATCTGTTCTTTATTTACATGAAACGCACCGGAGCAACAAAGAGTCTCACGGCGAGACTCATCGTGGCAAATTAACACCCGCATCTATGTGCATTTCTCTATCCGCATCAGAATTCCAAAACCACCGGCGAAAAGACATCGTCATCCTTCGAGTCATCTTCTTTTATTTCCTACCCCGCCCCATTTATTTATTGTAATTAATTGTTTAATACTACATTAATAGGATACTTAATGCCTTTAAGCTTTGACTCGCCCTTAACCTTGACATTAGAAATGTATTCCCTTTAATTTAATTCTTTCAGGCTTGCCACGACTAAAACTTTGCCAAATGATAATCGTCTTTTGCACTATGCCACATAAATCAAATTTTCAAGTAAGTGCATACACTTAGTTTATAAATTAATTTCGCATCATTCATTTATAAATAAAAGTAAATGAACACTTTTAGCCCAGACCTACATTACCCTAGAATATTACCCAGCCGCAGCACACTGCCCTCTCTCTTTAATCAGCCCTCAGCCTCCCTCTTCTATCTAACCCAGCCGTCGCCTCACTCTCTCTCTCGAATCCCTCTTCTCCTTCAAAACCCTATCACTTTCTCCCTTAGCCCTCACTTTCTCCCTCAACCCTAGCCGTCGACCACACTCTCCTCTGCGCAAACCCAGCCGTTGAACCCCTCCCCACTTTCCCCATTCCCGTCGCCTACCGCCGGAGCTCAGTGCTCCGGCGAACCAACAATCCTCACCCGTCGCCCAGATCCGAATCTCAAACACCACCACTAACCCGTCAAACCCACCACTGTCCCACATCACCAGCGAACCTCACCACTGTTCCCGTCGATTGTACCACTGTTAGGGCGGCGTCGCTCCGGCGACTTCGCCGTGGAAGTGACGCCGCTGCTGCCCTCTCGCTGTTGGTAATGTTGAACCTTGTCGGATTTAAACTCCGGCGACGCTACAGTCTGTTTCTTCATTTTCTGTTATGTTGTTGTGTTGTTGGACTGATTTTGTTTAACTGATTTTCTGATTTCTATTGCGTATGGCCGGAATAAAAAAAATCCGGCGACCCTGGTTTCGCATCATTTCGGGTTCGCTGGCTTATTGTTGTTTGTTGGATTGATTTCGTACTGTTATCTGTTGTTGGCGGACTGGTTTGATTTCTTGTTTGGGTAATACGCCGAAGTTTTACTCCGGCGAAGCTTTGTTGTTTTCCGGGCTGATGCTGGACCATTTCGTTGCTATGTTGTTGTTTATTCCACTGTTTCGCCGCCCTTTGTTGTCCACTAATTTTCTAAGAATTGCTTACTATCCGCTGGATTTTGGGCTGGTTTTTGACAACTTGGCTACCGATTCTGCTATGTTGCTACTGATTTGTTGGCTATTTGACTACTGATTTTTAGGCTATGTTTGCTACTGATCCTGGACTGATTTCTGGGTCATATTGTTGCTGTTCACTGATTTTGGCTGATTTCGGGACCAATTTGGAACAATTTGGCCCTTTGATTCATTTTAAACTGATTAAGGACAAATGCTACTGTTTTTCATGATGTTTCGGGCAGATTTTGATGATTTTGCCCCTCTTATTTTATTAAACTAATTTTGAACATGTTGCTACGCTTGTTGGTATTTTACTGGTTTGGACATGATACTACACTTTAGTTGGCCAATGAAAAAGTTATCCGTCGATTTTTGAGGCCTCCACAGTTACAAAGACGGAAAATAAAATAAATGAAGCTTTCTGGGCAAGGATGATTTCTTCCACTTACACCGGATAACCAACATGCGCTGGCAAGGCGAATTCTCGCAGCCGCACTTGTTTAGGTCATTCTACTTTATTTTTACATATATCTGAGCCCTCCGTGTTTAAAACTATTACTGTTTTGGCGCGGATCTGAAAGTTTTATTTATTTTATTATTTTTTAGCAATACTGGCCGATGAAGGAATCTCCGTCTGATTTCCAAGGCCTCCTCTGTGCAAAAGACGGATTTATTTTTGCTTTATTAATTCTTGCTATTACTTTAAAATTATTTATTCTATTACTAACATTTTTACTAAGTGTTTATGCAGGTATCCGGAGATGCATTTCAAAAGAACGTCTCGGAGTTTTATTTTGTGTCGCACTTAATTTTAGTTTTTATTATTTTGTATTGCATTTTATTTTAATTGTAAATTATGAGAAATGCTTAGAATAGGTAGAATAAAAGCCAATACATAATTAACCTAGGTTTGAACGGATAACCGCAAGTTAGCGGATCTTAAAGGATGCCTAACCCCTTCCCTTTAGGATAATAAAGAACCCTGATCCAGAATCTCACGTAGCTTTCGCAGACTTTTAAATAGAGATCATTTATAGCATTTTTATGCTATTTAATAAGTGTTCTAATTCACTATAATAATTAGGTGGCGACTCCTTAAAATACATTCTAGGAATCAACCATACGTAGTACTCCCGTTTCGACTCCGGTTAAAATGGGGTGTTACAGATGGCGACTCCACTGGGGTGCTAAAATGTAAAATGGTTGCTAGAATGCTAAAGGGTTCGCGGGAGTCGCCACCTAATTATTCGGGTGAATTAGGACACCTAAATGTCAACTTAGGTTAAAGTCAACATTAACTCCATTTTTATGGTCTGCTAAACTTAATGAGATTCTGGGCAAGAGTTCTTTATTAATCTAGAGGGAAGGGGTTAGGCACCCTCTAAGATCCGCTAACTTGCGGTTGTCCTTTCAAACCTAGGGTTAATTATTTATGTCAAGGAACAATGCATTTTTTTTGAAAATATTTGCAAGCGTTTGTAAAAAGGATGCATTTTGATAGAGATTTACAAGGCTAATGCTATAACAATATATGTAAAGTCTAAAGGTATTTATTATTTATAAAAGATGATGTAAAGTTGATTTATCATAGATGCATGCATTTTATAAAGGATTTAAAAGACTTGTGCTACATGTAAAGTTTAAAAGTGTTCATTTACTTTTATTTATAAATGAATGATGCGAAATTAATTTATAAACTAAGTGTATGCACTTACTTGAAAATTTGATTTATGTGGCATAGTGCAAAAGACGATTATCATTTGGCAAAGTTTTAGTCGTGGCAAGCCTGAAAGAATTAAATGAAAGGGAATACATTTCTAATGTCAAGGTTAAGGGTGAGTCAAAGCTTAAAGGCATTAAGTATCCTATTAATGTAGTATTAAACAATTAATTACAATAAATAAATGGGGCGGGGTAGGAAATAAAAGAAGATGACTCGAAGGATGACGATGTCTTTTCGCCGGTGGTTTTGGAATTCTGATGCGGATAGAGAAATGCACATAGATGCGGGTGTTAATTTGCCACGATGAGTCTCGCCGTGAGACTCTTTGTTGCTCCGGTGCGTTTCATGTAAATAAAGAACAGATAAGGATTAGTATATGTCCCAAGAAATAAACAAACAATTATGTAAACTCAAACATGTATATGATCCAATTTTATTAAAAAAAAAGTAGACAAAAACAGAAGACTGGGATAACAAACAATGGGCTGGATCTAAGCCAAGCAGTTGAGGAGCACAGGGCATATTAGGTGCATAAAAATGAGAATCGAAAAGATGATCAAATCCATCCAGACAACATATTAAGAGCGCAATGGAGACCTTTGGACCTAAATCTACCCTAGGATACTATTCATGCTGCTGGCTCAAATAACACGAGAAAAACACCAACATTTCGAACTTATGCGGACAGAGCAGCAAATGGTACACAACAAAGACCCAAGTAAATAAACTTGCCAAGCTTACATATTCGACTCATTTATCCCAACAATGGTAACATCTTAATAATCTATTCTTAACCTATTCTGGAATGTATATCACTGCAGGCCTCCCAGGCTTAAACCACATTCAGGTACAACAAAGTAGGGCATGCGAGAACAAATGCATTGATGCCAACCACACACATATAGCATGTGACTCGATAAGGTGTATTCCTAACAACGCGAAGATTGAACTTATATTTTTTAGATTTCTGAATACGCAAACAAGATGACACACAATAAGGTTAGAAGATCATAAGTCATATAGCGAATTTGACTATCATATCTTATAAATACTAACATCTCACTAAGGTGAACCAATTAAGAAGGGTAGCAAAATAAGACATGATTCTGACTCTAACATAATCGGCAAGCATCCAAAATCTCATTTAGTTAAGACTAGCATCGGACAATGTGTCGACTTAATACACCACAGGTCATACTACCTAAATCTAAGCCATACACTCCACACAATCCCACATTAACACCTCAGTTGAAAGTGTCAATAACAGTTAGCCTTAACTAAGCAGGTTCAGTGATTCGCAAAGCATAGGCAATTGTAAATATTGATTTGACACATACTCAAATAATCGCACAGAGAGACATATTTCACATACTGACATTGAACAACATTAAGATTGAAAGGGTAATGGTTTTACCTTCTCCGGCAATAACCGAGGCGTATCAAGTCGTCGGTCATTCGGGTTTTGGTAGCTAATGCGATGGAAAAAGGAATGGGTTTCTTGCGAGACCGTTGACTATTGAGATTGTGTTCTTACTCTGAATGGCTCGATTGGACCCTGCTCTACGAATGTGTAAAACGATGGCCCCACGACCGCTACGCCTCATGTGCTCTGCTGATGTTCTCCCGATCGAGCTCTGCTGATCGAGCTCGTGCTCTGTCTCGATGTTCTGCCCTAAATTGCTATGTGACTGCTCTCTTCCCTGAGCTCTCTCCTATTGTCCTCTATCGATCTGCCTTTGCATGTGCTTATATAGCCATGGTTTGGGTTCCCTATTAGGTAAACCTTAGGGCTGATTTTGGACGAGATTTCGTGCTTGATTCGTGAGTGATTCAGTACTGATCTTGCGTGATTCGAACAGGTTATGATTTGAAGGATTTGGTTTGGTTATGGTAAGAAGAGCTGGCTGGAGTGCGTGGGTAAAGGAAGGTCCCCGGATTCTCCGGCGAGAATCTCGGGGTGTGCTGGTGTTGGTGCGGCGGATCTGCTAGGTTTAGGGTTCGTTAGGTTTTGTGTGAGGGAGAGGATGATGCGTGGGAGGGAAATGAAGTGAAGGTCTGAAGTGGGCTGAGGGAGAGATAAGGAACGCTGGGCTTGCGGGTGTTGGGCTGTGTCGGGCTTGCGGGTGCTGGGCCGGGGCGACGTGTCGCGGGTTTGGGTTGTGTTAATAGGTGGGCTGGTGATATTAATAAGGGTAGTTAGTTATTAATAGGTATTAGTTTTAGGTATCTAATTAGTTTAGGTAAATTAAATTAACAAATGTGATTAAATTATTTAGGTGTTTTATTAGCCTAATTGTTATAAATGCGGGCGTGCTATTTAATTAGTGCTTGAGTTTGAATTATTATAAAGAATAAAGACGGACGTGCTATTTAATTAATGCTTAATACTTCAGAATGCGGCGCTATTATTTAAAAATCTTATTATTGTGCATTATTATTTAAAATAAGTTATGAAATTGCTTTGCGTATTAATAAATGCGACTATGCTACCTGACACGACGTCATTGCTAAATTATTTATTTTATGTATTTATTAATTATTTAAGAATTGTTACAGGGCTTAAAATTAATAAATGCGGGCACGAGACTCTAAGTGCTTAATGCTCTACGTAAAATGCGGTGTTATTATTAAATTATTTATCTATGCTTGTATTAATGTTTTATTGCTGCATTTATTATAAAAATTCATAAAAATTATTTTACAAAATTAGTCTAATTTTATAGCTAATGACTGGACGGGAGGGTCAAAATTGGGTGTCAACAGCTATTCCACCCTTCAAGTAGAATACGCTATTCGTAGTACTTCAACCTATAAGGACCATAATACGTCTATCAACTCCTAGCCTTTTAAGGTAGAATCATACTAAGTGTAAGGTCTCTTATTCTACGGAAATTTGGGCAGCACTTTCTTTGTTTCTACGTACTTTTCTACCTTTTTCAAGGATCGAAATCAACAACCAATACGCCACATTTAAGGCTCAACAATTCAGCTAACCAAAGGGGATTACACGGCTAACAGGACGTGTAAAATTCTGCCCCACAATTAATATAAAACAGTCCATTTATATTGTCCATTTTTAACCAATTTCTAGGGTCATTCTCGGCCACAACCAATTCAATACAACATAAAGCCCTTTTTCAATTCTTTTCAATTCAAGTCGTTATTCTAACATGTTATATAAGTCATAACCAATTGTAACAACTATATTCCCTTTCTTATATAACATGTAACAATTTCAACTAACAATCAAATTGATTAACAACTTCAATGGCTAACATGCCATGTCTCGGATTTAAGCTTCCAAATTCCGTAACACTTATTAATCTTCATTCTTTATCTCACAAACTTATTCATATACTACTAAACATGTAATCTTCAATTATATTAAGGAAACAAAGGCTATTACCTCAATAAGCCCAAATATATTCCAAGACTAAAAGTCGATCCTTAGCAACTTTAGCCCCTCTTCTTTACGTTCCAATCCACTCCAAACAATCCTTAGAAGTTCATAAACAACTTCTCTTCAAATTCCAACTTCAAAGTTGAAGAACACCTTAGGTTTTCATGTTGCGACTAATGTAAAAACGTAATTTTTTCGGGATTTTTGTGTTGAGATATCCTTAGAATACCTTTAGGGACCTTGGGTTTGAATATTGGGATTTATGAAGCAAGATTGAAGATTTTTTCTCTTTTTAGAGAGCTATGGCCGAGAGCCTCACTTCTTGTGCAAAAAGTTCTTGATTTTTTTCTAAGTGTGGAATTTGTCTTGCACTAGTAGAGGATATATACAACAATCAAAGGCTTGGATTAAACCAAATGGATGGCTAGGATTGAGTCAATTATCTCAAGCCACAACTTGTCTATTTGACTTGGTCCATTTCTTTTCATCCAACAAGCCCATGTGGAGGGTGACACGTGTCGCCCTCCCATGGGTCTAAAATATTTCATTTTCCAAAATTTCCATAATTGGTCAAAATATCGAAAACCTTGTGGGCCCCACAAAACGTAAAATTTCCCGAGTGGGCCCCACGTGACCAAATTCGAAAATAAAATTCCATCAGTCTCAAATAACAATTCTGGGAACTCAATTCTTACTAACAAACATTTTTCCTTCCCGAGGTTCGGAAGATTTTCCTTAGAAATAACAACTATTTCTTTCGTTTAAATTTTTAAGTCATGATTCCTTACGTACATTCTCTTTAACATGCCCTGGACTTACGGGGTGTAACAGATAAGGTGTGCCCCCCCAAAACTGACCTAAAAGGCCCTATTTATATCCCAAAAAACGTGTAAAACCTTTTCCTCTTTGGTCTTGGCCCAGTCCTATTCGGATTTGTCAAATTTCCCGCGTCGACGCCACGGCCCTACAACCGGCGCCGTGGCGCCGAAACTTCTGCGGCTGGTCTGCGTCTTGTGCGCCGTGGCTCCGCCGGTCCTGGTTGGTTGGCGCCACGGCGCCTCCCTGTTCTGCGCTCGGTTTGCCAACTTTTCAGCTCTTTGTGCTCTGGACCCTCTGTTTCTGCCTTCTTTTCGCTCCTTTTCACCGATGTACCACTTTAAACCACTGTGACTCAAAAGAAAGAAAATTTATCCTAACACGACACAAATTTATACAAAAAGAAGCAAAAGACTAACTAAAAATGACTCAAAAAGTGTATATAAAATACACCGATCAATGATATCTCCTCCTATGTTCTCCATCAATTTTCCAAAAATACGTCGTCAGCGCCGCGACCCTTATGGGAGGCGCCGCGGCTAATCATCCGATGAAAGCGATACATTCGGTCCGTCGCCAAAGAGCTGCATCTTTGGCGGTCGTCTCGTATCCTGAAAATTCCCAAAATTCACACCATCCAGCCCCAAGTCATGGTTCAATCACTCGCAGTCAACGGGGTATTGTTAAACCAAAAAGACATTTTAATTTAAATTCTAATGTTCTTAAGACTCTCTTACCCCGTAATCCTGTGTGTGCCCTAAATGGCCCTAATTGAAAATTTTCCATGACCGATGAATATAATGCTCTTATTGATAATAAGACATGGGAGTTGGTGCCCCGTCCATTTGGTGTTAATATTATTCGGTCTATGTGGATTTTTGCTCATAAAGAGAATTCTGATGGTTCATTTGCAAGACATAAGACTCGTCTTGTATGTGATGGTAAGACTCAGCAGGTTGGTGTGGATTGTGGTGAGACTTTTAGCCCGGTGGTCAAGCCGACGACTATTCGTATTGTGCTTATCTTGACTCTTTCGAAATCATGGGTCATTCATCAGCTAGATGTGAAAAATGGTTTCCTACATGGTGATCTTCATGAGACAGTGTATATGCTTCAGCCCTTGGGGTTTAGGGATACTAGATATACTAATCATGTCTGTTTATTGAGGAAGTCCTTGTATGGGTTTAAGCAGTCTCCACGGGCATGGTATAAGATGTTTGCTGACTATGTTTCTGTTACACCTCGTAATTTTAAGATGATAATTAGATAACATAATTAAGGAATGAGATCGAATCTTAGATACAAAGTATATTCATATATGCTAATCCGGAAATTTGTATACAAAGATGTAATTCCGGAATAATTTTGGTTACTATAGGTGTGACAATGGAAATTTATAATGATAAGTTATATATATTCCTGTTATGGATTAGTAACGTATTATAAATTATGACGTCAAAAATGTGAGGTCTTATGGAAATTTCAGGATTCTATTAAGTGTGGGAGATTGACTATTTAATTGTGGGATTAATTTAAATGGAGAGGATTATTATAAGTGAGCAAATCGTGGGACTTGTGCCAGCAAGCCAAATATTTTCAGATTACAATACCCATGCTCTCTCTTTTCAAGACCTCTACTCTAAACTATACCCTCACACTTCCACTCTACCCTCTCCAACCAATTTACACCCTCCTCCATAGCTAGTTAAAGATGAAAATCAACTCCCCCATCCTAGATTAAGTTCTTCATTAAGTTCTAGCCATGGAAAGCTCACAAAACAGTGAGTCTCGGCCACTGCTGGACCGATTTTTAGCCTCCAAAATTCAAGATTTGAAGATGATTAACTTGGAAGAGAAACATGTAAGAAAGATGGATTAAACTTATAGATTACATGCATGTCATTTTAGTTGAAGAAAGGGTGAGAATGGTGATGGAAATGGAGCAGTGGTGTCGTGCATTGTGAACTATTTTGGGCTAAGATTAAGGTAAGATTTCTTCCTTCTTATTGTATAAATGGAGTTGCATGATGTTGTAATTAAGGAATGTACTTGTCTTAGGAGAAATTGGAAATACGAGATATGCATGTGACTATTTTGGGTGTTGTAGCCAAATTTGGGGACTGTTTTGAAGAACATTGGGTTCGATTCTTGTTGTTGTTGTTATGGTTATTATCGATACTAATTGCATGTTAAAATGGAAGAATCTTGATACTTTAAAGTTGTTAATTAATTATATGGAAGTATTGAAACATGAATTGGATTCTAAGGGTTAAGAAAAGAGTTGGGTTGTGGATGTTGGCCGAGACTTGTACGTAATTTGGGGACATGTTGTGTTGTATTTTGAAGGGTTGTTTTGTGTGCTGTTTCGTTAAGATTATAATGCTGGAAATTAAGTTATGAACATGTATATATACATTGTGGTAATTACTAATACACGTCTTAAAGAAATTAAAGTGTAGGAAGATGTTACTTTGTATTCTTGTTATTGTTGTAGTTGTTATATTTTATTAATGAAAAGAGGAAGAATGTTTAATGGTAGCATATATGGGATATTTGGTATTGTTGGCTTGGTTGGTAAATTGTGGATGTGCACAGGAACAGAGGAAGTGTTGCCCGAATTTTTATAGAAACGAGAATCTTCTTTCGATATAAAGTATGCTAGTAATCATAGAATTGACGGAGGTATTACCATTATTATAGGTTGAAGTACTAGATGAGACGTATTCCAATATTGAGTTGGTTAGTTCGACTAAAAGGTATGTGAAGGAAAATTAATTCTTTCTTTTGGCATGATTTTTATACAAATGAGTGTACGACGGACGTACATAGTTTCTATGAATCCTAATTTCTACTGATACTTGATATGATAGTTCCGTTGATATTACAGTGAAAGTTCATTCTATTTATTCTACTGAGAGTCAAATGAAGATCTAAATTGCATATGGATGCTCATGATAATCTGCTCGTGCTTAATATGTTTATATCAAGTTCACCGAGTCCCGGGCCGACAATGTTCGTGCGCAGTTTCTTGCATTGATTCACTGAGTCCCTCACTAGAGGGCCGACAATGTTTATATAGATGATGATTCCATGGACAGACATCCATGATGCGGGTAAA
Source organism: Przewalskia tangutica (assembly GCA_029844215.1). Classification (NCBI taxonomy): domain Eukaryota; kingdom Viridiplantae; phylum Streptophyta; class Magnoliopsida; order Solanales; family Solanaceae; genus Przewalskia; species Przewalskia tangutica. The sequence goes on from CM056718.1 coordinate 18,321,510, forward strand.
TATACCCAGGATAGTATATTTCACCGAGTTCCATAATGGATCGGGTACGGTATATGATGATGATGAGCTCACCGAGTTCCAGAATAGGTTGGGATACGTTATATGTATATAGATATGGTGATTATATGGACTGAGTCCCATAATGGCCAGGATACGTTATAAGTGAACAGACATCCATGATTTTGATATGCATCTCATTGTTATAAGGCACAGTTGACTCTCATTTCATAAGGTACAGTTGTAATGATATTCAGATTATTATATTTGTCTCCTGACATCTCTTGGCCAGTTATGATCTTGTTTACATCACTTCATGTTTTACATACTCAGTACATTATTTCGTACTGACCCCCCTTTTCTCGGGGGGCTGCGTTCATGACCGCAGGTACATATATTTAGTTCGGTGATCCTCCGGCTTAGGACTCCTGCTCAGTTGTTTTCCTTGGGAGCTCCATTGTTATGGAGTTGGTCATTTTGGTACAGATTCGCTATTATAGACTTATGCATATTTAGGGGTACGACGGGGCCCTGTCCCGTCATATTTCATTATCGTACTCATTAGAGGTCTGTAGACATTTGTGGGTTGTGTATGCGTGACGCAAGACAGGTGTCGGTTGTTGTTTATCTTGGATACTCCCATGTATAGAGGCAGCCTTGTCGGCATGCCTATGTTGTTATGTCGAATTGATGTGACTCCTCAGGAGATAGGTTCTGTTGATATATAATGTTATGAGTCAGCAGCTTATTGTCACGAGGTTTATATGTTGTTCTCGGTATTAGTCGGATTATATGTGACAGGTTAGTATAAGGGTGTCCAATTAGGGCACCGGGTCGCGGCCCTTCGGGTCGGGCCGTGACAGTTTCGACTATGGGTTTCTCTCACAGCAAGTCTGATAACTCATTATTCATATACCGTCAGGGATCTTCCATGGCTTATATTCTATTATATGTTGATGATATTATCTTGACTGCCTCTTCTGATGCTTTGTAAAAGTCTATTATGACAATGCTCAGTTTGCCATGAAGGACTTGGGCCCACTGAGTTACTTTTTGGTGATTGTTGTAACTCGTCATGCAGGTGGATTGTTCTTGTCACAGAGGAAGTATGCAACAGAGATCATTGAGAGGGATGGGATGTCATCCTGTAAGTCCACTTCTACTCTAGTTGATACTAAACTCAAGTTGGGTGCTGCAACTGGCTCTTCCTATGAGGATCTGACACGCTATCGTAGTCTTGCAGGCGCCCTTCAGTATCTGACGTTCACGCGACCTGATATTACTTATGTCGTACAGCAGATGTGTTTGTTTATGCATGATCCCAGAACTTGCATTTGTATCCTTCGTTTATGCATGATCCCAAAACTTGCATTTGTATCCTTCGTTTATGCATGATCCCAGAACTTGCATTTGTATCATTCTTAGGTACATTCAGGGAACGCTTGATTATGGCTTGCATTTGTATCCTTCGTCGACGTCTACACTTGTCTCTTATACAGATGCTGATTGGGGTGGTTGTCCTGACACCGCATTTGCCCACGCCCGCTATTGCATGTTTTTAGATAATAACTTGGTCTCATGATCTGTCAAGCGTCAATCAACGCTTTCATGTTCAAGTGCAGAGGCCGAGTATCGAGGGGTATCCAATGTGGTTTCTGAGTCATGTTGGTTGCGCAATCTACTTTTGGAGCTTCATTGTCCTATTGAGAAAGCTTTCTTGGTGTATTGTGATAATATAAGTTTCATCTACCTTTCTGGTAATCCAGTTCAGCACCAGTGTACTAAACACATAGAGATGGATATTCACTTTGTTCGAGATAAGGTAGCTAAAGGACAAGTACGCGTCTGTCATGTCCCTTCCAGATATCAAATTGCAGACATCTTTACAACGGTTCTTCCCTCAGTCTTTTTTGAAGATTTTAGAGACAGCCTCAACAGATAAGACCGCCTCGCTATGATCGCTGGGTTTGTTAAACAAGAGTGTCCAAACAAGGCTCAGCCATGCGCCTTGTCCGTGAACAGTGTTCCGGATTTGTATATTTGGTATATATTAGAATTAGTCGTGTATCTTAATTACTATTGTAATATTACCATAATTGTATAGTTAGTCTCCTTATAGAATAGGGTTTTAGATGTAAAGTATGAATATGATTCTCCTATTGTAACTTGTATATGTATGTCTTTCATCAATAAGAATAATCAAGGGATTAATTCTTTCAGAGACGTAGGGAGGTTATCAGAAATGGGCCAATCCCATTATGCAGTCGGGAAGGAGAGACGTAGAGCGGTTATCAGTGGGCCAGGCCCAATAGAGAATTCTAAATGATGCACAAAGGAGATATATCATGCATATATACTTGGTATATTGAATATACCTTCATATATGACTTGTATACCCCTATGTATATTACACACATCCTAAGCAAATATTTGGCATTCATAACTCTAAATAATCAAGAAAGGATACACATGCACACATCATGACAAACTTTCAAGTATCTTAAGGTGTCTTTCAAAAATCAGTGATAAATAAAGCAGGTAAACAAACATGTTAGTTCCCTACAACTCAAGATCAGTAGCACCTATCTAAGAAATGCAGCAGACTTGGGGATCAGATTAATGCAACATGAAGATTAATTATCAAACTATATATAGAACCATATCCCAATCTTATCTCAAGTACGCAAACATTCCTATGTAGATCTTTAAGGTCACACATAACTCAAATAGGTATCCCTATGTTCACAACTTAAATGGAATTATGGGCAATCATCTGAAACACGTCAAGTGGTGCAAAGAGTGTTGATTCATAGCACAAGGACTATCATTATCAAGACTAGTCATATTTAAGGCCAACAAGTATCATATCCATGTTATTCAATATAGTCCTATCATTTGGCATATTCCAAGTCAACCTAAGAAGAGACATGACATGATTCTAGGATGTACATGACTTAGGCAAGGGGCATATACTTAACATAACATGAATCCCATTGACTTAGAATGAGTTGACAAGAAGCAGCAGTCATATATCATGTCAAGTCAGCTCCTATAGAAGCAAAGGGTATACAGAAATGGACCAATACCACATACATGATGGATTCATGGTTCTTGACTATCAATGCACATTCACAACATAATTATGCTAGCATGTTACTTTATTTTAACTTATCTTTAGTCTTAGACCAATTTCATAAGGAGGGCAGTCATGGACATCATATATAAACATCACATGGTTCCTAAGAACCTAGCAGACATGTTTAAACAAACAAATATGACTTTAATAATGCATTTATAGCTTAACCAGTTTCAGTTTTAACATGAATGGTGTACGTACTAGCTAGAAGAGGCCATTTATCACTTTAACAAACTCTTAAGCTATCACTGAGTCATGGTATCAACTTAACAAAGACATGTATCAATTTCAAAGTCATTAGGTGATCCCAATATATAATTCTCTTTGCTAAGTCTTAATTACCTTAGGTTAAATTATGGCTGGCCAATGAAGCGGGGTGGGGTGGTGCAGGTCGGGTCAGGTTCGGTGAGGTCAGGTATGGCGGGTCGGGGTTTGGGCGGGTTTGGCGGTCACGCCTGCCCCGATACCGATGTGTTGGTGTTGGGGTCGGGGTGGGGTCGGGGAGGGGTGGGTTATTTTTTTATTTGTCCTTAAATTAAATAAATAACACACACAAACACAACAAGATAATTTAATAAAAATATCTCAAGACTATTGTTGTGCCTCTTATATTATTCGACAGAAGTATGATTTTTTTTTTGGTAATACAATTTCAAAATTGCAACTTCGTGATATTGAAAGTTGCAAATAAATAACATAGTAAAATTACAATTAAAAGAATTACATTTTAAGAAACACGTTTTCTAGTTTCTTTATAATTTGTTGTGGTTCTTCGGTTGGAATTGGTATTTCTTGATCAAATTGTCCGACGTTGCTTGCACATCCGTCGGATAAGATTTCGTTGTAGTTATAGTCTTATTCTTCTTCGTTGATCTTCGGTTGGTCGCACCTCCTACGCTCCGAACGAATAAAGTGTCTGAATAGAACTGCAATCTCTAATGAGTCTTCTGCCAATGAATGTCTGTGCTCCCCTATTTAAAATCTTCCCGCATAAAAGCGCTTTCAGACGTTGTTGATGACGCTTGACTGTTCAACACATCTCGGGCCATCTTAGATAGTGTTGAAAAATTCTTCTCATTCTCCCTCCAGTATTTTATCAAGTATTCACGTCCCTCTTCATTTTCAATTGATTCGTACGGTACAACACCCTGAAAAACAAAAACATCAAACTCGCTAACTTGGTTAGAAATGGTACCACTAAACATTCTATGTTTAAACATCAAACTCGCTAACTTGGTTAGAAATGGTACCACTAAACATTCTATGTCTGAGGCTTTCAATACTAGCCGCAACATGTCATTTTTGAGGTTGTGTTGAAGAAGAAGATGTCATGGAAGACAGTTGGTTGCTAGCACTTTCTTGTTGGTAATGCGTATATACTTTTTTACATTCACCTTGAATGTTAAATAACACTTCTTCTCTAGTGTTTTCAATAGGTGGTGGGTCATTTGGATTTTTTGGAGGTGAAAATTTATCTATGCAATCACAAATAGTTTCAATAAGTGTTTTACAACCGTCTATTTTAATAGATGAATTTAATACAATACTAATAATATAAATTGGGGAATAGAAATTAAAAAATATCATTTTTAAAAACATTTTTAATAGGTGCCTTATAAATTGGTTTTCCCATATAGTCACTAAGTAATATAAATATTAGAGCTATATAAAATAACATTGATGAAATAGTAGGATAATAAATACCAAAAAATTCTTTAGTAGCTAGATAAAATTTCTCTAAAAATGTATTTAGTTCTAAAATTGAATCTCAATCGGAACCAATAATCATATGAGTAAGATTTCGATTACGGGCGTTAAAAAATTGAGTTACAAGTCTTTTATACTCATAAGCAACACGTAGTTGGTTGTATAAAGAATTTCATCTAGTGCATACTTTTTCGGGAATTTTTATGTAAGATAGTTGACAATCGTGACAATTTTTTTTATATTCTTTGTATTCTATTACTTTTAAAAATAAAGTTTATAGCAAATTGTATTTTTCCAATAATGTCTTCAAAAAGTGATAGACCATCCTTTACAACTAAGTTATAAATATGGCATGCACATTTTATATGAAAATGATCTGGAAAAGATGGAGTTAAAATATTTTTTAATAATCTAACATCACTAACATTAGAAGAAGTGATATCTAATGTAAGAGTCATTATTTTATCAGTTATGCCATAATAATCGTAAACTGAAAAAATATTTTACGAAATAAAAAGACCAGTGTGCCTACTATCAATATATCTATACACTAAAATACGTTTTGCATAGAAAATTTATAGTATATCCAATGACATGTTACATTTAAATAATCATGGTCGTTAGTATTACGGCCTATATCAGACGTAATAGATAATTTGTCAGGAAAATGATATAATGAATAACGTAAATATTGCTGATATTCGTGTGCAAATATAAAAAACGTCTCTCCTAACAGTTGATCTAGGAAAACTGTTATAAACAGGATTGTACATTTCTCTTATATAATGAATAAAACCAGGAGATTCGGGAAATGAAAAAGGCAAACCCTCCACTGCAACTAATTTTGATAATGCTTCCCTATCTTTATTTTTATCGTTTTTAGGGCCTACAATTTCCCCCGTCATAGGGTCAATTTGACACTGTACCTGGTGCGGGACAGTATGTGAACATTGTCTCGACTGAGAGGGGACTGACGCACCCTTCTTTTTTAGTCGTATATGCATCCCACTAACTTTGTGAAAATTATTCAAATGCATAGTTAAACCTCTCGTCCCACTCTGACCTTTTCCTACTTTAAATTTATAAATATTTTTACAAATATGGCATCTAGCAACTTGATTTTCTGCGTCCCTATAAAAAAAAGTCCATCATCTGATGTTAATTTTTGTTGTGGTGGGCCTCGTCTCATACTAGGTGGAATATGAGGTGGTGCAGTTTGAGGTGCATTAGTGGGCGTGTCATCTAGATTAGTGGGTGTGTCGTCTAGATTATCTTCTAAATTGAAGTCTTGTTGAGTTCCAGAAAATAGCTCCTCGTCTAAATCTAATGGTACTTCAGAAAATAATTCAGTATCAACAAAATCGTCAAGTCTAGGAGGAATAGGATGACTAGAAGAAGTACTCTTACCCTTATTATCCCTACTAGAAGAAGCAATACTCTTACCCTTATTACCCCTACTAGAAGAAGCAATACTCTTACCCTTACCCGTAATCATACGTTTAAATCTTTTCATTATAATTATACAAATAAATAATTAAAGATAATAAAATTAAGTAGGCTAATTAAAGTAAAGAAACAATAATAATTTAATGAAGGAACGAATGTAGTCAACGCCGACGTAACGTCGACGTGTAATCAAGAGGTTAAAAATTGAAATTTTGCTCGATGGATGATCCTCAAGCTAGTTGTCAACTTCACTTCCAAATGAATAAATAAAATTGAATATTTAGTAGACAATGTAGAGAGAATGAGATAGATTGGAGATTATTAGAGAGATTGTATGAAGATTTGTGAGAAAAAATGAAGAGAAATGAAGTATTTATAGTTGAAAAAATGGGTTAAAGTGTAAATATAATAACTTAGGGGTTAAAAATAAATATTAAGGGGGTAGGGGATCGGAGTAGAGGGGGGGGGGGGGATTTGGCCGTTGCACAACGACCAAATTGGGCAATTAGTTGTTGTGTCAGGGGTGGGAAGGGTCGGTGTCGGGGCGGGGCTAAGTCGGGGTCGGGTAGCCCCACCCCGTTGGACAGCCCTAGGTTAAATAGACCAAATGAGCTAAATACTTGGGCCTTGTATCATTTTAAAACCTAACAGAGACTAGATGGCATGTTATAAGTCATTTGTACCACATTCAGATCAGAGATGGACTCACAAGCCAACACATACACAAAAAAACTTAAACTGACCTTAACAACCCCTCTTTTATCTTAATACTTGTGTTTAATGACAAAAAAAAGTGTGGTAGGGACATGGATTAGCTAAACATAGTTTCTAAGGGGCTAAACATACTTCTTAGACAAACATAGTAGCTTCTTAAATCAGTTTATTTCGTTAGCAAGTTCCAAATGAACATCACATTAACCAAATAGCTAAAAATGGTTAAGACAGACTGTAACTAATATGCTAATCACTTTAAGGTCATTTAAACATGTCACATAGGATAGAATAAATTTTAACTGACATATTAGGTAGCTATATGTCTAATCATACACAAACAGTCAATGAATGGTGAATAAAACCACCTAAATATGCACTAAAAGTCTAAAACATGAGCAGCCTAGCTACAAGTTCTAACACTGTATGCATACATGACTAATATAACCTTAAACTAACATGGTAAATACTGAACACACAAATAACCATTGCTATGAACTCTAACAATGTCATACTAACCAAACATGCTGGATATCAACTTAAGGAGCACAAACAGCCATAATGATAAACATCAACAGTTATGTTAACTAATTAAACTTACTAATTCATGATCTAATGAACATAAACAACACATAATCTAACCTAAAACATGTTGAATATATAGGTGTTTTGTCTGGTTCGTACACGCAGCGAAATTTGAAAATTTATGTTTCAAACCCGACATGGCGGTCAAACTGTAGTATGATTATATAATGTAAAATAACACAAAGCAATAATGTAATACTTCGAACGAAGACTTACATTTGTAGTTAGCAATCTGAAACCTTGAAGTTTTGTGTAGTCCGAGGGTGCGCACGCAAATGTCTCTCGATTTGCAAGTCAAAACTTTGATGTAATGTTCTAACTCTTGGAATGCTAGGGATTCTAGCAGAGCTTTAGAAGAGATTAGTATCTTTCTTTTGGTGTCAAGAAATGGGAAGGGAAACCCCTTTATTTATACCTGAAGTGGACAGCTAGGGTTCCCTAAATGGGCCAGCCCATTAAAACCTCAACAGACTGGGTCAGCCCATTAAAACCTCAACAGAATGGGCCAGCCCATTAAAACCTCAACAGACTGGGCCAGCAGTCGGACCCACTAGATGCGCCTCAGCGCCGCATAAGTGGCGTCGTGGCGCTAGACACGGGTTCAGGCGCCGCGGCCTCGAGTCCATGGCGCCGCGGCCGTGTCCCATTTTCTGCCTTGTTTCCATTTCGTTCTAATGTCTCGATCATCAACCGAACATATATAAAATCTCTTCTCTAATTATATCCTTCAATCGACGGAACATTTGACTTAGTGTTACCCTTCAGGCCTTTGCATATTGACACTAATAACATTAGGGTCTACACGGAACCTCTAGACTGCGCCGGAAGACGAACTCAATATGTAAAGTTTAGCTACACGAAACATGTGAACTGAACCTCTATGTGGAAGATAAAATCTTTTCATTCACGACACACTCAATTAAGCTTAGAATTTGTCAAGTGTCTATCCAAATGGCTTGATCATTATATCTCATCTATATTAGTTTTACAATAGGAACATATCAAAGACATGTCCATTGCGTTGGCCAACGACTTAGTCAACCTAATACCATATGAGAATCTGAGTGTTCTCTCGAATATACATTCGAGGAATGAATCATAATCTTGGCTCAACTACCACCTTTAATCTACTTCATAATGTACCCAAAACAAGTCGCGTCTCAACCTATAAGGTATTTGAGCTTAGGACATGATCAAAGTACATTACTCCGTAAACAAGGTGGTATCAACCTCAAGTTTAAGGACTTCTATCTCCCACACGCCGATGAAATTATAGACATATAACAAAACTGTGCATCAGGTTACTTCAACAAGTATCCATGCGTCCATCACGAGTTGTCATAACTCGTAGCAAGTGAGACATACTACATCCCCTAAGGATATGATGCAGACCACATAACGACGTATCGCATATCATCGATATTCCAATCTCGATGATCATTAGTCGAGGTTATTTAAGAGTTACGTTATAATATTAATTCTCACACCATTAATAACCACGTAAACTCTAGAGATGCATTTATAGAATATTATAAACAATCAACTAATAATTCAACAAATACAAATGTCATAATATTAATCATCATTAATATAAATATGAATGTGTATAAAGTATATTTTGTCCTAATACAGATTGTCTCTAGGACATACATATACTTTTAGAATATTGATCTAAGAAGCTCACACAACTATTATCCTAACTAATCATGCTCAAAATATCACATAAAATACAACCAGTCATCTAAACTATCACAGTTATGAGTACTAACTATCATCAATATGAGCTAAACATGCTTAAAATTCACTTAATGAGCATGAACAATTATCAATATCTACAACCTACTTAATATCCACACAAATATATAATACAAACTACATACTTAAATTTAAACAGAAATAAATGAAAGGTGTGTTTACTTTTTGTGGAGGCAGTCTAAAGATAGAGGGTGAGCTTGAATCTTCACTCCGACGATTTCCAACTCGCAATACACACGAAAAAGGGGGTGTTAATAGTGAATGATTAATTAAAACTAATTTTTGTATTCCGTCAAGGGGCTGGATCCCAACTTAAGCCTTATTAATCAGATTTTAAACTCGAACATGGCTCTCAATCAATGCGAATGACAAATCTCCTGTTTCGGACCATGAGAATGAGAAAAGAGGGTCAATTTATAGGATTGTTGAAACCCTAGCAGACCCTATATGTAACAGTGTGGGAGAACAAGCTTTGGGGGGAAATTTCCCTCCCAAAAGAGTTCTCAACTAATGAAATTATAGGATTTAAATTCGTAATAAGACAAGGAGTAATAAATGCTCACTGAAAAAGTAGAAGGTGTGGTGAACCTCACCTTAGGGATGTGCGTGGTCTAGTGGCATACAAAGGGAAGAGGGTGAGCGAATTTAATTCCTTTTCCTCTTTCAGCGAAGCAACAACAGCAAGAACAACGTACACATTGTGTCTTTACCAAAAATGGCATTGGTACCACAGAGGTGAGAGGAACCGCTAGGGTTCTTCATTTTTTTGATAATTCGTGCCTCGTGCCTTAAGACTTATATCGCTAAGACTGCACAATTATCAGATATGCTTCTGGAGGCGAATAAAACCCGTTCTTAGCCGCCACCGTCAGGTAAATCGCGGGATGTGCGCCCCGCATCGCCACCAACGGATCAATGCTACAAGGTCCGACCCCCCAACAGGGATTATCTGAGGGAGTATCAAACTCACACTGCAACATGCCCGCGCGGTTAAGCTACCAGGTTTTAATACGAGGCATATGTCCCGGAGAACGTATCCGCCGAGAATCGAACTTGTGACCCTAAGACCACAAATTTGACTAATGGCCACGGTTGGATTATGATTCTTCATTTTTGTTTAGTGAATAAGGTGTTTCCTCTTTTCCTTTACATCGTGGTTGTAGGCTAGTCCTGAGCCAATTTGGCTTGGCTCAGCATAAATTAAAATGAGAAGGGGGTTGGCCCATATGCTTTCCTGAATTAACAAATAGCCGAAATAAATTAATTATAGCCTAAGTAAATTAAGAGCTTCGGGTTAAGCCTAAATTCCACACTAACTGAAATTTAGAAATTTAAAATGATGCAAATATATTTTAAATTAAAAACATGATTCAAAATCGAGATGTAATTATATTATCGTTAATTAACAATTTCTCAAATTTGACGAAGCGGGACATTAACCCTTTAATTTTTAAAATTCTTTTGAGACAATTATATTTATAATAGTTGGTTAAAATTTGAAAATCATAACTAATGATCAAATTATGCAAAATTAGGATATGATATACAATATATATACCAAGTGATATTTTTTCAAATGAAATGGCAAAATACTCCCGGAATAATTTTGTAAAATTATATTCGCTTTGTGAAAAGTATATTTCACTCCGTCTGTGATTTGGGAACTCTGAATAAATAAATAAAATTATTGGAGGATAAATTAGGTGTCAACAACTTTTCCTTCATTGTTCGGGGATAGCTAGACCATTCTTGGGTAGTGAAATTTGACTGACCTAGTTTTTAGCCGATCAATAGGAAAGTATTTCTCATTTTTATGCAATTTTTTAAAATTATAGTCGGACCCTGATTTCTGGGCTTCCAACATATCTCAGGTTACATAAGAATTCAAGCCACTTGTAGTTCGACTCAATTAACTACTAAAAATTGATAAAATAAAAAATCAGACCGGGAAGTTCCAGAATGATTTTATTTGAATGTGACCGATTCTCGGATATTGAGTGGCCTACATATCCTCAATTTCCAGGAATCGGGTCACCTGTAGTTCGACTCGATGGCCCGAAAAGGGTATCCCTTATGTGGAAATCCCTTTGACCCTTCCGGTATATGCCCGACCAGTTACGAGTTTTAAAAACTAAAATACTTCATGATTTGTGAGTGAGGTTAGCGCAGAGTGATGTTCAAACTTATGTGTAGAGAGATTGACTCTCGTCGACACATATTTTTGATCGGTTGCCCAAGAACAAGTTCCATATTTGCTCCGCACGTATCTGGATCTGGTCTTCGTGCTTTCCACCTTCGGTAGCTTTGACATGTTTCCATATGCTGAGACATGCATGTTGATTATTACTTTTTATATTTTTCATACATGTGTGGCTTTATTTTTTTTATCATTTTGAGTGGGTGCCCCCTCCGACACCATTTGGCTCTTGTTGATTTGTCTGACTTAAGCGGATGTCACATGCGACATCGTCTGGATCTATTGATTTGCTGGGGAGTGTTTATTCGAGAAGATGTCACATGCGACACTGTCTGGCTCTGTTAACTCTGTGAACCTACTGGTGTGCTTTCGTTGACCCTGTGGTGTGGTTTGATTCTTTGGGAACGAAGACTAAACTTTTGACCAGAGTCTTATATAAACTGCCTATGTATCCCTCCTCAGGACATCAGGTCAAACGTGGTTTTGTTTAGAAAAAGTCGGAGGGGATAACATTTGATTGAAAACTAGAAAAGGGGACGCCTAAACTATCCAAAATATGACTTCACCTCGAAGCCATGGCGGGTCATCGTCCTTACAACCGTGTATTTTCCGATGGTTTTTCTAAAAGTAGTCTTGTATCACGAGTCAGATCTGGCTGGTGTTAACCAAACACTCTAGCTCGAACATGAAAGCTTTACATTCTTCGATGTCGTGTCCTAGAGCGCCTGAATGGTACAAGCATATCTTCATCCTCGAAGTGCTTGTGAAAAGTTTCCAGGTGGTCTTAAGTGGACGAACCTTGCCGGTGTGGCATAAGAGTGAGAAGATGTCGGCATACGAATCTTCAAAGACAGTGAAGTCATAGCGCCAGAGCCGTGTGACATAGACTAGTAGGGAGTGAAGTACCCATACGAATGACTTTCTCGTTAATTAGTCTGACGACTCTTCTCTTGAAGGACACACATTCATCAGTGTCATGGCTAGGTTTGTTTCTATGGTACAAGCATCTATCAGGAGCAAAGAGGGTGCATAAGTCAAGGATACGAGTTAGCAGGCTCACCCAAAGACCTTTATCCCATCAAATATCTCGATATTACTTCCCTTGGTGCGAATCTGAAGTGGAACCACGAGCTTTGTTGGCAATTTCCCACCACATTGGAGATGGTCTATGAGGAGGCCCTTGTGGGGTCCCATAGTGATTAGCAGCTTCATAAATGACTGGGGTAACTCCTTCATGTTCCCTACTTATTTCCCCGTATGGTATTTGGTCATCTTCTGGTAGGTGCGTCAGATGGACATAGTCATCCACCATAGTCTTGACCTCTTGAGGAAGGTTTTGATATTTTGGTTTTCCTTCAGGTGACATTTCAGTTAGCTTTTCCACAAACTCTTATATCTCATCGATCTCGTTCATTTTGGCATTTGCCAAGTCGGTCTCGTAGTCGACCTCCTCATTTTGGCTCTAGCTAACTCAATATTTGCGTCTATCTTGTGAATCTTGGCCCGAAGCGACTCCACGGTCTCTTCATCGCTGACTGTTAGGCGTATTTTGTATACGCTTTTTGAGTCATTTTTAGTAAGTATTTTTTCCATTTTCGTTTAAATAAGTGTCTTGTTAGGGTTGTTTTTCTTTCTTTTGAGTCAGAGCGGTTCTAAATGGCAAAATGGCAAAAAGAAGCTAAAAGTGGGCAGAAAGGGAGCTCCCGAAGCAAAAAGGACAAAAGTTGGCGATCAGATTTAAAGATCGCATGATCATGGTGTCGATCGCAGATCATGCGCTGCAGATTACTGGATCATGGTACACCATCGAGAAGTCAAGATTTTCTGCATCATGCCATTCTCGCAGGATCATGCGCCGAGCACGGAAATTTCCAATCCGAAATAGAATTGGGAAGGGGCAAAAGGGTCCAAGGCACATGTTTTTTACAACATAAATAAACCCTTGGGACAGATTTTGGGGTACAACCTATCACATATCTCATAACACAGAAGATATCATAACCTTGGAGGCTACAATTGGAGACCTAGTCTAAGTAATTTTTCTTTCTTTAGTTTTCAATTCAGTTCATGTTGGAATTTGTATTAGTTCTTAGCATGTCTATGGCTAGGAGCTAAACACTTTATTAGGGTTTTCCTATTGAATCGCTTGAAACTTTATTTCATGAATTAAAGCAGTAGTTTGATTTCTTCTTCACTTGATTAAGATTTATTCAATATTAGTATGAATGTTTGATAGTTAACTGATCACTAATTATCATAACCTATATGATTTCGAATCAAGAACCGAGAGGAGAGATTTGGATATATTGTACTTGAATAGACATAGGTTAAAATCGCGGACGAAAGTACCCCGATACTTGTGTAGCATTATAGGTTATTGTTCTTAATCCTCCTATGTGATAAATCCTATCATAGAAATATAGAAGGATTCTGCACTGAGGTTGAGCGATAATATATCCTAACCGGAATATAAGACAGTCTAGTTAACCGTTATCTTAACGTAGAAGAAGAAGTCAGTCTAGTTGCATTAAGGATTAAAAGGAGTGGATAGTCGAGGATATTGGAAGTCTTAATTCCTTCATAACTGATTAAACCTCAATAATTTAGTTTACTTCTTGCAATTATTCTAGTAGTTAGATAAAAAAACTAAATCAACTTATCGTTTGCCAAATAGATAACCTAGAATAGATGTTCGGTAATTAGAAACCAGTCTCTGAGGACGATATTCAGTATTACCAGACTATATTACTTGTAACGATACGTACACTTGCGTAAACAATTGGAAATCGTCCTAACAAGTTTTTGGCGCCGTTGCCGGGGACTGGCGTACTTTTAATATCGAATCATCTATCCTTATTTCTACTTTGGCTTTTATTTTTAGTTTTTTTTTAGAACCCTATTGCCTTGATTTGTTTGTTGATTTTGATCGATCTGAGATTGAGAAAGCTTGCAAGCAGAACATGCGAAACAAGAGGATATCTAATTCAGTGACCATGGAAAACCAACCGAATCAGAATGAGGCGAACAATGAGGTTCCTGAAAATGTAGGGGAGCCAATACAGGTTCCAGCATAGAGAAGTTTGGGGGACTACGTTCTGCCCAAAGTTACAGGTGCACAGACATGCATCAGGCTCCAAGCAATAGGGCAAATAACTTTGAGATCAAGCCAGCCATTCTGAGCATGGTCCAGAACACAGTACAGTTTAGGGGATTGCCGTCTGAAGATCCCCACAAGCACATTGCTAATTTTCTGGAGTTGTGTGCCACATTCAAGTACAATGGTGTTACTGACGACGCCATTAGATTGAGGCTCTTCCCGTTCTCACTTAGGGACAGAGCCAAGAGCTGGTTGAACTCATTGTAACGACCCGTCCCGGGGCCCGTTACTGGTGCCTTATCCCGGGCACCCTAGTGACACAACATCAGAGAAAAACCAGCGGAAAATAAAACTTTAAACAAGAAACAAGATATATGATCATAAAACAAAGCAACCCAACTGCTACCTTCCAATAACATATATAAATACAACTTTTTCAAAACGAATGCTTTAACTTTTTTTTTACAAACCCCGCCACAACAAAGATTTCATGCACTTCTAAGATTTACAACAACTATGACGGACAGGCCCCGCTTATACCCCGAATGTACAAGAACCTACAACTCGTGGAACACATACCAAAAGATAAGCCTCCGAGAAATGGAGCTTCCCAAAACGCTGAACCGAGATCCTAAGAGCGAGGATCCACGATCGATGTACTTACCGCTGCAGATGAACGCAGCCTCCAAGGAGGTCAAGATAACAGTACCAAGTATGTGAAATCAGAAATATCAGAATGAAATCATACTAGTCTATATAAAGCAGAGACATGTATGATAACCAAACTACGCTCACAACATAAAAGCGACATGTCGATGTGACTCACGCCTCAAGTCATCACTCAAATATAACTATGGGTCTCACGCCCACAACATCAATCATGTTCGCATCACGGCCGCATGCCCCGACTCGTGACGGTGTAGACATGTCCATGATGCAACAATAATACCAATGCCCCACGGCCACATGCCCCTAATTCTACCTGCAGACACGCCCATGTGACATCAACAATAATATACCGGGTGATCAACTCGCCGCACGCCACATGCCCCGAATTCTACCTCTGTAGACATGTCCATGTAACCACAATAACAATATATCGGGTAATCAACCCGACCGCACGGCCGCGATGCCCCTAATATCGCAGACGGTAGACACGCCCACGTGACATCAACAACAAGACAAGAATCAAAATGGAAACATACCCGTGGAATTCTCCATCACCGCCAAAGACATCCAAGTAAGTTCTCAATAAGTCGACCGCCTCTATCGAGACACTCAGAATACGTAAATACCACACATGCGCAACAAAGGCTATCATCACAAGCATAGGCAAGTTTCACAACAACAAGCATAGGCAAGTTTCACACCAACAAGCATAGGCAAGTTTCACACCAACAAGCATAGGCAAGTTTCACAACAACAAGCATAGGCAAGTTTCACACAACTCAAAGTACTTTCATTTTATGCCAAAGTCCGGGTTTTTAATCCCAAAGTACTACATACATTAAGTTCTTTTAAAAGAGATCCATTACTTTTATAAAAGTCACCCGATACCCGTAGTATTAGAATGGCCAACCCACATTCCTTTTCAAAATCAAGTAACAACATTCTTTTCCTAAGTTCCAGGTTTGCCTAGTTTCAATTACTCAAGCTTCTCATTTTCAAATGCTCAAGTCACTTATTTTAGAAAGGTTTCATAACTCATAGTCTTAATCTCTTTTAAAACAATCGAGTAACATATGTCATATATGAGTAGTTTATTCTTGTTTATAACGATCTTATTACAAAGAAATGCATGATCTAGAAAATGTAATATCATTTTGTCTTATCTTAGCTTCTATGCAGATGGAGGTTTCTACCGGTTTTAATACAACACATCATTATTCAATACATTTTCCTTTATTAACGCCGCAGTTGGTCCTGTCGATACACATTCTCGATTCCCAAATCAAGAAACATTATCCCTTTAAAAACCAAGTACTCATTACTCACGAATGAGGTTTCACACAAACATCCACATTAAAACAATTAAGTTAAGTCTCTTATCTTATAAGATCAAGTCTCTTAACTTCTAACATCAGTAAACCATTTTCACTTACATAAGGTCGTTATAACTAACTTCCCATAAAGCTATTATAACACCCTATGTTTTAAACCAACCAAATCACTTAGCACATGTATGTCTACCGTACTACATAGTTCACAACAATCATGCTAGAAAAGATAGGAAGAGGTTCACATACCTCGACGATTTATCGACAATAAGCAAAATGCTCCAAGTACTACAACCTTGCTAGCCCTTTCCACTCCTCGAGTAGAATACGCTATTCTTAGTACTTTCACCTATAAAGGTCACAAACGTCTATTAACCCCAAAACACAAGTTTCTATCTTTCTACGTAAAATTCGCAGACCTCCCCGCAACAACAGAATCTCCTCCTCTATCGAGGCAGCTACCAAGCCAACTGGGGTTTACACGCCTAACCTGACGTACAATTCTACTCAAGAATACTACACAAGTCTATCGCAATACCCTATGTAAATACAGATGGGCCTTCTTTATTCTTCAGCTTAAGTCAAAAGACATCACGAATACTAAGTATAGTTCCATATAATCGTATACTTCAACTATATATTCTAACAAACATGTAATTTCCAATTACAATAGAGGACAAGATAATTACCTCGAAAAGCCCAAAATTATCCAAGTTATAATGTCGATCCCGAGCAAGGTTTAGCTCCTACCCGTGCGCCCAAACCACTCCAAACAACCCTAAGTTCTAACTAACTTCTACTCAAATACTTCAACCAACTATGAAGATTTCCTTAGGTTTTGGTTTGAGACTAAAGGACAAAAGGTAGTATTTCCTGACTCTACGATAGAGGTATCTTTGGAATACTACAAGGTACAAGGCTAAGGTATTTTGGGCATTATAACAATACTAGGAGTATTTCTATACCACAACAAGGGTATTATACGAAACAACTAGGCAGTGGGTACCCCACTCGCCAAGGCACCACAAAGGGGAGGAGGAGGCCTCGCCAAGACTCTCAAAAGAGTGGGGATGAGTTGGACGAACTCAACACTAGAGGAGGGAGGGATTTTAGGCTTGGAAGGTTTCATTTGTGGAAGAAGAGTTCATCAACATAAGGGGGGTATTTATAGCAAAACCAAAAGCCAACCAATGGCCAAGATCAAGCCATGTGCAAGACAAGTGTAAGGCCAAGATCAAGCCAAGTGCACCCTAGACCCTACTCCACAAAACAAGCCACAAAACATTGCACAAAACAAGGCCAAAACAAGGCATGAATTCGTCCCACTTGAGCTTCACTTTACTGCCCACTGGCGGTGACAAGTGTCACCTCTCGTTGGTCCAAAATGTTTCGCCGCCTAAAAATCCGCAAAAATACAAAACGACATAGCCGAATTTTCTCGCAAGTTACGCAAAACGCTTCGCCGAAAACGACTCTAACCGCAAAGGCCAGACAAATGTCATTCTACTAAGCCACTTAAAGCGGGGTGACACATGTCACCCTCCTATTGGCCCTCAAAAACGCTCTTCCAAAAATATCCACAATGGCCAAAATCTCAAAACAAAGTGGTTCTACAAAATCAGAATTTCTCCTGGGCCCCACGTGACCATTTCCAAAATAAAATCTCAAAATTCTAATATAATCTATGAAGTCCAATACCAAACTGGGAATCCAATTCCCATTAACGAACCTTTTTCTTCACAAATAACCGAAACTTTTCCGCGAAAACTCACATCTTTCTTTCTTTTCAAAATTTCGCCAGACGCCGCACGCACGCCCTCACATACATACCCCGCAACTACTGGTATAACATTCTCCTCTCCTTAGAAACATTCGTCCCGAATGTTCCTTCTCGAGTCGGATAACGATAAAGTTCCTCTAACAAGTTGCCGACGCCACAGCTTGGCCACGAACTAACACACGTTCTCTTCTCCCCTAACTCGTTGTACTTTCTCTAACACTCGAACTCTTTCTAGTATCCGTACTCACACTTCCAATGCTTCTATTTCCAACCTTGGAGTTACTACCTCCAAACTTGGTCATCATACTAACTTCAATCTCCCTTAAGGCCATTCCCGCCTCCACGATCCGCTCGTCGAACATATCCACCAACTCATACGATGGTCATACAAACTGGGCCTAGCATCCTCGTGACCCTACCACCGGCGGGACCACCTAATCGACCCCACCCCAAACCGGGTTACGGGTTGACCCGCAAATGGTCCTCAACCCGACCCCCAACCGCGCCAAACTCTTGTTCCTCGATCCGGAACAATCTTACTAATTCACATCATGAAAGCTACCACTTCCATCTCACACTACCCACGGACTTATCACACAAATAAATCCCACGTATACCACTACTCTGATAAGGGTCAAACATAAAATAAATCTTCAACTCAAGACGACCTTACCCCTAAGGTCTCAGTCGTGACATAGTCTAAGGTTCACACTTACCATGCCCCCATACGTATCCTCCCAACTAAGCATGTTTTCCAACTCACAATTAACACAACGCTATTCGTACATAGCACATAATAATGAGACCATTATAACAAGCATACCAAAACTCTAGAGGGTTAAGGATATACCTGAAGCTGCCGCTCCACTCTAATCATAGGCCCACTTCGCAGGCGCATAACCTGTAGGCGCGATGAACCACCATCGATCCGGTAGGCCGAGTCGTAACATCCGTATACCCTTGGTCGGATAGTTCCTCGCAAATGGCCCGCTGGCCGCAAAATAACAAGCTCCCCGCACAACGACACTTCCGAAATGCGGTCTACCACATCGACCACACCGAGGTGGTGACCGTGATCCGCCAACACCCTTACTTCCTCGAAACTCAACCTCGAGCCCCGACCGCCTCAATACTCGGGCGTCGCGAGGACCACTCTGACCGGGCGGAGGTACAAAACTAGTATGCCGAGGCGGTCCGCCGAAGTCATCAAAGGACTCGTTGTCGCCCTCTTCGCCGATTCGTCATTCCGCCGACCTCCGTGCCTCACATCCCAGCCAGATGAAGCTCGCACGCGGCAATGTCCATGCCCTACCAAGAGCTACTCCCAACATGCCTCGACATGTAATCATCGAGCCTCAGAACATATCGGTGCACTCGATCCTCCATACTAGCTACTAACGCTGGACGCACGCCAATGAGTCGAACTCACATTGTACTTCAACCGCACGCCCGCCTGTTTAAGCATCAAAAATCTGTTTACCCGCGTTCTCTCATCTCGCGGAGGCAAGAAGCGCGAGAACGCCCAAAACTCATCCCATACTGCTGGAGGTGCATGCTCTCCCGAAAGCTCCTATGAATCAAACCAATCGATCATGCGGATCACGCACGATGCGAACCAAAGGTCACAGACTCGGTCTCAAGCCTCGATCACCCGCATGATCCGGTCAGAATCGCCGGATGAACTTCGCGGATCATCCTCGTGCCTCGACCCATAAAACTCGCGCTACAACTCGTAAAGTCCCGTAGCCTCAACTCAAACTTCGCTCGGGGTGAACCATCGTGCATCGAATCGAATCGCCGTGATCCATTTATCCTCATATCTGCCACGACTCGCCAAGAATCGCCATCTCCTTGTAACCCATCTCCTCTCGCCTGCATCGTGGATCGAGGCTCGTGTATCGCGGTCTCGCAGCCATTGTTGCGCTCTAACCTTCGCTGGGCCGGGCGGCGCTACAAAACCCGCCGTCAAGCACAACTCGTGTATCGCCTGGCTCGCGCTCGCATTTCTCTCAGATCTCCCTAGCGGTTCCTCGATCGCCTTGCCCTTCGTGGCTCGCTGCTCGCGCGAGGCATAATCGTAAAACGAGACACGCCGTAGGGTCCAACTTACAACACAAATCTAAGGCACGATCTCGTAATGAGAAGAATGGAAACCAATCCTAAATGTCTCAGCCTCTCGACATAGATGTGGTGCACAACACATCGATAATCAAAACTCTACTAGACACGGTTCAGACACTTTCCGAGGATTAATCGCTCGATACCACTTTTGTAACGACTCGCCCCGGCCCTGCATCGTGCCTTATCCCGCACCCTAGTGACACAACATCGAGAAAACCAATGAAAATAAAACTTTAAACAAGAAACAAGATATATGATCATAAAACAAAGCAACCCAACTGCTACCTTCCAATAACATATATAAATACAACTTTTTCAAAACGCAATGCTTTAATCCTTTTTTTACAAACCCCGCCCACAACAAGATTTCATGCACTCTAAGATTTACAACAACTATGACGACAGTGGCTCGCCATACCCCGAATGTACAAGAACCTACAACTCAGTGGAACACATACCAAAAGATAAGCCTCGAGAAACGGAGCTTCCCAAAACGCTGAATCGAGATCCTAAGAGCGAGGATCCACGATCGATGTACTTACCGCAGATGAACGCACTTCAAGCGAGGTCAAGATAACAGTACCAAGTATGTGAAATCAGAAATATCAGAATGAAATCATACTAGTCTATATAAAGCAGAGACATGTATGATAACCAAACTACGCTCACAACATAAAAGCTATGTCCAATGTGACTCACGCCTCAAGTCATCACTCAAATATAACTACGGGTCTCACGCCCACAACATCAATCATGTTCGCATCACGGCCGCATGCCTAATTCGCATCGGTGTAGACATGTCCATGATGCAACAATAATACCAATGCCCCACGGCCACGCCCCTAATTCTACCTCGTAGACACGCCCACGTGACATCAACAATAATATCGGGTGATCAACCCCGCCGCACGCCACATGCCCCGAATTCTACCTCGTGTAGACATGTCCATGTAACCACAATAACAATATATCGTAATCAACC
The DNA here is from genome assembly GCA_029844215.1 of Przewalskia tangutica. Classification (NCBI taxonomy): domain Eukaryota; kingdom Viridiplantae; phylum Streptophyta; class Magnoliopsida; order Solanales; family Solanaceae; genus Przewalskia; species Przewalskia tangutica. The sequence goes on from CM056718.1 coordinate 18,343,021, forward strand.
CGACCGCACGGCCGCATGCCCTAATATCAGACGGTGTAGACATACGCCCATGTGACATCAACAACAAGACAAGAATCAAAATGGAAACATACCCGTGGAATTCTCCATCATCACAAGACATCCAAGTAAGTTCTCAATAAGTCGACCTACTCTATCGAGAGACGCGGTAACACAGAAATACCACACTTGCGCAACAAAGGCTATCATCACAAGCATAGTCAAGTTTCACAACAACAAGCATAGGCAAGTTTCACACCAACAAGCATAGGCAAGTTTCACACCAACAAGCATAGGCAAGTTTCACAACAACAAGCATAGGCAAGTTTCACACAACTCAAAGTACTTTCATTTTATGCCAAAGTCCGGGTTTTTAATCCCAAAGTACTACATACATTAAGTTCTTTTAAAAGAGATCCATTACTTTTATAAAAGTCACCCGATACCCGTAGTATTAGAATGGCCAACCCACATTCCTTTTCAAAATCAAGTAACAACATTCTTTTCCTAAGTTCCAGTTTGCCTAGTTTCAATTACTCAAGCTTCTCATTTTCAAATGCTCAAGTCACTTATTTTAGAAAGGTTTCATAACTCATAGTCTTAATCTCTTTTAAAACAATTGAGTAACATATGTCATATATGTGAGTAGTTTATTCTTGTTTATAACGATCTTATTACAAAGAGCATGATCTAGAAAATGTAATATCATTTTGTCTTATCTTAGCTTCTATGCAGATGGAGGTTTCTACCGGTTTTAATACAACACATCATTATTCAATACATTTTCCTTTATTAACGCCGCAGTTGGTCCTGTCGATACACATTCTCGATTCCCAAATCAAGAAACATTATCCCTTGTAAAACCAAGTACTCATTACTCACGAATGAGGTTTCACAGAAACTTCCACATTAACACATTTAAGTTAAGTCTCTTATCTTATAAGTTCAAGTTTCTTTACTTCTAACATCAAGAAACCATTTTCACTTACATAAGGTCGTTATAACTAACTTCCCATAAAGCTATTATAACACCCTATGTTTTAAACCAACCAAATCACTTAGCACATGTACGCTCACCGCATACATAGTTCACAACAATCATGCTAGAAAAGATAGGAAGAGGTTCACATACCTCGCGACGATTTATCGACAATAAGCAAAATGCTCCAAGTACTACAACCTTGCTAGCCCTTTCCACTCCTCGAGTAATACGCTACTCTAGTACTTTCACCTATAAAGGTCACAAACGCCTATTAACCCCAAAACACAAGTTTCTATCTTTCTACGTAAAATTGAAGACTCTCCAACAACAGAAATCTCCTCCTCTATCGAGGCAGCTACCAAGCCAACCATGGGGTTTACACGCCTAACCTGACGTGTACAATTCTACTCAGAATACTACACAAGTTCATCGCAATACACCCTATGTAAATACAATTCATTCGCTTTATTCTTCAGCTTAAGTCAAAAGACATTGCGAATACTAAGTATAGTTCCATATATCGTATACTTCAACTATATATTCTAACAAACATGTAATTTCCAATTACAATAGGACAAGATAATTACCTCGAAAAGCCCAAAATTATCCAAGTTATAATGTCGATCCCGAGCAAGGTTTAGCTCCTACTCCGCGCCCAAACCACTCCAAACAACCCTAAGTTCTAACTAACTTCTACTCAAATACTTCAACCAACTACGAAGATTTCCTTAGGGTTTCTGGTTTGAGACTAAAAGGACAAAAGGTAGTATTTCCTGACTCACGTGATAGAGGTATCTTTGGAATACTACAAGGTACAAGGCTAAGGTATTTTGGGCATTATAACAATACTAGGAGTATTTCTATACCACAACAAGGGTATTATACTAAAACAACTAGGCAGTGGGTACCCCACTGCCAAGGCACCACAAAGTGAGGAGGAGGCTCTACCAAGACTCTCAAAAGAGTGGGGATGAGTTGGACGAACTCAACACTAGAGGAGGGAGGATTTTAGGCTTGGAAGGTTTCATTTGTGGAAGAAGAGTACAACACCAAAAGGGGGCGTATTTATAGCAAAACCAAAAGCCAACCAAGGGCCAAGATCAAGCCATGTGCAAGGCAAGTGTAAGGCCAAGATCAAGCCAAGTGCACCCTAGACCCTACTCCACAAAACAAGCCACAAAACATTGCACAAAACAAGGCCAAAACAAGGCATGAATTCGCCCCACTGAGCTTCACTTTACGCCCACTCGGCGGTGACAAGTGTCACCTCTCGTTGGTCCAAAATGTTTCGCCGCCTAAAAATCCGCAAAAATACAAAACGACATAGCCGAATTTTCCTCGCAAGTTACGCAAAAACGCTTCGCCGAAAACGACTCTAACCGTGTTGTGCACAAATGTCATTCTACTAAGCCATTCTAGGCGGGGTGACACGTGTCACCCTCCTTTGGCCCTCAAAAACGTCTTCCAAAAATATCCACAATGGCCAAAATCTCAAAACAAAGCTGGCTCTACAAAACAGAATTTCTCCCGTGGGCCCCACGTGACCATTTCCGAAAATAAAATCTCAAAATTCTAATATAATCTATGAAGTCCAAATACCAAATCTGGGAATCCAATTCCCATTAACGAACCTTTTTCTTCACAAATAACCGGAAACTTTTCCGTCGAAAACTCACATCTTTCTTTCTTTTCAAAATTTCTGCCGTACTCTCGTACGTACGTCCTCACATACATACCCTGCAACTACGGGGTATAACACTCATTGCCTGCCAACTCCGTCACCACCTGGCAGGATTTAGCCCAAAAGTTTCTTGCAAAGTTCTTCTCTCCTTCAAAGGCACCAAAGTTAAGGAGAGAGTTGAACAATTACTATCAGGTATATGGAGAGTCGATGTATGATACATGGGATCGATTCAAGGATTTGCAGAGAAAATGCCCACAAATGGCATAGAGAAGTGGATGTTGGTCCACATTTTTTATAATGGGTTGAGTGGTACTACTCGTACCATCATTGATGCTGCAGCAGGGGGAGCGTTCATAAAGAAGAGTGTCAATGAGACACATGAGTTTCTAGAAGACATAGCTGTGAATAATCACCAAGGGGCAGATGACAGATCAGTGAGTAGCAGGAAGACTATGGGCATACATGAGATAGATGCTATCACTGCACTGAATACGCAGGTGGCTCTTTTGACAAAGCAGCTGCAGCAGAACACTATGTCTGTAAATGCAGTCCAGATATCGATAAATTGTGAGATTTGCGGGGGCCCACACTCTTTTGACAGATGCATAGCGGTGGATCCTAATAATGTGCCCATGGAGCAGGTTCAAGCAGTAGGGAACTTTCAGCGCCCTTATAACTCCAACACATACAATCCGGGGTGGAGAAATCACCCCAATTTTTCGTGAAGGAATGACCAAGCCCAGCAGACACCATATCAAGGTAATTACCAGAACCATCAGGCACATAATCAGGCTACATCTTCCCAACAGTTTAGACCACCTACCCAACATACGAGGTTCGATGAATCGAGAGCAAGATCGCTACACTCACCAATTCGCAGAATCAGTTCATGTCTGAAACAAAGTCCTCTCTCAGGAACTTGGAAACGCAGGTGGGACAACTGGAGAAGATGGTAAATAACAGACCGTAGGGTACTCTCCCAAGCAACACAGAGGTTAATCCGAGAGAGCAGTGTCAGACAGTTTTGTTGAGAAGTGGAAAGCAGTTGGAGCAGGTTGCTCCCCAACCAGCAGTGATGAATGAGAAAGAGCGTGAGAAGACAGTTGATGTAGGAAATGAAGGGGTCACTGAGGACCGCCCTACAGTAGAGAAAGCTCCACCAGCACCTTTGAGGGAATACACTGACAAAATCACTTACCCTCAAAGACTCCAAAAGAAGGCCTTAGACAAACAGTTATCCAAGTTTTTGGTGGTATTTAAGAAGCTCCACATCAATATCCCTTTCATTGAGGCGTTAGAACAAATGCCCACATATTTCAAATTCATGAAGGAGATGCTTGGGAAGAAGAGAAGATTGGCGGATTATGAGATAATAGTGCTGACAGAGGAGTGCAGCGCCATCTTACAAAAGAAACTGCCTCCTAAATTGAAAGATCCAGGAAGTTTCACCCTGCCCTGCACTATTGGAAAGGTAACCTGCAACAGGGCACTTTGCGACTTAGGGGCTAGCATAAATCTTATGCCTCTATCAGTATTCAAGAGATTAGGTTTGGGGGAAGTCAAGTCAACCACAGTTAATCTGTAGCTTGCTGACCGATCCGTGGTACACCCCCGAGGTATAGTAGAAGATGTGCTAGTCAAGGTGGGCAAGTTCTTCTTCCCAGCGGACTTCCTCATTCTTGACATGGAGGAAGATGAGGACATGCCCATTATTTTGGGAAAACCATTCCTAGCCACGGGCAGAGCTCTCATTGATGTGGAGAAGGAAGAGTTGAGACTCAGGGTTCAGGAAGAAGAAATGGTATTCAAAGTTTTCAAATCTACCATTGAAACCTTTGTCCGGCCAGCAACAAATGTTTTACAGTAAGCACAGTTGACACAGCAGCTCATCAAGCACAAACCAAAGGTAGGGGAATCATTGCGACAGCTGTGAACCCACATGTTAGGTGGATTGCTGAAACAAAAATAGATGAGATGGAAGCTGACAAAAAGGTAAATCTTACTGAACCCAATCCATCGAAAAAGAAGAATAGAGTGAGGAAAAGGAAAATGATTTTTAAATGGATAGGTTGTGGGGTTAATTTACCCCAGTGATTGATTAAAAAACCTGCATCTGGCTAAAAGACGTTAAAGACAGTGCTACTTGGGAGGAAACCCAAGGTTTAAATTATGCAATTAGTTTAACTTGAACAGTCTCACTTGATGGTATTTTTGGTTGTGTTGTGATGACAGGTGAGGGAATCGGAGACTAAGCACGAAGAAAATGGTGGAAAACACGAAATCAGGTCGGCACTACGGTTCCATTCTGCAGGATCGCGGTGCCGAATGATCATAGAAGTCATAGTACTTTCGGCACCACGGTGCCATTATTCAGGACCGCGGTGCCGAAGCGCGATTTCAGAAATAAAAAGCCCTAAAATCCCCAATTCTTTCCACTTTCACACAAACCCTTCCCCTCACTACCAAGCACCGAAAAAATACCAAAAATTCTCCCAAATCCTTCCAATCCCCACCAACCATCCCACTCAAAACTCCTAGCATCGCTCCACAACATCATTCTTTCACTTGGGTCAAGGAAGCGGTGAAGAACAACCACTCAAAAAGGTAACCTTCATCACTGTCTTGAGAATTAAAGGTTAGTGGAGAGAATAATTGTAGACTTGGTGTGGTACGGGCTGCGTGTTGTTGGTGCTGTGAGGGTAATTGTTGCTCGGGTGTATGTTGTTTGTGTTGTGTTGTGGGACATTGCTGTGGGAGTTTGTGATTTTGGGGTTAAGTGTTGTTGTGTAGAGTTGATTCGTGGTGTATTGCTGTTGTGGTCTGATTTTGCTTGGTTATTGTTGCTGTGTGGGAGTGATAGTTGCTGGAAAACCTCAAAGAAACAAAGGAAACACTGCTGAAAATTTTCCAACAACTTTCACAATGGCCTCTAGAAAATGAAACGCCAGAGCTTCCTCATCTTCATCAGCTCCAGAATATGATGTTACTCGATTTACCAACGAACAGGCGGAAGATCGATATAACAAAATAAGCACTAGAGCATTGATACCAGAGAGAGGCATGGACTACCAGACCATGCCATTTGATGATGATGATGACTACGAGCCCATTAGGGCCATGATCGAGGTGAATGGTTGGAAAAGGTTCACCAATCCAAAAAGGATTCCACTTCAGAACACTAGCCTTGTGAGAAAATTCTATGTTAATTATCCCGAGCAATAGGATGGGAGATACTTTGTTAGAGGGCGATATGTGCCCGTAAGTTCTGAAATAGTGAATGCGCTACTGAGGACCAATGATGTTGAGGACCAAGGTTATAACCCGCACCATTTCAGAAGTTGGTCGAGAGACGTCAACCACATCATGTGGGACACAGTTGCAGCAGTTTTATGCTACCCAGACGCCGAATTCAACATTTCTCGTAACGGGTCCATGAGACTTGCGGTGCAATTTAACGTAATGTACGGAGGATGGCTATATTTCATAAGTGCTCGCTTGATTCCGTCAACTTATTTTACCAATGTGCCTACAGATAGAATCAAGCTCATCTGTGGCATCATGAAAGGCAAGACAATTTATATTGGGAGAGAAATAATACAAAACATAGGGGAGATTAGCAGGCTACTACTGGCGGACTGGGACATGGGTCACTCATTTCTTCCTTATGTGCTAGGCATGGAGTCCCAACATTTTCCACGGATATTCTCGAGAAGAGTCAGCCTCTTGTGACTTACAGTTTAATGCACTCTTTCCTTGACCCCACTCCAAGACCAAAGAAGAACGAAGGGCCCGATGCGATGACGCAGCGGCCGTGGATGAAGAAGATCCTGAGGCAGCTGCACACGATGAAGCGGTAGCGACCAAAGATCCTCGACTTTGGAACATCCAATACCAATGATGGAGCAGTTGCTCCTAAATCAACACAGGATACTGCAAAACCAAGAGAACATGATGCATAATCAACAGCAAATGATGCAAGACCATCAACACCTGACTAGCGTGTTGATAGTTTAAGTTCCATGTTCACAAAATGGTCAATGCAATATCCGCCGCTACCCCCACCATTTTGAGCCGTTGTATGTCTATAAGTCGTCCCTTTATTATTTTTGAGTCTTTACACATTTGGGACAATGTGTCGTTTAAGTTTGGGGAGGGTTCTTTCTTATTTCATTTTTGTGTTTCTGTTTTTGAGTCGTTCTGATTGAGTTTTTGTGTTTATATGAGTCAATTTTTTTTATGATCGTGCATGTTGTAGTTGCTGGAAACGCCTAGTGAATTAAGTGGGATAATGTAATGGAATTAGAAGCTTAAATATGTGTGCTTAAGTTAGATATGTCAAAGATTCATGAAAATCTAATTATTTGAGATATTTGTACTTAGCCTATGTGTTGTCAATTGTGAAAAAGGTCTATGAAGTCTGCTTGCTTGTTATTTGAGGCGAAATAGTTAAGATGTACATATTTAGGGAGATGATTCAGGCATTTCTTTGTTAGCCCTTCTTACCATTCAATATCTACCTTGTAATAAATTGTATCTCTAGTCAGTCCCTTTGAGCCTAAAATAAGTTGTTTCTTTGACACCCCATGATTCTCTTGTGTGCCATCAGCAGTAAGTGAAAACAGGGATGAAAAGAGTGAAAAAGAAATATCAAAAGAGAGTGAAAAATTGATGCACCCCAATGAAAAAAAATGTAAAAGCTTAAGTTTGGGGGTGCCTATGTGAATGTGTTTCATGCTCGCAAAAGAGAAGAGAGAATGATAGGTATGAACTGAAAAGATTACCAAAAAGAAAGACAAAATGGTTGAATGAGAAAAACATTTATGGTACATAAATTGAGCTTAAATACCTACTCTTACCTACCCCTGTCTGCCTACATTACAACCCTGAAAAGTCTTGAAGATCTCTAAATTGTATGTCTATGATTAGTGGAGAATAACAAGTAAACAGGCTCATAGGTCTTTGGGAAAAATAGAACGAAATTGACATGCATAGGGTAGGTGTTCATGCTTCCATTGATTATGATTGAAATAAAATTGCGAAATATCTGGCTTGAAATTCTAGATTTCTATACTCATGCTATATATGTTCTAGTATATTATCTCAACTGACATTCATGCTTTTCTAAGTAATCTTGTGCAACTTCTTGATTTGAGTATTTGAGTCTGTTGTTTTTGTTTCTTTGATTTTGTTTTGATCTTTGCTCGAGGGCGAGCAAAGGTTAAGTTTGGAGGTATTTGTTAGGCGTATTTTGTATACGCTTTTTGAGTCATTTTTAGTTAGTATTTTTCTCATTTTCATTTAAATAAGTGTCTTGTTATGGTTGTTTTTCTTTCTTTTGAGTCACAGCGGTTTAAATGGCAAAAAGAAGCTAAAAGTGGACAGAAAGGGAGTTCCCGAAGCAAAAAGGACGAAAGTTGGCAGATCAGGACGAAAGACCGCAGGACCGCGGTGCCGGAATGCAGGACCACGGTGCCACGATTACTGAGAAGCCGCAGTACTTTCGACACCTCGGCGCCATTCTGCAGGACCGCGGTGCCGATACAGGAATTTTCAATCCGAAATAGAATTGGCAAGGGGCAAAAGGGTCCAAGGCACACGTTTTTTACAACATAAATAAACCCTTGGGACAGATTTGGGGTACAACCTATCACATATCTCACTCATAGCACAGAAGACATCACAACCTTGGAGGTTACAATTGGAGACCTAGTTCTAAGTAATTTTTCTTTCTTTAGTTTTCAATTCAGTTCATGTTGGAATTTGTATTAGTTCTTAGCATGTCTATGGCTAGGAGCTAAACACTTTATTAGAGTTTTCCTATTGAATCGCTTGAAACTCTATTTCATGAATTAATGCAGTAGTTTGATTTCTTCTTCACTTGATTAAGATTTATTCAATATTAGTATGAATGTTTGATAGTTAACTGATCACTAATTATCATAACCTATATGATTTCGAATCAAGAACCGAGATGAGAGATTTTGATATACTGTAATTGAATAGACATAGGTTAAAATCGCAGACGAAAGTACCCTGATACTTGTGTAGCATTATAGGTTATTGCTCTTAATCCTCCTATGTGATAAATCCTATCATAGAAATATAGAAGGGTTCTGCACTGGGGTTGAGCGATAATATATCCTAACCGGAATATAACACAGTCTAGTTAACCGCTATCTTAACGTAGAAGAAGAAGTCAGTCTAGTTGCATTAAGGATTGAAAGGAGTGGATAGTTGAGGATATTGGAAGCCCTAATTCCTTCATAACTGATTAAACCTCAATAATTTAGTTTACTTCTTGCAATTATTCTAGTAGTTAGATAAAAAAAAAATCAATTTATCGTTTGCCAAATAGATAACCTAGAAAGATGTTCGGTAATTAGAAACCAGTCTTTGAGGACAATATTCGGTCTTACCAGACTATATTACTTGTAACGATACGTACACTTGCGTGAACAATTGGAAATCGGCCTAACACTGACCAAGTTGATGATTGGTGACGTGGCACTCTGACTATATAGAGTCTTCATTGGTAGCAAATCAACCTTTAAGTTGAAGTTAATGTAGTCATCTTTGGTATTTTCTTTTGGATTGGGGTCCGGAATGTAGGACCAATCAAATGTTCAAGATGGAACATATAAAAACACATAAGCAGTTTATATCACAGAAGCACATAAACAATTATAATATTCGCGTTCCTATACCTCGTTACTCCAAGGCTTTCTAATCATTTGTAGCATTAATGTGCCAAATATTAATCAAACCATTGCCACATAATCATTTCATTATTAATTATATCTTCCTCGATAGGATTACAAAGCATGAATAGAAAGTAGTAAAATCAGAAAGTCTCCTCCAATGGTTGATGATGAAGGTCTGTCAGTCTGAGCTCTCTTAGCCCTTCGAAGGGCAGACTGGATCCTGGGATGAGTAGACACCCGAAATGAACTAACCCATTGACCCTTCTCCGCGGGGGTCATCTATACAGCGCCATCCATAGCCTCATTCATACAAGCATCTAAATCCTTGAGACACTCATTAGTGAAGTCTACCTCTTCGGTTAAGCTGGCTATGACAATCTAGTCATATTGTATATTTTCTTGGTATCGGGAATCTCGATCATTGCTTGTTTTTAATACGGCGGACTTTAATCTCAGCCTTTAAATCCCGATCTTGTCTAGACTTGTAGAGGTTAGGCTCCGGTGTGAGGGTACCTTGCAAATGTGCTCTCAACTAGTCTATATAGTCTTCATCGTGACCATGACAAAGATGATTGTCGGCTAGGGTGTCTGAACCTCACCTAATTTGGCCATTCCACTCTCAGTTGATGTCCAACCCCTCTGATCTTGTCACTATCATAGTCAACCACATATTCCTTATATAGGGGGTTACTTGTTCCCTTCTGAACTGTTTTAGGACCCTAAGAGGTGTGTATGGTCTAATTCCCCAGATCCATATAAGTGGTAGGAAAGGGTATTTATTGTCTCTCACATATATGATCTCGGAGATGAAGTTGAGAAATATCCACTGGATACTATGCTCTCAGAGCCTAGAAAAGATGATAGTCTACCCCTATTTGGATTGGGTTCCGAAGATAAGTGACTATAAAGTCATTTTTTCTACGCTCAGGGTCTTGATAGGATGAAACCTCAGTTTTATGGAGGTGTTTAATGATCCACCATTGGATTAAGATGTGACCACCTTGGAAGTACCTATGCAGGTTTCAACATTGATCTAAGGCTCGGTAAATATCGGACAGGATGATTGAGACTAGGTCATAGTATTTGGTTCCTCCGTTAGTGGCTATGACATGAAAGATAGCATGGGTGACAAAGATGGCATGGGTATCTATGGCTTGATAATGGTCTTGGGGAAACACCATGGTTCCTAGAAGACATATGGTGAAGGCTAGGGGTCGGGTAACTTTCCAAACGATAAAGGAGTGAAACTGTACGAAATGCTCTATGTAGCCCTCAATAGACCCAAACTGGGTATAGAGGTCCATAAAAGCTATGATCGGGTCGAATATCCAATCGGTGCTAGCTAGGAATAACATCTTTAGTATTTCACCGGGAGTCGATTTATGGGGTACTAAAAGGTTGTGGTCCAGTTTCTTTCTCCACCTCATACATATACATATGCTATATATGCATTCTTGGATCTCCTCTAAGGTCGGGGTCATATCAAAATCTCCTAACCTGAAGATCATTCTCTCATTATCTCAATACCCGGTAAGGACTTCTAGAAGGTCGGTATTGTCTTTCATGGTCATAAAATAGGGTAGGTGTCCTAGACAGTTCGTTACTTCCTTTTGTTATGGGGCACTTAGCCATGACCACCAAATTTTCAACATCTCAAGTGCCTCGGTAACCATGTCGAATTTAAAGTTCATAGGCATCTATAAAATAGAACACGGATAGTGACCCCCCCCCCCAGGAGCAATGATTCATCACATAAGGTACGTTAAATGTTTCCACATAGCAAGTAACCTGTCAGGTCCAGGTATGTTTGAGATACCAGAACCTGTCTAAGTCAGTATGCTCTAGTTCATTAGGGATATGGCTTCGCTCTTTCTTAGTTGTACTGGAGTGGTTTAGCAAATGGCTTAGAACCCGAGCGGACAAACCAGGGTGAACCGTTGTCGACTCTTGGACGACCGCGAACAAACATCGTCTTCAACGTGTTCCAAAGAAATGTTTTACTGGAGGGTGACTGCAAAATCCGCATAATCACCTTTGTGCACTGATGCAAGTGTATGTGCATGCCATTTGGCGGAAGATGAATGCATGAATGATGGTTATAATTGCGGGATTTAAACACACAAACAATTTATATAATTTAAAAAAAAACATGTTGTATCAGAACCCTTATTGTTAGTACATATGTTTATTCCCAACAGAGTCGCCATTTGTTATGGTTCACTTTTTATATGGGTGAGCGCATAAAGAGCTACTAAGAATTTGGATGGTGCTCTAAATTGGATAATGTGTTTTAGAGTCGCCACCTAATTTATAGGTAAATTAGGTAAACCAGTGTGAAATGATTTATTCAAAGTCTTCAAAATCCTATATAAACTAGAGTCAATGTAATGGTTCTGGTGATCCTCGGGGAAGGTGTTAGCACCCTGGTATTAAGTATCCGTAAAATACGATTGATCTACGGATTCAATAACATGCTTCAAAAATTATTTAAATTGCTTAAGGTTTAAAATTCGCAAAATAACTTGTCATTTCATTTATTCAAACTCAATGTGTTATTTTAAAACAAAGAGTTAAACCTTCTGCCAAAAATAGTATGCACGAGATGTTTTAGTCAATTTCGTTTTTGGACTAAGGACATCCAAATATGAATTTGAATAGAACTCTACATTTAGTCGAACTACATTGACAATTTTCAGACTTGCATCTTTTAAAAATCCATTTCAAGTTTCAAGAATGATATAGTTCCATTTAAAAACAAAGTTTGGTTTTTGAAAAAGAAAAGATAGTAAAAATGGTTTTTATTTCCTTTTTGCATGCTATATTGCCCAAGGTTAACCATATCATACTTTCCAATACCCTCAACCCAAACTCAAGTCCAGGACAAGTTTTTATGTTCGAAATTACTAATTTATTTGGGTTTAGCCCGTATTCTAACTTAAACAAAATGTTCATTTTTAGTCCAAATTCAATTCTGATTTTTTCAACAGTCCAACTGTTTTTGTCAAGTCACTCAGGCCTATTTGGGTCCTTTAAACATTAGTCCATAACAATTTTAGAATTTAAAGCCTAACAATCCATCGATCCAAAATCACTTAGTTGAAAATCTGTCTTTCATTTCCAGTTTTTTAAAATGTCCACACAGTTCTTTTTTGGCCAAATCAGTCCATTTTCTGATTTAAATAAGTTTTAAAATCATTTGGCGATCTAGGTGGTGGGTCTACCGAAACCCAGCAATTAGCTATTTTTACACAGGTCCTTCATGCAAATATTAGTTTTCCTTTCTTTTTATGTCAGCCAGAATAGTTTTGATTGGGCCTTAACCCAACCATGCTCAAATCAGGTACTGGGTGACTCAATTTATACTGAAGGGAGGAATTGGCCTAGTGAGGGCCCACCTCGGTAGTGGTGCAGGTAATGCGAAGAAAAGAGAGGAAAATAAGAATGCAAGTTAGAAGGTATTTATAATTATCTAATGCAATGAATATTAAATTAAATGAACAACCCATAATTAAAACAAATCAAACAAAATACTTAGTGGAAGAAGAAGCAAACAAGCAGTGGGCCAAGCCGACTATGCAGTCGAGAAGGAGAGACGTAGAGGAGGTTATCAGAAATGGGCCATGCCCAATAGAGAATTCTAAATGATGCACAAGGGAGATATATCAAGCATATACACTCGGAAGGCAACCTAACATTCTCCTGTCTAAGATATATCAGGGATGTGAAACCTAACATTCTCCTATCATTTTGCAGATTTCAAGTCAACATAAGAAGAGACATGACATGATTCTAGGTTGTACATGACTTAGGCAAGGGGAATATACTTAAGAATGAGATGTCAAGAAGCAGTCATATATGATGTCAAGTCAGCTCCTATAGAAGCAAAGGGTACACGGAAATGGACTAATACCACATACATGATGTATTCATGGTTCTTAACTATCAATGCACATTCAAAACATTATGATCATGTTATCAAATCACTTTATTTTAACTTATCTTTAATCTTAGACAAATTTTATGGGGAGGGCAGTCATGGACAGCATATATAAACATCACATGGTTCCTAAGAAACTAACAGACATATTTAAACAAACACACATGACTTTAATAATGCATTTATAGATTAACCAGTTTCAGTTTTAAATAGGAGGGGCACACCTCACCTTGGGGTATGGGTGGTCTGGTGGCGTGCAAAGGGAAGAGGACGAGGACATTTAATTCCCTTTCTTCTTCCGACAAAGCAACAACAGCAAGAACAACGTACGTATTATGCCTTTGCCAAAAATGGCATTGGCACCGCATAGGTGAGAAGAACCTATAGGGCTCTTCGTTTTTTTTCAGTGAATAAAGCTTTGCCTCTTTTCCTTTACGTTGTGGTCGTGGGTTGGGCCAATTTGTCTTGGCTTAATGTAAATTAAAAGGGGAAGAAGGGTTGGCCCATGTGTTTTCGTGTATTGGAACTATCCACCTCCACATTTTGCAAAATGTGGCCATGTTTTAAATTAAGAAAAAAGCTGAAACAAATTAATTATAGCCTAATTAAATTAAGCGCTCCTGTTTAAGCCTAAATTCGACACTAATTAGAATTAGGAATTTAAACTCATGAAAATGTCTTTTAAATTTAAAACATGATTTAAAATTGAGATGTAATTTCATTATCGTATTTAATTAAGAACTTTTCGAATTTGACGGAGCTGAACATTAATTCTATAACTTTGAAAATTATTTTTAGACAAATGCATTTATAATTATCAGTTAAAATTCCAAAATCATAATTAATGATCAAATTATGTAAATTTAGGATATGATATATATATATATATCATATATATATCATGTGATATGTTTTCAAATAAAATGATAAAATACTCTCAAAATAATTTTGTAAAATCATATTCGCTTTGTGAAAGGTATATTTCACTATGTCTATGACTCGGGAACTCTGAATTATCAAATAAAATTTTTGGAGGGTAAAAATTAGGTGTCGACACATACCTATCAACTTGAGTCTGCTAAGGCTATTAGGAAAGTTTTCCCTTCTTTTATTCTTTGTTCGTGCGATATAGTAAGTTAACTTTTAACCCTTGAATTTTTTTCTCTCAGATGGAGAACACACGTTCTGATACCACCGCGATGGATCAAGGTTCTTCTACAGTTGCATCTCATAGGGGTCAATTCAGTGGGCGATTTGGTGGTAGGACTACGGCCTAGTTGTTGCTCAAACCCAAGCAGCTGCACCTGAGGTTCAGGATGTGCCATCACCTGCATCTCCGCTTATGTCATCCTATCCACCACATCTGTTCCATCATTTGTGCCGCTTTTTGTGCCTTATTATGTTTCTCCATTTATGCCACATCGGCTTTTCAATTCTAAGTGTCGCTTGAGACAACTATTCAGTTGATAAGGATGTTAGAGTATATGATACCGAGGCAGAGTTGTCCTCAGACTACTACTCAGCTAGATATTAGCATCCAGAGTCCCACAGGTTCCATTCCAGCACCATAGACTGCTCCACTTTTCAGTCACCATCTCCGGTCCCAGCAGCGGTACCTTAGTCATTTATTCAGCTAGTTTAGTGTGATGGTTCCTCAACAACTACTTTCGGGTATTGTGTGGAGTTAAAGATTTTTAAGGATATGAGACCTCTAGTATTTTAATGGTACCTCAGCCAAGGCTAGCCTACAGGATTTTCTTGACCAGTGCCAAAAGATATTTTCTACTATAGGTTTTCTTGAGACTAAGGGTGTGGAGTATTTTCTAGTTCTCTGGAAAGGCCGAGGTTTGGTGGTCATGTATTCATAGCTCTCGTTAGACAAGTTCTCTTCATATTCTTGGGTCGAGTTCTCTAGGATGTTTTTTGATAAGTTCATTCCTCATAGGAAGAGTGATGGTATGAGACGCTAGTATGATGGGATCAAACAGGGTCGTATGACTGTCGAGGAGTATGAGACTAGGTTTTTAGAGTTGATTTGTTATGCCTATCTGAATATTACTAAAAGTGGGAGGATGGGAAGTTTTGTGAAGGGGCTTGTACAGTTGTACCTCATCTCCACTCGTTGTTGTGGGCGAGCTCCACTCTGGATCTTTTGAGAGCATTGTGGACACCATGATGTTTGAGAAATCTTTGTTGGTGTTATGAGAATAGTAACATTCTCTATGATGTTTTTTGATAAGTTCATTCCTCATAGCAAGAGTGATGGTATGAGACGCTAGTATGATGGGATCAAACAGTGTCGTACGACTGTCGAGGAGTATGAGACTAGGTTTTTAGAGTTGATTTGTTATGCCTATCTGAATATTACTAAAAGTGGGAGGATGGGAATTTTTGTGAAGGGGCTTGTACAGTTGTACCTCATCTTCACTCGCTGTTGTAGGAGAGCTCCATTCTGGATCTTTTGAGAGCATTGTGGACACCATTGTTACACCCCGTAATTGCAGGACATGTTTTAAGAACGTAAGTAAGAACTCACAAATGTTAAGGATTTGAGACTTGTAAAAATTTATCGGAAATTATGGAATTGTCGGAAAACGTATTATTATGACGAATGGGAGGGCGACACGTGTCACCCCCCTTACTATGCCTTGGACGATTTTTGGAAAGGGCATAAGGGTCATTTGACCTTTGTTGCAAGACAAGTCTTGCAACTTGAGGCTTGATATTATTGACTAAGGTCAAAGGTCCCACAATGGTCTTGATTTTAATGTAAGACCACATCTAAGCCTCACATTTGTAATTATCTTGACCATCATTTACTCTATATAATACTAGTAATGCTAGAGAGAGCCAACACTTAGAAAATTTCACACAAAAATTGGAAGAAACATAGGCAAAGCTCTCGGGTTCTTCATTGAAAGAAAGGGAGAAATTTTCGTTTCTTGTCCATTCGATTCCACACTTTAAACCAAGGGTCTTAGGTGTATTGTAAACACATCTCAATAGAAAAATCTTGGAAAAAGATTGTTTACGGGTTAGTCGCAAAGGAAAACCTAAGGGTCTTTCTAGGTTTTGCTTGGAGTTTTGAAGGATAATTTTTGGTATTGTTCTAAGGGTCTCAACAAGCGGATTGAGGTGTCTTGGAGAGGCTCTAAACTACTAAGAAGCGACTTCGGATTGGAGTTGGATTAAGAATCGTTAAGGTAAAATCTTGTCTTTTAAAGGTGTTACAAGATTACATATTTATATTGTTGTTGTTAGCTCTACTTGTTGCTAGCATGATGTTGATAGGTTGAAGTTATTAGTATTATGGATTTCTTGTAGCTAAATCCGAAATGTTATACAAGCCGCTTGGAAATTGGATTACTAATTGGTCGTTTTTAGAAATCGTCGCATGTTACTTACTTAAAGATTATGGTTATGATACTCAAATGCGACTTGATATCATGTTATGCTACTAAATTGGATTGAAATGGAAATTGGATAAGAATTGGATTTGTTGAATCAAGGTGGCCGAATTTGGAATGTAGTTTGTATTGTTTGGTTATTCAATTGTATTGGACTACTTTCTATATAATTGTGAGCCAATTGGGGCTGTGTAGTTATTCAATTGTATTGGACTACTTTCTATATAATTGTGAGCCAATTGGGGCTGTGTAGTTATTCAATTGTATTGGACTACTTTCCATATAATTGTGAGCCAATTGGGGCTGTGTAGTTATTCAATTGTATTGGACTACTTTCTATATAATTGTGAGCCAATTGGGGCTGTTTGGTTATTGTATTTCGGCCTTGAAAAAGGTGGCAAAGAGAGTAAAAACAAAGGAGGTGCTGTCCGATTTTCCGTAGAAAAATGGACACTTTACACTTGTGATATTCTACGATTGAAGTAAGGCCTTAATAGACGTATTGTGAATATTATAGGTTGTTATACTACGGGCGGGACTTTGTACTTGGCAAGTGGTTTGACCCGACAAGGTATGTAGAACTTTTCCTATCTTTGAGCATGACTAGTTTCGCGTATATAGTACGGTAGACGTACAAGACTTTGACATCCTTTACTTGTTTTATGAAATGCCAAGTCGGGTGAGTTAGGAGATTTAACTCACTTCTTTGAGAATATTAAAGATGTCTTAAGTCTTGTTAAAGATAAGGGACTTGAAAAATTTTAAAGTATGTAATACTTGTGTCGTTTTAAACGTATAAGTCCCTTGGATAGGAAATTGTACATGACTACGGTATAAAGTGAATATAACGACTTTATGGGGAGTTGGTTATATTGACTTTATGGAAAGATAAATGACTTGATTTAATGGAAGGCAATTCTATTTTAAGGCATTAATTGCCTAAGGTTTTATAAGACACGAGTCACTTGATTTAGAAGCCATATTTTATTTCTGAAAGTATTGTGACTTGTCTTGAAAAGAAATTGTCACTGATACTACGGCTATTAGTATCTTGGAAGTTTTATAATGAAATGAGTCATTTTAAAAGCATAGAAGTACGTAGTACTTTGGGTTAAATTCCCGGATTTTTTATAAAAGACATGAAAGTGCCTTAAGTGAACTAAAATGAGAGGGTAGATGAATAAGACTAATAAGAAGTTAGGGGGATTGCTAGCTTGCTTAATTATTGTATGACGCCGGTTTGAGATAGGGTAAGAGTATCGGTGAGGGCAAACCCCAAGACGCTATACCACCTTCTTCGTGATAAGAGTATAAATGAGGAAGCCCAAGACATTATACCACTGCGTTCGTCTTCTACAGATAAGAGTATAAATGAGGGCAAACCCCAAGACGTTATACCACGCTTGTGGTAAGAGTATAAATGAGGTAGGCACCCCAAGACGTTATACCACTGTTTTATGGGTTCACTACCCATAGTAGGATCGTGAGGCTACTTTGTTGTGATGTTATACGTATTCTCTTGATGTACTCTCATTGTTAGAAAGGCCCTGTGTACTGTAATTTTGTTATCATACATGTCTCCGGCTTTCTTATAAACTTATGTTGTAATTACAGTACTTTCCAGTTTTATATACTTATTACATATCGTGTCGACCCCTTCTCGAAATTGCGTTCATCTGCAGAAAGGGTAGCGGTGGCGATCCACATTCTTAGGATCACGTATCGGACGTCGGAGCTCCATTCTCGGAGGCTTGTCTTTCTTTTAGTACGATCTTGTCCACGATGTTGTAGATTTTGTACATTCGTGGTATGGCGGGCCTGTCCATACGCTTGTTATTCCTAGGTCCGTATTCACCTTTGTGGTTGGGCGTACTGAGTTGTAAAGTTGTACTTTGACTTTGTTTATATTATGGATGGCGGCACTTATCGGCAGCTTTGTGTTGTTATATTATTTGCACACGTGTTTATGTTGTGTATGTTCCGCCGCTATTCTCGATGTATATACGAGCAGGTGCCCGGGTAGGGCACGATCGCGGCTTGGTGGTCGTGACAAAAGTGGTATCGAGCGCTTAGTCTTCGGAAAGTGTCTGAGCCGTGTCTAGTAGAGTCTTGATTATCGGTGTGTTGTGCACATCTATAATCAGGAGGCTGCAGGACATTTAGGATTGGTTTCCATTCTTCTCTCTTTGAGATCGTGCATTAGAGCTGTCTTATTAGGTTGAATCCTCTCTGACCTCTTCTTATGAAACAGCTATGCCTCACGGAAAGCTACCAGGGCCCAGAAGGGCAAAGCGGCGAGGCTGCTAGCGGTACTCGAGGTCACGGGCTCGAGCACGCACTATGCCCGAGGTAGTAGGCGGGTCGTTGAGTTCACCACGCCAGCGATTAGAAAGGCCGAGGCGGCGGTAGCTCAGAGGTTCCGATACTGCACCCTCGGTTCCCGGCCGGTGCGAGTATAGAGACTACGGGGAAGCGGTCGGTTATTGACCAGATAGTAATGCCGGCGGCGCAAGCGAGCAGCGACCCAGCTGAGCGACGGTTTGCGGATTAGGGATTTTACGGGATGTAATCCACCGAGTTTTATGGTTCAAGGTCGACGAGGATCCGCAGGAGTTCGTTCGGCAGTCTACATGACCATGCGAGTTCTTAGGGCTTCAGAGACAGTGCATTACACTAGCCTCTTCTGGGTTGCGCGATATTGCGTTGAACCGGTTTGAGTCGTGGTTGCTTTCGAGAGGTGATGATGCTCTTCCACTGTTTGGGAGGAGTTTACAGAGGCCTTTATGGATCACTTTACCTCCGAGATGAGAGAGCCGGGTAGACATATTTTTGACCTTGCGGCGAGCGGGAGGACCGTTAGGAGTACACTGAGTTTGACTCGCCCGGCGTGCATGCTCACACTATTGTAGCTAGCATGGCGGATAAAGTTCATCGTTATGTGATGGGGCTAGACCGTCATATGATTACAGCATGCTTGGGGGTGGCTCTTCAGCCCGGTATGGACATCGCCCGGATGCAGCCTATCTGCGAGGATAGAGGATAGAGAGAGAGGACCAGATTGACGAGCCGGCCAAGAGGCCGTGACATCGGTCTCGGGGCGATTTCGAGCGGACAGCCTCAGCAGCAGAATAGGTCCACGTTCCAGCCAGCACAGAGTGCTCCGTCACGGGTTTCTGGCAAGAAGTCGACCCGGCCAGTCGGTCGAGAGCGAGTCGTGGCTCGGGACTACAGGATTTCGAGGAGGCGAGCACATCGGCGATCGGGACCACCCACACCTCAGTGTGCTCGATGGGGTAGGTTCCACCAGAGCGAGTGTCGCAGAGCTTCAGGAGCTTGTTACTCTTGTGGCCAGCTGGGCCATTTGAAGAGAGATTGTCCGTCTCAGAGCGATATGGGTGGTACAAAGACACGGTAAGCGGGATCGATTGTTGGGTCTTCTCCTTCGTGGTTATGCGCCCGAGGCGTGGTACTCACGGACCGGCAGGCCGCGGTAGGGGTCGTGGTGGTGGTTCTAGTTCTAGCGGTCCCCAGAACCGCATATATTCTCTAGCCAGCCGCCAGGATCAGGAGGCTTCCCCTGACGTCGTCACAAGTATATTACTGATTTCAGGCTGTGATGTTTATGCATTGATAGATCCAGGTTCTACCTTGTCCTATGTGTCCCCTCTTATTGCGGGTAGAATCGGAGTAGAGCCGGTGTCGATAGAGCCGTTTGAGGTAGCTACGCCAATTGGTGATTCGGTGGTAGCTGAGCGGGTGTAGAGAGGTTGTCCGGTATTTATTCTGATCGTCGGACCGCGGACTTGATAGATTTGGAAATGATGATTTTGATGTCATTATGGGTATGGGTGGTTGGCCTCTTGTTATGCCAACGCGTTGACGTAGGGACAAAGTTAGTTCGGTTCGATTTCTGGCGAGCGCTTATCGAGTGGAGGCAACACAAAGATCGCCGGGGGTAGGTTTATTTCTTACCTCAAGGCTAGGAAGATGGTGCGAAGGGTACATCTATCATCCGTTCGTATTCGACATCGAGGCCGAGGTGCCGTTCTTGATCGATGCCGATGGTTAGGAGTTTCCAGATGTGTTCCCAGATGATCTTCCAGGTATCCCTCCTGAGAGGGAGATCGAGTTTTGTATTGACACGTTGCCAGACACTCGACCTATTTCTATTCCGCCATACCGGATGGCACTCCGAGTTGAGGAGTCAAGGACCGGTGAAAGACTTGCTAGAAAGGCTTTATCGTGCCTAGTGTATCTCCCGGGAGCGCCTGGTGTTGTTTGTAAAGAAGAAGGATGGGGCCGCGTATGTGTGTTGACTACAGACCGAATAAGGTAACCATTAAGAATAGGTACCCTCCCGTGATTGATGATTTGTTTGACCGATTGCGAGTGCGAGGTGTTTCTCAAAGATAGACTGCGATGCAGTTATCATCGTTCGAGTTCGAGAGGCGGATATCCCAAAGATCGCATTCAGACCGGTATGGGCACTATGAGTTGAGGTTATATCTTTCGGCTTGACAACGCTCCAATGTATTTATGGATTTGATGAACCGGGTGTTCAAGCCATTTTTGGATACATTTGTGATTGTATTCATTGATGACATCCTGGTGTATTCACGGACAGAGCAGGAGCATGCAGATCACTTGAGGACGGTACTTGGGATTCTCCGGAGCCGGCAGTTATTCGCCAAGTTCTCCAAGTGTGAGTTTTGGTTGACCTCAGTGGCATTCCTGGGGCATATTATTGGGGCTGATGGTGTTCGGGTAGATACGGCAAAGATAGAGGCAGTCAAGTCTTGGCCGAGACCTACTACTCCGACCGAGGTGCGCAGTTTCTTAGGGGCGAGTTATTATCGCAGTTTGTGGAGCGGTTGCTTGATTTCAAAGACCGCTGACTAGGGTGACTCGAAGCGGCCAAGTTCCGATGGGCGAGGCTTGCGAGAAGGGTTTCCATTGTTGAAGGAAAGGTTGACTACGACTCGGTTCTTACTCTTAGGAGGTTAGATGGATACGTAATCTATTGTGATGCCTCGTATCGGGCTGGGTGTGTTTTGATGCAAAGACGGCAAGGTTATAGCCTATGCTTCCGGCGATTCTGAGCATGAGAGGAATTACCCTACCCATGACTTAGAGTTGGCGCAGCTTATTCATGCCTTGAAGATTTGGAGACATTATTTGTACGGAGTTCATGTGGATATTTATACAGACCACAAGAGCCTCCAGTATATCTTCAGGCAGAGGGAGCTGAACTTGAGACATAGACGGTGGTTAGAATTGCTGAAAGATTATGATGTTGATATTCTATACCATCCGGGGAAGGCCAACGTAGTTGCTGATGCCTTGAGTCGTAGATCTATGGGGAGCCTATCGAGGTACAGCCGAGAGACAGACATGGTCCGTCCGATCCACCCGATTAGCGAGCCTGGGTTCGATTGATCGATGCCGACGATAGTAGAGTACGGGTTCGTGAGGTTGCCGAGTCTTCCATCGTTGATGAGGTGAAGAGGCGGCGATTTGAGGACCCGGTGTTGATGCGATCGTGATGTAGCTCTTCGGGAGGAGAGGAGTCTATTCGAGGTAGCGCCTGATGGGGTGCTGAGATTTGAGGGCCGGTTGTGTGTTCCCGATGTGTTAGGACTTCGTCAGCAGATTCTGGGGGAGGCACACAGCGCTCGATATTCTATTCATCCGGGGTCGACCAAGATGTACCATGACCTCAGATGTTTGTATTGGTGGGATGGCACGAAGAGGACGTGGCGAGGTTTTGTTGCACAGTGTCCTAATTGCCAGCAGGTCAAGGTCGAGCACCAGAGGCCCAGTGGTTTATTGCAGTCTATTGAGATTCCGACTTGGAAGTGGGAGACGATCAACATGGACTTTGTTACAGGGTTACCTCGTACTCAGAGGAAGTACGACTCCATTTGGGTTATTATTGACAGGCTGACGAAATCAGCCCATTTCCTTCCAGTCAGGACGACGTTTTCAGCTGAGGACTATGCCAGATTGTACATCCGAGAGATAGTGAGGCTGCACGGTGTTCCGGTGTCGATTATATCTGATAGGGAGCCCGGTTACAACTAACTTCGAGGTCTTTCCGTAAGGTTTAGGACACAGTGAGTCTCAGACAAAGATTTCACCTCGATCGACGGGCAGGCAGAGCGCACTATCCAGACACTTGAGGATATGCTGCGAGCCTGCGTGATAGATTTCAGTGGTAGATGGGAGGATCATTTGCCTCTTGTGGAGTTTGCTTATAACAACAGCTACCATTCCAGCATACAGATGGCGCCATACGAGGCTTTATATGGGCGAAAATGCAGGTCACCGATCGGTTGGTTCGACGTGGCGAGCGATTAGTTGGCCCGCACTTAGTATCTGTGGTGTGGATAAGGTGAAGCTTATCCAGAGAGATCGTAGCGGCTCGTAGTCGGCGAAGTCATACGCAGATAATCGGCGTCGGCATTTGGAGTTTCGTAGCGATTGGGTCTTCTTGAAGGTGTCACCCATGGCGGTGTGATGAGATTCGGTAAGAAGGGGAAACTCAGCCCAAGGTACATTGGGCCCTACCAGATCGTCCGTAGAGTGGGACAGGTTGCTTATGAGTTGGATCTGCCATCAGAGTTAGAGGCGGTACATCCGGTCTTCCATGTTTCAATGTTGCGGAAGTGTATCGGAGATCCAGCGAGAGTTTTTCCTACTAGTGAGGTCCAGGTGACAGAGGGGTTATCGTATGAGGAGATTCCCATAGCGATACTCGATCGCCAGTCGGCGATCATGACCAAGGATGTAGCTTCCACAAAGTCCCGTGGAGAAATGATAGCAGGAGAGATGACTTGGGAAGCGGAGGAAGACATGTTGAGAAGGTATCCTCACTTATTTCCTATACCTTCAGGTATTTCATTTTTGCCCTTACTTGTCAGGTCAATTGAAGTGTTCCTTTTGCTTAAATGCTTTTATGTGGCCATGAGTGGCATTTTTGGTATGTCGGGGCTGTGAAAGGAAACTAGGTCGCAAATTGTAAGTGTGACTCCGAAAGAACATTCGGGGACGAATGTTTCTAAGGGGGGAAGAATGTTACACCCCGTAATTGCAGGACATGTTTTAAGAACGTAAGTAAGAACTCACAAATGTTAAGGATTTGAGACTTGTAAAAATTTATCGGAAATTATGGAATTGTCGGAAAACGTATTATTATGACGAATGGGAGGGCGACACGTGTCACCCCCCCTTACTATGCCTTGGACGATTTTTGGCAAGGGAATAAGGGTCATTTGACCTTTGTTGCAAGACAAGTCTTGCAACTTGAGGCTTGATATTATTGACTAAGGTCAAAGGTCCCACAATGGTCTTGATTTTAATGTAAGACCACATCTAAGCCTCACATTTGTAATTATCTTGACCATCCTTTACTCTATATAATACTAGTAGTGCTAGAGAGAGCCAACACTTAGAAAATTTCACACAAAAATTGGAAGAAACATAGGCAAAGCTCTCGGGTTCTTCATTGAAAGAAAGGGAGAAATTTTCGTTTCTTGTCCATTCGATTCCACACTTTAAACCAAGGGTCTTAGGTGTATTGTAAACACATCTCAATAGAAAAATCTTGGAAAAAGATTGTTTACGGGTTAGTCGCAAAGGAAAACCTAAGGGTCTTTCTAGGTTTTGCTTGGAGTTTTGAAGGATAATTGTTGGTATTGTTCTAAGGGTCTCAACAAGCGGATTGAGGTGTCTTGGAGAGGCTCTAAACTACTAAGGAGTGACTTCGGATTGGAGTTGGATTAAGAATCGTTAAGGTAAAATCTTGTCTTTTAAAGGTGTTACAAGATTACATATTTATATTGTTGTTGTTAGCTCTACTTGTTGCTAGCATGATGTTGATAGGTTGAAGTTATTAGTATTATGGATTTCTTGTAGCTAAATCCGAAATGTTATACAAGCCGCTTGGAAATTGGATTACTAATTGGTCGTTTTTAGAAATCGTCGCATGTTACTTACTTAAAGATTATGGTTATGATACTCAAATGCGACTTGATATCATGTTATGCTACTAAATTGGATTGAAATGGAAATTGGATAAGAATTGGATTTGTTGAATCAAGGTGGCCGAATTTGGAATGTAGTTTGTATTGTTTGGTTATTCAATTGTATTGGACTACTTTCTATATAATTGTGAGCCAATTGGGGCTGTGTAGTTATTCAATTGTATTGGACTACTTTCTATATAATTGTGAGCCAATTGGGGTGTAGTTATTCAATTGTATTGGACTACTTTCCATATAATTGTGAGCCAATCGGGGCATGTAGTTATTCAATTGTATTGGACTACTTTCTATATAATTGTGAGCCAATTGGGGCTGTTTGGTTATTGTATTTCGCCTTGAAAAGGTGGCAAAGAGAGTAAAAACAAAGGAGGTGCTGTCCGATTTTCCGTAGAAAAATGGACACTTTACACTTGTGATATTCTACGATTGAAGTAAGGCCTTAATAGACGTATTGTGAATATTATAGGTTGTTATACTACGCGGGACTTTGTACTTGGCAAGTGGTTTGACCGACAAGGTATGTAGAACTTTTCCTATCTTTGAGCATGACTAGTTTCGTATATAGTACGGTAGACGTACAAGACTTTGACATCCTTTACTTGTTTTATGAAATGCCAAGTCGGGTGAGTTAGGAGATTTAACTCACTTCTTTGAGAATATTAAAGATGTCTTAAGTCTTGTTAAAGATAAGGGACTTGAAGAATTTTAAAGTATGTAATACTTGTGTCGTTTTAAACGTATAAGTCCCTTGGATAGGAAATTGTACATGACTACGGTATAAAGTGAATATAACGACTTTATGGGGAGTTGGTTATATTGACTTTATGGAAAGATAAATGACTTGATTTAATGGAAGGCAATTCTATTTTAAGGCATTAATTGCCTAAGGTTTTATAAGACACGAGTCACTTGATTTAGAAGCCATATTTTATTTCTGAAAGTATTGTGACTTGTCTTGAAAAGAAATTGTCACTTGATACTACGGCTATTAGTATCTTGGAAGTTTTATAATGAAATGAGTCATTTTAAAAGCATAGAAGTACGTAGTACTTTGGGTTAAATTCCCGGATTTTTTATAAAAGACATGAAAGTGCCTTAAGTGAACTAAAATGAGAGGGTAGATGAATAAGACTAATAAGAAGTTAGGGGGATTGCTAGCTTGCTTAATTATTGTATGACGGCCGGTTTTGAGATAGGGTAAGAGTATCAGTGAGGGGCAAACCCCCAAGACGCTATACCACCTTCTTCAGGATAAGAGTATAAATGAGGGGGAAGCCCCCAAGACATTATACCACCTGCGTTACTGTCTTCTACAGGATAAGAGTATAAATGAGGGGCAAACCCCCAAGACGTTATACCACCTGCTTCAGGGTAAGAGTATAAATGAGGGGTAGGCACCCCAAGACGTTATACCACCTGTTTTTATGGGTTCACTACCCATAGTAGGATCAGGAGACTGCTGTTGTGATGTTATACGTATTCTCTTGATGTACTCTCATTGTTAGCAAGGCGTGTCGTAATTTTGTTATCATACATGCTACGGCTTTCTTATAAACTTATGTTGTAATTACAGTACTTTCGATTTTACATACTTAGTACATATCAGGTATCGACCCTCTTCTGGGCCGCGTTCATGCCGCAGAAAGGGTAGCGGTGGCGATCCACATTCTTAGGATCACGTATCGACGTCGGAAGCTCCATTCTCCGAGGCTTGTCTTTCTTTTCGTACGATCTTGTCCCCGATGTTGTAGATTTTGTACATTCGGGTATGGCGGGCCCCGTCCGCCACGCTTGTTATTCCTAGGTCTGTATTCACCTTTGTGGTTGTAAGAAGAAGCGAGTTGTAAAGTTGTACTTTTGACTTTGTTTATATTATGGATGGCGGCCTTATCGGCTAGCCTGTGTTGTTATATTATTTGCACATGTGTTTATGTTGTGTATGTTCCGCTGCTATTCTCTGATGTATACCTGAACAGGGTGCCCAGGTAGGGCACCAGTCGCGGCCCGGGGTCGGGTCGTGACAACCATGATGTTTGTGAAATCTTTGTGGTGTTATGAGAATAGTATACAACTATCACTAGTGCTTAGAAAAGATAACCATTTACAATTTTAATATAATAGGTTTGAAGTCTAACATCAACAACATCAATAAGTGTTGATGATCTTAATCTTCGGTCTTTGATCCTTCCTTGAAGTCTTGAGATGTTGGTTGAAACTGCAGCAAGCTCCTTGAGAACAACAACAATAATATGTTTACAATCTGGAAATATAACAAGATAATTGGTTTGTTAAGTCGACAAAATTCTTGATCTATCCTTAAGATAATCTTGCACCGTATATCTTTTCAACGGTGTAATGACAACTTATCTCCTAAGATAAAACAACAATCAAACAAATGAGCAAAGGGAACTCAAGTGTTCGCTAGAATAGAAGGATCGTTGAGTGTGTAAAATTACAAGAAAGGAAGAGATTTCATCAAATCTGAAATCATCCAAGTGTATTGAGTATTTCTCTTGTGTTTGTTCTTGTACTCCTCAAATCTGAAAGTAAGGCTTGATTATATAGTGTAAGGAATAGAGGAGGTGTTAATGGGTGTTAATGACTATTAAGAGGCTCAATGAAGAGCCAAAACGTTCAGGAAATAATTGCCCAACGTTCCAACACCTTAATGACATTAATATCTGACTTTCCCGTTACTGGAATGGGTGGTGGCGCGCGTGTGGGCCTAGTCTCGAACCCAAGCACACCTAGGTCATCCCTCCTTCAAACATATGGGTTACCCCTTGGGGTCCCAATCCCTTATTCAATTTTGAGGATTATATTATGAACAATACTTCATTTTCCTACCGGTGTGGTAGATTTGTCACACATCACTCTTCCATGTCTCAAACACCTTACTTCGTGGACCAATATCTCTTTCATTTCTCAATGGAATTTGACGATTCTTGGCCCTACGGTTATCTACTCACTTAGTAGATTACACACGTGTAAAGAACCAGGTTCTCCAACATGTGTAACCATGATGTTTAAGTCATTGAAGATGGGCAGACCCAACCTCCACCAAAGGCAAATTTCCAACAATCCCCTCTTGGAAGAGATTTTGGTACACACACATGGTGCATTCTTTCAACAATCTTTTTGGCGGATCAATGTTGCATCTGGAGAGGTAGCCGGAGATTTGAACCTTCCATAGTAGAATACAATCGGACATATTTACTACGCGGTGAACGTGATGTCTTGAACCGTCAGTATTTAGTATATGTCAAGACAATGGTATCAACACAACACCTTTCATACTCAATCTTTCTTTGTGTTTTGTCCGTCGTGGGCCGTGGACACCCTTGGATTCTTAAGTGTGTTCATTTGAGGCGGCCTGTCCTCGCACTTAAATAGGTGGTCTCCTACAAGGTATCCCGCAATACCTAGCTTCACAAGCGTTAGGAACCATTAAAAGTTTTCTCAAACCTAACCTCAACTGTTGAGGATCATTAAAGGTTTTGGAAGCTTAACATTTACCTCCTCTGCAGGTAGCACTTAATGTCTATCATGGGAATGGTCTTGGATTCATGTTTCAAAGAAGGAAACATTATCCGAAGTGCTCTTGCTTCCACTAAAGCGCTCAACTGAACCTTTACAGTTTAGTTTTCTCATTGAACCTTATTCTTTGGATCTCCAGTCTGTAAGGTTGGGTGTCCACTATATCAGTTCGTATTGATTGAGTTTTAAGCCAATTCCCATAGACAGGCAGACATCTTGATCTGTGGGTAACCCTTTACCTTTAAAGGGTCCGTTATATCCTTCGATTTGTAATCAAGGATGTGTCACCCGATAAACTGTCATACGATTTTATGTCTGTGATGAGTATGTCCAGACATCGTAATTCGTGGTCTCACAGTGTCAAACTAGAGCAACCACGAGTTACTCCCAAGAAGGGACATCCTCTAAGAGGTCGTGAAGTTACTCAACTTCTTGTCATGCTTTCTGCAAAGTCATGACCTTCGATTCCATCATGAATCGTCAGATGCAATATTTGCTTAGAGGATTTTCCTAAGACACACCATGCACGTTGGTGTTCTTCAGGTCTTATGTCCAGTTTGCATCATGTTGTTCTCCCAGAACCACTGGACATCCAGAATATCATAGATAAGCGAATAATTCAGTTGTCATCACATCCAATTTAATACCTTCTATTGATTATTTCCAGAAACACTAGTGAACCTTAGTTCAACTGGTCTTCACTTATGAACTGATTCGATACCAGGTCATTTGCAATGTGACCTGAGCATATCCCTCATGGCATATGGGTGCACCATGATTCCAATCAACTCTATGATTTAAATCCATTGGTGACTTCAACGAGACTGTCAAGCTCCTCACAGAGGAGTTTGGAATCAAACCAGCCCGTTAGATGTCTAAGGGATTGCAACTCTTAAGATGTCATCTGTAGTACCCATATCCTTTCATGTTGAAACATACATTTGAGGAGATACCATTCGATAGTAGAGTACGATCAAATGTTTAGTGCCAAGACTTTGGGCTTATTTCAGTTCGCACAGAGATTTGACAAGCCGACAGATCTCTAGATGTCTAAGTTATTCACATAGGAATACATGTCCCGGTAGCCGAGGCCTTATACCCGTCAATAGATTCATCTAATGTATACTCAACTCGAGTATCCACTTTTACAACCCAAAGGTACTTTTATCGGAGGAAGATCAACCATAGCATAAGTATGATTCTATCTGACGGAATCTATTTCTCTGTTTTTAGCTTCTTTCCAAAGCGATGCTTTTAGAGTTGACAATTCTTTGTTAATTGTACATGGTACATTTCAACCATACAAGCTAGAAGGCTTTGGAACACATCTTTGTCCCCTCTTTTACTTCGGTTTGGTTCAACATCTAGAATCCCTGAGTTCTATAGATCTGGAACATTAAGTTCTGAATAGTCAGCAACTTCCGAGTCCTGTAGATTTGGAACATCTCGTTCCGTATAATCAGGCCATCGCGGATTATTGTTAACCTCGAGCAATTACTTCTTTATCCTCTTCAAGGAAAGATAACTTCAAAGAATTCAGCATTCTTTGACACCAAGATGCGAAACGCACTACTGTTGTTTGCAGATCCAATGGATATGCACTCTACAGTCTTAGGTCCAACTCGACCTGTTTTTGGCTTAGGTGTTTCAATCCTTTGCCACACTATCCCATATCACAACATCTATATATGAGATTCTTTCCATGTTCCACATGGAGAGTTATCTTTATCCTTATGCGGAGTTCTACTAAGAGTCGCATTAGCGGTAAGGATTGCATTGCCCTGTACGTCTTGGGCGTATGGATCTGCACTTGGCTAACACCGTTAGTCTGAGGTGAGTAAGAAGCAGTCGTTTGATCAATGATGTTTCGCATTCTCCCCCTCTATCACTATGAATTTCTCAATCCGTAGAATTTTCAGCTTCTGCTTCTGAAGCGCCGCGACCTTGCCTGAGAGGCGCCGTGGTTCCTTAATTTGGCCAGTCGGTCGCCGTGGCTCGTAAACTTGAGAGTTTTACGACATTGTCGGCCGCGACAATTTGGCGCCCCGCCGCTTTACGGTTCCGCGGCGTTTCTGACTCGTTTCATCTTTGTTCTTACAACAAAGAATACAATATGTTATATTATCATCAATTAAGATCACAATGTACTTGTCTTCCCCCTCTATTTGTACAAACTTTAAATCACCCAAGTAGGTGTTACCAAGTTATAGAGGAGCAGTGCTTCTTTCTCTAATCCTTTGATTGAACGGAAAGATGATTTTGCCTCTTCGCCTACCTCACATTCATTTGAGGTTTTATGTCGACAGACGGTAACAATCTCAATTTTGTTGGATTTTGAATGACTTTCTATTTAACATGTCTTAATCTATGATGACATAGATGCACAGATTACAAATGTATCATCCACTTGTCAACTTCGTTGGCCTTTGAATGATTTTCTGTTTAACGTGTCTTAATATATGATAGCATAGATACACGGATTACAAACATATCATCCATGTGTAAACTTTGTTTAAGAGTGATCCCATTCCTTAAGTCCTTTTGGGCACAACTTCTTCTACTTAGAAGGTAGCATTGCTTCGTATGAACAACCTCTTGCCCGTAGCTAGGGCGTAACCAGATCATAAGTGATCTAGACTTTCTGGCCACTCCAGTTGCCTTGGCATACTGAGTGTCCAAATTCTTTTCTGCCTTTATTTTGTTCTTCAGATCTATTGAGATCTGGTAACTCTGAACCACTCCAGTCGCCCGGAGGCTTTGTATGACTGAGTGTCCGCTACTATCCTGTCGAAAGATGGATCTTCTGTTGGAAAACAGCGGCAAGATTGTCACTAGTCCTCTAGTCCTTGTCTTTAGTCCTCTTTCCATGCTTAGGATTGTCCATAAAATTATTTTATTATAATCTAAGTCCATATCTTTTAGGCCGTTGTTTATAACAGTCCAATATTTGAACGGGAAGGTAAGTGAGATTAAACTTTCTGATTTTAAGGCGTAGGGAATATAAAGATATACTTTCATATTTGTAGCCTTATTCAGTTCATTTTAATCAGACATATTTTAATCTCATTTTTGACAAGGAATAAATAATTAACTTATACCTTTGGGATTTGGCCCACGTTCATCACGTGTCCAAATCCTCCTTACCATAAGATGGATGCTTCTTCTTACAAGATGAATCATCATCTCCAGCCTTCTCCTCAAGTTCCAATTGACATCCTCAACCTTTGTAGACACTTGTTTACACCACTCTCGGGAGCGGTGACAACAACTATTCTTTGACCATTAGCCTTGTCAACAAGACTATCAACATTATCTTTCAAGTTAAATATCAATCATTGAGATCTCACCTTTGACGAAAATAGATTTGTAACTATCGTCAAAGAGAGACCCAAACTCGGACCAGAATTGTTGGCCCTCTTCTTTCTAGCACTAGTACAATATTATCTTAAGACTGTTAGTGTTACAGTGGATGTATGAGAATAATATACAACTATCACTAGTGCTTAGAAAGGATAATCATTTACAATTTCAATATAATAGGCTTGAAGCCTAACATCAGTTGTGACAACATCAATAAGTGTTGATGATCTTGATCTTCGGTCTTTGATCATTTCTTGAAGTCTTGAGATGTTGGTTGAAACTTCAGCAAGCCTCGTGAGAATAACAACAACAATATGTTTAGAATCTGGAAATATAACAAGATAATTGGCATGTTGAGTCGACCAAATTCTTGATCTATCCTTATGATAATATTGCCCCGTATATCATTTCAACGGTGTAATGGCAACTTATCTCCCAAGATAAAACAACAATCAAACAAATGAGCAAAGGGAACTCAAGTGTTCGCTAGAATAGAAGGATCTTTGAGTGTGTAAGATTGCAAGAAAGGAAGAGATTTCATCAAATCTGAAATCATCCAAGTGTAGAAAGTATTTCTCTTGTGTTTGTTTTTGTACTTCTCAAATCTGAAAGTAAGGCTTAATTATTTAGTGTAAGGAAGAGAGGAGGTGTTAATGGGTGTTAATAGCTTGCTTCCAAGACACTGCACTAGATGAGCAATGACTATTAAGAGGCTCAATGAAGAGCCAAAACATTCAGAAAATAATTGTCCAACGTTCCAACACCTTAATGACATTAATGTCTGACTTTCCCGCATCGAATGCTCTTCCAACATTTAGCGCTGCTGTCCAGTGCAGGGCCACGACGCCGGTAGAAACTGCCTTCCAGAAACTTCAGGGACCAAACTGTAATTATAATAAAGTCTGGGGTCCAAAAAGATAATGTCAGAATAAGCCCAAGACCCACAACCCGACCCGGGCGGGTGTGGGCCTAGTCTCGAACCCAAGCACACCTAGGTCATCCCTCCTTCAAACATATGGGTTACCCCTTGGATCCCACTCCCTTATTCAGTTTTGAGGCTTATATTATGAACAATACTTCCTTTTCCTACCGATGTGGTAGATTTTTCACACACCACTCTTCCATGTCTCAAACACATTACTTTGTGGACCAATATCTCTTCCATTTCTCAATGGAATTTGACGATTCTTGGCCCTACGGTTATCTACTCACTTAGTAGATTACACACGTGTAAAGAACCATGTTCTCCAACATGTGTAACCATGATGTTTAAGTCATTGAATATGGGCGGACCCAACCTCCACCAATGGAAAATTTCCAACAATCTTATTGCGTATCTGATCGGGATGAGAGAGAGGGCAAAATGACCTGAGAGATTGACAACTTCAATGGTAGTTCATTTAGGGGTAGAGGTTATTATAATCGTGGTTATCCTTGTTAGACTCATTAAATAGTGAGTGTTTTGCCTGCCTGGTAGGGCCATCATCAGACCTAACAGAGATGGGATAGGCCAACATATTCAGGGACATCTCAGACTCATGCTCGTGGAGGTAAGAGCCATTTAGGTCATGGTTCAGTTCAACAGGGAGACCCTAGGGCTTGCTATTCTTGTGGAAAGTTTGATCATTATGTTAGGTAGTGTCCCACGGGAGCAACATGTGCATGTCAAGTAGTTGTTCAAGCTTAGGGTGTTATAGTTTCTACTCTTACTCCAACTCGGCCAGTTAGAGTAGTTCAACCAACAAATTGTGGTCAGTGATGTAAGGGTGCAAAAGGTGCTCAAGAATCCATGGACATCCCAAGTTCTTTGGTTTGGACAAACAGGATCTTGAGGCATCCAGTGATGTCGTTACATGTATTTTTACTATTTACTCTCATGGAGTATTTGCACTTATTGATCCTAGATGTACTTATTCTTATTTGGGTCGTGAGTTGGAGTTCCTTGATGCTCCATTTGTCATTTTTACTCCAGTGGGAGGGTATGTTTATGTTGGTCAGGTATATCACGATTACGAGGTTTCCATTCAGGGCATTACCTCAAATGTGGATTTGTTTATTTTGCCTATGGTTGAATTAGATGTTATTATGGGTATGGATTGGTTGGCTTCATGTCATGTGCAAGTTGATTTATATACTAAGGTTGTTAAAATTAGCATTCCAGGGGAGCCACATATTGAGTGGCGGGGTATGGTTGCCTTGGGTAAGGGAAATATTATATCATTAATAAAGGCGCAAAAGATGATTAGTGATGGATATTTGGGCTTTATTGCTACTGTTCATGATACTAGAGTGAAGGATGTGACACTTGATAGTGTCCTAATTATTTGTGAGTCTCCGGAGGTATTTCCAGAAGACTTGCCAGGATTGCCTCCAAAGCATGATAGTGATTCAGTATTGATTTGGTACCTAGTACTCAGCCTATATCTATTGTACCGTATGGCTTCGGCTGAGTTGAGGGAGTTGAAGGTTTAGATTTAGGAATTCTTTGATAAGGGTTTCATTAGACCCAATATTTCTCCTTGGGGTGCTCCAGTGTTGTTTGTGAAGATCAAGAACAAGTACACATTACCCCGTATTGATGATTTGTTTAATCAGCTTCAGGGTTCTAAGTATTTCTCAAAGATTGATTTGAGATCAGCCTACCATCAGTTGAGGATCAAAGAGTATATCTCCAAGATTGTCTTTCATACTAGTTATTGGGACTATGAGTTCTTAGTCATGTCATTTGGACTGACTAATTCCCCAGCTACATTTATGAGGCTCGTGAATGATGCCTTTAAGCCTTATTTGGATAGTTTTGTGGTTGTGTTCATTGATGAAATCTTGGTGTATTCCCGCACTTAGGAAGAGCATGAGCAACATTTAAGGATTATATTACAAATATTGAAGGATCGAGAGTTTTATGATAAATTCTCGAAGTGTGAGTTTTGACTCGATACAGTTGCATTTATAGGCCATGTTGTGACTTGTGATGGCATTATGATTGATTCGAAGAAGACTGAGGTAGTCGCTCAATGGCCTACAAAATCTATTCTTATGGAGATCTGTAGCTTCTCGGGTTTGGCTGGATATTATCGATGTTTTGTTGAGGGATTCTTAGTTATTGCAGCACTTTTGACTTGTTTGACCCATAAGGGTTAACCTTTCCAGTGGACTTATAATTGTGAGAAAAACTTTCGAAAGCTCAAGACTTCTTTGACTACCACTCCAGTATTGACTTTGTCTACCGGTACTAGTGGATTTGTGGTATCTTGTGATGTTTCGCATATTGGGCTTGGTTGTGTTTTGATGTAGGAAGGTAGAGTTATTACCTATGCTTCGAGACAATTAAAAATTCATGAGAAGAATTATCCCACTTATGACTAAGAGTTGGCCGTTCTTGCATTTACATTAAGGATTTAGTGTCACTATTTGTATGGCGAGCCTTGTGAGGTGTATACCGATCACAAGAGTTTGAAGTATATATTCAAGCAGAAAGAGTTAAATTTTAGGCAACGTTATTGGTTAGAGCTACTTAAGGATTATAATTTGACTAACTTATATCATCCGGAAAAAGCTAATGTGGTTGTTGATTCTTTGAGCTGGAAGGCTACTTATATGGGTAGTGTGTCATATCTTAAGGCCGAGAGACGAACCTTAGCCATTGAAAATTTCACTTTAGGTAACCAGAGAGTTCGTGTTGATCCATTGGGTTCAGGTGGTTTGCTTTCCTGTGTTGTAGCACAATCATCTTTGATTAAGCAGATTTAAGCCCATCAATATAAGGATTTTTATCTTGTGTGTCTCTGTGCTATAGTTTTGAGTGGTGATGTTACATCGTTCACAGTTGGTGATGATGGAGTCTTAAGACTCAGAGGTTGATTCTGTGTTCTAGAGTTAGAGGATTTGAGGAGATCAATTCTCCAGGAGGCTCACAGTTCCAGATATTTTATTCATCCAGGTGCTACAAATATGTATAATGATCTTCGTGTGATATATTGGTAAAAGGGTATGAAAAAACATATATCAGATTATGTATCTTATTGCTTGAACTGTCAACAAGTCAAATACGAGCACCAAAGGCCAGGTGGTCTAACTCAAACTATGATTATTCTCGAGTGGAAGTGGGAGAGGATTACTATGAATTTTCGTGGTAGGCTTACCATGTACTTTGAGGCGACATGATTTAGTTTGGGTTATTATTGACAGACTCACGAAGCCTGCTCATTTCATACCGATGCATACCACGTATTCTATAAACAAGTTGGCAAGGATTTATCTTAGCAAAATTGTGATATTTCATGACATGCATGTTTCTATTATTTCTGATCGAGGGTCACAATTCACATCCAAGTTTTGGCAATCATTTTAGGATGCCTTGGGTACTTGTGTTGAGTTGAGTACAATTTTTCATCCTCAAACTGATGATTAGTCTGAAAGAACTATTCAGATTATTGAGGGTATGTTGAGAGCATGTGCCATTGACTTTGGAGGCAATTGGGACGAGTAGTTTCCCTTGCCAGATTTTGAATATAATAACAGTTATCAATCCGGTATCCAAATGGCACCGTTTGAGGCTTTATATGGTCGTTAGTGTAGATCACCCATTGGTTGGTTCGAGCCTGACGAGGTTCAATTATAGGGTCATGATTTGGTACAAGAGGCCTTGGATAAGGTCGTTTTGATTCAGAGTCGACTTCCTTCAACTCAAAATAGACAAAAGTGTTATACGGACCGACAAGTTTGGGATTTGGAGTTTAGTGTAGGCGAGAAGGTTTTTCTGAAGGTTTCACCGATGAAGGGTATGATGAGATTTGGGAACAACGGCAAGTTGAGCCCTAGGTATATCGATCCTTATGATATCCTTAAGAAGATTGTTAATGTGGCATATAGACTTATTTTGCAAACAGAGTTATCGGCAGTTCATTTAGTTTTTCATGTGTGTATGCTTCAGCAGTATGCTCGTGACTTAAGCCATGTGATCATACTTGAGGTAGTTGAACTTGATAAGAATTTGACTTATGAAGAGGGTCCAATGGCCATTATTGATAGAAAATGGAGGCAATTGAGGAGAAATAAGATTTCTTCCATTTAAGTATTGGGACAACACAACTCTAGTGAGGAGGCTACGTGGAGTCTGAGGATGAGATACGAATGAGATACCCACATCTGTTTGAGACATCAAGAATGGATATCTCACCATTTCCTACGCCTTGAATTCTTTAGATATTGTGTATTCATTACGTCTTATATGGATTTTTTGTTCTTAACTTAAGGCTAGAGCTTGTTATGAGCTTATAGTATGCCTTTGTATATGTTGCGCGAGCCGTGAATGGTCTATATATATATATGCATTGTGTTTGAGTTTTTTGGATGACATGTATAAATTTTTTGTTAGTCCCAGTTACAAGGGAAACTCTGTCGAAATTTCGGTAGACCTATGAGACTTTTTATGTTATCATTGAAGAAGTTATAAGAGAACGTTCTTAAAACATTAGGGGCACGTTTGGTACGATGTATTACGCTAGACTGCACTGGACAAAAAAAATACAGCGTTTGGTGGACGTTTTCAGCTGGACTGACTATACTATTTCTAAAAATAATACACTCCAACTGCCATTTTTGAGACCCATCTCCCCTGCACTGTACTAAAAAAATACAGTCCATTATATATTAATACTCTAATACCGTCCATTATATATTAATACAGTTCAGTCCATTACAATACAGTACAATCTATGCAAAATTATACAGTCCAGTGCGGTGTACCAAACGAGCCTAGTAGTGTCAAGAACACAAGAGGTGATGCATTTGAACGGGATTAAGAGATGATTATGTAGTTTAAGTATGAAACGACAAGGTGAATGTAAAGGCAAAAGGTCGATGTCACTCTTTGACCACAAGTATGGCTTGTCTCACGTTCAGTGGCGGACGCAGAAATTTTTTAAACTGGGTGCACACATTTAATAAAGTTTACAAATCATCCGGGTGCCCAAATTTAATAAAGTTTACAAATCATAATTGTCCCCTACGCGTATTTGTAACACTCTTAAGCAAATCTTTTTCAATAAAACATACAAGACAATCATTTAAAAATTGATCACAAATTTGGTTTTGTAGATCCGTCTTGACAATATTCATTGCAGAGAAGCATCTTTCCACGCTTGTTGTTGCTACCGACAAAATCAATGCAAACTTCAAAAGCCGACACACCAATGGGTACGACAAGTATTTTCGTGTTTGCACAAGCAATATAAGTAGATCAACAAGCCTCTCCAATCGACTGAATCTGTCATCTGATCGCAAATCTATAATATATGTCTCTAGTTGATTTTCAAGCATTATACAATCAACTAGAGAGAAGTCATCCGGATAAAACTGAGTCATTCTTACCAATTTTGCTATATTGAAATCAACAAAATCATTATTTGGATTCAAACAAGCAACACAAAGAAGCAACTCAGAATTGACCTCATTGAACCGATCATTAATCTCTAAAATTTGCTGATCCATAATGGCATTAAAACATTCCACACGATAATGAAAATCGTTAGTAATGTTTGTCTTACGCCGAGGATGGTGACGATTAACATATTCAGCATTCATATCCACACAATCAATCTTGTTCTCATTGCAAAAACCAGTAATCTTACCTAGAAGAGATTCTCATCCATTATTTCTTGTCGCTTGTAATTTCTGCTTAGTTACTTTAACAAGTGTCATAACATTCAAAATATCTGAAAGCTAATGACAACTCATTTGCGATCGAAAGTACAGTCAGCATCAATTGCAAATTAAAGACAAAATCAAATGATTGCAAATATCTCAATAAACCAACTGTTTGAGCTTTTTTCGATGAATATGTAGCATCACACGAAATAACTTCAAGAACTTCAATAACAGAAGAAAACAAAGCAACCAAGGTCAATAATGATTTATAATGAGACCCCCAACGTGTATACATAACCCTCTTAAGACTTAATTCTTGATTTAATCCCTTCCATGTCTCAAGCAAACCACTCTCGGTTTCTTCCGCCACTTTTTGTACCTGTTTTTGTCGAATAATATTTTTACGCTTACAAGATGCTCCAACAACATTTAATAAAGTGAAAATCATGTTAAAAAAGTCTGCAATATCAACATTTTTTCTATCCACATCAACAAGAGTTAATTGAAGTTGATGAGCAAAGAAATGAACATAATATGCAGACCGATTTTCATTTATTATCAAAGTCTTCAACCCTCTGAATTCACCATTCATATTACTTGCACCATCATAACTTTGACCCCGAATTTTCATCAAACTTAAACCAATATCAGCAAACACATTATCAATAGCAGATTTCAAAGACAAATAACAACACAAGCAATATGCTTTATCTTCTTTCATGTTATACTCTAACCAATTAGCATACTTATCAAATCAATCAGGAATAGAATGACGCATTTTATTTCCCATCATTTTCTTAGGGAAATCATGGCCACGGAGTTGACAAGGCCCCTTTAATAGATAAGTTCTTCTAATTTCATCAACCTAGTTTGGATGAAATTCATATATCTTTTTCCTTTCTGCAGGATCTGAAGGAAGACTATTCAAATCAACAAAATCTTTCCTAGTTGAAGTTATGGGAACAGACAGTTGAGTACTAGGAGATGCACCACTAGAACCACCAATTCCAATTTCTGTCAATTTTCGTTTATAAAATCTCTCCATATTCCCTTAATAATAAAAAAACCTCTAACCCTGTTGAAGAGACAAAACCAAAATTCATAATTTAAAGATTACAATTTAAACAACTAAACATGTAACATGTAACATGTAACAATAGCACAAATAACAAATTCACAATTTGCACCCAAATAAATATGCAAATAAAAAAAGCCCTAATTTTGAATATAACATCAAGCCCTAATTTCAAGTTTTCAACTAACCAAATAAAAAAGCCCTAATTTAGTTGCATATTTAGTTGGAATGTAGTTGACCTTGACCCTCCCAATTTAATTGGGAAATTATAGTTTCTGTTAATTTCCCAAACTACCAACTCAGTAAGAAAATTCACTCCATAATTGACAAGCAATCAAACCTACCAATTTATGAACAATGGAAAGAGAAGAAGAACAGATACAAACGAATATAGAGAGATGGTGGTGCGAGACTTACCTTGGCGGCACCGCGATAGTGAAGTGGAAACTGGAATCGCAAGGGCCAAGGGGAAGGGTTTGCAGAAGAGAGGAGAAGAGAGAAGGTCGAAGAAAAGAGAGAGAGATTTCAATATATTTTTGATAATTGAAAAGCGGTCATTACATTGTCTCTTATAGACAAGGACTACAATAGTAAATACTAAACACCATAAAGGAAAACTTAAGGGACTAAAAGTGATAATTAATAAAAACTAGTCACATTATAGATTTGTGACGGTTTCAAATAAACGTTGGTATACGCGGACCGCGGTTGCTTCTCAACTTTCGTCAGTAGCACTTCTCCAACACTATTGTTTCCCTGCAGTTCAGTCAATCCAACACTATAGGTGGGTCATGTTGAAAATTATAGGTGATAGAAAAAATGAAAGTGGATGCACTTGCACCCATGTTGGTGTGTGTGTGTCCGCCCCTGCTCACGTTCAAGGACCAATGTTATTTTAAGTGGTGGAGAATGTAACAACCCAATTTAACTTCTTTTTCTTAAAAGTGAACTTTAGAATTTCAAATTTTAATTGTGGTTACTAATTTTAATGGATTTCATAAATAAGTGGGTATTTAAGAAATCTATTTATACAATATATGAGCTTGTTATATTGGTTAAGTGGAAATCAAGTGGGCCAAGCCCACCTTATTAATAAATCTCACGGTAGAATCCCATTAGGGATTGTAGTTACTAGGGGCTTTTAATTATAGGTGACAAATAAGTTTTAAAATTGAGTTGGGGTAACTCTAGTTTTTTTAATTGAGTAGGGGTGATAAACTTGGATTAGTGATTAGAGAGTTTTGACTCACCCCAAAGTTATATTTTTAACACTTTGATCCCAAGCTTTATTTTTTACACATTGCCCCAAGTTTTATTTTTAACATTTTGACTCAACCCATATAAACCCTACAGAGCCAAAAAAAACGCGCCAATTTTTTTGTTTGCCTGCGCCGTTTCCAACTTTTTTTGCTCTTCTTTTTTGCTCCGTTTCTTCTTCTTGTTGTTGTTTATTCTTGATTCTTCTTCTTATTCTGCTGCTCGTTTCTTCTTCTTCGTCTTGACTGGATTTTGCTCAAGAAAGAAAAAAGCAAGACCACCTAGTTTTGCAACTTTTTGACTGGATTTCATTCGTGTAGCACTGGGAATTACTTCATAACTCATTCCATTGTGTTCTTCTTCTTCTTCTTCTTTGTCCGCCATTGTTGCTCAAGAAAGAAAAAAATGTGACCACCCGATTTTGTAATTTTTTGACTGGATTTTGTTGGTGTAGCACTGACAATTACTTCATAAGTGTTTTCCGCTCATTAGATAAGTACAACAATGCTGTTTTATTTCAATTTTTCAACAACTTACAGTAGTTGTTGTAGTTGTTGCAACATATAATATGATTGTTGCAACTTCTACAACAGATTATAAAATTGTTGTAATTGTTAAATAAATAACCTGCAACAACTGAGTGAGTTGTTGCAACAGGTATTCCACTTGTTGCAACAACTCAACGACTGTTGAGTCGCCAATTTGTGTCCAAATGTAACCCAAAAATCAAGCGACAATGTATTATTGACTTGTTGTAACAAGTTGTATAGTTATTGCAACATATGTTCCACTTGTTGCAACAACTCAACTATCTGTTGGAGTCAACTTCATTTTTTGTCTGAAAAGTAACCCAAAAAACTGAAGCTGCTTCCAATAGATTATTGACTTACTGCAAC
Source organism: Przewalskia tangutica (assembly GCA_029844215.1). Classification (NCBI taxonomy): domain Eukaryota; kingdom Viridiplantae; phylum Streptophyta; class Magnoliopsida; order Solanales; family Solanaceae; genus Przewalskia; species Przewalskia tangutica. Next base: position 18,384,544 of record CM056718.1, read on the forward strand.
AAGTTGTATAGTTGTTGCAATAGTTGTTCCACTTGTTGCAACAACTCAACTATCTGTTGGAGTCAGCTTCAGTTTTTGTCTGAAACATAACCCAAAAAACTGAAGCTGCTTCCAACAGATTATTGACTTGCTGCAACAAGTGTACTACTTATTGCAACAAGTAATACATTTGCTGCAACAACTCGATAATTTGTTGGACATCTTCAACAGTCTGAAACATTACTCCAAAAAAAACTGAAGCTGACTCCAACAGATTAGTGACTTGTTGCAACAATTTTATTACATGTTACAACAAGTAGTCCACTTGTTCCAACAAGTCAATAATCTGTTGGAACAACTGCTGCAACTGTTTCATTTTGTTATAGATTGGTATGTACTCTCATGACCAATTTTTTGTTAAACAAAATATCTTCAGGTACTTCGAACACCAATAATGGGGGACTCAATAACAATAGGGGTTGATTGCCATGGTGAATAGATTGAGAAGAACAATCGATATATTTGGCGATGGAAGGGTAGTGACACATTAGAGACGATAGTGATGACTGTCCAAAGAGATGTTATGTTCGATGATTTTGTGAACCTAATCATCACCTATTGCGAATTAACTTGTGAACCAAAAGATCTTGTCATCACTTACATGCACAGTTTTTTTGAAAATCAGAGGGTCTTGCCATTTAAGATAACTGATCAGGTTCGTTTGCGTGCTTATTTGAATGATGTAGCTAGGCCCATTTTAAGAGTATACGTTGTTGGAAGCCCGATAGAGAACCATAATTTATCTCAAGACCAAAAAGATGTGTTAAATGATGAATTAGATGGGGTGGATGTGGATATCCCAGATAATGGAAGTGGTGCTGACCCGATTCCTATACCCGAAGTTGCGAGCAATACATTGGGCACTATACAATCAATACAGTCTAGCCATGTTCAAGATGATGAAACAGGTTTTTATAAAAGAATGTCATTCAAGAACAAGGAAGAACTAGCCACTTGGTTGAAACTTTCTTGCTTGAAGAAAGATTTTAGAATCAAGAAGGTGATTAATTCGTGTACTGTGTATTGTTTCAGATGTGTACATCAGGAGTGCAAGTGGTGGCTGAGGGCTGTGAAGCTTTTAAGTTCTAACAGATTTTGTATCAGAACCTACATAAAGCATCACACATGTGGTTCTGAGCATATTAAGAGCCATAATCCACACGTTACTGCGAAAGTCATTGGTGAATACTTCAAAGATAAGTTTTCTTACGGTAAAGGCTCATCTACAATAGATATGAGTCAATCAATCCGTACAGATTTGGGTTGTAACGTGTTACACCCCGTATTTCCAAGGAAATGATATGAGAACGTACGTAAGGAAATAAAATTTGAATTTTGGAGCGAAAGAAAAATTACTTTTTAAGGAATAATTTCGAAACGTTGCGAAGGTAAAAGTTAATAACTTGGAATTTGATTCTCAAATTTGATTTGTGGGATTAGTATATGATTATGAAGGATCGAATCTAATAATATGGGGCCCGCCGAAAATTTCACAATTTTGAGGGGTCCACGTTTTTATGGAGATATTTTCCATATTTTTTAGAAGGCAAAACTTGGACCAATAGGAGGGTGTCAAGTGCCCCATCTACTTGTCTTGCTACACTTGATATTAATATATACATAGGTGCTTGCAAGACTTCACACTTAGCCATATTTCACAACATTTTCTATCTCTCTTCTCTTTGAGCTCTCGGCCAAGGCTAAGAATTGAAGAGCAAAATTCTTAAATCTTCCAAGTTTAGTTTGTTGATCCAATATTAGCTCCCTAATCAAGTGTTGAGCTAAGATAAACTCTCTAAGCCTTCCAAATCCCTTAAAGTCGTGAGTAGTGGTCTTGAAACCCTAGGGTTGTTCTTCAACTTTTTGGTATTGAAATGAGAAGGGAAGTTGGTTATAAGCTTCTAAGGTATACATATATGTGATTGGAACTTGAAGAATAAGAGCTAAGACTAACTTAAGGACCGACTTTAGCTCGGACGGTTTTGGCATATTTGAGGTAGGGATCATTTTTCCTCTTGAAGTAATTGAAGATTACATGTTGTAGTAATGTATAAATGAGCTTGTACCAAAAAGAAAGAAGATTAAAAAAGGTTTGGACAATATTGGATGTTGGGACCGAAACATGGCAGTTTCGGCCATTGAGATTTGTTAGTCTTGTTGTGGTTATTTTCACTTGTTGCATGTTATATAATGAAGGAAATATTGTTGTCTATAGTTTATATGATTTATATAACATGTTGAAATGAGAATTGAATTAAAAGAAATTAAGGAAAAGGGCTTTGGATATGTAGTTGTTGTAGTGGCCGAGAATGGCCCTTTAAATTGTTGGATATTGTGGGCAGTTTTGGGACTGTTTTAGACTTATATATATGCTGGAAAATCAGCCATCAACTTGCATGTTTAATGTGGTAAAATGGCTAATGAAAGTCCTAAGGAATAAGGGTGTTAAAGGCTTCATATTGTACACTTAATGTTGGTTAATTATGGACTGTTTTGTGGACTGCTTTTATATAATTGTGGGGAAGAATTTTACACGTCAAGTTAGTGTGTAATCCCCTTTGATTGCTGTTTTGATTGTGCCTTAAATGTGGCTTGATGGTTGTTGAATTCGGGCCTTGAAAAAGGTAGAAAAGTACGTAGAAACAGGGGAAGTGCTGCCCAATTTTCAGTAGAATAAGAGACCCTTTACTTGGTTTTATCCTACCTTAGAAAGCTTGAAGTTGATAGAAATGCTATTGTCATTTTAGGTTGAAGTACTACGAGTGACATATTCTACTTAGCGTGTGGATTAAGCCCAAGAGGTATGTGGAACTCTTCCTATCTTTCTTTGAGCATGAACCTTATAAAATATGTAGTATTGTGGACGTATATGTTTTAAATGAAATCACATTCATTATAGTACTTGATTTGAAATGTACAAGTTTACTTGATTTTAAAAGATATGAGTGACTTTGTTGGAAAATGATGAGTTATTTGATTTGAATGAATAAGTGCTTTAATGTTGAAAGTAGAAGTTACTTGATTTTAAAGTCTCGAGTTGAATTTAAAAGGTGTAGTAACTTGATTTCAAAAGAGGAAGTGTCTTGATACTACAAGTGCTAGTATCTTGAGGTTTATTACACAAAAGGATTCTTTTTACAAGAATGAGTGTACATAGTACTTTTGGGGTTCAAGTCCCTAATTTTGCATGAAATAATTCTCTTTATAAAGAATAGATATATGTAGTACTTTTGCGGTTCAAGTCCTTAATTTTACATGAAATGAAAATGCCTTGAGTTTATAAAATGATAGTTCATTCTACGTGTTTTAATGAGAGTCAAAGAGTATTTTAACTTGCATATGTTTTCTCATGATAGCCTTTCGTGCAAGTGTTGTATTCCTATATCACTGTGTCCCTCACTAAAGGTGCGGTAACATTATCGATGTATGGTGGGTTCGAGTCTCATGACATGATATCATTCCATGGACTATCTCTCGATGTATGGTGGGTTCGAGTCCCATGACATCATATCATTCCATGGACCACCCTCGATGTATGGTGGGTTCGAGTCCCATGACATTGTATCATTCCATGGATTAGCTCTCCATGATGTGGGTTCAAATCTCAGGTTACCATTTGTACATTGCGTGGGTTCGAGTCCCATGATATCATTATACTTGTGCGGGTTCGAGTCCCGTGACATTATATTCTTAGGGCAAGAGTCCCTGATTTTGGCATGACTTGCATATTTTGAAAAGGTAAGAATTGACTCTCATTACTTTCATATTGATAAGGCACAATTGTACTATTATTTTGGTTATCATACATGTCTCCTGCTTTATTTTGGACTGTTATGACTTCATTACAGTACTTTCAGTTTCACAAACTTGGTACATTTTTCGTACTGACCCCCTTTCCACGGGGGGCTGCGTTTCATGCCGCATGTGTAGGTACACAGGTTGGTGATCCTCGCTCTTAGGATATCTATTCAGCTTTTGGGAAAAGCTCCATTACTCTGGAGGCTTATCTTTTGGTACGGATCCCTTGTTTTGTAAGTTTTTGTACACTCAGGGGTATGGCAGGGCCCTATCCCGTCATAAATAGGGTCCAAACTCTTAGATGTCTGTATTCATATGTGGGCTGGACTTACGAGAGTTGTACTTATTTCTGGCCTGTTGTATGACTGTATGTATCGGGGTGTACCCGTTTGTTTATATAGCAGCAGTCTCACCGGCTCGCCTTGTTGCTATTTATACAGTTATTCAGCATTTTATTGGCCTATGTTTTATATGTGTTGTGAGGGTAATAGAGGGGTGCCCAAGTGGGGCACCAGTCACGGGCCCGGGGACGGGTCGTGACATAAGGTAAGTTATTGGAAGGTCTGGAAGGGCATGGAGATTGCAAAGGCTTTGACAAGGGGGACACATGAGCACGGGTATGCGGTGTTTGATGCGTACCATTATATGTTTCGTTCTGCAAATCCAGGAAGTAAGACGGCATTGAAGGTTGATGAAAATGGAAAGTTCAAGTACTTTTTTTGTAGCCTATAAGGCTTGGATTCTTGGTTTTGTGCAAATGAAAAAAGTCATAGCTGTCGATGGGACATTCTTGAGGAGGAAGTACGAAGGAGTGTTGTTGTCAGCAGTTGCACAAGATGCGGATAATCATATTTTCCAGTGGCATTTTGTGTAGTGAACAAAGAGTGTGATGCTTCGTACAAATATTTTTTTGAACAAATGATAAGCTATATAGAGGATACCCCTGAGTTGTGCATAATTTCTGATAGACATCCAAGTATCAAAAAGTCGGTTTTAATTGTCTTCCCTACATGTCATTATGGTTTTTGCATGAGGCACCTAGGGGAAAATCTGAGAACCGCCTTTTACAATAGGGCGGTCGTATCTCAATTTTATAAAGCAGCAAAAGCGTACAATATTGATGTCTTCCATGACCATTTCAATCAAATCAGAGATTTGGTTCCTGGGGCCGCTGAACATCTTGAACGTGCTGGATTCCACAGATGGAGCAGGGCATTCTGCCCCGAAAATAGGTATTTTCACATTTATGTTTCCAACAAGTAACGTATCTGCTGCAACTAATAGGTAACTTGTTGCGACAGATATTGTACTTGTTGCGACAGATATTGTACTTGTTGTGATTTTTGACACAGCTGAGCCTCAGCCACATGTTCCAACACTAATATGTTTGTTTTGTCAGGTATGATTTTATGACGACAAACGCTGCTGAGTCGGTGAACTCAATGTTCAATGTTGAAAGGGAATTTTCCATTACTGCTCTATTTGTTTCATAAACATGAGGGTTACTAAGAAATTTCATGAGAGGCGTATGGAGTTCATCGACTCACCAACCATCTTTGTTCCCTTTATGGAAAAAAAATATCAAAATTTGTCAACTTGGGTAATAAGTTATTGGCCCATCAAATTGCCAACTACAAGTTCAGCGTCATCGGCCACGGTTCAGTTGCAACAGTCGATCTGCAAAGAAGATCTTGTACTTATAGAGTTTTTGACCTGGACAAATACATTGTCCACATGCTATGGTAGCGCTTCGAGTCCAATATGGTAAAGACTTTGAAAGGAGGATTTATGACTACTCATCTCCATATTACAGGGTGGAGAATTACATAATTGCATACTGTGAGGAAATAAATCCCGTGCCTTCTGAAGAATCTTGGAAAGTTCCTATGGAGATTTTAGAGAGAGAAATACCTCCTCCACATATTGATCCGAGCAAACCGGGAAGAAGACGGACAAAGAGGAGGCGTGGAATCGGGGAATCACTTGCAACGAGGAAAAACAAATACTCCATATGCAAAACAGCTGGCCATAAAAAAACTACATGCCCAAACTGAATTGTTCCCTAGTTGTTAAATTTGCAATGTCTTGTAATAATAATTACTATTGTTTGTGTTTGTGAAATTGAATTTTATGAAAATTTTATGTTTCTGTTAGTAAAATTGATTTAAATGATATGTTGATCTTGCTCAAATCACCAATGTATGTTCTGTGGTTTTGCAATTTCTGAACAGTTTTCACCAAGTAAAAATTCTGTTGCAACAGCTGTGTAACTTGTTAGGATTTTGTCAACCAGTAATCGAACTTGTTGCAGAAACTAACTTAACTTGGTTTTCCAACAAGTGACATGACTTGTTACAGTAAGTTCCTATAATGTTTTGAGTTTTTACAACAAATGGAATGAGTTGTTGCAGAAAGTCCTTAACTTGTTTCATCCAACAAATGGAATGAGTTATTTCATTCAATAAGTGATGTGACTTGTTCAACAGCTATGTTACCTGTTGCAACAGATTATGTACTTGTTGCAACAGGTTATACAACTGCTGCAATAGATTATGCAATTGCTGCAACAGATTATGTACTTGTTGCAACAGATTATGCAACTGCTGCAACAGATTATGCAATTGCTACAGCAGATTATGTAATTGCTGCAACAGATCATAAAATTGTTGCAACAATTAAGATATAAGTCACATATGTTTAGTTATTAACATAGGGAACCAATGATATTTAGTGTTAAACAAAGGGATTCAATGATATTTATTGATCAATATATTTATCTACTAACATTCTTAATGGATTAGACGGTAATTTCATTGATTTGATGGGAAATTCTAATCGTATAATTTCTAAATCGAGCGATCGTTGGTGTAGTTTGATGAGAAATACTTGATTCACCCATATTTAGGTGTAAACAACGAAAACCAATGATATTTATTGTTTACTAAATGTTCCTAACTAATTTGATTGTATTCTGAGTCAGGACATATGATCAACTAAGCGTATACTTTCCAAATCGAGCGATCGTTGGTGTAATTTGATGATAACTACTTGATTCACCCATATTTAGGTGTAAACAACGAAAACTAATGATATTTATATTTACTAAATATTCCTAACCAATTTGATGGTATTATGAGTTAGGATATATGATCAACTAAGCGTATACTTCTCAAATTGAGAGATCGTTGGTGTAATTTGATGAGAACTACTTGATTCACCCATATTTAGGTGTAAACAACGAAAACTAATGATACTTATTATTTACTAAATGTGAAGCTTTTAAACAGGTTACTCATCCGTTACAACAGATAATGCATTTATTGCAATATATTATTAACTTGTTGCAACAGATTACAAATTTATTCAAACAGATGGGTTAGTTGTTGCAATAACTGAACCATCTATTGCAACAAATAACAACTTACTCATCTGTTGCAACATATTAAAAACTTGTTGCAATAGATGGGTCAGTTGTTGCAACTTCTTCAACAACAGTTAGATTTGTCGCAACAACTAACCCATATATTGCAATAACTAAACCATCTGTTGCAATAAATTTATATCTTGTTGCAACAACTGACTCATCTGTTGCAACAGATTACAAACTTGTTGCAACAGATGAGTTAGTCGTTGCAACTTCTTCAACTGCAGTTAAATTTGTCGCAACAATTGACTCATATGTTGCAACAACTGAACCATCTGTTGCAACAAATTACAAACTTGTTGCAATAACTTACTCATCTGCTGTAACATATTAAAAACTTGTTGCAAAAGATGGGTCAGTTGTTGCAACTTCTTCAACAGCAGTTAGATTTGTCGCAACAACTAACTCATATATTGTAACAATTGAACCATCTGTTGCAATAAATTTATATCTTGTTACAACAACTAACTCATTTGTTGAAACATATCACAAACTTGTTGCAACATATTATCAACTTGTTGTAACTTCTAAAATAGCAGTTAGATTTATCGCAACAACTAACTCATATGTTGCAATAACTGAACCATCTGTTGCAACAAATTTATATCTTTTTGCAACAACTGACTCATCTGTTGCAACAGATTACAAACTTGTTACAACAGATGGGTTAGTTATTGCAACTTCTTCAACGGCAGTTAGAGTTGTCGCAACAACTGACCCATATGTTGCAACAACTGAACCATCTATTGCAACAAATAACAACTTACTCATCTGTTGCAATATATTAAAAATTTGTTGCAATAGATGGGTCAGTTGTTGCAACTTCTTCAACAACAGTTAGATTTGTCGCAACAACTAACTCATATATTGCAACAACTAAACCATTTATTGCAACAAATTTATATCTTGTTGTAACAACTGACTCATCTGTTGTAACAGATTTGTAAACTTGTTGCAACAGATGGGTTAGTCGTTGCAACTTCTTCAATTGTAGTTAAATTTGTCGCAATAATTGACTCATATGTTGCAATAACTGAACCATCTGTTGCAATAAATTACAAACTTGTTGTAATAACTTACTCATCTGTTGTAACATATTAAAAACATATTGCAAAAGATGAGTCAGTTGTTGCAACTTCTTCAACAACAGTTAGATTTGTCGCAACAACTAACCTAAAGTTGTAACAACTGAACTATCTGTTGCAATAAATTTACATCTTGTTGCAACAACTGACTCATCTGTTGTAACAGATTACAAACTTGTTGCAACAGATGAGTTAGTCATTGCAACTTCTTCAACAACAGTTAGATTTATCGCAACAACTGACCCATATGTTGCAACAACTGAACCATCTATTACAACAAATTACAAACTTATTGCAACAACTTACTCATCTATTGCAACATATTAAAAACTTATTGCAACAGATGGATCAGTTGTTGCAACTTTTTCAACAACAATTAGATTTGTCGCAATAACTGACCCATATATTGCAACAACTGAACCATCTATTGCAACAAATTACAAACTTGTTGCAACAACTTACTCATTTGTTGCAACATATTAAAAACTTGTTGCAACAGATGGGTCAGTTATTACAACTTCTTCAACAGCTGTTAGATTTTGTGACTTGTTTAAAACTACTGAAACCACTGAACATAATGTATTTAACACAACTTAAATAATGAACACCTAATATATACTTAACAAAATGTCTTAGAAAAGTACTGAACACCTAATATATACTTAAATTGTTCAAGAGGCCACATTTTGGCTCCAAAGAACGCAAAATCAATGAACTGTTTATTAACCCATCTTAGGGCTCCAACATATTTTCAATGACACCTAATGCCCATCTCCATTGCATCCTCCCTACAGAGTTGTCACTGATTAGACTTTCGGGTTTTGTCATAGTTGTGCCGGTAAGCAAAGCCTCCATAAAAGCAATTGACCACGAACCACATGCCCTACTAGTGACATTGCGGGGAAGATTTCGTAGCCTATTGAATTCCCACGATTCATTGAGTAACTTTTCAGACAAGTGTGCGAACATTGCACTCTGTTGCAATAACTTGGGCCACAATTCCATTACCGGCTCCATGAAATAAAAGAAATCAGATTCTTCTTAGACAAGAACGTTGCAGTCATACACATTTACCACTCCCTCTTCAATCATGAACTCGAGAGTGACAAAATATGTGGCATTAATATTCATTACTGTTAAAACCCTCTTTGCACCAGCCCACGAAAAGCCTCTCGGGTAGGGTCTGACACCCCTACAATAATCGACCATATCATCATCTCACTTGAATTCAGCAAGTCTAACCTTTAGAGGCACGACATTTGGAACTGTACTCTCTTTTGTCAATTCTGTGTACCTCTTGGACATGTTGTTGTAAAAGTTGAGGTCTAGGATTATGTCAGTGGAATCATAGTAATCAGGGATATTGATTTGCCTCATACGCATTAGAAGCAGGACTTCATCTACATACTAAAGTAAAAGTAGTAAAACAGTTAGTTACTTGGTGCAACAGATTCAACAGATTATCTACTTGTTGCAACAACTAGTTAACTTGGTGCAGCAGATTCAATAAAATAAATGAACTGTTGCAACAGCTAGTTAACTTGTTGCAATAGATTATCTACTTGTTGCAACAACATACTGAATTAGATAGATATATATACAAGTGTTGAAACTTACCCAATCCTCCCACTAAATTTCCATGCTTGCCAGAGCCTTGAAGTCTGCTACTCCAAATTCATGCATTGAGTATATAGTTCTCCCACTCTTTTTGGACTTTATTGCAGTCTCAACCTTTTTATTTCTTTGGGCATGTACATGCTAGAAAATGTCCACCTTCTTTAGCACTTTTGGCCCAACATCAAGAATAGGAGTCTCAATTGACTTACTGGGAGTAACAACAGATCTTCTTGATCTAACTGATGCAAGTGCCTTGACAATTGCTTTGCCCCTCCTCCGAGCATGAACAAAAGTATAAGGTGAGGAAATATTCTTTGATGGTTTGATACCTCTCTTGGATATCAACCTCTGCATAAAAGTGTTTGTGGATTCTTGGGCCTGCACCAATTCCTCCACCTTTCTAATCAAATTATCCATTTTGTCCTTGCAAGTGGTACACTCACAAGCACATGAGAGCACCTTAGAAGTACCGACACCAACATCAACAAATATTCTACCACTCAATCCACCACCACTAAAATTACCACCAAATCCGGAAAAATCACTCAATCCAGGAACCGAAATAAATCCACCAATATTAGCATCATTATCTCTTAATTTTTCCCCAGCAAGTCACCATCACCAACAACAACATCAACAGGCTGAACAACACCACCAACAGCATCAACAACAACATCACCACCAGCACCACCAACAATATGACCACCACCACCAACTATAACATCATCAACCCTATTGATGGCTGTCACTCCAGCCAATTCTCCTTTGAACCCATCAATCAATCTGTCAGACACAGATTCTATGGGCACAAAGGTGACAAGGCATGGCATCTCCAACTCTCTTATTATTGGGACAAGCCATGGGTTCACAACCTACAACAAAAAAGTAGATATATCATAATGGTGTTAAATCATAAAAAGCAAAACCTATTTAAAATAAGTTATTAGGTTGTTGCAAAAGGTTACACATCTGTTGGACAATGTCCAACAAATAGGTAACTTGTTGCAGCAGGTATCTCATCTGTTGGAAAATTTTCAACAGATGGGTAACTTGTTGCAGTCGGTTGCTCATCTGTTGGATATTGTACAACAGATTAGTAATTTGTTGGAACAGATTATTTTACTTGTTGTAAAAACTTACTGTAACAGATTCAGAAGTTATCAAATTAGCAAATAAAGTGATATGTTGCAACAGTTGTGGTACTTGTTGGAAATTGGCCAACAGATTATCAATTTGTTGCAGCAGGTTTATCATTTGTTGGACATTTTCCAACAGATAGCTAACTTGTTGCAGCAGGCTACTCATCTGTTGTAAAAAACTAGTTGCATGTTATAACAAATTCATCTGTTGGGTAACTTGTTGCAACACTTAGTCATTTGTTGTGTTCTAATGCTTACAGCTTCCTTAGGGGGGGTTGAAAATGTCAACACTCAATTTTGTGTTGTTCCTAGCAGTGAGTCATCTAAGAATTCTTGGATAGGTAACTTCTTCGGAGTATTCCTTGACTTGATGCCTGAGGTGAGGAATGGCTTCAAATGTCCAAGCCTAGAAAAAAGATACCATAAAAAATCAAAATAGTGATTGAAATAAAATAAAATAAAAAGGTAAAACATTAAAGAAAATTTACCATGAAAGCCCAAGGGAAGCCATATAGGTTTTGTGTCTTCCCCGTTGGCTTCAAATCCTTCATCAAATATTCAACAGTCGAGCTAAAGCTTTGAAAACCTCACACATAGTTGTTGAAGGCATCATAGTCCTCAGGGAGTTTAATCAATCCAAGCGGCATGTTGTAGTTTACGTCTCTTACCCAAAGAACATTGTGCACAAACCAAACTAAGCACAGTGCCTCCTTGTACTTTTTTGAGAAAGTTTTGGACTCCAAGTCTTGCAACAATTTCTTTTGAATGTAGCTCCTTTCCACTAAGTTTACCAAAGAAACATCATTCTTATCTTTAGAACCATTTGCTTTCTTGGCTGCCTTGGGCGTCCGGTCTGGCTTGGTTAATACAACAGTAGGAGGAGGCTCACAAGGATAACATCTCAATCTGATAACTATGACAAACTCCTTCATGCCAAAGCAAACTGGTATGCCACAATAATTGATCCAAATCTCATCCTTTCTACCACAAATAATCTTACACTTCAAAAGCTCATAGACTACTGTCATTTGAAATCGGGCACCGGTATCTTCAGGCAAATCTAAATAGAGCCCAAAGCAGCTAGCCCTAAAGAAATTCTCCAACCCCTGCTGCTGGAGAATGCCCCTAAAGGTGTCAAAACTCTTGCCCATGGTTGATCTAACCACAAAATCACCGGACAAATCCTTATTTTCATTCAGCGGCATCGTCACACCGTACTTTTCAATGCTGAAACTTTTGACGACCTCCTCAATCGAAGGTCTATTTGCATCCACATTATGTTTTCTTTTTCTTCTTAACTCGGCCAAGGTCTGATCTGTTGATTCTTCTTCTTCTTCATTACCATTTTCAGTTTCTGCATCTTCTTCACCTCTTTCATCCCCTTCAGCTCCTTCATCTCCTTCTTCTTCATCTCCTTCAGCATTTTCTTAATTTTCTTCATCTCATTCAGCAGATTTTTCATCATCTTTTACACTTTCTTCTCTAGTTTCTTCACTTTGTTCATTTTTATCACTTTCTTCTTCATGCCCAACAGAGGTTTCGTGGGTTTCCTCTCTTTCTGAAGCTCCAGTTTCATTAACTCTTTCCTCATTTGTTAATTGACAAATAGCAGCCACAAGTTTATCTAATGGTGTTTGCACCTTAGCTCTTTTACTAATTTCTCCCTCAGTTGGTTTCTCTCATTTTCTTTTAACTGGAGTCATTTTATCTACACACGGGAGTTAGAAAAACAGTTTTAATTGGTTAGTGCAACATTCAAAGTAAAAAGGGAAAAGGAATATGTTGAAACAAGTAATCAGTTGTTGCAACAGATTAATAATATGTTGCAACAAAATACGAAGTTGTTGCAACAACTTATTACTTGTTGCAGCAGAATCTTAATCTGTTGGAAATAGAAAAACAGTAGCAACAGCTTAGCAACTGTTTTAATTTTTTACAACAGCTTGTTAATATGCTACAATAACTGCTCCAGATGCTGCAAAAACCTCAACAATTATTTTGATTTTATCCAGCAGCTGTTGGATAAAATCAGAACTTTTCCTAAATCATAGCATGACAGCAACAACAACAGCAAAAACATCTAAAATTTAACTACAAAACGTCTATATTTCACTACAAACACACAACCATCACAAATCTCACTCACAATTTAAACAAAATACATCAAATAAGATTTTTTTAACCATGCAACCTCAGCAGATGTTTGCAAATGTCAAACAAGTGCTGAATTTGCTGCAACAGGTAAGTAACCTCAGTTGTTGAAAAATATCAACAAAATTGCAAGCTTTTTTTTTCTCGAAACAACAAGGAGAAGAAGAACAAAAACAGCACCAAAAAACCATAATTTCATAACCACAACCACTATTTACAAACTCACAAACCCCAACAAGTGCAACAAATATACGTAACTACAATAAAACAAACAACATTCAAGAAAACTCATGCTCTTCTTCATCTTCTCTAACCAAAATCATCATTTTCACACTCTGATTTCAAAACTCTAACTTTTGAACCAAGTGGGAAAAATAATTTACCTGAGAATGAATAGAGAAGCAACAGCAATGGAGAGAGAGATAAATAAGCAGTAGCAGCAGCAATGGAGAGATAGGAACGAGCAGCAACAATGGTGGTCGCCGGTCGGAATGAAAGAAGTTTTTGTAAGGAGTTTTTGTAGGAACGAGCATCATCAATTGGAAGAGTGGGTTAAGTTGAGGTTTATGTATAATGTGTATGAGTTTTTATGTATTTTGTAAAAGATTATAAGTTTTAAAAATTATAATTCAGTCACAATTTTAGTTAATCACATTTTTAAGGCTGGTCAAACTTGTCACAATTTCTAATTATGAGACTTTTTTGTCACCATAAGTTAAATCTTCCTAGTTACTAAACCTATTTTAAGACTTATGTAAGATTAGAAAGAAGGTAAAATGAAAAGGGCTGCTTGAGGGACTGTATCGTACCACCCAATGCAGTAACCTCTCAACTTGGAGCTTCAGGTATTGTCTTTGCTACTTTCTTTATCATTATTTAGTCTTGTGGAGATGAAATTATATTGAATGAGCCAATGATTAGGGGACCAATGATTAGTAATTATTATGGTAATGATTGGGAACAAATTATCGGTAAATGATTAACTACTTAGATGAAATATATGCTAATTGGTTCATATTGATATCTGTAGCGTGAAAAAGACTTTGGGATTTAGCTGCTACTTCATTTCAACATTTCCATCTTTTCTTTTATGGATATGGAGTAATTTTCTAAGATGCTTAGTACTTTGGGATGTGATTAAAAATTATTTAGATGTGATATTTACAATTTGACTTAACATTAGAGATATGTTTTCATTCTTTAAGAACATGGAACTTGAGAATGTTGAGAATCAGCCCTAAGCTTGAATTTTAAGAAAAATGAGATTTGATCCATGAATGGACCTCAAGATTGAAACTTTATTGTAAATTTGACTTTACGGCTTAGGTATAATGCGCTCATACATCAATTTTGGATTTTGGATAGTTGATCCGAGGGGCAGGTTTGAATTGACTAAGAGTTAACTTTGACCCCAAGGTATTCTAAAATTATTGGATAAGCTTCTCTAGACTAATTTGGGTTCGTTGTTTATGTTTTTGCGTAGATGGAGTTTCTTTGGAGGCCTGAGGGCACAATTTTGGATAGTGTGAGCTTACTTGAATCGCGAATCTAGGTAAGGAAAGATCTTAACTTCTGAGTGTTGCTCTTCTTTGGCCCTTTCTTGCATATATGCTTTCTACTGCGTGACGCATACGTTGAGTGAGCATGTGCTCGACAAACTTGTTAGTATCGAAATTTCTTCGTTCTTCTGATTTGGGGTGATATCTTCAGGATACATTGTGGTTTGAATATTTCTCATATGGTACGATTATTTATAGCTACTCAACCTTATGTTTGTTGCATTTACTTGATTCACATGTTGTTCTCAAGGGTATAAGATGGTTGGGTCATAGTCACCCTCTGCATCCCGTTGTGATTCCACGTAAAACGTCGGGCCAGAGTCACCCTTCGCAACCAGAATGGTAAGACAGTTGGACCAGAGTTACCCTCCGCAATTCTTAGATTTTGGTTGTTATATATTATAATATTAAGTCATCTTTGTCTTTATCATATCATCTTTCTTGACATGACTTATATCTGTCTTATACACTTTGTATACTATTTCTCTTTGGTATATCGTACATTTATTTGGTATTATATATATGCATCACTTGCCACTTGCTCCAGGTACGAGATGAATGGCGGATCTATACCTTACTTAATCTTTGTGAATAACCCTATCTGCTACACGTGGAGGTGCTTTAGCTGATGCTCTGATTCATGAGTGAGTCGCCTGACGCCGTGTCCTTTCCAGCTTTGAGGTGAGCCATCCATCGGATCCATGAAGGCCACCAATTTATCTATCTTTCCACTTTTTTTTTTATTTAGTAGGGTTTGCATACTCGATATCAGATTCTTGTACTGATTTCTATAGATGCTCCATACTTAGTTTACTTTGACTTTAGTTGGGTTTGTTGAGATATTTATTTGTTCACTATTTCCATTTACTTCGTTATCTATGATATGGGATTATTTGAGACTTCTGATAGGTTTGGGTGATGTTGCTATTCTTTCCTATTATTTTGGTTCTCGAGATGGGTAATAGGATTGTTGGGTGCTAGTCACAGCTAAGGGGTAATTTGGATCGTGACAATATGCTACTGTCCGCGGTCACAAACAAATGGTGGTTTGAACCATTTTAGTTCAGATGCCTCATGGAAGCTCAAAGAAAAATCTCTTGGATATTCAGGATACAACATGGGAAGACATGCACAACCGATATGAGTCCAAGATTCAAATAGAAGATGACTTGCTCGGGACTCATGTTGGGAGCATCTTTTGAAAATCAGATAAAGGAGTCTGGTCAGACCGTAACTCCTCAAAGAATCGCTTCATACCTTATCCCACTCCCGGAAAGCAAGGAAGTGGACAGGGGTTTTCGCTCTTTTTTAAGATAAACAATAATGGAGGCCCCGAAAGAAATAATTAGGGATTGGTGAACTACAACAAAGTAAAATTCATCCAACTCCTCTACAAAGGGACTTGGATACCCAAAGTTATCCGAATACAACTTCAGTATCAACGAAGATACAAATGGTGGCGATATCACATTCAGCATCTCGACCTCCAAAATCATTACAGTTTGATCCAAACAAAGAGATCGTGATTTTCATGGCACTCACAGACATAAAAACTGTGAATTGCAGATACCGATGGGAAGAAGTGGCATGAATTCTAAGCAAGGGCCACCTACGAGAATATATGAGCTTAAGAGCTCGCAACAACTACGAGCGAAGACCTTTCGTTGATGGCAAACCTAATTCGGACGCTCTTCCATATGTGATAAACATAATCTTCAAAGGATCTATGATTTTTGCTAAATCCTTCAATGCAGCTAAAACCAAAATTTTTAGTTACTCGGGAGAAGAGATTCCGAGAAATACCAGACGAAAATATTGTTACATTCATCGATAAAGACATTGTCGGGGTTATTTTCCCCCTAATGATGCCCTGGTCGTTATGATACCTATTGATTATTACTAGGTGAGAAGAATTTTGATTGACCCTGGAAATTCTGCTAACATCATCCGACTAAAGGTTGTAGAAGAAATGAAGATGGCAGGCAAAATTATTCCAGCTGCCAGAACACTTTTGGGTTTCAATATGTCTAGTGAAACTACTAAGGGTGAAATTGACCTACCGTTGGATGGTAGGAGTGTCATAAAGTTGACCAAGTTTTATGTCATCGATGGTTATATGAGATATAATGTTATCTATGGGAGGCTTTGCATACACGATATGAAGGCGGTCCCATCAATGTTGCATCTGCTCGTGAAATTTTTGACACCAGAAGGGATCCAACAAATTAAGGAAGAACAACCCGCTGCTAGAGAGATGTATGTCATTGAGGAACCACAAGCAGTGGTGGACCCGAAATAGCAATTTAAGGAAGCGAAGCCTGCATCATAAGATATCCATCTGGTTCTGCCTGAAACAGAACCAATATATCAGGAAGAGGAGTTTCAGAAGAGGAGTGAAAGAGCTTAAGCAGATAGCTCTACAAAAGTAAACTCCCAACAAGAAGGTATACATGGGCACAGGGCTAATCCCGGAGCTTAGGGATTTAATTCTAAATTATCTTACAGCTAACATTAATTATTTTGATTGGTCACATAAGGATATGGCATGCATCGCTCCCGAAGTCGCAACTCATAGGTTGGGCTTGGATCTCCGTTTTCCTCCCATGCGGTAGAAGAAGCGACCTATCGACGAAGTCCGCAACAGGTTTGTGAAAGAAGATATAACTAGACTGCTTAATATAGGGTCAATCCCAGAGGTAAAATATCCGGATTGGTTGGCAAATGTAGTTTTAGGGCCTAAAAAGGAAAACAAATTTAGGATATGCATTGATTATAAGGATTTAAATAAAGCATGTCTGAAATACTCATTCTTGTTGTCGAACATAGATCAAATGATCGATGTTACAACCGACCACAAGATAATCAGTTTTCTCGATGTGTATTTCAGGTATAACCAAATAAGGATGCACCCAAAAGACCAAGAGAAAATTTTCTTTTTGACTACTTTCGGTACATACTGTCATATTATTGTACCTTTCAGATTAAAAAATGTTTGGGCTACTTACCAAAGATTAGTAAATAAGATATTTGAGAAATAGATAGGAAAAACTATGGAAGTATATATAGATGATATGCTTTTTAAGAGTCTTCGAGCAGAAGACCATTTGAGTCATTTACATGAAACATTCGAGGTTCTAAGAAGATACAACATGAAGCTCAAGCCCGAGAAATATGCCTTCGGGATAGGCTCCAGAAAATTCTTGGGTTTCTTGGTTTCTCAAAGAGGAATTGAGATAAACCCTGACAAGATAAAAGCCATCAAAGACATATTGGACACACTAGAAGACGTAAAGGCGGTACAACAATTGATCGAGCGAGTGGAAGCTCTAAGCAGATTTATCTCCCGATCATTTGAGAGGTGTCACGTGTTTTTCTCACTTCTAAAAAAGAAGAACGACTTTGTATGAATTCCCAATGTCAACCGGCCTTATGAGACCTGAAAACTTACTTATCCAATCCTCCGCTCATGTCAAAGCCTAAGGATTGGGAACAACTCCCCATTTATCTCATGGTCTCAGAGGTAGCGGTAAGCACAGTTCTAATACAAGAAGAAAGAGGTATGTAATTCCCTATTTATTATGTGAGTAGAGTTATGTAAGGGGCCAAAATCCGGTAGCCATTGCTCGAATGATTATCTTTCGCTTTAGTTATTTCGTCGCGTAAGCTTTAGCCATATTTTCAGTGCCACCCAATAGTTGTAGTAACTATGTTTCCACTTAGGAACATGTTACATAAGCCCGAAATTTCAGGGTGATTGGCTAAGTGGGTGGTGGAATTAAGTGAATTTGATATTGAGTATAAATCCTGGACTACGATAATGTCACAACTTCTCGAGGATTTTGTGGCTGATTTCAGTCAGGGAGTGACCCCTTAAGCAAAAAAAGAAAACATTCTGGTCTTAGGGGCTGCCCCAAGATTTGGATGCTTCACATCGATGGAGCATCCAATGTCAAGTGGATCGGCTAGGGAATAGTGCTACATACTTCCACCAAGGAAGTCTTAAGTCAAGCAATTCATAGTTCTCCTTTAACTAAAAATAAAGTTGAGTATGAGGCTCTGATTGCAAGTTTGAAATTAGCACGAGGCTTAGGGTCTCAAATAATTAAAGTCGAATATGACTCGTTGCTGATGGTGAACCAAGTTCATAGAGTATTTAAAGTCAAGGAGGATCACATGTCAAGGTACATCGGGAAGGTTTTGAAGCTGCTTTCCTGGTTCCAAGAATGGTTTATGGTGCATATACCCCCGAGAGGAAAATGTGGAGGCAGATGCACGTGCAAACTTGGGCTCCATAACAGAAGCAGAAGGCCCTAAAGCTGAGTCGGTTATTCAACTTCTACATTCGACCCTAGACTCATAAGGGTATGATGAGGTGAACTTAACCAACCTGACTTGGGATTGGAGGAATGACTTCTTGGACCACCTCATAAACGAAAAGCTCCCAGAGGACCCAAAAACATCCAGATCTCTGAGGACCAAAGTCACTCGATACTGGTAAACTTTATCGACGATGCTATTATGATCCCTTGGCTCTGATGGAGCCGATTACGTGATGATAGAAGTACATGAAAGGGTATGCAAAAACCAGTCTAGAGCAAAATCCCTAATGAGTAACCTCATGAGGGTGGTATATTACTAGCCTCGAATCGAGGAAGATACAAAGGCTTTCATGAAAAAGTGTGACAAATGTCAACATCACGCGCAATTGCTGCACCAATCGAGAGAAAAATGGCTTCCGGTTGTATCCCCATGACCATTCATGAATTGGGGAATGGATATAGTTGGACCTTTGCCTGCAACTCTAGGACATGTATCACAAATTATATTTATGTTTGACTATTTTTCTGAATGGGTTGAATCTACAATTTATACAAAGCTTTCGAGAAGGATGTGATCGACTTTATCTAGAAACATATCATTTGTCATTTTGGCATCCCGAAGGAGATAGCTTGTGATAACTGCCATAATTTTATTGGGGCCAGAGTTACAAAGTCCTGATGACTTGAACATCAAGTGCATCAGCTCCACTCCCTATCACCCAGCTTGAATGGTCAGCTGAAGTCAATGAATAAGACTATAATCCAGAACCTGGAGAAAAATCTGGAAGCGATAAAAGTAAAGTGGCCTTACATATTACTGGAGATATTATGGGCATACAGAACTACGACAAAGACGAGTACCGGGAAACTTTCTTTTTCTTGGTTTATGATGCAGAAGCCTTGATCCCAATAGAAGTTGAAACACCAAGCTTGAGGTATCTCTGGGCAGAGGAGCAAGCTAAGTTGGAATCAATGTCCATACATCTAGACTTACTTGAAGAACATTGAGATCTTGCGTACGTCTGGATTGTGGCCCAGAAACAACGAATGCAACGATATTATAACCGACACACAAATCTCCAACATTTAAAACTCGGGGACTTGGTGTTCCACAAGGTGACTCAGAGCACACGCTAACCTAATGTAGGGAAACTAGGTCTGAAGTGGGAAGGACATATACAGTCATACGGATCACCTGTAAAGGATCTTACCAATTGACGAATCAATAAGGAAATAAAATTCCTAGCAATTGGACCGTAATTCACTTGAATAAGTATTATGTTTAACAAGGCAGATATGTGCTGCACTCTATTTCCCTTGGTCTGGTTTTTGTCCCAGTTGAGTTTTTTCGGCAAGGTTTTTAATGAGGCATCACCAATAAAAGTATGTTAAGGGTCTTACTAAAGAAGAATGTTATCCAGTGTCTAGGTCTCCACATTATGAACACCCAAACAGTGTGGGCCATATACACTTATATCAGGAGGATAAATTCAAAGCTTCAAGAAAAAGCACTTATCACCATGGACTTTTTGGATCATCAGATACTACATAAATATAACTGGACTGACCACACTAGATGGCAGCTATATTATTCTTACATTTTTCATTACAATTGTAAGTTAAAGGAATCAATAATGTTTTCCTTTGATGATTAAATAAATCTTTGCTATCGAAAGCATAAAAATGTGTGTTGTTATAAACATATCGAAAATTATGTGTCATAATGAACGGAGATGTCCCTTTCTATAACACTATTTAAAAATAAGGGCTCTCTCTTATTAAAAACCTTAACAGAAAAGAAAAGAAAAGATTAAACTCCGGTTGCTCGAAGCACCAGAGTAAGAAGTGTACCGGAACCAAAGAAAGTCCGGGGCCACTACAAGGCCATGTGAAGCCTTAATGAAAGGTACTTTTTTTCAAAATAAATTCAAGTCTGATGAAAATTCATTAAAAACTTAGAGACTTAGAAGTTCAATATTTATTTATTGTTTGCCTTACATTTTAGTATTTTTAATTATCTTTTGAGTACTAATTATTATGAGTTGTGCTTAGTATTATATTTTTACCATGTAGGAATAAAGCAGTGTGAAGATAAAGAAAATTGGAGCAATGAAATAAAACGCGGAAGAAAAACAAGAAGAGAAAAGAAGGGAGACAACAAATGGTGGAATAATTAATGGCTCATGATTGAAGCAATGATGGTGTAATGATTGGATTAAATAAGTTTGAGAAGTTAGAATTGCAAAATTGAGAATGAAACAGCGTACCTGGCGACAAATTGTCCAAAGATGCTACAGTTGTTCTGTGCATGTGATGCAGAGTCATCGCATGTAATCACGGTCTCTGAAGTTTAGTAACTGTCTACAGCGGGCTGCATTATTTTTTTCGGTTTGAGTTTGGATTTGGTTTATAAAGTCGGGTCTATTGGTATCTTATAAATATGTATTTTTTAAGATACACAATGGATGTACGGGAATAATATACAACTATTATTAGTGCTTAGAAATGATAAACTAAAATGGTTATAATAAAACAGGCTTGAAGACTAACAAGAGTTGTGACAACCACAACAAGTTTGATGATCTTGGTCTTCGTTCTTGAATGTGTCTTTGAGTCTTGGATCTTGAGATCTTCGTTGGAACTGCAGCAAGCCCCTTGATCTTTATAACCTGAAACCAAAATACACCAAATCTGGTAGCGTTACAAGGGCGCTGTTGAGTCGAGTGATGTTCACTCTGTACTTAAGAAAATATTGCCCCGTATTAATCTTTTAACGGCTATTGACAACTTGTCTTCCAAGATAAAATAGCAACTAAACAAATGAGCAAAGAAAACTCAAGTGTTTCTCAAGAAGAACCTTTAGTGTGTGAAAGATATGCTAGAGAGGAAGAAATTCAGAAAAATCTGAACTATACAAGAATGAGGTGTGTTCTTGAATTGAGCCAAAAGTCTCAATTTATAGCGTGATGAAGATGTCTTCCCAACTAGCTAAGTAATGTCTTCAATGCCATCTAATGACACTTAATTTGGGGTTACAATTCAGCCAAATAATTGCTGAATTCATGAGCCAAATAATGGAGAATTAATGCTCCAAAGTCAGCCCAAGAGTCAGTTATTTTTCGTCTCCAACGGTCTTACTGGAGCCGAGGCGCCGCGGCGCTTCATGTCCAGTAGCTCCCAGTGATTTTTCACGTTACAGGCGCCGCAGCCCTTGGGAGGAGGCGCCGCGGTCCTGACTGGGTAGCTTCGCGGCCCTTCACGGTTCCGCGGCCCTTCACGGTTCCGCGGCGATTTCTGACTCGTTTAATCTTTTACACATAGTACACTTCTTCCTTCATTTACCAACGTGGAACACGTGTCATTTGGCCAATAACCGTCCATCATTATATGTCTCAAACGTTTCACACACGTACCAATATCTCTTTCACTAATTAAATTTACGATACTTGGCACTACGTGTGCACGTGTGTGGAAAAGTCATTTCCGACGTGCGAGGCCTTAATTGTTCGAGTCATAAATAATGGGTTAAACTTAATTCCACATGTAGTAAATTTTCAACAATCCCCTCTTGAAATAAATTTTGGCGCACCCACATGGTGCTTTTTTTCTAGCAATCTTTCGGCGGATCGATGTTGCATCTGGATAGGTAGCCGTGGCTTTGAACATTCCATAGTAGAATACCATCGGACATACTTACTGTGCAGTGAACGTGATGTCTTGAACCGCCAGTGTTTAGTGTATGCCGAGACAATGGTACCAACACAACAACTTTCTTTACTCTATTCTTCTTAATGTTTTATCCGTTGTGGTCGTGGACACACTTGGATTCTTAAGTGCTTTCATTTGAGACGGTCAATCCTCGTACTTAAATAGGTGGTATCCTACAAGGTATCCTGCTATACCCAACTTTACAAGTGTTAGAAACTATTAAAAATTTTCCCAAACCTAACCTCAATTGTTGAAGATCATTAAAGGTTTTGAAAACTTAACATTTACCCACTCTGCAGATAGCACTTAACGTCTACCACGGTAACGGCCTTGGATTCATGTTTCTATGTAGAAATCATTATCTGAAGTGATCTTGCTTCCACTGAAGCGCTCTAGTCAGTAAGGTTGGGTGTCCGCGCTATCAGTTCTTAGTGATTGAGTTTTAGGCACATTCCCCTAGACTGGTAGAACACTTGATCTTTGGGTAATCTCTTAATTAAAGGGTTCGTCATATCCTTTGATTAGTAATCAAGGATGTGTCACCCAATCAACAGCCATACGGTGTCTGCGACATACATGTCCAGACGCCGTCATCTGTGTCCTTACAATGTATAACTGATGAAGGCACCGTTACTCCCAATAAGAGACATCTTCTAAGAGGTTGTGAAGTTACTCAACTTCTCATCATGCTTTGTACAAAGCGATAAACTCTGATTCCAACACGAATCGGCCGATGCAAATTGCTTAGAGGATTTTCCAAAGACACACCATGCACATCCACTTGTGGTTTTGGTGTTCTTCAAATCTGATGTCCAGTTTGCATCACTGAGTTTTTCCAGAACCGCTGGACATCTAGAATACCATAATCCATAGAAAATCGAATAGTTCAGGTGTCGTCACATCCGATTTAACGCCTTCTATTGGTCATTTTTAGAATCACGAGTGAACTTTAGTTCAAATGCTTTTCTTTATGAGCCGATATCAGGCCAGTTGTAGTGTATAAAATATATTGAACTACATGTGACATGCGTCTATCGCTTATGATATATGGGTGCACCACGATTCCAATTAATTTTATTATTCATATCCATTGGTGACGTCAACGAGACTGTCAAAACACCTCACAAATGAGTTTGGTTTAGACTAGTCTGTTAGATGTCTTAGAAATCCCAATTCCTAAGATGTCATCTGTAATACCCACACCATTCATATTGAAACATCATTTCAACATACTCATAGTCTCTAGGATCAAATTAGGACTTCTCAGTGTGATCAACCTGTCTTCTACGTAAAGGCACATCATGACGAACGAGTCAGAATTACTTTTCATGTAGACACATTTGTCACACTCACATGTGGAGAAACCCTTCGATAGTGAAGTACTATCAAATATTTCGTGCCAATGCTTCGGGACCTGTTTTAGCCCGCACAGATATTTGACAAGTCGACAAACTTTCTTCTCTTCCCCAGAACCTCATACCCCTCTGGTATTACTTTCTTCTTCCACTTTCGGACTTTTGGTTTTCCAATTGTTGGTTTTCCAATTGTTGGCTTTCTAGCTTTAGAAGTAATGTTTCTGTAGTCAGATTCATTGTTTTCTATTTTATCTGAAACTTCCAGGACCAAAATATAAATATTTCAGGGACCATAATGGAAGTTCAGGAAGAAGCCCAATAGTCCATCAAACTAATTCTCCGGTTAGGAAGGTTGTCTCAACATCCATGTCATGAAACACTGCAATGATCCTGGATGTTAAGCTATTCACCTAGGAGCACATGTCCAAATAACCGAGGCCTTATACTTGTCAGTAGATCCATCTTCTTTGTACTCAATTTGAGTATCCACTTTCACAACCCAAAAGTTTTTTTTCCGGAGGAAGATCAACCATCACACAAGTGTGGTTCTATCTAATGGAGTATATTTCTCTCTTTTTAGCTTCTTTCCAAAGTAGTTCTTTTAGAGATGACAATTCTTTAATTGTCCATGGTTCATTCTCAACCATATAAGCTATAAGGCCTGGAACAAGTCTTTGTTCCCTCTTTTTGCTCTGTCTCGGTTCAACATCTAAAATTTTTGAGTTCTGTAGGTCTGGAGCATTAAGCTTTGGATAGTCAGGCACTCGCGGGTTCTTGTTAACCTCGAGCAATTACTACTTTTTCCTTCTTAGGAAAAATTATTTTCAAAGAATTCAACATTCTTTGGTACTAGGATGCGATAAGCGCTACTGTTATTTGCAGAGCTAGTGGATATGTAATCTACAGTCTTAGGTCCAACTTGACCTGTTTTGGCTTAGGTACTTCTACTCACATTAGCGGTAAGGATCGCCTTGCCCCAAATATATTGGGCATATGAACATGCGCTTGGCAACCACCGTTGGTCTGAGGTGAGTAAGGAGCAATCGTTTGTTAAACGATGCTTCACATTCTCCCCCTCTATCCCTACGAATTCCTCAATCCCTAGGCTTTCAACTTCTGCTTCCGAAGCACCGCGACCATTACTGGGAGGCGCCGCGATGCCTGAACTATAGTAGCTAACCAGGCTTCAAAAGTTTCATCCTTTCTTTTCAACAAACAAAAGAACCAATACGTTGTACCATCGTCGATGAAGATCACAACTTTCTTATATCCACCATCTATAAGCGTCAAATCACCCACGTAGGTGAGACTATGTTATAGAAGAGCGGTGTTTCTTTCGCTATTCCTTTGATGGAATGGAAATGTTACTTTACCTCTTCACCTACCTCACATACATTAGAGGGTTTATGCAGACAGACGGCAACAACCTCAACATGATTAGTTTTGAATGACTTTCTATTTACGTGTCTTAATCTATGAAGGCATAGATGCACGGATTACAAATATATCATTCATTTGGCTATAGTCTTATTGTACCACTCTTAGTTATTATAGACATGTTGGACTAGACTCAAGCTAGTTTTACCAACAACGTCCTTGAAAACCAAGTTTAGGACATGTATCACCTCTTGTTAGAGTGATCCCATTCCCTGAAGTCCTTTGAGGACAACCTCTTCAACTTCTTCTACTTTGAAGGTGGTGTTGTTTCATATGAACAACCTTTTTCCTATGGTTAGAGCGTAATCGGATCGTATGAGATCTAGATACTCTGGTCCACTCCAGTTGCCTTGGCAGACTGAGTGTCTAATTTCCATTCTGCCTTTCTTTAGGCCTTCAGATCATTTAAGATCTGGAAACTCTGGCCCACTCCAGTCGCCCGTAGGCTTTGTATGACTGAGTGTTCAATACTATCCTGTCAAAAGACGAATCTTCTGTCGGAAACGGTGACAGGATTGTCTCTAGTCCTCTAGTCCTTGTCTTTAGTCCTCTAGTCCTCTTCCCTTGCTTAGGATTGTCCATAAAACTAGTTTATCACAATCTAAGTCCATTTCTTTTAGGCAGTTTTTTTATAATAGTCCAATCATTAAACGGGAAGGTGAGTAGCCCAATTTCTGATTTTAGGGTGTAGGAAATATAAGTTTTTAATGAAAACACTTCATATTCCTAGCTTTGCTTTATTCCCTTTTATTCAGAAAATCTCTAAACATATTATGGACAAGAAGACTAATTAACTCATACCTTTGGAATCTGGCCCACGTTAGTGACGTGTCCATATTCTCCTTTTCATGAGATGTAGGCTTTCTTCTACAAGAACATCATCTTCAGCCTTCTCCTTATGTCCCAGTTGACAACCTCAACCTCTTGTGAGCGCTTGTTTCCACCACTCTCGGGAGCGGTGACAGAAACACTTCATAGACCCTTAGCCTTTCTAGCATGACTGTCGGCAGTATCTTCAAGTTCAAGATCAACAACAGAGATCTCAGTTTTGACGAAAACATATTTGTAACTATCGTCAAAGAGAGTGTCACGACCCGAACCGACGGGCCACGACTGGTGCCCTAACTGGGCACCCTAATACCCACATATCACATATAACCAACGGAAGCTTAAGAAAAGCTCATAATCTTATAACTAGGAATCCTGTCCCATAAACTGTCATATATCATCATAGGCAAGCCGACAAGGCTGCCATTATAAACACAATAGCCAAAATGAACTACAACTGAACATGTTCAACCCACACATGACTACAGACCTCTAAGAGTAAGACATTAACTATGACGGGACAAGGCTCCGCCGTACCCCTGAATATACATAAGCCATAATGGAAGACCTGTACCAAAATGACTAGGCTCCGGAACAATGGAGCTATCCCAAAATGCTGAGAAAAGATCCTAAGCTCGAGGATCACCAAACTCATAACCTATACCTGTGGCCATGAACGCAACCCCCCGGAGAAGGGGGTCAGTACAACAATGTACTAAGTATGTAAACATAAAGTACAGTAAGTAAGATCATAACTGGCTAAAAGATGACAGATAAAAATATGAAAATCAAATACCAGATCCAACCGTGCCATATAAAATAAAGGCCAACTGTACCTTGTAAAAGTAGAGAGTCCAATGTACCTTTTAAAAAGTGAGAATCAACTGTGCCTTTTAAAAAGTGAGAGTCATATATTGTCATGGGTATCTATACCCGCATCATGGAATCATATACATATAAACATTGCCGGCCCTTTAGTGAGGGACTCGGTGAACAAGTGCAAGGATCTGCGCAAGAACATACCCGGCCTATTATGGGACTCGGTGTCATGGGTATCTATACCCGCATCATAGATAGCATGTCCATGAAATCATATATGTATAAATATTGTCGGCCCATTATGGGACTCAGTGAACATTGTCGGCCCATTATGAGACTCGGTGAAATGGAATAACACTTACACGAATAGCTATCATGAGAAACCTTGTGCAATTTAAATCATCATTTGACTCTCAATAAAATCTTTAAAATGAACTTCCATTTTCGAAAACCAAGGCACTATCATATCATGTATAAATCATTAAAATGAACTTTAATTTTAGAAAACCAAGGCACTCTCATATCTTCCATTTTCGAAAAACCAAGACACTCTCATATCATGTATCAATAAAGATTAAGATCCAATAAAACTATGTACGTCTGTCGTACACTCACTTTATATAAATCATGTCAAAAGAAGAAATGATAGTTTCACATACCTTATCGGTTATACCAATCACGACAAGTAGAATACGCCTCAATAAGTACTTCAACCAATAATAACAATAATATGTATATTAACTTCATGCTTACTAGTGTAGATCATAGACCACGTAAAGGTTCTCGTTTCATATAAAAATTTGGGCAGCACTTCCCCTATTTACACATGTTTCCACAACTTCCAAACAAGGCAAATAACATCAATAACCAAGTACCAATTAAGGACACAATCAAAACAGCAACAAAGGGGATTTACACACCCACTTCTCATGTAAATTCAGCCTCTTAATCCATATTAAAACAGTCCACAAAAACAGTCCATATTCCAACAACAACGAGGGTAGAATATGAAGCCTTTCTACACCCTTAGTCCTTTAGGACTTACATTAGCAATTACCACATTTAAACATGCATAATGATAACTGAATTTTCAGCATTATAACACCACAAAACAGTCTCTAAAATTGCAAAACAATATCCAACAGTTTCATGATAGTCTCGGCCAACAACTACAATACCAAAGTCCTTTTTATAATTCCTTATAATCCAATTCATATTCCAACACTTCATATAAACCATATAAACTTTTAATAACAAGATTCCCTTCATTTAATAACATGTAATAGGTGATGATAACAACAACAATAACCATCGAATCCAAAGTAAAGAAAAACAGTCCACAATCGGCCAACACACTAACCACAACCACAAGTATTTTCTTACTTCCAATCATTCTTAAAACATGTTTATCCCTTAACTATAACATCATTAAACTTCCAATACCTTTATAAGAAGAAGAATCCTTACATTAACTAGCCAAAACAGTCCCCAAAGTCTCGGCCAAACTGCTTCACTTGTGCACCACTTCTACACGTTACAATAACAACCACGTATCCTCTACAAGCTTGTAACCATCTTGTTTTCTTGTTTCTCTTCCAAAAAGTTCATTTTCAAGCTTAGGGTTTCAAGAAATTTCTTGGCCAAAACCGTGACCCACTGATTTGGAATATTAACTTGGCTTAGAACTTGGTTAAGGTGCTTAATCTTGGAAAATAAGTTAGTCTTGATCTTCACTTTGGCTATGGAAATTTCAAAATCTTGAAGGCTAAGGAAGAGAGAAGAGAGATTTGAAGGATGAAGGTATTTGTGCTAAGGAAATAAAGTCTTGCAATGTATATATGTATACAAGTGGAGCCTATACAAGACAAGTGGAGGGGGGACATGTGTCACCCTCTTATTGGTCATATATTTTCTTCACAAAAATATCTTCCACACTTAGCCAAATTCTTAAAATTTTCAATGGGCCCACAAAATTGTGAAATTTTCGGTGGACCCCATATTAACAATGCCAAGACTTCATAATACAATACTAATTCCATAAATCCATTGGAAAGAATTTAACTACTAGCTAATAAATTTTCGTCTTCACATCCATTGTATCCAAAATTATTTCATATAGAAAATGTAAATATACTTTCCTTCCAACATTCAAATATTATATCCTAACTTACGTTCACATTTCATTGCCCTGGAATTACGGGGTGTAACATTCTTCCCCCTTAGAAACATTCATCCCGAATGTTCATAATAGGTCTCAAGCTATATAAATTTCGGCATAGTCTCCTTTAACTATACTTATCAACCTATACTCGTTATTATCGGCACCGCGGTCCTGTGCCTGAAATTCCCAGCTCGCATTTTGATCACTTAATCTCTTCATCTTCTATAAGTTTCAACCATACTTAGCAACCCCAAAGATGCCTCAAATGGCCACAATATAACGCATAGTCTCATTCATCAATCAAAATAGTCAAATAAGGATTGGAATTACCTGTAGGCATCGGGAACAAGTGGGGATACTTACTCTTCATCTCATCTTCTGTTTCCCACGTCATCTCTTTCCTATTATTATTTCGCCACAACACCTTGACGGAAGACACATCCTTAGTACGTAACCGTCTAACCTGGCGATCAAGTATGGCTCTAGGACTTTCCTCATAAGTCAACTCCTCTGTCACCTGAACATCATCCATAGGGAATACTCTAGAAGGATCACCAATACACTTACGCAATATCTATACATGAAAGACTGGATATACCGCTTCCAAATCAGATGGTAGATCCAACTCATATGCAACATTGCCTACCCTACGAATAACCTGATAAGGC
Source organism: Przewalskia tangutica (assembly GCA_029844215.1). Lineage (NCBI taxonomy): Eukaryota > Viridiplantae > Streptophyta > Magnoliopsida > Solanales > Solanaceae > Przewalskia > Przewalskia tangutica. Next base: position 18,414,651 of record CM056718.1, read on the forward strand.
CAAATATATCTCGGGCTAAGCTTCCCTTTCTTACCGAACCTCATCACACCCTTCATGAGTTATATCTTCAATAATACCTAATCATCAAGCTGAAACTCTAAGTGTTGACGTCGATTATCTGCATACGACTTCACGACTGGTCGCTAATAATCCTTCCGGATGTTCGCACCTTATCCACAACTTGCTGAATCATGTCTGGGCCAAGTAACTTTGTCTCTCCTACCTCAAACCAACCAATAGGTGACCTGCACTTTCTTCCATATAAGGCCTCGTACGGGGCCATCTGAATGCTAGAATGGTAACGGTTGTTATACGCAAACTCAACGAGTGGTAAATGATCATATTGTCAACTTAGTTTTGTTTACTGCCTGATGTGCTGGAAACTCTTATATTTGTAGTATCTCAATCATGAACACTTTATGGAAAATGTCATTGAATCTAAGGTGTGTGTATCATCACAATTAACTCTCATTCATGGTCCGAAATGAGTCTCTCCTTTTTTTCATATCTTCTCACTACTCGTAATTATAAACAATTTCATTTCTTTTGACACCTGTTCACTCATTTTCTTACTTGTCGTACTCTTCATAATTCCAAAATATTCTGGTATACATACGTAATCTCAAACATTGCTCCTGATTCCAATCCTTGGCATTACTACCCCTTAAGGGATGAATTGATAACTTATTCCTTTATCTAATACGTAGAAGACTCTGAAGACTTGCATTACATGATGTTGATCTACCATCTCCAAACCTGGTCAGTATTCTTCGCTTGAAATTTTTCCACTTGCCTTATGGCTAATTCTTCCGGGAAAAGATTTCCTTGATCTCGTTAAGATGTAAACCCATTACTTTACCTATCTCGTCAAACTTATGGTCAGTTCAAAAATGCTCATAGACATCTGTGTTTGCCTGATAATTTATCTGTTATATAATGTCATTATCTCTTGACATATATCTTTAGTGTCTACCTTATACTCATATCCATAAGCGCCATTGGCCTTTTTTCAACTGTTTAGGTGCTAAACTCGAGCTTTACTCATTATTACTTCTGTTTACACACTTTCTGAAATGTATGATTGCATAGGTTGTGGAACCGATGCCTCATATGTTCAGATCTAATTCACAGTGTTACATGATCCAAAGGCCTGTCAAGCTTTCTCGTCTTATCATTATTAGGTCTCTCATCGACCGAGTGTCCATTCGTCTTACCTTTACATTTCCATTTCAAGTTGTCTTGGGGGTCTCTTATCTCAAGTATTTCTCATATTATCTTCCTGAACTTCAGAGGTTCGTCACCTTTGGCCTAAGGGTTCTTACTGTCCCTGCGCTACCATTGGTCCTTACAATGTTCTGGAGTAATCATACTCTTGTGAAACCTGTATAACTATAATTTCATTCACCTATCATTCTTATCGTAATCCTTCCTTCTATTCGTCATTAAAAGAAAGACAAAAACATTCCTACCTTAATACTTGATCATACCATTCCATTCCTACTTACTCATTGTTTACATATTTCTTATAGCCATTCTTTGACTGTTCCATAGTTCCCGTCCTTAATTACCCCCAACACACTATTGTTATCCAAAGGTTATGTAGAATTGCAACATGTTGCACAATGTAGCCGAAGCCGAGGACCTTACTAGTCCAATAGCTATAGCATACCTTAGCTTACTAACCTTGATACATGTGATTCTTAATCACACGCAATATCGCCCTTTACGCGAGGAAAATGGCTTATCTCCCTTTCACCGTTCCAATACAAGCTACACTTCACTGAATTGTCAATGTTTTCTTATAAAATCTTGAAAGATATGGGAGAAATATCAGTGATCCATGTGTTCGAAATTCTCTCAATTGATCAATTCTCTTCATCATCTTTACTCTAATCTCTTCAAGCATTGTGATAATTATTATATGTCTTGTCTTTAGTGTCCAATTATTAAAACTCTCGGCTATGCCGTTTGTTACACCCCGTAATTCAGGTCATGCTTATGAGAACGTACGAATGGAGTTAAGATTTAAATTTTTAGAAAGATAGGTTCACAGAATGTTTCGAACGGGTTTTAGTCAACTTTGGGGCGGTTTATGCCCAGTTACCTTGGGAGTTCCTAGGAGTTTCAAAGGCCTAGTGTGTAGTTCGTTGAGTCTAGTTCTCAACGCAACAAACTATTCGTCGATAGGACATCAGAGTAGAAAGTTATGGAAGTTACAAGTTCGGTCTTGCAATGAGCGTAAAAGAATTTTTTCGGTCGAGGGCGCGGCCGAATCTGGCAGCGCGCGCGGATACACTGAATATTCTCTGAAGTTGCAGCTCGCGCGCCGAATGCGCAGGCGCGGCAAGTCAAGATTCTCGAGGTTTAGCGCCGCGCCACGGCCGGCAGTGCGCGCCGAGGCGGGATTTTGCGAAATCTGGGGGGGAAATCAGAAGATATTTGTTTTAAAAAGGCCATGGGAGGGTGACAAGTGTCCCTCCCATCTGATTTTATGGAAGCACTATTTATTGACCAAGTCTTGAAGACTTGGTCATTCCTCACAAAACCCCCCTTCTCTCTAAAAATCATCCCTCTTACTTCTCTCTAAAAATCCCTCTCCCTTCTCTCTAGAAATTCAAGAAGAAACCAAGGCCTAGAGATAAATTTAAAAAGGTGGCAAGAAGGAAACATGTTGACAAGCTTGTAGGAGGTTTGTGGAGGTGATTGTGGAAAGAAGGCAAGTGAAATTTGTTGGACTAATTTGGATAAACTCTAAGGTAACAATCTTTTCTCTTTTTGCTAGTAAATTGTGTTGCATGTGAGGAAGAAAGGACTTGTAGTTGTCAATGTTGCTTTTAGGTAAATTGCATGTAGGAAATATGATTTTGGATTTGAAAGGATTGGATAAGGATGATATGTGAACATGTTATAGCCAAGCTACTACCTTAAACTTATTGGATTATTTAATTTGTATTGTGGGGCAGAATTTTACACGTCCAAGTTAGGCGTGTAATCCCCTTGTATTGCTGAATTGTTGGGCCTTAAATGTGGCGTTTGGTAGTTAATATCGGACCTTGAAAAGGTGGAAAAGTATGTAGAAACAAAAGAAGTGCTGTCCAATTTTCCGTAGAATAAGGGACGTTTCAATTGGAATGTTCTACGTTGAAGCTAGAAGCTAATGGACGTATTATGGTCATTATAGGTTGACATACTACGTGCGGGATATTGGGCTTGCTGGTGGATTGACCCGAAGAGGTATGTGGAACTTTCCTATCTCTTGAGCATGAATAGTTGTACTTATATAGTACGATAGACGTACAATACTTCGATATTCTTTACTTGTTTAAGTATGGCCAAGTTGGGTGAGTTAGGGGATTAACCCACTTCTTTAAAAAGTATTAAGGATATCTTAAGTTTTCAAAGTTAAGGGACTTGAAGTGTTTTAAGTATATGATACTTGTTTCGTTTTAAAAGTATAAGTCCCTTGGATATAGGAAGATGTAATTGACTAAGGTATAAGGTTAATATAACGACTTTATGGGAAGTTGGTTATATTAGCTTTATGGAAAGTTAAAAGGAGAGATTTACTTTAAGTAAGATAAGTAAGGACAAGTGACTTGATGCTATGGTTATTAGTATCTTGGAAGTTTTATATAAAAAGGAGTCATTCTTTTTAAAAGAGTAGAAGTATGTAGTACTTGGGATTAATTCCCGGATTCTTTTATTAAGACATGTTAGTGCCTTAGGTAAACTAAAATGAGAGGGTATATGAACAATACTAATAAGAAGTTAGGGGATTTCTTAACTTACTTATGTTATGTATGATAGCCGGTTGAGCTAGGGTAAGAGTATAAATGTGGGGTAAACCCCCAAGACGTTATACCACCTTCGCTAGGGTAAGAGTATAAATGCGGGGTAAACCCCCAAGACGTTATACCACCTTCGCTAGGGTAAGAGTATAAATGCGGGGTAAACCCCCAAGACGTTATACCACCTTCTGAGTATGATTGCGGGGTAAACCCCCAAGACATTATACCACTCCATGGATTTGCTACCCATGATGCGAGGAATACCTCATGCGGGTCCACACGACCTATGCGGGCGGATACAGTCTATGCGAGGAATACCTCATGCGGGTCCACACGGCCCATGCGGGCGGATACAGTCTATGCGAGGAATACCTCATGCGGGTCCACACGGCCCATGCGGGTGAAATAGTCTCAGGAGTAGGATTGCTTAATGATACTGCGGGCGGGTAGTCCTGCTTTGATCGAGAGCCTCCTATTTTTATGCAGTAAGTATACTCTTATTTACTCTCATTGTTAGTAAGGCACAGTGTACTGTAAATTGATTATCATACATGTCTCCGGCTTTGTTTTAGACTTATGATGTAATTACAGTATTTTCCAGTTTTACATACTTAGTACATATTGTGTACTGACCCCCTTCCTCGGGGGCTGCATTCATGCCGCAGGTAGGGGTAAGCAGGTGGTGGATCCTCATTCTTAGGATCATTGATCAGGTGTCAGAAGCTCCATTTTCTCCGGAGGCTTGTCTTTGGTACGGTTCTCCCTGATGTTGTAGATATTATGTATATTCAGGGGTATGGCGGGGCCTTGTCCCGCCATCGTTGTTATTTCTAGAGGTCTGTAGTCACATTTGTGGTTGGGCTGTAAGAACACAATTGTACTATTTTACTTTTGGTTATGTATATATGTTATTGAAGGTGGCCTTATCGGCTAGCCTGTGATGTTTATTGTCTAAACATGTTTATGTGTTATGTATGTTCCGCTGCTATTCTCTGATGTATATGAGAGGGGTGCCTGTGTAGGCACTACCACCCGGTCGGTCGTGACAAAAGTGATATCAGAGCAGTTAGTCCTCGGAAAGTGTCTACAGACCGTGTCTAGTAGAGTCTTGATTATCGGTGTGTTGTGCACCACATCTATAATCAGGAGGCTACAGGATATTTAGGATGGTTTCCATTCTTTCACTCTAAGATCGTGCAATAGAGCTGTGTTATAGGTTGAACTCCCTCTAACATATTTTTATGTATCAGTTATGCCTCCACGCAAGGCAACCGCGGCCCAGAAGGGCAAGGCAGCTGAGGGAGCTGCAAGTAGAACGCAGAGGGTTAAGAGGGCACAGGCCCAATCTTTACCTGAGGTGATGCTTCGGACGGCGAGTTCCACGACGTCGCCAGCCCTAGCAGAGCTCGGAGCAGCAGCGCCATCGAGACCGCGGTACGAGCCTCAGCCCACACCGCGGCCGAGTATAGAGATTACGGGAGCGATCCGGTTATTGACCAAAGATAGTAGCGCGGCGTCACGACAGCGAGCGTGGCCACCCTGTGAGCCGACTGTTTATGGATTTGGGATTTCCTAGGTTGTCATCCACCCGAGTTCTATGGTTCGAGATCCGAGGAGGATCCTCAGGAGTTTGTTCGGCGATTCTGACGGACTACGCAGTGCTTAGGGCCTCGGAGGCTGAGTCAGTCATGCTAGCCTCTTACCGATTACGCGATATTGTGTTGAACTGGTTTGAGTCATGGGAGCTGTCTAGAGGTGAGGGTGCTCTTCCAGCTGGTTGGGAGGAGTTCACAGAGGTCTTCCTGGATCACTTTCTGCCTCCTGAGATGAAGAGAGCCCGCGTGGATAGATTCTTGACCTTGAGGCAGAATGAGAGGACTATCAGAGAGTACAGCCTGGAGTTTGACTCATTGGCCAGGTATGCGCACACCATTGTAGCTGACATGATAGACAGAGTTCATCGCTATGTGATGGGGCTAGACCGTCATATGATTATCGTGACGGGGGTGGCCCCTTCACAGTATGGATATTGTCAGGATGCAGGCGTATGCGCAGGGGATAGAGGATAGAGAGAGGGAGGATCAGCTTGACTCGAGCCACCAAGAGGCTGTGACAGAAGGTCTCGGGGAAGTTTTGCGAGGCGACACAGCGAACTAGATCCACTTTTTCACCAAGCGCAGTGCCCCTTCCCGATCGCGGGAGGGTTGATCGGGACTTGAGGCGAGACCATCATCGATCGAGACCACCCCCATCTCGGTGTGTTCGATGCGGTAGGTCCCACCCGGCGAGTGCCGTATGGCCGGGAGCTTGTTACTCTTGTACGCAGGCCATTTGAAGAGAGATTGTCCACCGCAGGCGGCGGAGTGTTATGGTTCAACCGATAGGTCGATTCTTGGATCTTCGCCGGTGGTTATGCGCCGAGGCGGTGTTCACGGACCAGCAGCCGTGGCGGGTCGTGGTGGGGTCCAGTTCAGCCGGTCCTCGTAACCGCATTTATGCTATGTCCAGCCGTCAGGACTAGGAGGCGTCACCAGATGTCGTCACAGGTACATTATTAGTTTCATGTCGTGATGTATATGCTTTGATAGATCCAGGTTCTACCTTGTCCTATATATCTCCTCATATTGCTGGTAGAATAGGGATAGAGCCCGAGTCCATAAAACCTTTTGGGTGGCTACGCCAGTAGGTGATTCGGTGGTAGCTGAGCGGGTGTATAAGGCTTGTCCAGTGACTATATACAGTCGTCAGACCCTAGCCGACTTGATAGAGTTGGATATGACGGACTTTGATGTGATTATGGGTATGGATTGGCTAGCGTCTTGCTATGCCAATGTGGATTGTAGAGAGAGATTGGTACGGTTCCAGTTTCCTGGGGAGTCGGTTATCGAGTGGAAGGGGAATACTGCGTCGCCGAGAGGTAGGTTTATTTCTTACCTCAAGGCTAGGAAGATGGTACGGAAGGGGTATATCTACCATATGGTTCGGGTATTCGATACTGAGGCTGAGATACCAGACCTTCAGTCAGTTCCGGTTGTTAGAGAGTTTCCAGACGCATTCCCAGACGATCTCCCGGGTATCCCTCCTGAGAGGGAGATTTAGTTTTGCATTGATATATCGCCAGATACTCGACCTATATCGATTCCACCATACAGGATGGCACCTGCTGAGTTGAGGGAGTTGAAAGACCAGCTGAAGGATTTGCTGGAAAAAGGCTTTATCAGGCCTAGTGTTTCTCTCTGGGGAGCGCCGGTTTTATTTCTAAAGAAGAAGGATGAGACGCTGCGTATGTGCGTTGATTACAGACAGCTGAATAAGGTAACTATCAAGAACAGATACCCCTTCCCAAGATTGATGATTTGTTTGACCAGTTGCAGGGTGCGAGGTGTTTCTCCAAGATAGACCTGCGGCCTGGTTATCATCAGGTGCGAGTTAGAGAGGCAGATATCCCAAAGACTACATTCAGGACCCGGTATGGGCACTATGAGTTCAGGGTGATGTCCTTCAGGTTGACCAACGCCCCAGCAGTGTTCATGGATTTGATGAACCGGGTGTTCAAGCCATTCTTGGATATGTTCGTTATAGTATTCATTGATGATATCCTGGTTTATTCGCGCCTGAGCGAGACCATCCAGTTGAGGCGCAGATCGAGTCCTCCGGGACCGGCAGTTGTATGTCAAGTTCTCGAAATGCGAGTTTTGGTTGGCTTCAGTGGCTTTCTTAGGGCATGTTATCGGAGCCGATGGTATTCGGGTTGATACATCAAAGATTGAGGCAGTCAAGACTTGGCCTAGACCCACTACACCGACGGAGGTTCGCAGCTTTTTGGGTCTTGCAGGTTATTATCGGAGATTTGTGGAGAAGTTCGCTTCCATTTCAGCACCTTTGACTAGGCTGACCCAGAAAGAAGCTATGTTCCGGTGGACGGATGCTTGTGAGGAGAGCTTTCAGTTACTGAAGGAGAAATTGACGATCGCCCCAGTTCTTACTCTTCCAGAGGGTTTAAACGGATATGTGGTTTATTGTGATGCGTCGGGTGTCGGGCTTGGGTGCGTGCTGATGCAGCACGGTAAAGTTATAGCTTATGCATCTCGACAGCTCAGGAAGCATGAGAAGAACTACCCCACACATGACTTGGAGTTGGCATCAGTGATTCATGCCTTGAAGATCTGGAGACATTATTTATATGGAGTTCATATGGATATTTACACAGACCACAAGAGCCTCCAGTATATCTTCAGCCAGAGGGAGCTGAACTTGCGACAGAGACGGTGGTTAGAGCTACTTAAGGATTATGATGTCGAGATCCTATACCACCCAGGAAAGGCCAATGTAGTTGCAGATGCCCTTAGTCGCAGATCGATGGGTAGTCTATCAGATGTGCAGCCAGAGAAAAGGGGCATGGTCCGCGAGTTACATCAGCTAGCGAGCCTTGGGGTTCGTTTGGTTGGTTCTGATAGTAATGGGGTTCGGGTTCGAGAGGTTTCCGAGTCATCCATCGTCGAGGAGGTAAAGAGGCGACAGTATGAGGATCCGATTATGGTACGGTATTGAGATACAGCTCTTCGAGAGGAGAAGAGTCTATTTGAGGTAGCACCTGATGGGGTGCTAAGATTTTAGGGCAGGTTATGTGTTCCCGATGTAGCAGGACTTCGTCAGCAGATTCTGGGGGAGGCACACAGTGCTCGTTACTCTATTCATCCGGGGTCAACTAAGATGTACCATGACCTCAGGTGTATATATTGGTGAGATGGCCTGAAGAGGGACGTTGCGGAGTTTGTTGCGCAGTGTCCGAATTGTCAGCAGGTCAAGGTGGAGCACCAGAAGCCTGGTGGGTTGTTGCAGATGATAGAGATTCCGACGTGGAAGTGGGAGGTGATCAATATGGACTTTATTACAGGGTTACCTCACACTCAGAGGAGGCACGATTCCATCTGGGTTATTGTCGACAGGCTGACGAAATCAACCCACTTTCTTCCAGTCAGGACGACTTTTTCGGTCGAGGATTATGCTAGATTGTATATCAGAGAGATTGTGAGACTGCACGGAGTTCCTATATCGATTATTTCAGACAGAGGAGTCCAGTTCACGGCTAACTTCTGGAGGTCTTTCCAGAAGGGATTAGGGACACAGGTGAGTCTCGATCGCTGCGTTCATCCTCGGACCAAGCCGACGGGCGGCGTACTATCCAGACACTTGAGGATATGTTGCGGGCCTGTGTTATTGATTTCAGGGGTAGCTGGGAGGATCATTTACCTCTTGTGGAGTTTGCATACAACAACAGCTACTATTCTAGTATCCAGATGGTGCCTTATGAGGCCTTATACGGGAGGAAGTGCGCAGTCACCGATAAATTGGTTTGATGTGGCGAGTTCGATTAGCGGGCGGACTTGATTCAGCAGGCGGTGGATAAGGTGAAGCTTATCCAGGAGCGGTTATTGTCAGCTCAGAGTCGACAGAAGTCGTATGCAGATAATCAACGGCGACACTTGGAGTTTGAGGTGGATGACCTTGATGTCACGACCCAACCCCGGGTCCGTGACCGGTGCCTTGACCCTTGATGTCACGACCCGACCCCGGGTCCGTGACCGGTGCCTTGACCCGGGCACCCTTGTGACACAACATCAGAGAAAACCAGCGGAAATAAACTCAAGGTAAAACAACCATACTAGTATAAACAGTCTAGCCCAAAATGGCTACCCCAAAAGTACATCAAATCGAACAGCTATATCCTTAAACAACTCAAGTTATGACAAGACTACAGGCCTCTAAGAATAAGTAACACTATGACGGGACAGGGCCCAGTCATGCCCCTGAATGTCCAAAATATCACAACACCGGGGAGAACCATACCAAAAGTCGAGCTTCCGAAGAAATGGAGCTCCTGACACCTGAGTAAGAGATCCTAGGAATGAGGATCTACCACCTGCTTTCCCTTACCTGCGGCATGAACGCAGCCCAGGGGTCGATCACAACGTACCAAGTATGTAAACTGGAAAATACTGTAGTAATATCATAAATCAAAGATAAGCTGGACTCATAGATAAAAATCAATTTTTTTGCACTGTGCCTTACTAACAATGAGAGTAACGAGTATAAAACTTATAGCATAAAAATAGGAGGCTCGCGATCAAAACGGGGTACCTCGCCCGTAGTATCATTAAGCAATCCTACTCCTGGGACTATTTCACCCGCATAGGTCCTGTGGACCCGCATGAGGTCATCCGCCTCGTCATGGGACTATTTCACCCGCATGGGACTATTTCACCCGCATGGGTCCTGTGGACCCGCATGAGTACCATCGCCGTACTCGCATGGGACTATTTCACCCGTGGATCACGTGGTCCGATCCGCGTGAGTCAAGCGCGCACTCGCGTCATGGGTAGCAAATCCATGGCATAGATAATGACCCGGTTTACCGTAAAAATACAAATATATAACACATTTCATCCCATTATCATACATAACATAAGCACTACCGGCCTATCATATCATACATAAGCACTACCGGCCTATCATATCACAACATAAGCACTACCGGCTTATCATTACATAAGCAAGTTAAGAAATCCCCTAACTTCTTATTAACATTATTAATATATCCTCTCATTTTAGTATCCTAAGGCACTAACATGTCTTTTAATAGAATAATCCGGGAATTAAACCCAAGTACCATGTACTTCTAACTTTTTAAGAAATAACTCTTTTATACAAAATTCCAAGATACTAATCACCATAGTATCAAGTTACGATTTCTTTCAAGACAAGTCACATTTCCTTTTAGAAATATAATAGGCTTCTAAATCAAGTGACTTCATTTCCTTTAAAACCTTAGGCAACCAATGCCTAAAAATCAATTCACCTTTCTTAGTTTTAAATCCTTTACCCGTACTTGTTTTAATTAGAGTAAACCTTTCTTTGTGAACCTTTCAAGAAAACTAATATAACCAACTTCCCATAAAGTCATTATATTAGCGTTATCCCTTTGTCAAATACATTTTCCTAAATCCGAGGACTTATACTTTTGAAATGAAACAAGTAGCATATACTTTTAAAACAAGTGAAAGATATCAAATCTTGTCGTCGACCGTACTACATAGGTACAACTACTCATGCTCAAGAGATAGGAAAGTTCTACATACCTCTTTCGGTTAATCCACTTGCTAAGTCCAACTACCGCAAGTAATATGTCAACCTATAATAACCATAGTGTGTTTATTAACCTCTAATTTCAATGTAGAATTTCCAAATTCAAGTTATCAATTCTATGGAAAATTGAGCAGCATTTCCTTTGTTTCTACTCACTTTGCCACCTTTTCAAAGGCCGATTTTTCAACATTCAAACGCCTCATTAAGGCCCAACAACCAAACCAACACAAAGGGGATTACACACCTAATCTTGGGTGTGTAAAATTCTACCCATAAGTTATAATAGTACACTTAACAATTCTAAGGTGGTTTTTAGGCTACAACATGCTCATAATATTTCTTTAGCCAAATCCTTCATATTCAACCCACATTTCTAGCATGCAATGACTCTAAGAGCATTATTTACCACCATAAGTATTTTCTTCTTAACATGCAACTCTATAAACTAATAATAGAGGAAGAATCATTACCTTAGAGCTTTAGCCAAATTTTATCCAACAATTTGCTAGCCTTTCTACCAAGAATACCACCACCACCACCTTCACAAGCTAGCCACAAGCTTCCTTCTTGTCTTTTAATTTTCAGATTTTTCTTAAGGCTAGAATCCTCTTGGATTTTTAGAGAGAAGGAGGAGCTTGAAATATTTAGAGAGAAGGAAGAGGTTTTTCAAAGAGAGAGATGACAAATGACCAAGTCTTTAAGACTTGGTCAATATATTGCATGTAAAAATCAGATGGGGACACTTGTCCCCACTCAGCCCTTTCAAAGTAAAAGTCGACTTTTCCTAAGTTTTTCCTTTGATTTCGCCGCCTCGGCGCCGCTTCCGGCGCCGCAACTCCTGCGAACTCGGATCTTCCCGCCGCGCTCGCTTCCGGCCATGGCGCTGAAACCAGCGACTCGCATTTCGCCGCTCGACTTCCGGCCGTGGCCCTACAATCACCCACCTCGCCACGCGCTGAGGCCCTGACCGGTCGGGCGAACCACGGTATAACATTCTCCCTTAGAAACATTCATCCCGAATGTTCCTCTAAACTTACTCAAATTACAATATCGGCATAGACTCAAATAAAGGCGCTCACAGCGCGAACAAAACTCAAGCATAAATACTAAATTTAAAGACCAACAATTTTAGAGCGTGGGTTACGGAGGTATAGGGAATAAGTGAGGATATTTCTTCTTCATGTCATCCTCCGCTTCCCACGTCATTTCCTCCTGTTCACATTCCGCCATAGGACGCTTGTGGAAGCCACGTCTTTCGTCGAAGTCGTCTAACGACGATCGAGTATCGTATGGGACTCTCCTCATACGATAACTCCTCTGTCACTTGGACATTCTGAATCGGGTGCACTCTAGATGGATCTCGATACATTTCCATGACATGGACACATGGAAAGCGGATGTCTGCCTCCAAATCGGACGACGACTCTAATTCATAGCAACCACTGCTACCTGCGGACAATCCGTCTGACCGATGTACCTTGGGCTAAGTTTCCCTTCTTTCCAAATCTCATCACGCCGCCGTGGCGATACGCTAGAAAAACCCAATCGCTAACTCAAATTCCAAGTGTCGGCGCGATGATCTGCATCGACTTGCGACTCGAGCGCCAACAACCGCTCTGGATAAGCTTCGCTTATCCATGCTGTCGAACTAAGTGCGGCCCGACCAGTGAACTTCTCCCACCTCGAACCAGCCTATAGATGACTGCGCTTCCTCGTATAAGGCCTCGTAAGGCGCCATCCGAATCGGAATGGTAGTTGTTGTTGTAAGCAAACTCCACGAGGCAAATAATCCTCCCAGCTACCCACGAAATCAATAACACAAGCCCGGCATATCCTCGAGTGCGGATAGTGCGCTCGGCTTTGTCGTCGATGCGAGGATGAAGCGCCGTCTTGAGACTCACTGTGTCCCTAATCCGCCACGAAAGGACCTCCGAAGTTAGCCGAAGCGGGCTCCTCTATCGATATAATCGACAGGGACTCGTGCGGTCTCACAATCTCTCTAATATATAATCGGCATAGTCCTCGGTGAAGCGTCGTTACGGCCGGAAGAAAATGGTGATTTAAATCGACTGTCGACAATCACCCAAATGGAATCATGCTTCTACGAGTGGTAGGTAGTCTATAATAAAATCCATATTTATCACCTCCACTTCCAGTCGAATATCAATATCCTGCAGCGGACCACCGAACTTACGGTGCTCAATCTTAACTGCGACAATTCGGGCGCGTGCCACGAACTCCATGGCGTCCTCTTTAGGCCATCCACAATACACGCATCGAGGTCACGATACATTTTAGTCGATCCGGATGAATAGAATAACGAAGCGTGTGCCTCGCCGAGAATCTGGCCGAAGTCTGTCACATCGGGAACACTGGCCGGCCTCGAATCTTAGCACACCTTGCTCGGTATTACCTCAAGCGAACTCCTCTCTTTACGAGCGGCATCTGCATGCCGTACGAAATCGGATCCTCATCGTCGCCTCTTCACCTCGCCGGCGATGGAAGACTCGGCAACCTCTCGAACCGAATTCGTCACTAACAGAATCAACCAAGCGAACCCCGAGGCTCGCTGGCGATGTAACTCTCGGACCGTATCCCTTTTCTGCTGGTGAACAGCGAGACGGACTACCCATCGATCTGCGACTAAGGGCATCTGCGACTCATTGGCCTTCCGGGTGGTATATAATATCAACATCGTAATCCTTAAGTAGCTCGACCACGCGTCTGCCGCAGTTCGGCTCCTGCGGTGAAGATGTGCGGAGACTCTTGTGGTGCGTGTAAATGTCACATGAACTCCGTATAAATAATGCCTCGGATCTTGAGGCAGGAATCACTGCTGCCAACTCCAAGTCATGTGTGGGATAGTTCTTCTCATGCTTCCTAAGGTGTCGAGATCATAAGCTATAACCTTGCCGTCTTTGCGTCGGCCGCAGCGCTGACGATACGGCGTCGCGATAAACCACGTATCCATCTAAACCTGCGGAAGAGTAAGGCTGAGGCGGTCGTCGACCTCTCCTTTATTTGGAAACTTTCCTCACAAGTATCAGTCCACGAACATAGCGCCTTACGAGTCGACTTAGTCAAAGTCTTTGAAATAGAAGCAAACTTTTCCACAAACCTCAGATAATAGCTGAGGCCCAGGCTAAGCGTCTCGTCGGTGTAGTGGAGTGCAGGCCAAGTCTTGTGCCTCGATCTTAGGTGTATCAACTGAATACCATCGGCCCCAGATAACATGCCCTAAGAAAGCCACTGAAGCTAACGAACTCGCGTTTGAGAACTTGGCATCTGTTGCCGGTCTCGGAGGACTCCGTCCGTCGCCGAATGATCTGTATGCTCTCGCTCTGTGCGCGAATACACGAGATATCATCAATAAACACTATAACGAACATATCGAGAATGGCACGAACACCTATTCATCAAATACATGAATCTTTGGGGCGTTGGTGGCCCGAAAGACATCACCACTGAACTCATAGTGCCCATCACGGGTCTGAATGCGATCTTTGGGACGTCTATCTCTCTAACTCGCACTGATGATAACGGACGCGGTCTATCTTGGAAAAACACTTTGCACCTGCAGTGGTCAAACAAATCGTCAATCACGGGGAGGATACATTCTTGATAGTAACCTTGTTCATTTGCACGTAATCAATACACATCTGCGGCGTCCATCCTTCTTCTTTACAAATAACAGCGCTCACGGGGAGAAACACTTGGCCTAATAAAGCCTTTCTCGGCCAAATCTTTGGTGATCCTTGATTCCTTCAACTCGGCGATGCCGTCTGTATGGCGGAATAGATATCGGTCGAGTGTCGGTGCCAAATCGATGCAAAACTCGATCTCCTCTCGGGAGGATGCGAGCTCATGCGGGAATACGTGCGGAAACTCTCTAACAACCGGCGGCGAAGGTCAGGTATCTCGACCTCGATGTCGAATACGAACGAATGGTAGATATACCCGCCAGTACCATCTTCCTAGCCTTGAGGTAAGAAATAAACCTACCGCCGGCGATGCGGTATTCCTTCCACTCGATAGCAGGCTCGCGGAAGCCGGAACCGAACTAACCTCTCTCTGCGATCCACGTTGGCGTAGTAAGGCCAGCCAATCCATACCCATAATCACATGAAGTCTGTCATATCGACTCTATCAAGTCGGCTAAGTCGGCGACCGTCTATAGTCATTGGGCAAGCCTTATATACGCTCGGCTACCACCGAAGCATCTGGCGTAGCCGCCAAAGGATTCTATGGACTCGGGCTCTATCACTATTCTACCGTGATATGATGAGATATATAGGATAAGGTAGAACTGGATCTATCAAAGCATAAACATCACGAAGAGACCAACAATGTACTGTGGCGACATCGGTGGCGCCTCGCGGTCTGGCGGTGGACATAGCATAAATGCGGTTACGAGGACCATTGGGCTGGAACCCCCACGACCCACGACGCGGCTGTTGGCGTGAACACCGCCTCGGGCGCGCGACAACCAAGATGAAGACCCGGCAAGCCCTGAATCCCGGTCGGTGAGCCATAGCATTCCGCCGCCTGCGGGCGGACAATCTCTCTTCAAATGGCCTGCGTCCACAAGAGTAACAAGCTCACGGAGAATCGACACCCCATAATGGCAATCACCACATCGACCACCGAGGCATGGGGCCTCGTCGGCGGAACTCGGTCCTGCAGAAACGAAGCCACGGAACCTGTCCCGCTCACGAATACTCATGCGTCCGAAGATGGTGGAGGCGCTGCGGGCCGGTGTGGTGCAAATGCAGTCTGCTTCTTGGGGTTGTCTACCCCTAAAACTACCAGAGGACCTGCTGTCTGGCCTTCCTGGCGATACACTGTCGATCGTGCGCCCTGCGTTCGCCGCGCAGTGCATGTGCTGCGTGCGGGCGATGTCGTGCGGTGAAGAGCCACCCCGTGCAACTCTCGGCCAAGTGATCATCGAGTCTGTGACATAGCGGTGCACCTGTCCTCCGTATGCGCTACCAAGCGGGCACATACCTAGCCAATGAATCAAACTCCATGTTGTATTCGGACCGTCGCCCGTTCTGTCTCGGCGTCAAAAATCTATCGGCGAGCCCTCGCCATCTGCGGAGGCAAGAAATGGCCAATGCGCCTTTGAGAACTTCGTCCCCAAGCGGTGAAGCGCGTACTCCCGGGGCGGTTCCCGTGAATCATACCGATCAGCTGCGGTGTCCGCGGCCGTCACGAACCTAGTACCACCGACTCGGTCTCGGCCCGATCACCTCATGATCCGCTGCAATCCGGATGAACTCACGAGATCATCCTCGGGCCTCGACCCATAAAACTCGGTGGGCTGCAACTCAAAAGTCCGCCGGTCTCGAGCTAGCGACTCTGTCTTTGAACTACGTGCAATGGAGGCTGCATCTCGGCTATCCTCGTATGCGGCCACAATCACGGCTAATGGCGGGCCGTCTCGCGTAGCCCATATCCTGCGCCATTCTTTGGGTGGAGGCTCGGTACCGCGGTCTCGATGGCCGCTGCTGCCTCGGACTCTGCGGGGTTGGCGGCGTGGTAGAACTTCGCCGTCAAAACACCACATCCCCAGTAGGATCGGGCACGTGCCTGGTAACCCTCGGTGCCCTACTAGTAGTTCCTCCACCGCCTTGACCTTCTAGGCGCGGTCGCGCTGCGTGGAGGCATAATCGATACACAAAGTTTACGTCGGAGGAAATTCAACCTATAACACGGCTCATTGCACGATCTTAGAGTGAAAGAAATGGAAACCAATCCTAAATACCTGTAGCCTCACGATTATAGATGTGGTGCACAACGCGATAATCGAGACTCTACTAGATACGGCTGTAGACCGCCAGGATTAAGCGCTCGATACCACTTTTGTCACGACCCGACCGGGTCCATGGCCGTGTCTTGACGGGCACCGCTTGTGACACAACATCGGAGAAAACCGTGAAATAAACTCAAGTAAAACAACCGTAATAGTATAAGCGATCAGCCCAAAATGGCTACCCCAAAGTACATCAAATCGAATGGTATATCCTTAAACAACCCAGTTATGACAAGACTACGGGCCTCACAGAATAAGTAACACTATGACGGGACGGGGCCGTCGTGCCCTGAATGTCCAAAATATCACAACACCGGAGAACCGTACCAAAAGTCGAGCTTAGAAGAAATGGAGCTCACGACACTGAGTAAGAGATCCTAGGAATGAGGATCTACCACCGCTTTCCACCTGCGGCGTGAACGCGGCCAGGAAGGGGTCGATGCACAACGTACCAAGTATGTAATCTGGAAAATACTGTAGTAATATCATAAATCAAAGATAAGCTGGACTCATAGATAAAAATCAATTTTCTTGCACTGTGCCTTACTAACAATGAGAATAACGAGTATAAAACTTATAGCATAAAAATAGGAGGCTCGCGATCAAAACGGGGTACCTCGCCCGTAGTATCATTAAGCAATCCTACTCCTGGGACTATTTCACGCATGGGTCCCGTGGACCGCGTGAGGTCATCCGCCGTCGTGGGACTATTTCACCCGCGTGGGACTATTTCACCGCATGGGTCTGTGGACCCGCGTAGTACCATCGCGTACTCGCGTGGGACTATTTCACCGCGTGGATCCCGTGGTCCGATCGCGTGAGTCTGGCGCGCGCTCGCATCATGTGTAGCAAATCCATGGCATAGATAATGACCCGGGGTTTACCCCGTAAAAATACAAATATATAACACAGCTCATCCGGCTATCATACATAACATAAGCACTACCGGCCTATCATATCATACATAAGCACTTCTGACTATCATATCATAACATAAGCACTCTGGCTTATCATTACATAAGCAAGTTAAGAAATCCCTAACTTATTAACATTATTAATATATCCTCTCATTTTAGTATCCTAAGGCACTAACATGTCTTTTAATAGAATAATCAGAATTCAACCCAGTACCAGTATCTTCTAACTTTTTAAGAAATAACTCTTTTATACAAAATTCCAAGATACTAATCACCATAGTATCAAGTTACGATTTCTTTCAAGACAAGTCACATTTCCTTTTAGAAATATAATAGGCTTCTAAATCAAGTGACTTCATTTCCTTTCAAACCTTAGGCAACGATGCCTAAAAATCAATTCACCTTTCTTAGTTTTAAATCCTTTACAGTACTTGTTTTAATTAGAGTAAACCTTTCTTTGTGAACCTTTCAAGAAAACTAATATAACCAACTTCCCATAAAGTCATTATATTAGCGTTATCCCTTTGTCAAATACATTTTCCTAAATCCAGGACTTATACTTTTGAAATGAAACAAGTAGCATATCTTTTAAAACAAGTGAAAGATATCAAATCTTGTCGTCTCACCGTACTACATAGTACAACTACTCATGCTCAAGAGATAGGAAAGTTCTACATACCTCTTTCGGTTAATCCACTTGCTAAGTCCAACTACATGAAGTAATATGTCAACCTATAATAACCATAGTGTGTTTATTAACCTCTAATTTCAATGTAGAATTTCCAAATTCAAGTTATCAATTCCTAAGGAAAATTGGGCAGCATTTCCTTTGTTTCTACTCACTTTGCCACCTTTTCAAAGGCCGATTTTCAACATTCAAACGCCTCATTAAGGCAACAACCAAACTAACACAAAGGAATTACACACCTAATCTTGGGTGTGTAAAATTCTGCCCCATAAGTTATAATAGTACACTTAACAATTCTAAGGTGGTTTTAGGCTACAACATGCTCATAATATTTCTTTAGCCAAATCCTTCATATTCAACCCACATTTCTAGCGTGCAATGACTCTAAGAGCATTATTTACCACCATAAGTATTTTCTTCTTAACATGCAACTCTATAAACTAATAATAGAGGAAGAATCATTACCTTAGAGCTTTAGCCAAATTTTATCCAACAATTTGCTAGCCTTTCTACCAAGAATACCACCACCACCACCTTCAAGCTAGCCACAAGCTTCCTCTTGTCTTTTAATTTTCAGATTTTTCTTAAGGCTAGAATCCTCTTGGATTTTTAGAGAGAAGGAGGAGCTAGAAATATTTAGAGAGAAGGAAGAGGTTTTTCAAGAGAGAGATGACAAATGACCAAGTCTTTAAGACTTGGTCAATATATGCATGTAAAAATCAGATGGGGACACTTGTCCCCACTCAGGCCCTTTCAAAGTAAAAGTCGACTTTCCTAAGTTTTTCCGCTGATTTCCGCCTCGGCGCGCGGCGCTTCCGGCGCGGCCGCAACTCCTGCGAACCCGGATCTTCGTCGCGGCCTTCCGGCGCGCGTAGCTGAAGCGTCGGCGACCGCCGATCTTTCGGCGCGCGGCCCGACCGGCGCGCGCCTACAATCACCACCTTGGCGCGCGTGCCACTCCCGCCGCGCTGAGAGCCTCCACGGCGGTCGAGCCGAACCACGGGGTATAACACTTGAAAAGGTGGAAAAGTATGTAGAAACAAAGGAAGTGTTGTCCAATTTTCCGTAGAATAAGGGACGTTTCAATTAGAATGTTCTACGTTGAAGCTAGAAGCTAATGGATGTATTATGGTCATTATAGGTTGACATACTACGTGCGGGATATTGGGCTTGCGGGTGGATTGACCCGAAGAGGTATGTGGAACTTTCCTATCTCTTGAGCATGAATAGTTGTACTTATATCGTACGGTAGACGTACAATACTTCGATATTCTTTACTTGTTTAAGTATGGCCAAGATGGGCGAGTTAGGGAATTAACCCACTTCTTTAAAAAGTATTAAGGATATCTTAAGTTTTCAAAGTTAAGGGACTTGAAGTGTTTTAAGTATATGATACTTGTTTCGTTTTAAAAGTATAAGTCTCTTGGATACAGGAATATGTAATTGACTAAGGTATAAGGTTAATATAACGACTTTATGGGAAGTTGGTTATATTAGCTTTATGAAAAGTTAAAAGGAGAGATTTACTTTAAGTAAGATAAGTAAGGACAAGTGACTTGATGCTATGGTTATTAGTATCTTGGAAGTTTTATATAAAAAGGAGTCATTCTTTTTAAAAGAGTAGAAGTATGTAGTACTTGGGATTAATTCCCGGATTCTTTTATTAAGACATGTTAGTGCCTTAGGTAAACTAAAATGAGAGGGTATATGAACAATACTAATAAGAAGTTAGGGGATTTCTTAACTTACTTATGTTATGTATGATAGCCGGTTGAGCTAGGGTAAGAGTATAAATGCGGGGTAAACCCCCAAGACGTTATACCACCTTCGCTAGGGTAAGAGTATAAATGCGGGGTAAACACCCAAGACGTTATACCACCTTCGCTAGGGTAAGAGTATAAATGCGGGGTAAACCCCCAAGACGTTATACCACCTTCTGAGTATGATTGCGGGGTAAACCCCCAAGACATTATACCACTCCATGGATTTGCTACCCATGATGCGAGGAATACCTCATGCGGGTCCACGACTATCGGGCGGATCTGATCTATGCGAGGAATACCTCATGCGGGTCCACACGGCCCATGCGGGTGAAATAGTCCCAGGAGTAGGATTGCTTAATGATACTGCGGGCGGGTAGTCCTGCTTTGATCGAGAGCCTCCTATTTTTATGCAGTAAGTATACTCTTATTTACTCTCATTGTTAGTAAGGCACAATGTACTGTAAATTGATTATCATACATGTCTCCGACTTTGTTTTAGACTTATGATGTAAATACAGTATTTTCCAGTTTTACATACTTAATACATATTGTGTACTAACCCCCTTCCTCGGGGGCTGCGTTCATGCCGCAGGTAGGGGTAAGCAGGTGGTGGATCCTCATTCTTAGGATCATTGATCAGGTGTCAGAAGCACCATTTTCTCCGGAGGCTTGTCTTTGGTACGGTTCTCCCTGATGTTGTAGATATTATGTATATTCAGGGGTATGGCGGGGCCCTGTCCCGCCACCGTTGTTATTCCTAGAGGTCTGTAGTCACATTTGTGGTTGGGCTGTAAGAACACAGTTGTACTGTTTTACTTTTGGTTATGTATATATGTTATGGAAGGCGGCCTTATCGGCTAGCCTGTGATGTTTATTGTCTAAACATGTTTATGTGTTATATATGTTCCGCTGCTATTCTCTGATGTATACCTGAGAGGGGTGCCCAGGTAGGGTACCAGTCGCGGCCCGGGGTCGGGTCGTGACACCGTTCCACTGAATCACACTTGTTGTGCTCTTTGATGTACTTTTTTTACACCATCTATCAATGTAGTAATACATGGGATCATCTAAACAATCTCTTCCCAGCTTCTTCAATACATCAATATGGACCTTAAGTTCAACTTCAAATGTGAATTTTGCAATCCTCCAACATAAATTCCTTCAAAGATCTTATTTCCAGTTTCAATATTATCTCCAACTTTAATAACACAAGTGGTTTATACTCAAACCAAGGAATCATTACAACTAATATACTTCACATATACCATGTACTTTAACCAAGATCAAACATTAAATCTTTTACTCAAGAAGGCCTTGTATATCTAAGGTCTCACGATTATCTAATATTCTAAGATTCTCCAATATTCCATGTCTCAAGCTTACATTATCTCTCCCCGTATACGGGTAAGATAGTTTCTCATAATTTCAAAAATTATGTTGCCTTAACCATAACAAACATATTTACTCCATACAATTATTATTCCCACATACCACTTAAGCATACAACATAACTTCATCTATCAACATGGTATGCCATCAAATCAATTAAACATGATCTTCTAAGAGTTCATCACCATCTCAGACAACTCATCACTTCCTAAATATTCCAAATTAGCACACCCAGTATGCCTTGATGTGGATTCATTAAACTATTTCATACCTCCCAAGCAATTATTAAAGCTAAACCAACTCATGATAACCCCATATCACTTCAGACAACACACACATGACCCTAGTAAATATGTTCGTATAGATGTACATCATCATCACACCAACTATACAACAATTTTACCAACCTGTATACAAGTCCATATATTCCGTTCTGGGCTACTGCCGCTTTCTTTGGAGGCATAGCTGCAACCACAATAATTTGTTAGAGAGAGACTATCCTAACAACATAGCTCTATCGCACGATCTTAGAGTAAGAAGAATAGAAACCAATCCTAAATGTACTGTAGCCACCTGTTTATGGGTGTGGTGCACAACACACCGATAACCAAGACTCTACTGCACACGATCTGTAGATATTCCGAGGACTAACTGCTCTGATACCACTTTTGTCACGACCCGAACCAACGCGCCACGACTGGTGCCCTACCTGGGCACCCTTATACCCACACATCACATATAACCAGCGGAAGCTTAAGAAAAACTCATAATATTATAACTAGGGATTCTGTCCCCTAAACTGTCATATAACATCATAGGCAAGCCGGCAAGGCTGCCATTATATACACAATAGCCAAAATGAACTACAACTGAACATGTTCAACCCATACATGACTACAGACCTCTAAGAGTAAGATAGTAACTATGACGGGACAAGGCCCCGCCGTACCCCTGAATATACATAAGCCATAATGAAAGACATGTACTAAAATGACTAGGCTCCGGAATAATGGAGCTATCCCAAAATGCGGAGCAAGGATCCTAAGCTCGAAGATCACCAAACTGAGTACCTATATCTGCGGGCATGAACGCAGCCCCCCGGAGAAGGGGGTCAGTACAAAAATGTACTAAGTATGTAAACATAAAGTACAGTAAGTAAGATCATAACTGGCCAAAAGATGACAGGGACAAATATGAAAATCAAATACCAGATCCAACCATGCCATATAAAATAAGAGCCAATTGTACCTTGTAAAAGTAGAGAGTCCACTGTACCTTTTAAAAAGTGAGAATCAACTGTGCCTTTTAAAAAGAGAGAATCAACTGTGCCTTTTAAAAAGAGAGAATCAACTGTGCCTTTTAAAAAGTGAGAGTCATATGCTGTCATGAGTATCTATACCCGCATCATGGAAGCATGTCCATGGAATCATATACTGTCATGAGTATCTATACTCGCTTCATAGATACTTGTCCATGGAATCACATACATATAAATATTGTCGGCCCTTTAGTGAGGGACTCGGTGAACAAGTGCAAAGATCTGCGCACGAACATACCCGGCCTATTATGGGACTCGGTGTCATGGGTATCTATACCCGCATCATAGATAGCATTTCCATGAAATCATATACGTATAAACATTGCCGGCCCATTATGGGACTCGGTGAACATTGTCGGCCCATTATGAGACTCGGTAAAATGGAATAATAACACTTGCACGAATAGCTATCATGAGCAACCTCGTGCAATTTAAATCATCCTTTGACTCTCAATAAAATCTTTAAAATGAACTTCCATTTTCGAAAACCAAGGCACTATCATATCATGTATAAATCATTAAAATGAACTTTTATTTTAGAAAACCAAGGTACTCCCATATCTTCCATTTTCGAAAACCAAGGCACTCTCATATCTTCCATTTTCGAAAAACCAAGGCACTCTCATATCATGTATCAATAAAGATTAAGATCCAATAAAACTATGTACGTCCGTCGTACACTCACTTTATATAAATCATGTCAAAAGAAGAAAGGATAGTTTCACATACCTTATCGACTATACCAATCACGACAAGTAGAATACGCCTCAATAAGTACTTCAACCTATAATAACAATAATACGTATATTAACTCCATGCTTACTAGTGTAGGTCATATACCACGTAATGGTTCTCTTTTCATATAAAAATTTGAGCAGCATTTCCCCTATTTACACACGTTTCCACAACTTCCAAACGAGGCTAATAACACCAATAACCAAACACCAATTAAGGGCACAACCAAAACATCAACAAAGGGGATTTACACACCCACTTCTCATGTAAATTCAGCCTCTTAATTCATATTAAAACAGTCCACAAAAACAGTCCATATTCCAACAATAACGAAGGTTGAATGTGAATTCTTTCTACACCCTTAGTCCTTTAGGACTTATATTAGCAATTATCACATTTAAACATGCATAATGATAACTGAATTTTCATCATTAAAACACCACAAAACAGTCCCTAAAATTGCACAACAATATCCAACAGTTTCATGATAGTCTCAGCCAACAACCATAATACCAAAACCCTTTTTATAATTCCTTATAATCCAATTCATAATCCAACACTTCATATAAACCATATCAACTTTTAATAACAAGATTTCCTTCATTTAATAACATGTAATAGGTGATGGTAACACCTCACATTGAGTCATTCCTCTTCTCCAGGATTGGTGTGGGGAATCAGCCACGTCAGGGGAGATAGCTCTTGTTTAGTTCATCATTTCGTTCGGATACAATAACCATCGAATCCAAAGTAAAGAAAAACAGTCCACAATCGGCCAACACACTAACCACAACCACAAGTATTTTCTTACTTCCAATCCTTCTTAAAACATGTTCATCCCTTAACTATAATATCATTAAACTTCCAATAACTCTATAAGAAGAAGAATCCTTACCTTAACTAGCCAAAACAGTCCCCAAAGTTTCGGCCAAACTGCTTCACTTGTGCACCACTTCTACACGTTACAATAACAACCATGTATCCTCTACAAGCTTGTAACCATCTTGCGTTATTGTTTCTCTTCCAAAAAGTTCATTTTCAAGCTTAGAGTTTCAAAAAGTTTCTTGGCCAAAACCGTGACCCACTGATTTGGAATATTAACTTGGCTTAGAACTTGGTTAAGGTGCTTAATCTTGGAAAATAAGTTAGTCTTGATCTTCACTTTGGCTATAGAAGTTTTGAAATCTTGAAGGCTAAGGAAGAGAGAAGAGAGGTTTGAAGGATGAAGGTATTTGTGCTAAGGCAAGAAAGTCTTGCAATGTATATCTATATACAAGTGGAGTCTATACAAGACAAGTGGAGAGGGGACGCGTGTCACCCTCTTATTGGTCATATATTCTCTTCACAAAAATATCTTCCACACTGAGCCAAATTCTTAAAATTTTCAATGGGCCCACAAAATTGTGAAATTTTCGGTGGACCCCATATTAACAATGCCAAGACTTCATAATACAATACTAAGTCCATAAATCCATTGGAAATAATTTAACTACTAGCTAATAAATTTTCGTCATCACATCCGTTGTATCCAAAATTATTTCATATAGAAAATGTAAATATACTTTCCTTCCAACATTCAAATCTTATATCCTAACTTACGTTCTCATTTCATTGCTCTGGAATTACGGGGTGTAACAGAGAGACCAAAAACTAGGACCAGATATGTTGACAGAGACAGTGTTTGAACTGTTTATAGAATCACAGCAGGCTCGTTTCAACAAAACCACGGCGGATCTGGGACCATATCTATTGGCATACATCTTTCTAGCACTAGTAAAATATTGTCTTAATATTGTGAGATACATAATATATGTACTAGAATAGTATACAACTACTACTAGTGCTTAGAAATGATAAACTTAAATAGTTATAATACAACAGGCTTGAAGCCTAACAAGAGTTGTGACAATCATAACAAGTTTGATGATCTTGGTCTTCGTTCTTGAATGCGTCTTTGAGTCTTGGATCTTGAGATCTTTGTTGGAACTGCAGCAAGCCCCTTGATCTTTATAACCTGAAACCAAAAGACACCAAATCTGGTAGCGGTAGAAGGGCGTTGTTGAGTCGAGTGATGTTCACTCTGTCCTTAAGACAATATTGTACCGTATGAATCCTTTAACGGTTATTGGCAGCTTGTCTCCCAAGATAAAACAGCCACTAAACAAATGAGCAAAAAAAACTCAAGTGTTTCTCAAGAAGAACCTTTGGGTGTGTGAAAGATATGCTATAGAGGAAGAAGTTCAGAAAAATCTGAACTATACAAGAATGAGGTGTGTTCTTGAATTGAGCCAAAGGCCTTAATTTATAGTGTGATGAAGATATCTTCCCAACTAGCCAAGTAATGGCCTTCAATGCCATCTAATGACACTTAATTTGGGGTTACAATTGTTAGGCATATTTTATATACACTTTTTGAGTCATTTTTAGTTAGTATTTTTCCTATTTTCGTTGAAATTAGTATCGTGTTAGGGTCGTTTTTATTTCTTTTGAGTCACAGCGGTCCTAAATAGAGAAATGACAAAATGAAGATGAAATGAGAATAGTTGAGATGGAATTGCACAATAAAAGACCAAGAAATAAAGTCTAAGAAGTCCCGGGAAGTATAGAAGAAATCAGACGAAGTCCGGACGAAAAAAGGACGAAAGACAGCTGGACCGCAGTGCCATAATTACTGAGAAAGCCGCAGTACTTTCGACACCGCGGTGCAATTCTGCAGCACCGCGGTGCCGAGGAGGAAAAATCACGTTCTGGGCCGATTTTGACACTATTTTTACGGTCCGAAATCCATATTTTCTCAACTATAAAATCTCTAAACCCTAGCCTCATTATTCATCTGGGATCTTACATCTCACATCATACTTTGGAGAGGAAAAGTAGGCTACAACACAAGATTAGAGACAACTTTGAAGTTTCTTTTCTTTTCTTATTTTTATTTCAGTTTATATTGGTTTGTATTAGTTCTTGACATGACAATATTTAGGAGCTAATTAATTTATTAGGGCTTTCCTATTGAATCGCTTGAACCTCTATTTCATGAATTAATGCATTAGTTTGATTTTTTCTTCACTTGATTAAGATTTATTCAATATTGGTATGAATGTTTGATAGTTAACTGACCATTAATTATCATAATCTATATGATTTCGAATCAAGAACCGAGAGGAGAGATTTGGATATGCTGTAATTAAATAGACATATGTTAAAATCGCGAACGAAAGTACATCGATACTTGTGTAGCATTATAGGTTATTGTTCTTAATCCTCCTATATGGTAAATCCTATCATAGAAATATAGAAGGGTTCTGGATTGGGGTTGAGCGATTATATATCCTAACCAGAATATAAGACAATCTAGTTAACCGCTATCTAAACGTAGAAGAAGAAGTCATTCCAGTTACATTAAGGATTGAAAAGAGTGAATATTTGAGGATATTGGAAGCCTTAATTCCTTCAGAACTGATTTAAACCAAAGTATTATCATAATTAGTTTATTTTATGCAATTACTTAGCCTTAGTTATTAGATAAAAATACAAATAAATTAACGTTCACCAAATAGAAACTAAAGCTTAGATAATCGGTACTTGATAACCAGTCTCTGAGGACGATATTCGGTCTTACCAGACTATATTACTTGTAACGATACGTACACTTGCGTGAGCAATTAGAAATCGCCTAACAAGTTTTTGGTGCCGTTGTCGGGGACTGGCGTGCTTTCAATATCGAATTATCTAATCTTAATTCTAATTTGGTTTGTATATATTCGGTTATGTTATTTTATTTCTAATTTGGTTGCTCCAGGAACAAGTTTCTAACTTGTTCTGTGAGCATCTTTTTATCACTTTTTGTTGTTTTTCTTATTTTGTAGGTAAAGTTGAAAAACAAATGGACTACTACTACTATCAGGGGCAGTGGAATCATCAACAATAGTCTAACCCACAGGTTCCACAGTAAGATCAAAATGAGTTGCAGGCAGCCATACTCAGGCTCACCAAGTGCCAGACTCGGTTTTTGGTTGAGACAAATGTGTCCCTCAAAAATTTAGAGAGACAAATAGGGCAGCTGATGGATATGATGATCAATGTACCGCAAGAAAATCTGCCTAGCGACACAGTTGTGGGGGGTTATAAGCATAGTGAGGAGCCTGAACCACAACAAGTTGTTGAGAATAATGAGGAATTGAGAGAGATAGTTGGTGTAGAGAAAGAAGAGGTTATCGAGATCCAAATTTTCACCTTTTTGGATTCCTTGGAATTTATTTTATCTATACCCGTTGCAGAAAAGACACCACCAACTATCATTGCTGAGCCCCAACCAGAAAGTCCATATCCTCAAGGGCACCCCCAAAAGTTGAAAGATGTAGGGAGTTTCACTGATCCCTACATTATAGAGAGCCTACAAGACAATCATGTCTTGTGTAATTGGGGGATAATCTTAAATCTGAGGCCCTTGTGTGAAAAAATCATTGTCTGTGAAGTGAGACCCACAACAATAATTGTGCGGATTGCAAGTCGTTCGCAGAAGGATCCACTGGGCACTAGTAAGGATTAACTGCGTCCAGCTAAAAGACGTTAAAGACAACGCTTGTTGGGAGGCAACCCAATGTTTTAATTATGGTATTT
This sequence comes from Przewalskia tangutica, assembly GCA_029844215.1. Taxonomy (NCBI): domain Eukaryota; kingdom Viridiplantae; phylum Streptophyta; class Magnoliopsida; order Solanales; family Solanaceae; genus Przewalskia; species Przewalskia tangutica. The sequence goes on from CM056718.1 coordinate 18,442,827, forward strand.
CAATTCTTGTTTTAGTTATTTTATTTTATCTTGAACAATCTCATGATATTGGCTTCTTGTCTCATGATTTGATGTCAGGTGGAATGGGAACTAAGTGTCAAAATGCTAAAATTCAGAAGTTCAGAGAGCCCAGATGATGTGCAATTTCCAGAATTTCCTCCCAGACCTCCTTTATGACCGTTGTGTTGTGTCAGTAAGTTGTCCCTATTTTTAGTCTTCACGCATGGAGGACAATGTGTCGATTAAGTTTGAGGGGTGTCTTATTTTGTGTCTTATTTTGTCTTATTGTTGTTGAGTCTTTGATTTGTCTTTGTGTTGTTTTGTGTGTTTTTTAGTCATATTTTTTTTTATGGATCATGCATGTTGTAGTTGCTAAAGATATTGAGTGGATAAAGTGAGATAATGTAATAGAATTAAAAGCGACAATCTGTGTGCTTAAGTTAGATATGTCAAAAATTCATGACATCTAATTCTTTGGGATATTTGTGTTTAGCATATGCGTTGTCAGTTATGGAAAGAAATGTTGAAAATGTCTAGAAAATCTGTTTGCTTGTTATTTGAGGCGAAATAGTTAAGATGTACATGTTTAGGGAGATGATTCAGGCATTTCTTTGATAGCCCTTCTGACAATTCATTACCTACCCTGACATAAATTGTATCCTTAGTCAGCCCCGTTGAGCCTAAAATAATATCTTTGTTTGACACCCTATGATTCCATGTTTGTGTCATAAGTGATAATTGAAGATTCTTGAAATAAAAAGTGTTGAAAAAAAGATAAAAAAAAGAATGAAAATTTGATGTACCCCAATGAAAATATGCAACAGTCTAAGTTTGGGGGTGCTTGTTATAATGTGTCTCATTATCTCAAAAGAAATGAGGGAAGAAGATAGGTATGAGACTAAAAAGAAAGTCAAAAAGAAGGAAGAAGGAGTTGAATGAAAATAGCTTATGGTACATAATTTGAGCCTAAAAGTCAATTTTTATCTACCTCTGCCTACATTACAACCCTTAAAATTCCTGATGATCTCTAGAATGTATGTCTATGATTAGTGGAGAATAGCAAGTAAACAGGACTATAGCATTTTGGAAAAGATGGAGTGAAATTGACATGCATAGGTTAGGTGTTTATGTTTCCATTTGATTATGATCTAAGTAAATTTGCGAAATATCTAACTTGAAATTCTAGATTGCTAATTATTCATGCTATATATGTTCTAACATATTATCCTAACTTTCATCCATGACTTTGAAGAAGCATTGCTATAGCTACTTGATCCATTTCGTAGAGTATTTGTTTTGTCTGTTTTTATTTTTGTTTTTGCTTTACTCGAGGGCGAGTAAAGGTTAAGTTTGGGGGTTTGTTAGACATATTTTATATTAGTTAGTATTTTTACACTTTTTGAGTCATTTTTAGTTAGTATTTTTCCTATTTTCGTTGTAATTAGTATTGTGTTAGGGTCGTTTTACTTTCTTTTGAGTCACAACGGTCCTAAATAGAGAAATGACAAAAAGAAGATGAAATGAACATAATTGAGATGAAATTGCACAATAAAAGGCCAAGAAATGAAGTCTAAGAAGTCCCGGGAAGTATAAAAGAAATCAGACGAAGTCCGGACGAAAAAAAAGGACGAAAGACAACGGGATCGCGGTGCCATAATTACTGAGAAGACGCAGTACTTTCGGCACCGCGGTGCAATTCTGCAGCACCGCGGTGCCGAGGCGGAAAAATCACGTTCTGGGCCAATTTTGACACGGTTTTTAGGGTCCGAAATCCATATTTTCTCAACTATAAAATTCCTAAACCCTAGCCTCATTATTCATCTGGGATCTTACATCTCACATCATACTTTGGAGAGGAAAAGGAGGCTACAACACAAGATTGGAGACAACTTTGGTTCAAGTTTCTTTTCTTTTCTTGTTTTTATTTCAGTTTATGTTGGTTTGTATTAGTTCTTGACATGACAATGTTTAGGAGCTAATTACTTTATTAGGGCTTTCCTATTGAATCTCTTGAACCTCTATTTCATGAATTAATGCATTAGTTTGATTTCTTCTTCACTTGATTAAGATTTATTCAATATTGGTATGAATGTTTGATAGTTAACTAACCATTAATTATCATAATCTATATGATTTCAAATCAAGAACCGAGAGGAGATATTTGGATATGCATTGAATAGACATATGTTAAAATCGCGGGCGAAAGTACCCCGATACTTGTGTAGCATTATAAGTTATTGTTCTTAATCCTCCTATGTGGTAAATCCTATCATAGAAATATAGAAGGGTTCTGCACTGGGTTTGAGCGATTGATTATATATCCTAACCGAAATATAAGACAGTCTAGTTAACCGCTATCTTAACGTAGAAGAAGAAGTCATTCCAGTTGCATTAAGGATTGAAAAGAGTGGATATTTGAGGATATTGGAAGCTCTAATTCCTTCATAACTGGTTAAAACCTTTATTTTCTGCAATTACTTAGCCTTAGTTATTAGATAAAAATACAAACAAATTAACGTTCACCAAATAGAAACTAAAGCTTAGATAATCGGTACTTGATTACCAGTCTCAGAGGACGATATTCAGTCTTACCACACTATATTATTTGTAACGATACGTACACTTGCGTAAGCAATTGGAAATCGCCTAACAACAATTCAGCCAAATAATGGCTGAATTTATGAGCCAAATAATGGAGAATTAATGCTCCAAAGCCAGCCCAAGAGTCAGTTATTTTTCATCTCCAACGGTCTTACTGGAGCCGAGGCGTCGCGGCCCTTTGGGAGGGCGCCGCTTCACTTCATGTCCAGTATCCCCTAGTTATTTTTCATGTCACAGGCATCGCGGCCCTTGGGAGGAGGCGCTGCGGTGCTCTATGCTCCGCGACCCTGACTGAGTAGCGTCACGGCCCTTCACGGTTCCGCGGTGATTTCTGACTTTTTTCATCTTTTACACATAGTACACTTCTTCCTTCATTTACCAACGTGGAACACGTGTCATTTGGCCAATAACCGTCCATCATTCTATGTCTCAAATGTTTCACTCACGTACCAATATCTCTTTCACTAATGAAATTTGCGATATTTGGTACTACGTGTGCACGTGTGTGGAAATGACGTTTCTGACGTGCGAGACCTCAATTGTTCGAGTCATAAATAATGGGTTAAACTTAATTTCATATTTAGTAAATTTCCAACATATTCTATACAGTTTTTAGTCAACTTTGGATAACTTGGGACACGAAGTTCAGAACATTTGACCTAGATAGAGCTTGAAGCCTCCGTGGAGGCCGGAGTTATTTGATTTTACCTTTTCTTCTCCTTACTATTAGTTTTTATATTTCTTTGTATGATTGTTGTTTTTTCTTCATATATGTGGAATTAAACTTCGCATTTTAGGGTTGTGGTATAGCCATGAATATTGATGTTTGGAAACTATTTATCTTAATACGAGTTGTTGATTTTGATTATTTCTTTAATCATGTGCATAATTGCTTGATTATTTTCCCAACATTTAAATTATATTGACTATCTAATATACATGATTGGGGAAAATGTTGTTAGATTAGAGAAGGGTTAAAGAGAGTGTGATCTGATTATCCTACAGTTGGGTTAGGATAGGAATATACCTAGGCGTCACGTTCAATTAATTACAGTAAACGATTTGTGTTCTTAACAGGTCAATTCCATATGAATATAGGCGGCGAACTATTTTGAATAGGCGAGTAGTAGATTGGTAGAATACTACGAGAGTTAATAATCTGGTTAATTAGCAATTGTCGATAATTTGGATTAAGGAGAAATAGTTTGATAGCTCAATATGATTGGTGAACAAACTGCAACCCTGGAATATTCATACCATTGATAACATAAAAAACCCGCTCTTTCTTAGTTAAAGTTTATCATTTATTTCTTTTACTTTTAGATAGTTTATAATTAAAACCTTCGTATCTCATCTCTTGTTTAGATAATTATGATTATTTAATTTAGTAAATAGTTAATCACAAGTCCCTGTGGGTTCGACATTCAATTTCTAAAATCATTATATTACTTGTACGACCACGTATATTTGCGTGTGTATTTGGGAGCAACAAGTTTTTGACGTCGTTGTCGTGGACTTAGAAATTAACATTTTATTTAGATTAGACTTTTGTTTCTAACTATTCAAGTTCTATTTTTATTTTTGTATTCTTTCTGACATGGCATCTTTAAATGGAAAATTGTGGAGTGATAAGTATTCATATTTTGTTGATTCGTGTTCGTATTGCAAAGGACCTCACTTCTGACAACATTGTCAATATATTCTCAAGGGCGAGTTGTGTGCACCATCTCAATCTTGTGATATTTGCGGGGGCAATTGAAAAAGTTATTCCAAGTGTTGTTATCCTATCCCGAGCCCTTATTATGATGATTCTAATAATGTTTGTGCTTTTGATAGTATGGATCTTTTCAGGAAATTACTAGAGGGATATGGGGTCTCCGTGATGATATTATGAACGCGGTGATACAATTGATAGAAGGCAGAACTTAGCTCATACAAGGGATTGACCAATTTGGCTCAGATATCCATGACCCGCAGGCTCAATTAAATAAAAAGGTTGAGGCGTCTGATACCCAATCACCAATTGTGTTGGATATTGGCCAACTTGTGGAGCATAAAGAAGAGTTTCAACCATTCTAAATAAATATTTGTGATGATGTTGATGTTGAGGAGGGGTACAAAAGTGAGAAGGTCGAAAGTAAAGCAATTTGAAAGTTGGGGCGAGTTGGACCTTATTCTAAACATTTTTCTACCTTATGTTTTGTTGGCAAAAAAGAAATCGAGCCTTCCAAGCCTATGAAAAAATGTATAGATGAGGAACAAGGCCCCTACATCCTAACATTTTTCATGCCGAAAATACAAAATGACATACCACACTTAAGGGTCTATAAGTGCAAGATGTGACACCTACTACTTGGTTCCTTTATTTTCACACCATCGTTCCAAAAGCGTGATAGAAAATTTAATGCAAAATTAGGGGCGCAATTCATATCCTCAAAGTGGAATGAAAAGTGGTAAAAGTGATGTTGTCGTGCCGCGACATTAAATTAGGCGTTTGTTGGGAGGTAACACAGCTTGTATTTTTTATTTTATTTATGTAGTGTCACTTTATTTTTTTTATTTTACATATTAGGGGAAGTCTGAGTACCCGAAATTGAAGCTGATGAGCATGTTTGAGATTAAGTGTTGGATCGTGTCGACCCTTGATGTTGAGGATTATGTTTCTAGTTAGGCCCTAGAGGGTCTCAGGGAGTATTTCTCACCCTTGTTTTATTTTTTTCTCTGCTATCCATGCATTGAGGATATCACATTCTGATATTCTTGAGGTCGAGGATGATTATTCCATAGGAGTTTTTTTATTTCTTAGCCTTATATATAAATTATTATTTAAAAAAACACAGAAAACTAAGAAAAATTCAAAAAGATTTTACTTTGTTCTTTTTGTATAGCTTTCCCCCCCCTCATTAGTGGCATAGATCATCGCCCCATGGTTTTGTTTATGACCTTGGTTCTTTTCAAAGGGGTACTTTTGAATCGGGTAATTTAAATTTTTAGGAGTAGTAAAAGAGAGAGAAGAAGGACCTTTTGACTTATTTGATACTAGCATATTTAGGTCCGAGTTTGAGTAATACTAGCATGTGAATGCTTGAATAATGAAAAAATAGCAGACTTTCTGACACCTAGACTCAAGGTTGTGACTCTGTATGTAGCTTATTCTTATTTTGTAGTTTGTCATGATCCTGCCTGTCATAGAGTAGAATTGATCCATCTTGATTGAGACTTATATGCCCTGTGAGGTAAGGATTTCTTGCATATATTCCATGTTTTGCATCTTAGTCTAGAACTTGCCCTGTATGTTATTGAAGCGAAATAAAAGTGTTGCTTGTTGCTCCAGAACGCACATGCAAGCGTACGTGGTTGTACAAGTAATATAGTGATTTTAGTAATCGAATGTTGAACCCACATGGACTTGTGATTAACTATTTACTAAATCAAATGATCCTAATTATCTAAACAAGAGATGAGATACGAAGGTTTTAATTATAAAATATCTAAAATAATGAACTTCTACCAAGAAAGAGCAAGATTTTATGTTATCAATGAGATGAATGTTTCATGGTTGCGGTTGGTTCACCAATCCTATTGAGTTCTCGAACTATGTCTCCTTAATCTGAATTATCGATGATTGCTAATTAACTGGATTATTAACTCTCGTAGTATTCTCCTGAATTTCTACTTGCCTATTCAAAATAGTCCGCCGCCTATATTCCTATGGAATTGACTTGTTAAGAACGTAATTCGATTACTATATTTAATTGAACGCAACACCTAGGTATATTCTTATCCTAACCACAAATCCTAACCCAATAGTAGGGATAATCAGATCACTCCATTTTTACTTCTTCTCTAATCTAACAACATCTTACACAAGCATGTATATTAGATAGTCGATACAACTTAATTGCTGGCTAAACAATCAAGAAATTATGCACATAATTAAAAAAACAATCAAAATCAATAACTCGTATTAAGATAGAAAGAATCGTCAAACGTCAATATTCATGGTTTACCACAACCCTAGAACGTGAAATTTAGCTCCACATAGACATGAAGGGAACACAAACAATTCGTACAAAAAAAACATAGAAACAAGTAGTAAGAAGAAGAAAAGGTAAAATCAAATGCATCCGATCTTCACGATGACTCCAAACTCTCTCTAGGTCAAATGTTCTGAACTCAAGGCCACAAGTTATCCCAAAATTATGTAAATTCCCTGTCGACAATTTATAGGTGTAGAAAAAACCCAAACGAAATAACCTAGTCCAAAAAGAATTAGAGAATTTGTCTCTCGCGGCGCACGTCTGAAAGCGAGTAGTTCCGCTGTACATCTCGCACGGCATGCAGACAACATTCCGATTTGTGCACTCGTTTGCTGCCAGCTACGTTAATCTGCCAACTTCTTTTCCTTCTTTGAAATTGTTTTACATTTTTGCACTTTGATCTCTACAATGCCCCTAATCATTAGCAATGATGACCTAATCATTAAGGCCACTAATGCTTGTCTCGCTCTTTCTTTCCTTTATTTTTTCTTCCGCTTTTTTTTATTCAAATTTGTTCTAAATATCTTCTATCTTCACACTGCTTTATTCCTACATAGTAAAAATATAATATTAAACACAAATCATAGTAATTAATACTCAAAAGACGATTAAATGTACTAAAATGTTAGGCAAACAATGAGTAAATATATACATTTTTTGCCGAACATCACCACCCCACATTTAAACTCGTGTTCGTCCTCAAGTAAGCACTAAAACTACTCTTAATAAGTCTAGAAACATCACCACTTTGGTTGATACCAACAATTAGGCCCTATAGCAACTCACGATATCAAGTACACTTTCCGATCATCATGCCAGATATACAAACAAACAACAAACTTCTAACCTCCTAACCTCGAAGACGGACACTAACTTATCAAATTTAAGCCCACTCACCTACTCTGTCAGAGAAATCTAATAACATCACATATCTATCATGAACAAGTGTCCTCACAAGAAGAAATAGTCCACTTACTGAAATCAAAGAATCAAATGTAATTTAAGGGCTTAGCATCAAAGCACAACTCTCGCACTCAAAGCACATTCTTAAATCATATGTAATTTAAGAATCAGATGTCTTTTCATCACTTTGCAGATATCAATCATCACCATTTTTTCACTTAACCATCTCTTTCTTCACATTTCACAGTTATAACAGTCTAAGCTATAGTGCTCAAGGAAGCAGGGTGCAAAAGAACCGAGGTCATAAGAAAAACTAATGGATGGATGATTTATGCCACTAATGAGAAAAAATGAAAGACTAAACGAAAAATAAAAGAAAGAAAGACCAAAATAAAATCTTTTTGAATTTTTTTCTTGATTTTATGATTTTTTTTACTAACACTCTAAGAACTACTAAAACAATTCTATGGCATAATCATCATCGACCTCAAAAGTATCAGAAGTACCCACCCCACACTTAAAAACATGTGTTATCCTCAATGCATGAATAGCAGAGAAAAATTAAAACAAGGGTGAGAAATACTCCCTGAGACCATCTAGGACCTAGCTAGCAACATAATCCTCAATATCAAGGGTTGGCATGGCCCTACACTTAATTCCAAATATGTTCCTCAGCTTTCAACTTCGGGTACTCAGATTTCCCTTAATCTGCAAAACAAAAATAAAACAAAACGTGACACTATAAAAATAAAAATTTAAAACTATTACACATTGAGCTGCTTCACAATAAGCGTCTGATGGAGCGTCGCAGCACGACACCATCACCTTCATCACTTTTCCTTCCATTTTGAGGATATAAATTGTTTTCCTAATTTTGCATCAAATTATCTATCACGCATTTGGGGCGGCGGTATAAAAATAAAGGAACCAAGCAATAGATATCACATTTTTCACTTTTTGGCCCTTAAGTGAGAATTGTCATTTTTTCTTTTCGATGTGGTAAATTTTAGAATGTAAGGGTGTTTTTCATCATCTATACACTTCTCTAAAGGCTTGGAAGGCTCTATTTCCATCTTGCTAATCAAACACAATGTAAAAAAAATATTTAGAATGAGGTCTAACATGCTCCAACTCTAAAACTACATTATTTTTTACATCTTCGCTTTTGTAGACCTCCTCTACATTAGCATCATCAATAAAGTTCTGCTCGAATGGTTGGTATTCCTCTTTCTGCTCCACAAATTAGCCAGTATCCATAACAATTGGTGGTTGGGCATCATACATCTCAACTATTTTATTTTATTTAGCATGTATGTATGGATATCTGAGCCAAAATAGGTCTATCTCTTGAAGCTCAGTTTTGCCTTCTATTATTTGTGTTGCCATATTTGTATGACCATCACAGAGAAACCCATGAAATTTTATTTGTTGAGCTTGTTCCTCAAGCCAATATTGGCTTTTGTTTCTTCAAAGTTATTTTCTTGTGGGAACACACTCTCTTCTACTGTTTGAGGTTCGTCTTGGGTATTGGCTAAGCATGTAACTTGCAGATCATTATAGGTTTCAGTCTGGCCTTGTATCTCTGCGAGTTTGGCACTAATCCTCTCTATGACTTGATATTTTTCTGTACCCTACTCTATTTTTTTTTTATTTCACTCGCTTATTATTGCTCTCATCTCAAGCACCTGTTTTGCAAGATCGCTAAATCGAGTAAGAAGTTTCGCATTCTCTACTTCAATATTCCTGTCAACATCACATATAACAGGAGAGTCATAATAGGGGTTCGGGATGGGGAATAAGAATTAGGACAACCATTACAATGTCCATCTTGACCACCACATATACTACAAATATTCCACACAAAGGATTGGAGAGGTTCACATAGCCCATTTCTGGAAATATTGTCATAGTGTGGCCACAAGTGGGGTCCTCCCAGGTCATACAAGGATCACCAAAATAAGAACAACTAACATTTGACTAATTTTCATTTCAAGATGTCATGTCAAGAAGAATACTCAAAATATTAAATTAAACAAAAATAAGATAAAAGGCTTGAATAGACAAAAAGAAATGTCTAATATAAATAAACAGTTAATTTCTAAGTCACCGACAACGACGCTAAAAACTTGTTGCTCCTGAATGAACACGCAATTGTACGTAGTCGTACAAGTGATATAGTGAGTTTAGAAATTGGATGTCGAACTCATAGGGACTTGTGATTTACTATTTACTAAATTAAACGATCCTAATTTTCTAAACAAGATATGAGATACGAAGGTTTTAATTATAAACTATCTAAAAATAAAAGAAAACAAGTAATGAACTTCAACCAAGGAGGAGTAGATTTTTATGTTATCAATGAGATGAATGTTTCACGGTTGCAGTTGGTTCACCAATCCTATTGAGTTCTTGAATTGTTTCTCCTTAATCTGAATTATCGATGATTGCTAATTAACAAGATTATTAACTCTTGTAGTAATCTCCCAAACTACTACTCTCCTATTCAAAACAGTTCACCATCTATATTCCTATAAAATTGACCTGTTAAGAACGTAATTCATTTACATTGTTTAATTAAATGCGGCACCTAGGTATATTGCTATCTTAACTACAAATCCTAGCCCAACTGTATGGATAATCAGACCATGCCCTCTTTACTTCTTCTCTAATCTGACAACATTTTTCACAAACATGTATATTAGATATTCGATAGAACTTAACTGTTGTTGGACAAACAATCAAGCAATTATGCACAGAATTAAAGAAACAATCAAAATCAATAACTCGTTTAAGATAGAAATAATCGTCAAACGCCAATATTCATGGTTTACCACAACTCTAGAACGCGAAGTTTAGCTCCATATATATACATGAATGTAAAACAACAATTCAAGAAACATAGAAACTAGTAGTAAGGAGATGAAAAGGTAAAACCAAATAACTCCGGCCTCCACGATGACTTCAAGCTATCTCTAGGTCAAATGTTCTAAACTCAGGGTCACAAGTTATCCCAAAGTTGTGTAAAACTCTTGTCTTATGGACTATTATAGGTGTAGAAAAAACCCCAGATGAAATAATCTAGTCCAAAAAGAATTAAAGAATTCTTTTGGTCCGAAAATTTGTCTCTCGCGGTGCACGTCTGCCTATATATTATCCTCTTGGAGTATGTGTATCGTTGACCATTCTTGGAACCTGGAGAGCAATTTCAAAACCTTTTCAAGGTATCTTGACATGCATTCATCCTTGGCTTCAAACACTCTATGGACCTGATTTACCACCAGTAAGAAATCACATTTGACTTCAATTATCTTTGACCCCAGTCCCAGGCTAATTCTAGACCTGCAATTAGAGACTCATACTCAGCTTCATTGTTAGTTAAAGGTGAACTATGAATCGTCTGCCTTAAAATTTCCCCAGTGGGAGTATGTAATACTATTCCCAAATCGGTCCCATTAACATTGAGTGCTCTACTTGTGTGCAGTATCCAAACCCTGAGGGTAGTCCTTGAGACCAAAGTGATTTCTTTCTCTGCCTAGGGGGTTACTCCTGGAATGAAATCAGTAATAAAATCCATAAGGACATGTGACTTTATTACAGTCTGAGGTTTAAATTCATTATCAAACTTACTTAATTTAACTGCCCATTTAGCCAATCGCCCTGAAAGCTTAGGCTTGTGTAATATGTTTCGTAGAGGAAACATATTAATTACCACGACTATTGGATGACATTGAAAATACATTCGAAGATTTTGTGACAACATTACTAATAAAAAAGCCAACCTTTGAAGAAGCGGGTACCGCGTTTCAGCCCTCGACATGACTCTACTAACATAATAACTAGGAAATTTTGTACCTTTCTCTTCATGTACTAAAATTGCGCTTACCGCTACCTCTAAGACTATAATATATATAAAGAGTTGCTCTCCGTCCTTTGGCTTTGATATGAGCGGGGGACTGGACATGTAAGCTTTTAGATCTGGAAAGGGCCTGCTAACATTCGGGAGTTCACTCAAAGTCATTCTTCTATTTAAGAAGTGGGAATAACTTATGGCACTTCTCCGAAGATCGAGATATGAATCTGCTGAGAGCCGATATCCGCCCGGTCAGCCGTTATACCGCTTTTACATTGTCAAGTGTATCTGAAATATCCTTAATGGCCTTTATCTTATCTGGGTTTATTTCGATTCCTCTTTGAGAGCCAAGAACCCTAAGAATTTTCTAGCGCCAATCTCAAAGGTGCACTTCTCCGGGTTAAGCTTCATGTTGTACTTCCTCAAGACTTCAAATGTCTCCTGCAAGTGAACTAAATAGTCTTTTGCTCAAAGACTTTTAACAACCATATCGTCTATATATACTTCCATAGTTTTTCCTATTTATTTTTCAAACATTTTATTTACTAACCTCTTATAGGAGGCTTCAACATTTTTTAAGTCGAAAGACATAACGTTGTAACAATAAGTACCAAAATTAGTTAAAAAATATGTTTTCTCGTGGTCTTCCGGGTGCATTCTAATTTGATTATACACTGAATATATATCGATAAAACTCATGACCTCATGTATGGTTGTAGCATCGATTATCTTATCTATGTTCGGTAATGGGAACAAGTCTTTGGGACATGTTTTATTTAAGTCTTTATAATCGATACACATTCTAAATTTGTTCTCATTTTTAGGTACTACGACTACATTTTTAGGTCTTTATAATCGATACACATGCTTTATTTAAGTCATCACGATTCCCTTAGAATCTGGAAAATCGATCTATCCTTTAATGGGTTCACTTAACATATTAAAACCTGAAAGCGTTCTAGCGGTCGGGATAATCTTATCTAACATATTCATTTCCTCGACCACTTTTAACCAGATAAAATTGGCAGAACTTTCGGGGTTGATCAATATTTTTTTCACCTGGAAATTGTCAATGGGTACGATACTGACTAGAGCATCATTATGCGGAAAGGTAACACCGACCGCATACGTGCATGTGATCATAGATCTACCTAAAATCATGTTTATTATGTGTGGTGGGGTATCCAGATTAGTTTTGGCTTCACTAGGTGGTCCTCATTCATAATTGTTGCAGGCTCTTTCATTCTAGTACTCCCGTAGATGACCTCTGCTCAATATTCCTGCTACCTCCTCCCGGAGGTGTCTGCAATCCGTAATTTTATGCCTATGAGTGTCAAGGAAATCACACCAAATGGTTTGATCCCTGGAATTTGGATCAGACCGTAATGGTCTTGGCAGTCGAGATGTTGGATGAGTTCTTAGTACCACCATTATTTGATCTTCAACAATGCTGAAGTGGCAATCAGATAGTTTTGGGTATTCCTTTGTGGAGGAATTAGACAAATTCCCGTTATCCTAATTCATTAATCGTCAGTTATTCCTATCAAGCACTCCCTTGACGTGTGGCTTTTCAAGGGAGTGAAAATCCTATTCGCGTCCCGATTTTCTGGGAGTGGGATAGGGCTAAAAATGATTTTTGAGAAGTTAAGGTCGGACCCGGTGCCTTTATCTGCCCTTCAAAAAATGCTTCCCGCCTAAGTCCCCAACGAATCATCTTCCATCCGAATCTTAGACTGATAACGGTTATGAACGTCCTCCCAAGTAGTAGCCTGAAATTCTAAGAGATTTTCCTTAAGCTTGCGTGAGGTGTCTGAACTTAAGGGGTTCAAACATTTGGTAAAACCCTCAGCAACCCATTTTCCTGGGACTGCAGGTAACATTCATTCCTTCTAGAACCGCATAAAAAAGGCATTGAGCAGTCCGGACTCTCCTTGTGCAATACGGAAAATGTCTACTTTTCTCATCTTTACCTTCCGCGCTCCCGCACGGGCTTTAATGAACATGTCAGCTAGCATGGAGAATGAATTGATTGAGCTCAGGAAGAAGTGAATACCACACTAGGGTACCCTTAGTTAGCGTCTCGACAAACTTCAATACATATTCTATCTAGTGTTCTTTCAAGTCATTTCTTTTAACGACCGTAGTGTAGGCCGTTATGTGTTCTTGTGGGTTTGTCGTTACATCATACTTGGGTATGAACGACATTTTGAACCTTTTGAGAATCAGTTCGGGCGCAACCTCAAGCTTATATGCCAATTGAATATATCTTTTCGCGTTTGGACCTTCCATGACTGGAGGGCCCCCCAGTATCTGATCCAACCGGTGTCGAAATTCCTTTGAATTTTTTTCTGTCTTTTGAGCGTTTGTGTCTACTTTGCCCGTTATCTCCTTCATGAACTTCAGCACTTGCTTCTGAAATGAGTTTTCAGGAACCGTTCAACTTCCTGAAGCGTCATCATTTCTTGGCTCATTCTTGCCGTTCCTCACAACATTTGGGATGTTTGTTGGCGGTGTCGTTGCAGTTGCTAGAGTGCTGCCAACGAAGTTGGACGCAAACTTATAGAAAAAACATTTTATACTACCCAACTCTTCTCTCATCGCAAAATTTTGTTCCCTTAGGTTTTGCATAGCCTCATCGGGCGTCTCGTTAGTGGGAACTCCGTCTCTCCGGGTCTGTCTACTTCCTGAAGTGGCTTTGTTCGCTACCGTTGGATCTTCTGTTACTGGATCTGGGATCGGGAGGCCGCCTGGTCTGATTTGATTATTTTTGGCATTGTTCCCGGGTATCTAGTTGCCTCTAAGTCCTTCCATATTTGATATCTATTTCTTAAACAATACAAGACTGAAGATGAGATTAGATTAAAAAGGAAGAGGTCACTTGTAACACCACTATTTCCCAGGCCCTACGGTGGGCGTCAAACTATTTACCCATAAATGGATATAATTGAATTTGTAAAGGTGTTCAAGGACATATAGGTCTCAAGTGACTAGATTAACATATTCATAAGTAAATAATTCTAATAAATCATGAATATAAAAATAGGGTTAGAATATAATTAGCCTGGATCTAGAAGGAGCTTCGTGCTATGGCCTCTGGGCTTGATGTTTCCAACCGTATAAAAACACAATATTGAGACAATAATTTTAGAAAGTAATGATAATAGTAAACTAGTATTGTAATATCTTGAGTATGATGCCATTGCAATAAGTTAATTGGTCCTATTTATACTTGAACTCATTGATACACATTCCATGAATTATGAATTATGCCTCTAATAATATCAATACATAAATACCGTAATAATCAGACAATTAGTATCTTCTTAAATGCCTTTAATGCATTCTTGAAAGATGTGAAGTGATATAAGTAATAGTTGCCTGTCGAGATTCGAACCGGACCCACGATCCTTCAGCTTTTCGATACCTGTGACTTCTTGGTAGCCCCGGTGTGAAGCTAGTACTATCGATCGCACTGAAAGCTGACTTGAATCCGACTCACTTCTTTCTTCCACGTGTCACAACATAATTCGTCCACTTATATAATATTAATTTTTACCCATATAAGTATTAATGACACTAATTTTAGAAACTCCCACGTTTTGTTGTTGTTATCTACACAAAGCCCTTAGGGCACGTTTGGTACGTTGTATTAAGCTGGACTGTACTGAACAAAAAAATAATATAACGTTTGGTGGGCGTTTTCAACCGCACTGGACTGTACTATTTTTAGAAATTGTACCGTCCAATTGAGACTCATCTAGCAGGTGGGTCTCCCCTGGACTGTATTAAAAATAAAAAAAATACAATTCATTATATATTAATACTCTAATACCATCCATTATATATTAATACAGTTCAATTCAATACAGTATCGGCCAGTCCAATGAAATTAATATGTCCAGTGCCATGTACCAAACGAGCCCTTATTTCCCTCCCCTGCTCCTTCACAACCACCTCCCATTCTCCGACACCTTCACGAAAGTGCCACCTCACTACTAAAATTATGGCCAAAACCCTTGAATTATATTGTCTCCATATTCCAAATAACCAGGGGGGCTAAGTGCTGTTTTTCAAACCTACGGGGGCTTTGGTTGTGGTCGACCGGAGGGTGTTTGAAGTTGGTAGAATATAAGTAGTCGGATGATGGGAAGCGAGTCGTCGTCAACAACAACATGGGTAGGAAGGAAACCAATGAGAAGACTTGGTGGTATTTCTGATGCTCTTTCCATTGTTGCTGAACTTTGTTTCTCTCTTCCTCCCCAGGTATTGACAACTTGTTACTCAATTCCTATTTAACTGCAGATCGATTTGATTGTGATGCACACAAGTTTAATGGTTTTGGAAGTTACATTTAGGCATTTAGTGTGTGTTTGTATGAAGGAAAATATTTTGTTAGAAAATAGTGGGTTTCTTACTTAGTTTTTAATGTTTGGTAGGTAATCATAAAATATTACCCAAAGAGCGTATAACTAGCAAAACACTATGGGGTGGGATGAGGTGGCAGTGGTGATCGAGGGTGGCGGGGTTTGTTGGGTGGGTGGGGAGGAGACAATGAACTTGAATGTCACTTATGGAATTTGTTTTCCCTACTTCAATTAGGGGAATCATTTTTCTCATTTTTGAAAACATTTTGACCAACCAAACATGGAAAAATCTCCATACCAAACACACCCTCAGTGGATTAATGTGGTGTACATAAGCTCGCTCAGACACTGCCCATATTAATAGGAAACAGAAAAAGAAAGAGAACAGAGTCTAGTTGGTTCTTGCTGGAAAAGTGAATAGTTCATTCTACAACCTAAAAAGAAAAATTCAATTTAGGTGCTTATTATACTTCAGTTTATCTAAGCTTTCATATTTGTTGACCTTTCATCATTGCAACTTGTTTTTCTTTTCCTAACTTTTTTGTTTTCTGTATTGTTCTTAGACTACGGGGATACCCAAATTTTGCGTGTTTATATTCGAGTGTCTTTCAATATGTCTCCTCTGTTCATCACTATATTTTACTGCACTTTGTTTTGCTCTCATAATTTGAGATTTATTTGTATTTATTGATTGGAATTCAACAACATTCCCCTTGTTTAGGAGGAGATCCATAACTTCCACCACCACTGGCGAAAATGGTGAGGATTTGATAAGGGTCTTAAAGGAACTTACTGCTGTTCAAAGGAAGATTGCAGATTTACAAGTGGAACTTCAAGGTCGAAAGGTGAAATTGTTGATATTCTAATGAATTTCATATACTTTTTAAGGTTTTACATATTCCCTATGTAGCACGACGGACACGTGAGAGGTGTCCGATAGGACATTGACACGGACACGTGAGAGGTGTCCGATAGGACACGGACACGGACACGGATACGTGAGAACGACAATTTTGAAAAATAGGGGACACGACACGGCAGAGACACGACTGTAAAAATAAATTAAAAAATATTTTTATATATATATAATATATAATATAATATATAAAATACTAAAATTAATATTATTAAAGCTTAACATTCATAAATAAATTATAAATTATAAATTTAATTCAAATTTGTTATATACCAAATAACCAAAATACCAAATTAAATATGTACCAAATTAAAAAGAAACATTCATAACAAATTGACAATCAATCAAATATTCAATACATAATTCATAAGACCATAGTCCATAAACTAATACATAAGTATGTCCCAAGACCCAAATTCAAATAAATATAAATTTACTTAAAATAAATCAAATAAAATTAAAACTAAACTTTTTCTAAAAAAAAAAAAAAATGTCCCTGCCGTGTCCCCCTTTCCCGTGTCCCCGCCGTGTCCGGGTTTTTTTTTTTTTTTTTTTTGCTGGGCCCACTCGGAAACGTCCCGGACACGTGTCCGAGGCGTGTCCGAGGCGTTTCGTGTCCGATGAGGTGTCCGACACGGACACCTCACCCTAAATGAGGTGTCCGTGCTTCATAGCATATTCCTTTACCATTATCGAACATGTGGTGCTTCAAATCTAGTGAATGCGCTTCCTGACAGTGCGAACATATACCAAATTGGACTTTTCAGTTGAACCAAATATACAGATGTCCTATCCATTTAGGCAGGGCATGTATACCAGTTTGTTCAAAATAATTCGAGAATATCCTAAACTAGGTTTTTAAACCTGTAATTGTGGTGAGCACGTAGTTTGTGTGCCTGAGTTTGAAAATAATTCTATCAATAGAACTTAACCGTAAAAAAGGAACATTCTATTGTTTAAGACAATGTTAACATAAGCTCACAGTTTGCATATATAATTATCTGTTTGTGTAATTAATACCTGTTAGATATCGTTTTTCTATTTCGTCCGTGTACTCCAGTGCATAAATAGCTTTCACATTATAACTAGAGGCTAGCTCAGTGGGTTGGCAGCCTAGTTCAATAGTTGTGTAGTTTGGTCAAGAGGGGTGAACGTTAATGCAATGAGTTTTCTGATGAGCATGTATTGCTAAAGTTTATACTCGTTTCACCTTGGGAAAACATAAGTTCAGTAGTATAACTTGTCTATGTCTAACTTAAATGCAGATACCTACTGAATTCTAGATTCGACTTGGACCTGCATGAACATGAATCTTAGGGGATCATTGCAGTTCAATCACTCAATCTCCTGATGATATACTACATTCATCAAAAAACCGTATTATTTAATGCTAGAACGCACCTTGATTTGATTGTGCACACAGGATTTGCCACTTCCCTTGCTATAGGTTCAACTCAAACTGTAATTTATGTGGGTCTTCACCTTGTGTCTCTTCATGGTGGACTCCTAGAGTACTACAATTGACATTATAAATTAAGTTTAAAAGGACCAACAACTGTGATACTTTTATTTTCATCACTTGGTTACCTGGAAGTTTACTCTTTTAGATGATATCACGAACTAACATAGTACTGTGCTACAACTTTAGGAGGACAAAAATGTTGCTCATCTGACACGTCAGTGAAATAGAAAAGAATACTATTTGAAGGATGTGATTCAGAATAAGGTAATTGACCTAATATGAAGTTTAGCTTCTATTTTCTGCATTGTTTTACATTTGGTGATATTCAACTATTTCATCGTGATCTCTTTTTTCCACTTTTTTAAAACTAAAATAAAGTCCCTCCTATCATGGGGAGGCATCAATCCTCTTTCCGTCAATTGATTGATGTTGTTCCATTGTCAATGCTTTCATGCTTCCATGAGGAGGAAGCATCACATGCAACATGTGCAGTTTCTGGACTGAATTATTTAGGACCACCAGACTAAACACAATAAGGCCATAGAAAGTAGGAAAAAAATAATTAAAAGAATTTTGAGACATGAATATGATTGTTCAAGTGGTTGCTGATTTCTATAGATTTTGTTCATACTGAACATATAAGAGATATATGGAATAAAGAATTTTGTTTCTGCAATATCTAGCAATGAATGAAAAGGAAGAATGGTTTTGGTTTCTATATGTGCCTTTTTTGTTTGTGCACAACCGTATTCATGAAAGTATCAGTGTTCTATAAAACGGCCTGGGCGACCGCCTAGGCGCTAGGCGCCCCAGACCATCCCGCCTAGGCCCCCGCCTAGGCGCCCACTCCCCGCCCTGGTCCCGCCTAGCGTTTTTTAGAACATTGGAAAGTATTACGGATGTGCTTCTTTGTGCACTCTTTCATTCTTGCATGGGGGATTCAAAGGTAGAGAGAGGATGTACTTCTTTGTGCACTCTTGCGTTCTTACAGAGAGGAGTCAACGGATACAACAACAACAACATACTCCGTGTAATCCCACAAGTGGGGTTTGTGGAGGGTGGTTTGTACGCAGACCTTACCCTACCTTATGAAGGAAGAGAGGTTATTTTCGAAAGACCCTCGGCTCAAGTAAAATAGGAGTCAACAGATAGAGAGGGAAAAAAGGAAGAGGTAGTGGTGTCGTGCGATGTATTAAGAGTTATAGATCAACAGATAGAGAGAAAGAAACAAAGGAAGAGGTAGTGGTGTCGTTCCATGTGTTAGAGTTATAGATCAGCATGAGCTGAATTGTCACGCCTCAAAATTGGGGTGGGATGTGATTGACACCTAACACTAACTGCCAGTCGAGCGCGATCCCTGAACTAGCTAACATGATAGATGTGAGAAATTATGAGAGAAAATTATTATTGAATTGTGTCTCTACATTATTACATTGAGTCTTATTTATAGACACTATATTACAATCCTTTTTCATATAGGATACTATGTACAAACCCTATTCCTATTCCTGTTGTAACACTCTCCCTCAAGCTGGTGCATACAAGTCATATGTACCGATCTTGTTACAAATATGTAACTAATACGAGGACCAGTGAGTGACTTGGTGAAAATATCTGCAAGTTGATCACTCAACTTCACAAGTTTAGCAACAATATCTCCGGAGAGTATCTTTTCTCTGACAAAGTGACAATCAATCTCAATGTGCTTAGTCCTCTCATGAAATACCGGATTTGATGCGATATGAAGGGTTGCTTTGTTATCACACAAGTTTCATCTCACTGATTTCTCAAAATTTTAGTTCTTTGAGCAGCTGTTTAATCCAAACTAGCTCACAAGTTGCTACAAACATTGCTCGATATTATGATTCTACACTAGATCGAGCAACAACACAACAACACTCTGTTTCTTACTCTTCCATGATACTAAATTACCTCCTACTAACGCACAATATCCAGATGTGGAGGATCTATCAAAGGGTAGGGCTGTTCATAATAATCCGATCCGCGATCCGGTCGATCCGATCCGAAAAATTGGATATCCGATCCGCTTTTTTGAGTTTCGGATATTTCGGATTGGATATCCGAAAAAAATCGGATCGGATACGAATCACAATTTTTTTAATTTCGGATACCCGAAATATCCGAAATATCAGTTACTTTTTATTGGGTGTTGGACATTGGATGTTTTTCTAGTAGTTAATGTATCGGACATTACACCTATAATGTTCTACTTTCTATTTGAGCTGTTTTAGCTTATCAGCAGGTTTATTAGCTTACCTAAAACAGTGGTTGATTTTGAAGCCATGAACTTCAACTAAACTCTGAATCTCTTTGATGTAGCTGTCAATTTTCAAGGAATTTTCCATTCACCTTTTATTCATTTTGTGAGCAAAAGTGAGTGTTTCTATCAATGTTAACACTAGGTTCCTGTTGGCACACCATTTTAGACCATATAGCATAGTTGTTGCCTCTGCCATGCTGCTATGCTAGCCGGGGCCTAGAGAAATAGAGTATGCCCATAGAATGATCCCCTGGTTATTTCTGATTAGTCCACCACCTCCAAATCTCCTGCAACTTCCACCACCTTGAATGATCCCCTGGTTTTAGCTAGTAGTTATTAGAATTTTTATGCTTTTTTCTGTGGGGCTATCTTACGGTCTCAACTCTTACCCAAGTGGTTGACACACACTTGGAGTTTTACTATTGCACCTATAAATTTCGGATATCCGATTTTTTTTGGATCGGATTCAGATCATAATTTTACCGATCCAAAATTTTCGGATATCCGAAATTTCGGATCGGATCGGATAATTCGAAATGAACAACCCTATCAAAGGGTGATCATGTCCAATCTGTATATCCGATGATCTGCTTATAGCCTCGATCTTCAAAAAGTAGTCCTTTACCTGGAGCTTACTTAATATATCGCAGAATGCGGACAATTGCATCCCAATGACTATCACAGGGAGAATCCATAAATTGACTTACAACACTCACATGAAAGGAAATGTTAGGTCTAGTCACTGTGAGATAACTTATCAACCGACCACTTATATCTGGCTCCCCCTGTCCTGGCAGGAGTTTAGCATTCGGGTCCATATGAGTGTCAGTAGGTCTTCATCCCATCATTCCTGTCTCCTCAAGAATGTCTAAGACATACTTGCATTGCGAAACAATACTATCTCGATTGAGCAACCTCTACACCTAGAAAATACTTGTCTGCCGAGGTCTTTAATATGAAAATGTTGAAAGACATGTTTAAATTAATGATACTTGTAATAACGATATCGTCAACATAAATCACCAAATAAATACCGAAATTTGGAGCAGAATACTGATAAAACACTGAGTGATCAGCTTCACCACGAGTCATGCCAAACTCCTTAATTACTGTGCTGACCAAACCAGACTCAAGGAGATTGTTTTAGGTCATTAAATGACCGACGCAATCGACACACTAGACTAGACTTCCCTTAATCAACAAACCCAGATGGTAGCTCCATATAAACTTCATCCTCAAGATCACTATGGAGAAAAACATTCTAGGCTATGTTTGGATTGACGGTGGGCAGATGATTTTGTCAGAAGTGATTTATGTTTGAATGCAACAATGTAAAAGTGATTCTTATAATTGATTTATGTTCGGATAGTTTTGATCAAAATTGCTTTTGAATGTATAATTACCAAAATAGACATACATATAAATAAAAATTACTATACATATAAATAGATGGAAGTATGTAAATAAAAATTACAAATAGATAATAGAATTTAAAGTGCAATATAGTACTTAAATATTAGTAGAATATTATTACAATACTAATTTAAAGTGCAAATATTAGTTAAATATTATTACAATACTAATTTAAATATTATTACAATAAATTTTTTGATACTTCAACTTGGGTATATTTATTTCTTGTTTGTTCAAAATATAATATATTATAGTAATAATATTCGGAGTATTTGAAAAAAGACAATAGAAAAGGGAGAAGGATAATCCTCGTATAATCGGACAACGTTAGGATGTTTGAGGAGTTTAAAGTTCCAATTTGCAATTACACATGAACAAATGTCAACTTTAGCAGTATATTTGATTTTTTTTAATTAAAATCGAACATGAGTAGTATATTTGATTTTTTTTAGTAATTATTTCTAGATATTTAAAGAAGGTAATGAAAGTTGTATATTTGAATTTTTTTAGTAATTATTTCTAGATATTTAAAGAGGGTAATGAAGGTGGATAAAGTTGTTGATGAAAATTAAAGAGGGTAATAAAGAAAATGGTAAAATTCAAATTGAAATAAATGGTAGAAGTGCTTCTGGCAGAAACTACAAATTTTAGCTTCTGCCACCAGAAGCACTTCTGAAAAGCCAAATCGAACATGTCAATTTTGCCATTTTCACGAAAGTGGGTACCCAGAAGCATATGCACTTAATGTCCAAGCGATAAAGAGGCCAATGGCGGACAACCATGGATATAAAAAGACGGACATATGCTATTTTAGTCACGGGAGAGAAAGTATCACTGTAATCAGGTCCAAATATCTGAGTGTACCCCTTGGTAACAAGGCGAGCCTTAAGCTGATCAACTTGGCCATCTGGGTCAATTTTAACTGCATAAATCCAACGACAACCAACAATAGATTTACCTAAAGGAAGAGGAACAAACTCCCAAGTACTACTTGCATGTAAAACATACATCTTGTCAATCATAGCCTGTCGCCATTCGGGATGAGAAAGAGCTTCACATGTAGACTTAGAAATGAAGACATAGGACAATGATGATACAAAGGCATAATAGGATGATGACGTGGGTTAGTATTACGAGTGGATTGTATACCTTTTCGAAGCGCAATCGGCTGATCGGGAGGAGACAAGTCCGCAGTACGTGTAGGGTCCTACGCATGATATGAATCATTTGGACCTGATGTTGGGTCTGATGCTGAACGCGGTTGACGATGATAAGTAGTGGTGACACCGTGACTAAAGATATAAAAGTGACTGTAATTTTCTTAAAGGTCGGTGTAGGTAAAACCTGAGGTAGTGGTAAGACCTCGGAGATATCAGGATGATCAGAAGGAGACCTAAAGTAAGGTTGAGACTAAAAAATGTGACATCGGCAGACATAAGATATCAACGGAGATCAGGTGAGTAGCAACGATACCTTTTTTGAGCTCGAGAATTCCAAGAAAGACACATTTAAGAGCGCGAGGGGCTAATTTATCCCCGGAGCTAGGTTATGAACTAAACATGTGCTCATAAAGACACGAGAAGGAAAGGAGTATAGAGATGACTGATGATATACTATGGAATATGGAATATGGAATATGGAATATGGAATATGGAATATGGAATATGGAATATGAAATATGATTTTGAATGGAAGAGAAGGCCATTTGATTAATTAAATAACAAGACATGAGGACTGCATCACTCCAAAAACGCAGCGGAACATGAGATTCAATGAGAAGAGTGTGAGCAGTCCCAATGAGATGCTTATTCTTCCTTTCTACTACCCCTTTCTGCTGAGGGGTGTAGGGACAAGATGTTTGATGAATAATTCCTTGGTGTGTCATAAATTGTTAAAACTGAGAGGATAAGTATAAATTATCACTACGAAAAGTATGAATAGAAATGCCAAATTGATTTTGTATTTTAGCACTAAAACTGTTGAATATAGAGAATAACTCAGAACAATGTACATCTAGAAAATCGTTAATGAAAATAACAAAATAACGAAATCCTAATATTGAACTGACTTTATTAGGACCCCAAATATTATAATAAACTAATGAAAAATAGACTCTGCATGACTCTTAGCAGTCAGCACTACGTGGAAAGGTAGTGCGGGTGTGTTTTCCAAGTTGACACGATTCACAATGTAACGTGGATAGACTAGACAAACTAGACACCATCTTCTGTAGGTTGAATAAATTCGGATGTCCCAAACGTCTGTGTATTAGATTTGGAGGATCTGTAATGGGACATGCTGTGGAGGAACTAGAAGAGGTAAGATAGTTGAGGCCTTTTTATCCATATCTTGCACCAATCACCCGTCCCGTACTGCGATCCTGCATAACAAAAGAATCATCAAGAAATTTATGGCGCAATTTAGGGCACGTGTCAAATGACTGATAGATGTAAGATGAAAAGGACAACAGGGATATAAAGAACAAAGTTTAAAGTGACATAAAATAGGGGATTAACTTGTCCAACCCCTTTTGATTTTATTTGGATCTCATTGGCTAAAGTAACCGGAGGAAGAGACTGTTAATAAATAATATTTGACAAAAGTGATTTGTTACCAGAAATATGATTAGAAGTGCCCGAATCAATGACCCATGATGGATATGAGCTTATGCAGTGAGTGCCGATGTTAAGATGAGCCCTACCCACTATCCTTTCCCCGGGTGGCGAGGAAACTGCGAGAGAGCAGCTTTCGACTCGGTAATTACCTAACGAGAGAGAGTTGATGCTTTCGTTCTACTTTACTATAGCCATTTTAGGGAGGAAAAAAATAAGGATTTTTTAGGGAGAAGATTTGGCCCTGACTTATAAATTACTCCGCCACATGACCTAAGTCAGGTGCGACGGTCAACTCAGTCAGAGCGCGCTCTCTAAATAGAAAAAATGTATTTACAAGACAAAAAACACTTTTTCAAAAGCCTTCGCGCTCCTAGTCCTTTTGATTATGTTTTATCTCAGTTAAGAGAACTTGTTACTCCTTAGATTTGAAGTCGGCTACAGACCATTGGCCATTGAGGAGGGGTACTAGACTGTGAAACACAAGCGAAAGAATTACCAGCAACAGAAGTATTAGGTTGAGAACCCATGACTGCTTGTGGAGATGTCTGCTTACTTGCTTGATACTGAAGAAACTCATTATGTTCCCCTTCAGATAAAGTAAACCTCTGATTTCCTGCATTGCCAATCTGAGCAACATGAGCATTATTGGGTGGTTGACCATGCAGAGCATGACATACGTCACGAGTGTGTTCAAAATTATGACAATAACTACACTAAACATCATTGTGTAGTGGACCATGCAGAGCACTACATACTTCACAAGTGTGTCCAATTTATGATAGTAACTACACTTAGTTCGAGATCTTTCAAAACGACCTCCCCTCGTCGATTATTCATAGATTGAGATTTTCGATTCTCTCTTATTTGAGATGCGAGAAAAGAAGAGTCAACGGTTGGTGATGAGACCGCTGTGTGATTAGGAGGTGCATCAAGGCGAAGTAAACGAGAGAATAGTTCATCAATTGTAGGAACTGTAGGACTAACCAAAATTTGATCACACCGAATCAAGGTCAGTAGGAAGTCTAGTAAGTGTAAGAACTAGAAACAACATCTGTCTTTGCTCTTATTGTTTTTCAACGTTGATAGTGACTGTTGATAGTGACTGACATCAACTACTCAAATTCCTCCATGACTGCCTATACCTGTCCCAAGTAAGTAGACATATCTGATTCTTTTTTTTTTTAAGTTTGTCATCCGAGATATCACATCATAAAATTGAGATATGTTATTAGTGTATAAAGCGTGAGTCTTTTTCCAAACTGAATAATATGTCTGGAAGCAACAAAACAAGGGCATCAACTTGGGATCAATAGATCGCCACAAGAGGCTACATAATTGGCGTCAACCGTCTCCCATTTTGCTTTGGCCTTTTTATCTGTATCACTAGCTTTTGCCTTCTCATCAACCACGATAGCCTTTTGCGTTAAGTGATATTGAACACCTTTGACCCTTGCACCACAACTCAACCGAGGAATCCCAAGCTAAATAGCTTGAACTTCCCATTAACGGTTCATAAGTAATCATAGGGCTTTTTTTAACAGTAGAAGTAATCATACGATTCCTGTATTTTTGGAGCCAAAAATATCATATCTTAGAGATGGCTCAAAACTTCAAGAAAGACGGACCAAAGAGCCAAAAATATCATATCTTAGAGATGGCTCAAAACTTCAAGAAAGACGGACCAAAAAGGGACAAAACTTTGATGATGATGCTAAGAAAATAGAGATCAAGGAGCTGCCCGAAAACAGTCGCCGGAAAACTAAGTGTCCGGAATCAGAAAAAAATTGGATGGGTAGTGTCGAAATCAGCAGGAGACCCTACCGGAAAAAGAAGCTCGTCCAAAAGGTGGCCGGAACCGTGTCACTACCCACTAAAAGTGTAATAAATCACAAATTTGAGTTTTTGGGCTTAGAAATGCAATAATAAGCTACGTCGGCCATGACGAAGTAATGTGTATCGATAACAAGCATGTTTTGCATGGACCAGGTAAATTTTAGGCCAATCAGAGATCGTCGATGGATTCTAGAAAATAGGTGTGCTAATATCCACAGAAAATGTAAAAAATCACAAATTTGAGTTTTTGGGCTTAGAAATGCAATAATAAGCGACGTCGGCCATGACGAATTAATGAGTATCGATAACAAGCCTATTTTTCATGGACCGGGTGAATTTTAGCCAAATTATAGACCGTCCGTCGCGCATCAGGGGATCTCGCCTGAACTAGAGGGCGCGTGTAGGCTCTACTGCCTATTTTTTTTACTGGGGTTTGGTCGTCGGACTATGGTGGACCTCCTGCTGGTGTTGGTTTTGGCACAATATCGTCAGATCTGAAGATTGACGCGGACAACCACTTAGGTCACCGAAAAATGGCATGGTGACGAAGATCTCTTCGCCGGAAAAGTTGGTATTTTGCACAACTATATTTTCTCATCAACGATCTGATACCATGTGAGAAATTATGAGTGAGAACTATTATTGAATTGTGTCTACATTATTACTAGGGGTGTTCACGGTTTTGTTAGAAACCAATCCAAATCGCAAACCGATAGTTTTTTGGGTTTGGTTTTTAATTTTTAAAAATCGAGAATATTTGGTTTGGTTTTGATTATAATAAAAACAAATCGAAGGGAAAACCAAACCGAACCGACAAATCATATACATAGTTTTTATAATTATATATAAGATATTTTAATTTTTATAAGTAATTTTAAATATTTTGCTTATTTTTTTATCAGATTTACTTTATCTCTAATCGGTCAATGAACTTTACACTTTAAGCTCATTTCTAACTAAAAGAGATCCATGAAATTCAATGTCATTAACTCAAAGAAACATTTATGAGATTTAGCTTAAAAATATTGTGTTTCTTATAAACTTTATTCACTTGATTAAAGCTTATAGATCTAAAGAATTTTTTTCCATAATCCATGAAAATTATAACTCCCACAATAAAAAAAATAATAACAAATTATAAGTTGGAAAAGAATGAGAAAGCCTTTCTTAATCATACGAAAAAAATGAAAGAGAGAAATACCATTAAGTTTCTTAAAAATTGAAAACTCGATCCAAACCGACAACAACCAAACCGATGGATATGTATTATATTTGATTTGGTTTGGTTTTAATAATTAAAAAACTGACTACATTGGTTTTGTTTTAATAATTAAAAAATCGACTACATTGGCTTGGTTTTGATTTTAACCAAAAACCAATCCGAACTGATCCATGAACACGCCTAATTATTACATTGGGTCCTATTTATAGACACTACATTACAATTCTTTTCCACGTAGGATACTATGTACACATCCTATTCCTATTCTAACAATATATAATATCACTTGATTTGTCTGAAGTAACTAGAGAGGCCAACACAATTGATAATACTTAATCATTCAGGTCTATAAAAGGCTATCGCAAACTAAGACTGAAATCCTTAAAATACCCATTAGGCTAAGTCATGAGCCTATGAGAATACTAAAAATATGTTGTAAGGACATTCCCCAAATAGTAAAAAGTTTAAAGCAATATAAATAAGAATGGGCTCCCACCAAAGTGACTGGAGAAAGTGAGCTGCGCTGAAGTCTGACTAATCCAGTCATGCCTGGAGCGTAATCTGCATCCAAGAAAATGGAAGCAAACCCTCACAGCCTAAATATTTCAGATAGGATACCAGTAAGTCTCATAAAGTATTTCCTCAATAGAAGAGAATGAGACTTTTGGGGTTAAAGGTACAAAATAGCAAGAATAGGAAAGATCACATATGTTGGAAACTGGCATATACTACTAAAGGAAGCTGATAACTGGAGACTGCATGCTGACTACTGTAACTAGACTATGAGCTGAACTGTAAACTGAATAATTGACATGTACATGAATACATAAAAAATTCTGAAAGCATATGATTTTGTTATGAAAAAGGTTTTAATGTTGTGACCTTGCGTACGTGACATCTGGAAACAGTCACGGGGGTGTTGTCCTATCCCCTAAGTTGGCGCTTACAAGCATGGGATAGCTAACCCGGACCCTCGAGGCTCTCACACAAGGGGAGGCTGGCCACTTCTCCCTTCTGAGTCTGAATGTGATCACACCAGTAGCTAAAACCTTAAACATGACAATGCAATGCACCTGACATGTCATGGTTCATGATTCATGTAAACATTTAATATTCTGAAAGTTAAATAAATTAAATAAGTCATGAAAGGCATCTAATAATACATGTACAATTCATACTTTCTTACTTATGACTGAACTAAATGAGAAGAGGGTGGACTAAGAGCTAATTCACCAGAATATTGGTACATAGGGGTTTCTAGAATTCTGTTTAGTGCATGTTTGAATTAGCTTTTGGGTACCCAGAATCAATTCCGAGTACCTACTTTCGTGAAAATCAGAAAATTGTGATGTTTGGCTGGCCAAAATCAATTCTGGTCTCCAGAATTGATTCTGGCAGAATCAATTTTGCCATTAATTTAATTTGAATTTTACCCTTTCCTTTATTACCCTCTTTAATTTTCATCAACAACTCTATCCACTTTCATTACTCTCTTTAAATATCTAGAAATAATTAATAAAAAAAATTCAAATATACAACTTTCATTATCCTCTTTAAATATCTAGAAATAATTACTAAAAAAAACCATCAAATATACAACTTTCATTACCCTCTTTAAATATCTAAAAATAATTACTAAAAAAAAATCAAATATACTACTCATGTTCTGTTTTGAGTATGCTATTGTTAATTTTAGGACCTTTCTCGTGCTTAGGAATGAGAATAGTGCAGCTCATTTGGATTATCCTTCTCCTTTTTCTATTATCTTCTTTCAAATACTCCGAATATTATTAATATTTTAAATGCGACAAAATGTGCTCTACAATTTTAACTGAAAATCGATTCCAAGGTACTTTTTAAAATAACTATTAAGTATAATATTATTCCTTTTTCTATAATGTTATTAATATAAATGAAGCTAGTCCAAGAATTTTAAATGAAGCTAGTCCCGAGAAATGCGGCAAAATGTGCTCTACAATTTTAACTGAAAACCGATTCCAAGGTACTTTTTAAAATAACTATTAAATATAATATTATTTCTTTTTCTATACATTATAGAGTACATGCAAAATTAGTATTGTAATAATATTTAAATACTATTTGCACTTTAAATTAGTATTGTAATAATATTCTACTAATATTTAAGTACTATACTTTAAATTCTATTATCTATTTGTAATTTTTATTTACATACTTCCATCTATTTATATGTATATTTTTATTTATATGTATGTCCATTTTGGTAATTCTACATTCAAAAGCAATTTTGATCAAAACTATCCAAACATAAATCAATTATAAGAATCACTTTTACATTGTTGCATCCAAACATAAATCACTTCTGTCAGAATCAATTCTGCCCACCGCTAATCCAAACACACGCTTAGTAAGTTAGTAAGCTTTACCTCAAGGTACGAGCTTACTCAACTTCTCGTATTCTTTACGTGATTCAATGTTTGATTCACGTGTCACCTGGTTAGGGGTCAATAATTAATACATATCCAAAGGTTTTAAAATTTATCCAGTATCTTAACAAAATTCCATCCATGGTGCTAGGATTCGTGTAATCCATGGTTTAAATAATCTACTAGTTCGTATAATTCATTCCTTATACTTCATTATAACTCGTGGGAAGAGAAAAATTGAGTTTTACCTTTTTGATGAAACCCTAGATTTGTCTCTCCTTGATTCTTGATAATTGAATGAAAACTCTGTAATTTCTTCTGTTAATCCTCACGTATTCTTGTAAATGTCTTGAATTTACACGAGAGTTTGGATTCTTATAGTTGATATAAAGGGAAGCTCTAAGTTGCTTTTATCCTTTCAAGCTCTCAAACACGTTGAAGAAAATAATATATTATCTCTCTCTCCCGACGTGACTTTCAAATTTTGCGATTTGTGATCCCCGGGACTTGCTGTGCGCCGCAAAACCATAGTGCCAGGTCTTGTGTGACGCACAACTGTAGCGCCACAACACTGGAATTGTTCTGTTTCAGTCCATGCGATGGTCGTGCCATAACCCTTGTTCAGGTTGTGAGACGTTTTATCTTGTTTGTCTTCAGTATTTTAAGTCACCTTATCGCTTCCAGTAAGTCCGATATCGTATCTTATGCCCGTTAACACGTTTTAAGCATTTCGATTCACTCAAGTGAGTCCTAATTAGTTATGTGACGTTACGGGGCCTTACATGAATGCTCCTTGTAATGTGAAAATGTTCAAAATTTTAAGATAGAAAATATATTATCGAAATGCACCGGAAGAAAGTAAGGCCTTACCCTGAGATGAGGCCAGAAAATTGGGTTAAGAAAGCTTGTATTGGCTTGTAGTTCTTCTAGCAAAGAGCAGTGCCAACTTTATTTAGTGTGTAGTTAAGTAAATTTCATACAATAGCAGATTTACATGATAGAATCCTCTTATTTATATGTTTATTTATTTTGTAATTATGATTTCTTTTCTTATTTGCTTCATTTTGCGGCCGTGTTTGCTTAAACATCTTCTGTGGGTCTTTTAGGACCGCATAATTGCTCGCCTTCAACAACCATATTCGTTGGATTGCATTCCTGTTGAAGCTGAATAGCAGGTTTGTTACTTGCCAACTGTAATATAAAATCAGTTTATCTTCCATTAATATCCAGAACTTGAGAGATAGATGCTTGTCCATATATATATATATATATATATATATATATACTGACTATTAAAGAGCTTTAATCTCATCTGTGCAAATATTATTTTGAGAAAATACATCTTTTCATCCCTAAACTTGCACCGAAAACTCACTTTAGCAATTAAACTTTACTTGTAATTACTTGTAATCACTTTAGTCCAACAATGGTGGTCATGGAAATGATGGCATTGAAAAGAGGATCGCATTGAATTAACAAAAATGATTGTCCGAGGTTGTTTACCTTTTTCTTTTGCTTCTTCTTCATATTTAATTACATATATTCAAAGCGCATATAATCCTTGTTTTACAGGTGGTTCCTCGTATTACCTGTAGAGCCGATGTTTTTAGACTTTATAATGATTATATTATTTTTTTTGCAATATTTGTTCACTAATCTTCCATGCCTAGTTAATTTTACTGCAGACATTGAGCATGCTTTAAACGGTTATGATATTTAACAATTACTTGTCATTGGATTGATGAAAATTTTAAAATGGAAAAACGTATTATTGCTTTTGCGTATGACGAGGATCAAAGTCATACTGGAAAATATATAAGCGAAACTATTTGTGCTTATGCCAAAAATTATAATCTTTATAAAAAAATATTTTGTATATCATTCGATAATGCATCTAATAATGCTGCTGTAGATCTTTTAAAAGTGGAATTAGAACCGTCACTTCCTGATATATTTCATGTTCGTTGTGCTTGTCATATTTATAATTTAATTGTTAAAAGTGGTCTTGAGTTATTTGCAACTGAAATACAAATTGTCAAAAGAGCTGTTGGAGTTATTCAAGGTAATAATAGAAAAAATAGACTTATAGAATTTAAAGAAAAATGTAAACAATTTGATTTGAGACCTAAATTTATGCCACAAGAGATTATTACACGGTGGAATTATACTTATTTATTTTTAAAAGAATGTTATAAGTATAAAGACCCCATAACCCATGTTTCAAATGCTCATTGTCAGAACGCGATTTATATGTTAACCGACGATGTTTAGAAATCAATTGCTGAACTTTTAAAAAATTTACGTAAATTTTACACTGCTACTGTTGAATTTTCGGGATCTTATTACCCAACAGTTTGTAATGCTTTAGCTCATATAGCTGAAATTTCATATTTACTTTATGGTTTAAAATCAAATATAAAATATAAAGTGCGATTCTGATTATGTTTGAAAAGTTTAAAAAATATTTTTTTCCTATTCCTGATATTTATTGTATTGGTGCAGTCTTAAATCCTTCTGTTAAAAAAGTAGATTGTCATAATTTAATATTTAGAATTATATACTTATATGGAAGTAGGTTAAACAGAAACTAATTTAATTAAATTATATGATTATTATGCTACATTACATGACAACAACAACTCTGCTACTAATATTCCTTCTAGTTATGCTTCTGCTTCTGTGTCTACATCTGCAGGATTCGATGAATACAATGAAAATGAATCTTTATCTATATGAAGCACTTTTGCAACAACACAAGCAAACACAACTCGAAATTGTGATGTGATGCAATTTTATTTGCAAAAGCCAACGGAACCGAAGAAGAACTTTCAATCTTTACAATGGTGGCAGGATAATAAAAGACAATTTTCGGTACTAGCAGCTATGACACGGGATGTTCTTAATGTGTCTATCACAATAGTGGCTTCTGAAAGTGCATTCAGCCAAGCACGAGATCAAATAGGAGACACACGTCACTCATTGGGCGGAAGGACATTAGAAGTGTTAGTATGCTTAACGGATTGGATCAGATCAGAGAGAAGCAATAAAAGATATGAAGAAGTTGACTCTCCGGAAGATGAAGAAATCGACAATATTTTGAAAACCGGAAGCGCAACCGGACTGAAATTAATACTCCAGATTTAGAGGCTATGGAGTATAACCAATTCAATCAACCTATAAATTACGAAGAACTTGCAAGAAAAATGCATAATATGTAAATAATAATTATTATTACTTCATTATGTACTCTTATTAACAATTAACATTATGAATAATGAAAGTTCGAAAGTTTACATCTTATCATTAGTTTTATTTTATTATCTCTTTAGTTGTTATTTGTTAACTTATATTATGTCTACTAATTTAATAAATTAATAAATTTTCGGAATAAAAAAAATTAAAATAGTTTATATAACTACAATAGAACTATAAAGACTAAAGTATAAAGTTATAAAATATATTATATTATTATATTACATATTTAATTTGCATTTAGTTAGATTTTTGAATTTACAAAAAAAAAAAAACCCCAGACCGGTTGGCCCGGTTCAACCCGGACCCACACGGGCGGACCAAATCCGGTAATGAACCGGACCGGTAGGCTCGGTAAGCCAGTGGACCGGACCGGTAATCGGTCCGGAACCGGTTCAACCCGGTAATCGATCCGGAACCGGTCCGGGTCGATCCGTTAGACAGGTATTCTCTCAATGGATCTTTGACTTTCTAAGGCAAGGCAGGGCTAACACCTGACAGAGGAACTGATTGTGAACCTTTTGTTGCTGCTTCATTCCAAACCATTGTGTCCTCAAAATTCCGTGTACCATGAAAGACCTCTAGTGTCTTCAGAATTACAGCCACCATTTCAATCTCCCAATCACACAACAATCTTCTAAAAGAGAGATATTGTATAAGCTAACTTATCAAAAATGTAAAAATTGTATTAGTACGCCTGTTTTTACAACTTTAATTAGTTCTCTAGATTGAAAATTAATTGTTATTTTTCTAAATACTCCTCTTAGTTTGCTTAGCTTTTGCTTTTGCTTTGCTTTGCTTTGCTTGTGCTTATGCTTTGTCTTGAGCCGATGGTCTCTCGGAAACAACCGCTCTACCTAACAAGGTAGAGGTAAGGCCTGCGTACACTCTATCCTCCCCAAACTCCACGTTGTGAGATTTCACTGGATATGTTGTTGTTGTTGTACTCTTAATTTAATATAACCTCATGTTAAGATCACCTCATGAGAACTTCTTAAAGACGCGATGTTGAACAAATATGAAAGTGTAAAACCAAATTAAGTGTCTCATGTATTTTGAAAATAACTCCATTCCTCCCTGATTTGATGCTTGTTATTGCTATTTTTGATTTATCAATAAAATTGAGTACTTTTTTCAGAAGACCAAATCTCTACTTATTTATTCGTCTGCTATTATGTGCACCATTGCTATCCAATTCAAAAGCACTTTGGTATTGACAACACATTGTAAAGGGCAACCCGGTTCATTAAGCTCCCTCTATGCGCGGGGTACGGGGAAAGGCCGGACCACAAGGGTCTATTAATGACGCGCACACACACATAGAATGTGGAGCTCTTGCCAAAGAGCTACTGCATAGTCCTTATCTTATAACCCTTTGAAATTTGAAACACCCAATGAGAAAAACTAAGAGAAGAGTAGATATTTTTATAACACGATGATAGTGGAATACACGATGCACCTATTTATAGTTGTAGGATCCAATCTACATTAGCCATTATGTGGGTTCTACGGAAAGAGAAAAACATGAAAACATTTGAAGGAGTAGATAGTGATTTTGTTAAATTGCAAAACAGTTCTCCTATTTTGATTCTTTTTGGTGTATCCATGACCATGAGTTTCCTATGTGTATAGATTGTTGGGTTGCTTTCGTAGAGAACCATACACATTTTGGTGTAGGTTCTCTACGTTTTGGTATACTACTTGTATACGAGGTTTTCCGCCATCATTAGTAAAAATAATAACCTTATCAAAATAAGGATGCGACCTACATCTTATATTCAGTTGACAAGGAACTAAGTAGATACCAATCATAATATTCTTAATTACATTAATACTTCGCTTCTAACACACCCTACTGTACAATATTTACCTTGTAAAACAGACTCGCAGTAGTTACACTTCAACTGATACGTCTTTAGCTTTTTGAAACTGTTCATTTAATCATTCAGACACACGACGAGCCAATAGATGCCTAATGTAATTGAATTGTGCAGAAACAATTTTCAGAATTGCTGATGAGGGCTGCTAGTGATTAAGGTGCTTTAACGGCCTCTGTAACAGATTTTCAATGGAGTCAGAATTTTAAAGAACCACCAACAGTATGGGGGGTATGCACTTCTTTTTTTTCAATCCTGCTGTGTATTCATATGTTGTCAAAATAAAACTAATTTGTTTTGATGGTTTGAGTTTGAAGCATTATTCGTAATATTGTACTAAAAGTAATATGTTTTGCATGGAAGCTGTTACTTTATTTTGTATGTTGGGTTCCTGGATCAGTAAGAGTAAATGGCATCATACATTACCAGTTTCCAAAAAAAAGTGTAAATGGCATCATCATGTTAGCATATATCTGTCCTGGTGGCATTCAGGTCCTTGATGATGCTCATATTTTATTCCCTATTTTTCTGATGCAAGAAAATGTTGAGTTTCGTTTTGTGGAAGGTTATGTAACTCTAGTTCTACATACACTTTGTTGGAAAGAACATTGTAAAACTCAAAGGAAAAAATAAAATGGCGTGGTGTAGCTAGCAGTAGCTACAACTGCCAATAGGTGTGGAGATGTATACGCAGCTAGATGTTAGCGTGTTTGAATCTCTATAGAAGCAACACATATTTGTATGTGCGCTCAGGTAAGATTGATTCAAAAAGTTGCATTCCTGTTTTATTGCATGACTAGTGAGTTGAACCTTCAAAGCACAAAATTATTCCTTCTCAAGACCCCAAATTAGCTCTCTCTCTGTGGAATGCGTGGATCTATTGCATGAAGCCTGTAAGGGGACTTCATGAATTCACATATATGGATAAAGCAAGATTTTATATTTTAAACAAGATACCAAGTTGCATTTGATATTCAAGTTTGATGTATTAATTCATGTAGGAAATGCTTCGTCCAATTCCTGTTTCTTTGAAGCCATGTCTGCTATGAGAGAGTCAATTGCAACACTGCATGCATTGAGAGTTGGTCATTTGTCTTCCTTGTCTACAACACCAAGCAACGATCCTTCGTAAATCATATATTTTTTTTATTAGATGTAGAACTTATATGAATATCTTTTTTCATTAGCATATTTTAAAAAGAGATAAAAGAAAGAGAATATGTATGCGTGTAAGTTACTTACATCTACTAGACTGAAATGTTTTTTTTTTGACGAAGGAACCCGCAGCCGCTACTCTTTCGAGTGCGCACAGGGTAAACCCCGGACTGACGCAGTAGCCTGCAAACCACGTCAGCCATGTAAACCACACTTGGCAAGCCATGTGTGACAGACTCAACCAAGAAGGTTTATGCAGGATCGAACTCGCGACTGGCCCGCGCCATCACATAATTCTTCTGTGCACTTCTGCTTAGTTCTTAGATGAAATGTTGAATAATATATCATTTTGTTAAAGACATATTTCTTCAAATGTATTTAATTTGCTTCCACCTATGTGTCTATTCCAGTGTAGCTACTCTTTATCTAGCTTTGTGTTACCAACAAAACTTAGATATTACTCATAATTGATTCAAATATACCAAATTTTAAATATTAATCCGACAAGATTATAACTATTTGGATAAGAAATGTAGCAGCAGATACTACTCTTTCAGTCAGTTTATGTGACACAACGTTCAAGAAAGAAATAAAGATTTT
Source organism: Przewalskia tangutica (assembly GCA_029844215.1). NCBI lineage: Eukaryota > Viridiplantae > Streptophyta > Magnoliopsida > Solanales > Solanaceae > Przewalskia > Przewalskia tangutica. The sequence continues at coordinate 18,479,616 of CM056718.1, forward strand.
TAAAATTTGTGGTCTAAAACATACTTACACATTTGGGTTGGGTAGCTATAAATTGGGAGGGGTAAAAGGAAAATTTAAAGTTAAAAATATTTTTTAATTATAGAAAAGTGACATTTTATTTGACAGACTAAAAAGAAAGTTATGATACATAAATTGAGACGGATGAAATATAAATTTAGTGCTTCTACATCAAGAGTCTAAGCAACTACTCAATTTTCATTTATGTTCTTCATTTTCTTGATTCTCCTTTAACTGTTTATAATTGCCGATATTGTGATCCATATACGGTGGTTTTTTTTTAAGGAAAATGATCATATTTATCGTTCAACTTTCAGAAAAGGGTTGCCCTCCGTTAAATTATGGAGTTAAATATATCCTCTCCATTAGCAAAATTATCACATTTACCCTCATTTGGACGGAAAGCTGAGGTGGACACCACGTCGGATAGACGTGGACGCCACGTCGGATCCACGAGGGTGGAACCCACCCTCGTTTTCAACAATTGCTGCTTCCGCAGCCGCTGCCACCTTCGTCTCCTCTTCTCCACCACTGCCAAACGACCCCTCTGGCCAGAATATTTTTCCGGACAAAAACACATGGCAACACCAGCAGCCGCCACCCTTAACCACTGCTCCACCGCCATCACCGACGAGCCGCCGCCCTTCACCCCACTACCCAAACCACCATTGCCACACCACATCACCACCCCACTGCTTCAACAACCAAACGAGCCCTGTACCATCACAACCACCAATAAACACTCCTCCAGCAACCACAACCGCATCACCACTCCGACCTCCAAAAGTGCCAACACCACCATCACCTATTTCAGCATCCATTACCACCACCACCAAAACTGACCACCCTTCACCAAAACCACTACCAAAGGATAATTTGGTGCAAAGTCAGTCCGTAAAAAAAAATCGTCTGGTCAGATTCCACCGGTTAATCTTGTTTCTGTCTCTCCCTTTATCTCACCATCTACACTCATCTTCTGTTTTTTTATGGTAGCTCGTAAAATTGGCGGTGATGGCAGTTTTGTTGCCTAGTAAAACTGATGGTTGGGTTTGGGAAAAGTGATATGCTACCGGTGATAATGGAGGTTTTGAAAGGTTGGGTTTGGGGAACTTTCTTTGTTGGGCAATGTGTTTGGATTCACGGTGTTAAGAATGGTAGGAGTGGATGAATAATCGGAAGTCATAGAAAGGAGAATGATATCATGGTGAAGAGTGGAGAAGCATCGAGAATAAGAGGAAAGAGGATTTGACGGTGATGATGAAGAGGTGGCGATGTTGGGGTGGCCATGTGTCAGACGTAGCGTCCACCTCAGCTTTCCGTCCAAATGAGGGCAAATGTGACAACTTTGCTAACCGAAAGGATATATTTGACCTCGTACTTTAACGGAGGACAAATATGACCCTTTTCCGAAAGTTGAATGGAAATATGACCCTTTTCCCTTTTTTTTATCTCTTTGTAGGTGCTGCCAATTCAGCAAACACTTAAAGCTTGTGAATCTGGTAGAATTTAGAATTGGTTCCAGGTATATTCTTTTGTCATATTTTCAGAAAAGCAGTAGCAAGGTACTTCATTTCCTGGTTCTTTTTTGGTATATTCTTTTCTTAATTCCTGTTCATGATAATTATGCTATTTAGATATTCATGTAGATGATGACTTAAAACTGTATGCTCGGGAGACTTCTTTGGACATCATTGCTATTGAAAAACCCAAGGCGCTAGAAATTTATAGTAAATTTTGTTGTATCTGACAATATACTATGTATATTCCCTGATGTTATTAGAGATCTTGTATTTATGATAGTAGTCTTGTATTAGGATAATATAATTATTGTAGTAGTCTTGTATTAGGAAAAATACATATTTGATTTCCGTAATTATAGGTAAGTTTACTATTGTATATCATGTATATAAACCCTTTACATTAATGAAAATAATGAAGGGATTGTTTTCTTCATGGTATCAGCAGTCTAGAGCAAACGTTTCCTTCTCCAAAAATACCCACCTTCCACCGCCCTACTCCTACCAGTGGTCCCTTCATTTTTTTCCACACCCTAATTCTCCTCTTGTTTTGTCATCATGTCTACCACAAAGAATACTTTCATCCAGTGGCGGAGCAATGTGAAGCAAGGTGGTGCAACTGCACCACTAGTTTTTTGGAAATTTTTGATCAAAACGACGTCGTTTTGGATGAAACGGTGCGTTTTAATTTTCTTCTATCAAATTTTTTTTGCACCACTAGAATTTGCTTGCTGGCTCCGCCACTACTTTCATCATGCCCTTGCAGTCTCCAATATTAAGAACATCCCTATCATCCTTGAGATGGAAAACGTCCAATACGCGACATGAGCAGAACTATTTAAAATTCACGCAAGGTCTAATAGAGTCCTCCATCACATCGTCAAACCGGAAAAAGGTAAGGAGAAGGTGGCTAACACCGATGATGAAATAGAGTTGTGGGAAACTTTTGATGCTATGATACTCCAATGGATTTATTCCACCATCTGTACGGACCTTTTAAAGACTATTATCGAACCCGACACCACGACAATGGAAGCTTGGAATAGCTTGCGTGATATATACCATCATCCATTGAAATGCAAATATGGTTTTGATCATATTCACTTACATATCAGATTCTCAGCTTGATAAAGTAACCAAAACTTAATGAAGCTACCTTCTGAACTTTATAATATTTGCATTACTGTCTCACTAGGATATTATAGTGGCTAAATGGCCGAAAGCATCAGACGTTAAAGATAAAAGTAGCGGTTTAAAGGTAGAAGCTCAGTCCTGTTCACAGAAAGTTAACAAGTTTATTGAACAAAGTTATAAACATATACCATCTAAGGATTACATGATTACCTCCATGTTAGGGTGAGAAAGGGTCAAGTACTGATAGCCATAATCTAGCAGAGAGAAATAATGTCTTTTCTACACTTCCGAAATTTTATGCTCCTATTATTTCTACATACATATTACTTAATCAGTGTATTAATTTGTCAGGCTAGGAGGGAAATATAAGAAAGAGCTGTTATTGGTGTCTTACAACGTGTTAGTTTGATCTTTGGCATTAAATATAACTGGTTGAATTCGTTTACTTTATCTTCCAGTGTAAAGCTTTCCGAACTTATAATTGGGGTAAAAGGGTAGAAGAAATGCTGAAGAACTTATAGGAAAGAAAAAAAATGGAAATGCAAGACAAAATAAGTCAAAAAAGGAGTGGAGCAGGTGTTGCATTTTGTGGAATTTATCTGGTCCATTGCAATGGGAATGCATGCATATGTTCAATTAAGACATGATTAAAAAAATTGTATTTTTTTGTTGGTGAATACATGATCAACTTGATGAAAAGGGCAATGCAATATGAAGCACTTATATATGACATGTATAGGCAGGTAGTGGTAGAATGAGGAATAGGAAATATTGCTGAATTTTGTTTTCTATTTATACCTTTAAGGTCTTTCAACGTGCACCGGGCTGTCCCTTTTTATCTACACTGCCTTTTATGTCGACATGGCATTTTTTTCTGTATACATACTCACAAATGTAGTAATTTCCTGCCTTGACTATGTTATGTAACAGATCCTGATGTTTTCACGAAGACCACAAACAAAGGAGGTTGATAAGGACATAGCGGGGCTATTATGTATGTAGTAGTCTCACCTTCTTTCTGAAAAACGTCTTTTTCCCCGCTCAATTTGAATTTTCCCCCAAATTGTTACGTTTTTTATATTTTCAAAGCTAAATATCTCTCGATATACAATAGATTTCAACGTTCAAATTTCATGGTAATGTGTCCGGGAATGTCAATTTCAATATTGAAAATTCAATTTTTTAAAAAAAAAAAAAATTCCGGTCCATTCCGGTCCGGACCGGAAAACCGGAATCCACCATTTTGACGGACCGGGGACCGGACCGGAATCCACCGGTCCGGACCGGTCCGGTCCATTCCGGTCCGGTTCCGGTCCGGTCCTGTTTTGTACACCCCTAATGATATGTATAATCTATAATGTTCCCTTTTTAATATTTTTGAGCATCAAAACATTGAGAACTGATCTTTTAAACGACATTTTTGGTTTGTAAAGGGGAGGGCACATTTCACCATTTTTTATCATATTGAAGAAAACATTTGTGTGATGACCAAGAATCACTGCCACATTCAAATCCTGCCACCAATGAAATAGCAGGAGCTCGGGGAACCTTATGAGAGAATTCAGCTGTTGAAGTAGAGTCATAGATAACTGCAGGGAAGGAATTAAAGCAAAAATAGGACTGCTCATCTGTATTGAAGAAATTAAAAAAAGGGGAGATGTGTCTAATCCTTCACCTTTGCTACCATGGATATCATGTTTCTGTAACTTGAAGATCATGGTTCTCTCAATTTTTTTTGAAATAGTTCTTTAAGCAGGAGAACCAAACACATTGAGATGAATATATTTGTTCGTGAGAAGGTTGGTATAGGTCATGTTAAGGTGTTGCATGCGCCTATATCTTCACTAAAGGACTTCCTAGATAGCTATTTCTAGACTTCAGATCCAGTCTCAGCGTACGGCCTCCTCCTGCTCCGACTAAGGGGTGTATTAGCGAATATTACCCTATATTCACCATATATTTTGTAATTAATAGTAGTGTATAATTATAGTATATATATGATCCTTATGCAATTAGGATTCAATATTGTACATACTATATATGTATTAATGAAAAATACTCCCAAGGGAGATTAATACATTCTTACACTCCGTAATGTTTAAATTGAGTCTTTTATATGTTGCCCAAATTTTCCTGAAAATTATGATACTTTGATGTTGAGCACGGGCCATGCAGCCCATGCTCCATCTAGTATAGCTATATGCCTACATGGTGAAGGGCCTGTCCGTCTAACTACTACAAATTGTAATGTGATAATCAATTATCAGTTTGCTTTAAATATCAAGAACGTTGCCTAAATAGAAGAAGGTCAAGAAAAAAAGTGAAAATTGGCAGACGCTAGCTGACATTAACTCACCATTCACCAAACAAAACAAGGCTCGACATCTAATTGATGATGGGGGCAAGAGAAAAGTGAGAATAAGCAAACACTTAACCTGATGGTATGAAAAATCTAAATACTGTTGATGCATAAAACTTAATCTCTAATTTATTACTGTACAGTCTTTTACCGGGAAAGGGAGCAAAGAGGCAAGTACAGTATACCCAAAAATTGTACAAATCAGTCAACTCTTTGTTTTTCTCTCTCTCTTGCGGTGGAGATGACATTTTTCCCTCGGTAAAATCTGAAGATCAATGGCCATGGAAGTCCAATTTTCTATGGTGAGATCATCACCCCAATGCATGAGTTGAGGGGGGAAGAATGGAGTTGGCGAGTTCTTCGTTCAACTTAACTGGGAGTGGTGGCATCTGCCTCAGCGTGCAGGACGACTCATTCAAGCTGCAAATAAAGAAATAAGCTAGTTACAGGATCCAAGTAAATGCAAAACTCTCAAGTGATCCATAAAATAAGAATATGTGGTTTACTCTAGTTAAAAATGAGATATTATTATAAGGATATAACTTATATATAGTGCCGTGTAAAGAATTTTTATGTGAACTGTATAACCTGTTGTAGTATGTAGCTTGTCTTATTTCCAGTTTATCATTCCGAATGTTTAAGACGGTTATTTATAGTTATCTTTTAGGCGAGCTGATAGCCTAATTTTTTTGTAGATAGTCAGTGCAGAGAAGTTAAACTCTTATTAGAAAATCATGATAAATGGGACAACAGGCACTGAAAAACAAATCAACTCAAAACCATTTGAAGTGAAGGAATCCAAATTCTTACTTCCCCGTGGAAAATTTTAACATCGTGAAGCACATCCATGAGAATCATAATGATCACATGACAGGTAGTACTGGGACATACTGCAGAAACAATATAAAAGATGTAAAGGAACAGGCACACTCAAGATAGTACTTCTGAACGTACTTTGTTAAAATCTTGAAGATGTTATCTCGAGCCTGACACAAAAGTAGAGTATTCTCGTGTATCTGCAAGAAAGAAGAGGAGAGAATAAGTGTAGAGTCATCGTCGTGTACAGTGGGGGACTACTAGGGAGAGGGATGTTCTTGGAGAATGCTTGTTCATCAAGATATACAATGGAACTTCTAATGCTACAATGTGACAAATTCTGAAGCTGAACAACAAAATCCGTTGCTAATGAAGGGGTTTTGTCGGGTTCGTACACGCAGCGGAATTTGAAAATTTATGTTTCAAACCCGACTTCGGCAGAACTGTAGGATGATTACAACAATGTAAAACATATAAGAACTGTAATGCGTCGATGAAAACACTTACAGTTAGAGCAGCTTCCAAATCTTCTATCTTGGATTGTGTGTCCTGAGGGTGCGCACGCAATCGTCCCTCGATTCTCAAGTCAGAGACTGTGATGTAGCTCTCTTTCGGAAAGCTAGGAAATCCGGCATAGTTTCAGTAGAGTTTAATCTTATGAAAAGATGGTCTATAAAATATGAGGCTAAACCCTGTATATATAGCTGAATGAATCAGCTAGGGTTTCCCTCGTGGGCCAGGCCCAGAAAATGAGACAGATTTGGGTCAACTCGGACCCACTGGACTTGAGGCGCCGCAGCCCTGGCTCACTTGGGCCGCGGCCCTTGCTCCATTTCTGCTTTGTTTCTATTTTATTTTAATGTCTCGATCATCAACCGAACATTAATTGATTAACTCTCTGATTACATCCTTTGAATCGACGGAACAATTGACTTAGTGTTACCCTTCAGGCCTTCACATACTGACACTAATATCATTAGGGTCTACACTCTGAACTCCTGGATCGGAAGAGACGAACTCAATATGTGAAGTCTAGTTATACGAAACCTGTGAACTGAACCTTTATGCGGGAAGATAAAATCTTTTCATTCATGATACACTCAATCAAGCTTAGGATCTGTCAAGTGTCTATCCAAATGGCTTAATTGTTATAACTCATCTATATTAGTTGACAACATGACCATATCACAGACATGTCCATTGCATTGGTCAATGACTTAGTCAACCTAATACCATATGAGTACCTGAGTGTTCACTCGAATATAAATTCAAGGAATGAATCCTTTCTTGGCTCACATATCACCTTTAATCTACTTCGTAATGCACCCAAAACAAGCCGCGTCTCAACCTATAAGGCATTTGAGCTTAGGACAGGATCAAAGTACATTACTCCGTAAACAAGATGATATTGACCTCATGTCTAAGGACTTTTATATCCCACACACCGATGACATTATAGACATATAACAAAACAATACATCAGCAGGGCATACCAATACTTCAACAAGTATCCATGTGTCCATCACGAGTTGCCATAACTCGTAGCAAGTGAGACATACTACATCCCCTAAGGATATGATGCAGACCACATGTCGACGTATCACATATCATCGATATCCCAATTTCAATGATCATTAGTCGAGGTAATTTAAGAGTTACGTTATAACATTAATTCTCACATCATTAATAAACACGTAACCTCTAGGGATGCATTTATAGAATATTATAAACAATCAATTAATAATTCAACAAATGCAAAATGTCATAATATTAATCATCATTAATATAAATATGAATTTGTATAAAGTACATTGTGTCCTAATACAGATTGTCTCTAGGGCATACATATACTTTCAGCTAATGCTAATTAGCGATGGACTAGCAGAAAATTTTGTTAGCTACGAGCAATTTAGCGACAAGTTCATGGCTAATTCCAGTTTTGTTTTTTTTTTTTTTTTTATAGAAATTACCATGTGACTTATTTATCTTTTGCAACTTCATGTGAGGTTCACACATTTGAATTCTAGCATGAAATGAACAAGATGTTGGTTTCTTTAGAGAAAACTAAGAACCTAGCCAGTTGATGAGACAAAATGAATCAAAACAACCTGTCTCTCTCCATCTTGAGAACATATATCCATATAAAAGGGGCATCCTATGTTTGGTTAAGATTGTCAGAAGAAGGCATTCTGAAACAGCAAATTAGGTATTAGGAAGGAAACACTTTAAGGGGTCGTTTGCCAGCATAAAATCCCTCATTAAATAATATAATGTTTGGTTGGAGGTATTAGTAAAAATAATCCCCGTATTACTAGCTACTTCAACGTTTGGTTGGCCATAAAAGAAGAAATAATCTTTGCATAACTTTCTGCAACAGCGGTAGATAATAGTCACATTAAGTTATGAGAGTATCTATGTATTATTTTATGCGGATAGAATGTGGAATAAGAATATCCGTATTAGCACTGCGGAGATGAATGTATTTAAAGACAGAAATATTCTTGAAGTAGGTAATCCTTCCATAACTATTCACCGGATAACAATCCCTTCCTTATTATTAACCATATAATCCCTATATTATAATCCTCACTTTACTAGCATCCGAACCAAACGACCCCTAAGAATTACAAGAGGCAAATTGCAGACTATTTGACTTTCGAGATCTCTTACAAGCCCTTCAACGGGGGAGGTAAGGAACAGCTACTTTTAAAGAAAGTATGACTATCAAGATCTCCATAAAAACATGAAAAACTTAATTGCGGATGCTCTAGTCTAAGAGAAAGATGCTGCGTCTTGAATGTTTGTCAAAAAAGTAAAGACTACGTGTATCTCTGGCTCTAAAGGGAAATACTTCCTAGTTAAGAGATGCACTTTCCGTTTAAAATATTAGGTTGAATGTGAAACATCAGTTGGTATTAGGAAGGGAAAATTAAGAACAAAGAGAGTCAGGACTGTTAAGTTTTTCCAGGTGCAAAGTAGTTGGTGATCCGTGTTATTTGACAGTTACAAGCAAAAAACTGAAATTATATAGGATAAGTTGCATACTTACTTGATGTGTCACAAAATTTGCAGAAATTTGTTCAAAGATCCGAGCATTTTGATGAATAAGCTGCGTGGTCACACTTGTGGCTGCAAAGAACAAATTTCTGTTTTTTTTCAGAATCAAAAAGCTTTGAATTAGATGATAACATTATCAGATTCTTTAACTTGAGATATCAGGAGTTTGTCCTCAAAACATTCATAGGACATCTCCAAGATACAAACACTTTGTTCTCATTTTCATCAAGCTAATTTTCTTCTTCTAGTTATAGCTCTCTTCTCTGCAACAAGATGATAATATTTACCTGTAATGATTGATATGCGTGGTTCATATCAGATTTTTGGCCTAGTATTTTCCCTGTGGGTGTATTTGGTACGAAGGAAAATGTTTTCCTAGAGAATAAGTAGTTTTCTTAGTTATTTTCTTGTGTTTGGTAAGTAAGTAGAAAATATTGTACTTAAAATCATTTGTATATAATATATGCACACACTATGAGGGTGGGATGGGGACAGGAGTATGGGGTGGTGGGGATAGGAGCTATGGGGGGTGGGGGTGAGGTGTGTTGGATGGTGGGAGGAGACAATTGGTGTGGAAGATCACTTATGGAACTTGTTTTCCTACTTCCACTAGGAAAGTCATTTTCCTCATTTTTGAGGAACTTGTTTTCCTAGAGAAAATATTTTCCAAACATGGAAAAATTAGAAAACATCCATAACAAACACACCCTATGTTTTGTCTTTTCATCACTTTCTTTAGCTAACTTCAACATCCAGATTCTATATTTATGTTTCAAAAGTTACGACTTTGCAAGAAAAATGCTCCACATTAAGAGGCTTGAGGCCTTGACAGTTGAGGCTTCATATATGTATGCTTCGTATTTGTGTTTGTTCCTCATCATTTCTTCCTGTTAATTTTTGCTTAGAATGTAATAACGTCTTTTAAATGTTTCTCAGTCATCTCAGGCTGATTAAATTATTACAGGGCCAAGTAATACTACAAGTTAGTTAGAAAAGTTCTAAAATTCATATTACATCAACCCCTTCTACAAGGACAAAAGATAATCTAAAACTTATGTTAGTATCTTCCCACATCTCACTTGTATGTCATTCTTCCCTTCTTTTGCTTACAAAACAAAAAAAACTTCAAACTGATAAAACGTAGGAAGACACGAATAGTGTCCATAAATGCTACGGAGTGTTTCTATTGAAAGACGAGAAATAATCAAACTTGCAAAAAATTAAAAACAATATCTTCAATGAAAGGGATATCATAATAGTGTCCAGATAGTAGATTAAATGCATCAAACTCTTAATAATCAACCAGACAACTATACCTCAATCCCATACTAGTAGGGGACCTCAAAATTCAAATGGAGTAATACATTTATTTTTCATCAAAGTATCCGTCGCTTCTAATATAGAGCTAAACATTGAGAAAAAATTTAAAATGCAAGGATGGAGTTTCCTGTGTTTGTTATGATCAACATCAACAAGACATAATTCATATATCCACTAAAAGGAAAATTCTTGAGCAATGTTAATCTACTGGCTATTCTTGAGAAGGAAAACTGACCATGGTACAAAGAGAAACCTTCACTCTTATTAGAAACCACTCCTTGCGCATATGGAGCATAACCAACTGGCTGCATTACCACGGGAGACGACACTGCAATAGGATCAGTCATTCTTTCCTGAGAAAAGTTTTTGACACGCATTCCATGAGCCTCTAGAGGTATATATCAAAGTAAGCCAAACAAAAAGAACCTAAAGAAGCAGTGACAAATTTAGATTCCCACAGCCTGTTTACAGACAACTTTCAAAAAGCATGCAAGATAAAGAAACCAAGCTGAAACATGCTCTTCATAATTTCTACAATTTTTTGTTAAGTGACAATCGAGGTGCTAGTTTTGTAGAGAAAGTTGTTGAACTTTTCCGGGGACTGAACTCTAAATTTGTAGACCCACTAGGGAAGTATAATGTGCCCTCCGAGGACAACCAAATGGATCGCGAGCAGCGGGGAACCAGGATTTTCACTAAGGGGATTCAAAATATAAAAAAGTTAGCATACGAAGAAGTTAAGGGAATTCAACATCTACTATATATACATAAAAATAATTGACATTGTATATATAATGTAATTTTTTAATAAAGGGGGTTGGGATGAACCCCCTTCAGGTAGCTATGGCCATTCCTTGCCTTAAGCCATGTATATATATTTAGTTTCCAGACTCAACGCAGATGAATTTAATCATCATTTCTATCATATCTCTGCTTGGATTTTACATCGCATTCATCAAAATATATTAGCAACTCAACATTCTAAATATCCCCCCTCCTCAATGAGGAAGAGAAAATTCTAGGGTCATGAAATCATGTTAACATCTGAAAACAGAGAGTTAACAAAAGAGGACACAATTTTGAGGTTGCCACAACTAATGAAAGGTTCACTTTGCAGGAAGCACTGAGTCCTTCAAAATCCTTTAACTTACATTATCCAAGTACAAAGTTTTATTGTTAACACAGGTATACAAAGAACTATGAATTAGAGGATCAAAGAACCAGCTCTTGCTGATAGATTAACAACATCGGTCCATCCAAGGAGAATGTTTTTTTGCTGTTGTATTGTATATTAACGAGTTTTAAGTCATCTTGAAACAATTGTTGGATTTCATACTCCTATCATAGAGAGGAATTCTAGTCTTTCATGTACAGATCTCTGGACACATGCTGGTGTTTTCATTAATATGTTTTACTTATATAAAAATGCGGTGAAAGAGATAAGGAAAATAATATCAATAACAAAACATAAAAACAAGTGCTTACCTTTCTATCTTTATTTTTCTTCAACAGATTTGCATCATCTTTCCTTCTCTTGCTGTTTTCCTTTTTCTACAGGGATAATAAAACATTCAGTACAACAACACTAGAATGAGAAAAGCTTGCTCCATAAAATTTGAGAATTATACTTAACAATATAATAGCTATATTTTAACTCTTCTTAACCAAATAACTACCACTATGAGGATTTAAATGATGCAAAAAGAGAGTTTTAGGAAGAATGAATAGCAAATGTAATTCTTAAGTAGCCAGACCCCAGAAGAAAGAGGGGAAAATGGCAAAGGATGAGAAATAAAGAAAAGCAACAAACATCAAAACATAAAGAGAGGATAAAAAATAACTTGTGGAACAGATAGAATGCCTGCCACTATGCAGAAAGCAATGCATGTTACTGTGAAACTTGTAGCAGATGCAGATGAAAAAAACTTATGTCCAATATAAGATAAACTTTGAGTTCATTTAACAGGATGACTATATTTTGTGGTTAAGAATTTATATGCTTTTAGTACTAGCTACGGCTTATTTGGGACTGTGGTATAGTTGATTGCTTGATGTATGCTTGTCTATATTTTGTTTTCAAAGTAACAAATTCAAGATTCTTACTTTTTCTAGTTAAATTTTGGTAAAGTATCAAGTTCAGGTAGACTTTTCAGCTAATATACCAAAAATGCAGCAGCTAGTAACACATACCGAGGTCCATTTGCATCGTAATGCCACATCACGAACTGTCTTGTTCTTCAGCGAAATTGCAATTTTTGCATAACAGGATATGCTCGTCTCAGAGGCATATCTGCAGGTATTTTGGAGTTATTGCCTGGATGGACTAGTTATCCGAGGTATAGAGCTTACAAATAGACTCTAAGTCCTCGAGTAAAGTAGCTTAAAACAAGAAATAAGAGACCAACAACTTTGACAAGATAAACAATAGGAAGTGAAGTTCATCCTTTTATCTTTGTTTCGAATACAAGAAGTTAGCAGAGTCTAAAGCTAGGTTCAGATCATATTATAGACCAACTAGTAGTAGTTAGAAATGTTGATGACAGAGCTATTCAAATTCTTTTCCTAACTTCAAGAACTCTATTTTGAGATTCTACAACATATTGGGGAGGTGGGCTATGAGTTGACTTTGCCACCTAGTTTGACAGGTATTCATCTGGTTTTCCATGTTTCTATGCTAAAGAAATACCATGAGGATAAGTCCCACGTATTACAGTTTGTCACAGTGCAGGCTGCAACTTGATCAGAATCTGACATTTGGGGAGGAGCTGGTGGCTATTTTGGACAGATAGGATTATAATAGGTTCAGGTCATATTATCCTCATGTTCTGGATTTTTCGTGATGCTCTCAATTTTTTCCTCATGTCTCACATTTCCCATCTCTGTATGACACACTTTAGCATATCCTTGCTTTAGTTTCCTTAAGGCTTGTCTTCCTTTCAGAACCTTGTTACGTTTAAGCTGTCTTTTCGTCTGAGGCTTTCCAACTACACAACTACTGAAAAATATTTGAAATTCTCAAGGGATTGACTTCTCCAAGTAGTAGTGCTATTGGATTCTGTATTTCCATGTTTGCTATAGAGGCTACATTATATTTTATTTTTATTTTTATTTGGAAGTAAGAGATGTGGCTCAGAATGGTCCAAAATCACTTAGACTTCATACGGGCCGCTTTCTCTAAGAAGAAACCCGTAAGTCTCCTAACTAGTATTTTACGGTCCAATACTACAAAAACTAATAAGCAACATCAACTAGGAAACAAGTTGAATAAATATTCCTTTAAAACCAAAAGATTGAAGTGGCCCAGAAAACAAAACAAAATGGAAGTAGTAGCTAGCCAACCAAGATTCAACAAGGAGGTGTTTGGTAGTGTAGTAGATTGTAAGAAAGTACTTTACAATTTTCATAGCAGTGCTGTTAGTTTCTACTAATAAATTTAAAGGTGTTTTCAGGTATTTCTTTGAGACTACCACAGAAGAGACAAAGTGAACCAGAGAACACTACTCAGTAGAGCATATATGCCTGAAGTCCTCAGTTTCAATCAAATGGAAAATGACAAAAATATTACAGCTTTGTTAAATATACTTGTTAAACAGTGAACAGTGGGTCACGTCCAGCAGTGGGTCCCATTCCCCTTGTATATTTGGTAAATATTAGACTTAGTCTTGTACCTTAATTAGTAAGTGTAATATTACCATAATTGTAAAGTTAGTCTCCAAATAGAATAGGGATTTAGAAGTAGAATAGGAAAAGGATTTTCCTATGTAACTTGTATATATATGTCATTCATCAATAAGAATAATCAAGGAATTATTTCTTTCATGGTATTAAGAGTCTAGGTTCTCTCTACCTTACTTCCGCTCCTCTCTTTTTCTCCTGCTTACCGTGCAAATCCCTGCCCTAAACCCGAGACACTTCTCGATTTTCTCAATCAAATTCCCTTCTCCGAATCTTGTTGTTCTATTCCCTATGGCTGATAAGAACAATTTTCATCCTGCCCTCACTGTTTCTAACATCAAGAGCGTCATTCCTATCGTTCTTGACCTAGAAAACGTCCAATATGAGACATGGACAGAATTGTTTAAGATTCATGCTTTGACACATAAAGTCCTTCACCACATTATCCCTCCAGCTCCTCCAACGGAGGGTGATAAGGCGTCTACTTCTACGACGGTTGTGCCCACTAAAGAAGCAGATCCAGAATTATGTGTCATGCTTGATGCCAAGGTTCTTCAGTGGATTTATGCCACTATCTCCTTGGATCTTTTACAGACGATTATGGAACCCAACTCCACAGCTAGGGCGGCATGGAATCGATTGCGGGACATCTTCCAAGATAACAGTCATTCTCGAATTGTTATCCTTGAGTAGGAATTTTCACAGGTTGCTATGACAAATTTTCCAAACGTTTCTTCTTATTGCAAACGCCTCAAGGACTTGGCAGACCAACTCCGCAACATGGGTTCTCCTATTTCTGATAGTCGTCTTGTTCTTCAAATGGTCACAGCCCGCCGAGGCCTATAACTGCAGTGTTTATTATTCGTCAGAGTAACCCCCTGTCAGGATTTTATCAAGCCCGTTCTATGCTTACTTTGGAATAAGTCGGATTAGCTAAGAAAGTGGCGATTGGGGTCAGTCCTGTCGTCATGGTGACTGAGTCCGAATTTTCTCCTTCCAGTTACACCAACTCTAACTAAAATCGCAACAACGGGGTGGTAAAAAGGGCCAAAATAGGAAAAATAATGGCAAAAATTGTGGCAGGAACAATGGAGGCAACCGCCGCCAGCGTAAAGCCTGGGCTGCAGGGTCCCCGCCCCGTGGCAGATGGGTTCAGCGCTGGCCACAGCAAGACAGCCGCCATATCGTAGGGTTCTAGCCGCGCCCCGTCCTTCCTGAGCCGCTCGTCATCAAGTTTCGCACCACCATGGGCAAGATCATCATCGACATACGCGGTCTCGCCATCGTGCCCATCACGTAATGGGACCCACGCAGACCAACATTGAAGCAGTGATGCACACGTTTGGGATGACTCCACTAGATCCGAATTGGTACATGGACACAAGCGCCAAAACTTCAGAGAACCTGCGATTCTTGGCGCCACTGACTAGCCGCCATGCCGCTTCGAAAAAATTTCGAGACTTCTTAAAATTCCCAGAATTCACCCAATCCAGCCCCGAGTCATGGTCCAATCACTCGCAGTCAAAGGGGTATTTTTAAACCAAAAAGACATTTCAATTTGAATTCTAATGTTCTTAAATCTCCCTTACCCCGTAATTTTGTGTCTGTCTTAATTGACCTTAATTGGAAAATTGCCATGACCGAGGAATATAATGTTCTTATTGATAATAAGACGTGGGAGTTGGTACCCCGTCCATCTGGTGTTAATATTATTCGGTCTATGTGGATTTTTGTTCATAAGGAAAATTCTGATGGTTCATTTGCGAGACATAAGACTAGACTTGTAGGTGATGGTAAGACTCAGCAGATTGGTGTGGATTGTGGTGAGACATTTAGCCCGGTGGTCAAGTCGGTTACCATTCGCACTGTGCTTATCTTGACTCTTTCAAAATCATGGTCCATTCATCACCTAGATGTGAAAAGTGCTTTCCTACATGGTGATCTTCAGGAGACATTGTATATGCATCAACCCTTTGGGGTTTAGGAATACTAGATATCCTAATCATGTCTGTCTATTGAAGAAGTCCTTGTATGGTCTTAAGCAGTCTCCATGAGCTTGATATAAGAGGTTTGCTGATTTTGTTTCGACTATGAATTTTTCTCACAGCAGGTCGGATAATTCATTATTCATATATCGTCGGGGTTCTTCCATGGCTTATATACTGTTATATGTGGATGATATTATTTTGACTGTCTCTTCTGATGCTTTGAGAATGTCTATTATGACAATGCTCAGTTCTGAGTTTGCCATGAAAGACTTGGGCCCCTTGAGCTATTTTTTTGGGAATTGCTGTCACTCGTCATGCAGGTGGATTGTTCTTATCACAGAGGAAGTATGCAGCAGAGATCATTGAGAGGGCTGGGATGTCGTCTCGTAAGTCCACTTCTACTCCAGTTGATACTAAACCCAAGTTGGGTGTTGCAGCTGGTTCTCCTTATGAGGATCCGACCCGCTATCGTATCTTGCAGGCGCCCTTCAGTATCTTACGTTCACGCGACCAGACATTACATATGCAGTCCAGCAAGTGTGTTTGTTTGTGCATGATCCCAGAGTTAAACATATGAATGCGCTCAAACAGATCCTTAGGTACATTCAGGGAACACTTAATTATGATTTGCATTTGTATCCTTTGTCAACGTCTACACTTGTCTCCTATACAGATGCTGATTGGGTGGTTGTCCTGACACCAGACGGTCTACGTCTGACTATTGTATGTTTTTGGGGAATAACTTGGTCTCATGGTCTGTCAACCGTCAATCTACGCTTTCACGTTCAAGTGCAGAGGACGAGTATCGGGGGTAGCCAATGTGGTTTCCGAGTCATATTGGTTACGAAATCTACTTTTAGAGCTTCATTGTCCTATTGAGAAGGCTACCTTGGTATATTGTGATAATATAAGTGTCATCTACATTTCTGGTAATCCTGTTCAGACTAAACACATAGAGATGTATATTCATTTTGTTCGAGAGAAGGTAGCTAAAGGACAAGTACGCGTCTGCCATGTCCCTTCCCGATATCAGATTGCAAACATCTTTACAAATGGTCTTCCCTCGGTACTTTTTGAAGATTTTAGAGACAGTCTCAGCGTACGAATACCGTCCGCTATGACTGAGGGGGTGTGTTAAACAGTGAACAGTGGGTCACGTCCAGCAGTGGGTCCCGTCCAGCAGTGGGTCCCATTCCCCTTATATATTTGATAAATATTAGACTTAGTCTTGTACCTTAATTAGTAGTGTAATATTACCATAATTGTAAAGTTAGTCTCCAAATAGAATAGGGATTTAGAAGTAGAATAGAAAAAGAATTTTCCTATGTAACTTGTATATGTATATGTCATTCATCAATAAAAATAATCAATGAATTATTTCTTTCAATACTATTAAAGTACCATTTAAATGTTGAAATATGTAAAACAAGGAACTTATAAATTTGTAATTAAAGAACAAGAAGAGGGAAATCCAAAATCACAAAGGAATTCTTGTCATAACAAGGAAAGAGCTAACTCCACCATGCTCAAATCAACCAAAAAGTTAAAGATGGAGTATTAATTTGTACAACAACAACTGTGTTGATTTCCTCTAGTCCACACAGACGAATCTCAAGCAAGTTAGGGTCGGCTATATGAATCTTCACAGATTGTATATTTGTACCCAACAAATTTCACATGCAAAAATTGACTAATTCATCATTTTATAGCAATCACAAAGTCTAGACAACCACAACAACAAACAAACAATAATTGACAGGCCACCATAAATAACCAACCCTACCAATAGAAACAACAACTTATCATTTCAAAGTGTTGGCTGCGGGTTCGGCCAAACTAGTAACTTCAGTTCAAACTCTATATTTGTTTTAAAAAATTATTATGTATGAATCTAGTAACTTAAGATGATTAAAATTTCAAACCTATAAGCTTCAAATCATGGCTTCACGACAAGACTTTAAAGATTCACTTACTTTACCAGGCCTTCCTCCAAGAGAGCTTGTTCTTCTAGACTCCAATCCATTGAAACCTGATTTTGCTGGAAACTTGTAGGTGAAGAATTATCTCTTCCCCCTATTGAATTATTATTCCCACTGTATGAATTTGAAGCATTCATATTCCCTTCTTTAATATTCATCATACCAGATGAACTTTCCATCAATCACATACCACAAAAACAAACTTCCTTTAATATAAAAACAGATAGCTCTGGTTTTCTCTATTTTTGTGTATTATACACAAAACAAATGTGCCAAAAATAAAGTGTTTTTCACAACTTGGAGACTCAAAAAAAATCAAAGTAAAGTAGTAGAAGAAAAGTCCAGTAAGGAGAGTTGAAGGTTTTGAAGATGGAGTTGATGGGAGATATTATGGTGAGATTATTCTTTGACAGATGCATGGACATCAATAATAATGAGAAAAATCAAAGTTATTACAGTTGGAACAAAGTAGAGAGAAAAGGAGGGAATCTATGAAGGATCACATTTAGTTATGACAAAAAGGTTGCCCCAGGGCACATGCAAGTTGATAAGTGGCAAGGTAATTGAGTTACAACCACCCCGACATTGCAGGTTCGAATCCGTGTGGTGACAGTCTTTGCTGAAATATTGCAAGAGTTGTTACTGGGTTCGTGTCTCGTTGATCCTCTCCCTTGCAGGGCTACCACTCGCGTATATCCCTCGATTTACTTCCACTCCTCGATTTATATCCTACCTGGCCAAGGAACCTCTGGTGCAGGAGGGTTTCGCCTTCGGAACTTTCCCTCATCAAAAGTTATGACAAAAAGGTTGGTCGATACACAACTGAAAAAGAAAAAAAAAACAATACAACTGCTAAATGTAATTCTGTGTTTGTTTTTATGTGAATATAAAATTGATGGAAGAAATGGAAAGGGTTGTTGTGGGAGGTATAATATATACTTCTAAAATGAAAAAAAATCAATATGTATATATCAGTAGCGGAGTTAGAAATTTATGTCTGGGAATTCAAGAAATACTACAATGTTCTAATTGGTTTAGCTTGTCACCTAAAGTAACTTTTGAGAACAATAGTTTCCCCTTTATATCAAGGGATTGAATGGTCTATAAATAATTTAATAATTTTACTTTTTATCATATTTTTACAATATAATATTTTGACAAAAAAGTGAATTTCATTGAATCCTCTTACTAGCTCTGCATGTGGTATATACATGCAATTGGCTGACACTATTTAAAAATAATACAAACTAAATATCAGCTTGAGACATAAATTAAACTATCAAAAATTAATATAGTAGTCCTAGACATAAACTAACTTACTGGCCAAATTGTGACAATAAAATCGATAATACTCATAAAATTTTGTGTATGCTATCGCTTATAATAAAATGATGACTTACAATTTCTCATGAATTGTTTATGCCAAGCCTATAAAAATTCTTTTATAATAAAGGAAAAAGGGTCATATTTGCCCTCAACATTTAGAAAAAAGTTTGTATTTGCCCTCCGTTAACGTTTGGGGTCAAATATGCTCTCATAAGCCCATGCTAAAGTTTCAATCAATTCCTGCCAATATCCACGCCAAAAAATTAAGAACATAAATTCAGTAGCCCAAACAAGCTGTCCAAATAAGAACATTCATGCCCAAACCGATAAACTATTCATACCAAAAGGGTTATATCCATTGATAAGTTGTGAAGAGTTTAACCATAAATAATCCCTTAACCAGCTCATCAAATAAGTGGAAGATTCATTAAACTGTGAAATGTTATCCTGCCATAATGTGATGTGCTTCCAATGTCAATAAAAAGTAACCCCATCCAATAGTATTTAACATTAAAAAAACTGCCAAATAAAACACGTCCCATGCCGAAATATCACAAATAACGCCTCGTCCTGGGTCATCGCACGAAAAACTATAACCGAAATCCTTTTTATCTGGCATTAACTTGGAACCATTATTCCAAACCTTTTAAATTTACCCACTCAAACTTAGAATTTTTGTTGTTAATAGAAATTAGAAATGCACACTCTGGCACCACCTCATTAGTTATAAGATCACTTTGTTTCGAAACATGTACTAGTATTAAAGAAATCAAAGTATATGCTTATTTATTTATAACTTATGTTCTGTAACATGCGTGGAGGTGGAGGTGGAGGCGGAGGTTGGCAATGTCAGTATAAAAAGATTTTCCTAAAAGGAAAGAAGGGAAGTGGAAGCTGACGCACTGACAACTTCTCACTCACTTCTGAATTCTCTTTCTGAAAGGCATTTAAAGGCAAAGCTCCTTTTGCCTTTTTAACTTTGAGAATGAAAGCTTTACACAGAGAAAAAAAGTATATTGTTAAATATGAAAAACGAATTTCAAATTGAGACCTTAATTACTAAATGAAGCAATATGTTTGAGAATAAGTATTGTCCTATTTTCCTTTTTAATTTATTTAAAAATGAATATATTCTTATATTTAATAACTTTTCAATTTTAGTATTCACATGATATGCTTAAAATCACAAGATTTAAAAGACATTTTGATATATTATACACATGAGGAGCCACAATGATGACTACGGATTCGGCAGTGTTAGAGGAGCGATGAGCGAATAATCGAAGAAAATGAATGAAAGTAACCCTAAATCTAGAGAGAGAAGAGAGAGAGAGTGTCGGTGCAATCTTATTCACGAAAATAGGAAAACGACTATTACATCAGCATCTAGAATGTTCCAATGTCTTTTATACTTAACCACAAATACAAAATAAAAGGATCCAAATAAACAAATGCGTAAAATTTAAGTTGGATCGAGGTCTCATGTGGATTATGCATGTTGAGGTGTCGACTGGGTTGGGCCTTGATCAACACACCCCTTAAAGTTGGAGGATGCTAACACACCAAGTTTTCCTAACAATGAATGATGACGAGGTCCAGGTAATACCTTGGTAATGATATCTGCCACCTGATCAACACTGCGAACAAAATGAGAGAAGACTGTAAACAATCATGCACATAATACCAGTTAATTTCGATGTGTTTGGTACATTCACGAAAGACAGGATTTTTTGCAATGTGCAACACAACATGATTATCACAATAAATGGGAACATGGTTGGTGATGGACAATCCTAGATCCCCAAGTAAACGAATCAGCCAAAAAACTTTAGCAACTACTTTTCGTAAGGCTCTGTATTAAGCTTCAACAGAAGACAGAGAAATTGTAGGCTGCTTCTTGCTTTTCCAAGAAATAGAACAACCACCCTGTAAACGTGTATATAGTAACAATTGTATCCCTACCCATAATTAGAATATATTCCATATATTGTGTAAATATAATTATGGTAAGACTAGGATTCCTCTTGTGATTAGGTTTATGATTCCTATTGTATAAGGGATGCATTTGTACACTATTTATACTTTGATATTAATGAGAAGACTCCTTAAGGGAGATTAATATAATCTTACATGGTATCAAGAGCCTAAATCACCCCGAGCATCTCAAATGACGCCACCCTCTCCTCCCAAAATTCTTGGTTTTTATTCTTCTTTCCTCTCTTCTCTAAATGGATACTCAGGATTCTTCCAATACTTCTGACGCTTCCACCTCCACCAATCCTACCACCATGTCGTCATTCCAGTTTCATCCCGCCCTAACTGTTACCAATATCAAGAACTTTATTCTCATTCTTCTTGATCAAGAAAACAATCAGTATTCTCCTTGGGTTAAACTGTTTCGTAATCATGCATGTCTCTATAACGTGATTGATCATATCAATGACACTATTCTGCGCCCTCCGAAGGTTGATGATTCTACTTGGCATCGTCTAGACGTCGGCGTCAAACATTGGATTTATGGTAGTATTTCTTAGGATCTTCTTCTTACTATCATAAAATTTAGCGCCACAACCTGTGATTTATGGAACCGCTTGGAGGAAATCTTTCAAGATAACAAGCACACTCGTGCGGTGTATTTGGAGGAACAATTTAACAATACATGCCTTGAAAGTTTCTCCAACATGACTGAGTACTACAGACAGTTGAAACTACTGGCGGATCAACTCTCCAACGTCGACACGTCTGTCTTGGACACCAAAATGGTGTTGCAATTGATTGCAGGCATTCCCAAAGGGACTATGATATGTTAGCCACCATGATTCAACAGGTAGATCCACTACCCAGTTTTAACAAAGCTCGCTCGCAGTTGTTGCTCGAAGAGACTCGATGTGCTAAGAAAGATGAGCACAATCAGAAGGCGTTAGCTATCGAAACGCGCCCCCAAGATCCAACGTCGCCAGAAAACTCTTAATCGCAGCAGGGACACGGTGGCAAGGGCCAAGGAAGAGGAGGTCGTGGTCGTGATAAGGTTCGCGGACAGCAGAATTAGCAGCAGCAACAACAGGGCCCGCAGAATTAGTTCAGCACTGCGGTGCCCCAACAGTACCAGTACAGCGCCGCGACGCCACCGTATTTCCAGTACCAGTAGCCCTTCAACCAGTACTCCCACCACGGGTAATTGGGCCCTACTCCAACCCATCGGCAAGTCCAGTATTCGAAGCAAGCCCACTTCATGCACGACCAGTTCCACCAACCCTCGTCCAGCATGACACCCACGGAGTTGGATTAGACCTTCAGCAGTCTCAATATGCAACAGTCTGACAACAACTGGTACATGGACTCCGGAGCCACTTCTCACCTTACCCGGTCTGCAGGTAATATTCCCAAACCGTTTAGTTTAAAACATCCTCAATTTGTGACAGTTGGCAGTGGCGACCACATTTCAATAAAGGGTTATGGTACATCCTACACACCACCTCCTAATCCATTCCCTCTTAAAAATACCCTATATGCCTCACATGTAATTAAGAATCTAATCTCTATCCGCAAATTTACTCATAATAATTCTGTCTCTGTTGATTTTGACCCTTTTGGTTTCACTGTGAAGGATCTTCATACGGGGACACCTCTTACGAGATGCAATAGCACGGGGGATCTCTATCCATTCACTCCCACCTCCGCTGTCAGATCTTGCTCTCCCATCTTTCTAGCGGTCATTTCTTCTTCAACATGACATAATAAGCTAGGTCATCCCGGAGCCCCAGTTTTTAATTTTCTTAGAGGAAATAATTTCATTACTTGTAATGGGAAGCTTGCCCAAAATTGTGTTTCTTGTTCTTTAGGCAAACATACTCGTGTTCCGTTTAAATCATCTACTAGTGTAACCTTTACATCATTTGATATTATACATGTCGATTTATGTACATCACATGTTGCTAGTTATCTCGGTCATAAATACTATCTTATCTTACTATATGATTTTTCTCACTTTGTTTGGTTGTATCTTTTCAAATTTAAATCGGAAGTATTTGCCAAATTTCTTGAGTTTCGAACATTTATTCAAACACAATTTGAAAAAGGTATAAAATCTTTTCAGTGTGATAATGGTCATGAATTCAACAACTCTATGTTTCATCGGTTCTGTACTAATAATGACATGGTCTTTCAATTCTCCTGCCCCCACACCTTCCCACAAAATGGTAAATCTGAAAGAATCATTTGAACCATTAACAATATGATTCACACTCTATTGATTCATGCCTCTCTACCTCCGTCTTTCTGGGTCAATGCTGCTAAAATGTCAGAATACGTTCTCAATATTCTTCCAACTAGCACCCTTCACAATATGACTACCGAAATCCTCTATCATAGAGTCCCCTCTTATGATCATCTCAGGATATTCGGTTGTCTATGCTATCCTAACCTTGCCTCTACTTCCCCTCATAAATTAGCCCCTCGGTCCACTCCATATGTCTACCTAGGTTTCCCGTCGAACCATAGGGACTATATATGCTATGACTTCTCTACTCGTCAGATCCACATCCCTCGTCATGTCACATTCGATGAGACCACATTCCCATTTTTTAATCTTAAAAAGTTCCAAAAACCAGATTACTCTTTTCTTGACGAGCCTGCCATCTCTCAGATCATTCTCAGTCAACTAGATCATAACACTACTACAAAATCACATTCTCTGCCTAGTGGTTCTTCATTAGCGTCAGCGCCGTGGCGCCAATACTCTTGCGAGCAGAGTCCTGATTCACCGTCGATAGCGCTGCGGCGCAGTGCTGAGGCATCGTAGCACCAAAACATCAGAGAGTTTTGTCAGTCCTCCAGTGCTGCAACCCTTGATCACGACGTCACGACCCTTGATCACGGTGCCGCGGCGCCTCCGACGGCGTTACCCCTCATTCTCTATATCCAACCAATCCCTCAGTCTTGGAGCCTCCCACTGTCCCCACTCACCAAATGGAAACTCGTGCCAAGTATGGAATCTTAAAACCCAAAGTCCAATTTAACTTGTCTGCCCAAACCATTTCTCCAATTCCCAAGAACCCTAAATTGACCAAACAAGACCCTAATCGAAATGCGGCTATGTATGAGGAATTCAATGCTTTAACTAAATAACACACATGGGATCTAGTACCTAGACCTGAGGGGGTGAATGTGATCCATTGCATGTGGCTATTTCGTCACAAATTCAGAGACAGTGGAGATCTTGAGAGGTATAAGGCACGACTTGTGGCTAATGACATAAATCAGCACGAAGGCACTGATTGTGGTGAGACCTTCAGCCCGGTTGTCAAATCGGCTACCATTCGTACAATTTTGAGCATTGCCATGGGAAAACACTGGCAGATCCATCAGCTTGATGTGAAGAATGCATTTTTACATGAGGATCTGAGAGATACAGTATACATGCATCAGCCGCCTGGGTTCACCCATCCAGCAGTTCCTCACTATGTGTGTCGTCTCCGTAAGTCACTATATGGCCTGAAATAGGCCCCCCGTGCGTGGTATGATCGATTTGCCAGATATATCTTGCATATTGGGGTTGTATGCAGCAAGAGTGATACATCACTCTTCAATTTTCATTGAGGTAGTAACACTGCTTACTTATTACTTTACGTGGATGATATTGTTCTTACCACCTCCTCCGACGGGTTAAAAAAATGAGATTATTGCCTTGATTAAGTCCGAATTTGCAATGACTGATTTGGGGAAACTGAGTTATTATTGTGTCAGCGTATATCAGTGACCAGGTCTGCCAACCACATGTTCTTGTGTCAGCGTAAGCATGCAGAGGAGATCGTGTACAGGGCTAAAATGGCGAATTGCAAAGTTTCACCTACTCCAGTTGATTCAAAATCTAAGCTCAGTGCTATGGATGATGCTTCAGTCTCCGATCCTACTCTGTATAGGAGCCTTGCAGGTTCACTTCAGTATCTCACATTTACAACGATAGACATTGCTTATGTTGTTCAGCAGGTATGCAAATTCACGCATGCCCCCAGGGAGTCTGATCGGTGTATTTTATATACACCTTTTGAGTCATTTTTAGTTAGTCTTTTGCCAATTTTTGTACAAATACGTGTCGTCTTAGGATAGATTTTCTTTCTTTTGAGTCATATTGGTTTAAAGTGGCTTATTAGCGGAAAATGAGCAAAAAGATGGCAGAAACAGAGGTTCCAGAGCTCAAAAGCGAAAGTCGTGAACCGGCACAAATAAAGCGGCGCCATGCGCCTCAGCCAGCAGATTCAGAGCGCACAGCGCCCAATTTCCAGAGTCGCAGAGCGCGCGCCGCGACACCGGGCCAGGTGGTCGCGCCGAGGCGGAAAATCACAAATTGAATGGAATGGGCCAAGGCTCGAAGGAAAACTGAAAACGACCGAGGCTATAAAAAGCAGCCTTTAGGTTAGAATTAGGGGTTCCAAACCCTTGCCAATTCACACAACCTTGGAGATCAAGATTGGAGACCACTTCTTAGTAATTTCTTGTTTCTTGTTTTATTTCTTTATAGTTTATGATGGATATTAGTCTAGTTCTTGTCATGTCTATGGCTAGGAACTAACTTAATCTAGGACTTTCCATGTCAAATCACTTGAAACTTATTCTTATGAATTAATGCATGTTTTTGGTTCTTCTTATCATTGTTGAGATTTATTCAATAATTGTCTTGAATGTTTGGTAATTAATTGATCACTAATTATCATAATCCATATGATTTCTAATCGAAAGCCGAAAGGGGAGATTGTGAATATGCTATAGTTGAATAAACATAGGTTAAATCGTGGACGAAAGTACCCCAATACTTGTGTAGTATTAATAGGTTATTGCTCTTAATCCTCCTTTATAGTCAATCTTATCACCGAAAGGTAGAAGGGTTCTATATTGGGGTTGAGTGTTTATATTACCTTAACAGGAGTATAAAACGACTTAGTTAACCTGCTATCTCAAAATAGAAGAAGAACCATAATTAATTGCATTAACAAGTAAGATGAGCGGATAGTTGAGGAGATTTGGAAGTCCTATTTCCACCATAACTGAAGTAAAACAAAGTAGTCTAGTTAGCATTCTTAATTATAGTTATAAACAATTTATCAATCATCGGTTACCAAATAGATACCATATAATAGAATTTGAGAATTGAACACTAATCCCTGAGGACGATAACTCGGTCTTCTAGACTATATTACTTGTCACGACACGTGCACTTGCGTTAGTGTGTGCATAAATCGCGCATCAAGTTTTTGGCTTCGTTGCCGGGGATTGGCGTAGTTCAATATCAATTTTATCTATTCTTAATTTCTAATTTGGTTTTTTTTATTACTATATTTTCTCTTTTATTCGTGAAAACCAGTGTGCCGTGATCCGTTTGTTGATTTTGATCTGTTGCAGACATCTAGTTTATGCGAAGGAGAAGAGGAGCAAACACACTTGTTCCCTTCAACCCGGAAATTGAAAAGACTTACAAACAGAACATGAGAAACCAACGAGTTTTGGCC
This sequence comes from Przewalskia tangutica, assembly GCA_029844215.1. Taxonomy (NCBI): domain Eukaryota; kingdom Viridiplantae; phylum Streptophyta; class Magnoliopsida; order Solanales; family Solanaceae; genus Przewalskia; species Przewalskia tangutica. Next base: position 18,506,310 of record CM056718.1, read on the forward strand.
TTAATAGCGATGGGGGGCTTGCAGAATAACAATGAGATCAACAAAGGGTTAGGTGATCATCAACCTAACCAAAGGATGCCCCAGAGATTGCCAATGGATGTAGAAGAGAGGGTCCAGGTCCAAGCTGAGAGAAGCTTGGGAGATTATGTGCTGCCAAGGGTGAATGAAGCACAACTTGCATCGAGCTCCCGAATAGAGCAAATAATTTTGAAATCAAGCCTGCGATCCCGAGTATGGTGCGCACATCGCTCGATTCGGAGGTTGCCATCGGAAGATCCTCACACGATATAGCGAACTTCTTGGAGTTGTGTGCAACTTTCAAGTACAATGTGCATCGACGCCATCCGATTGAGGCTCTTTCCCTTCTCACTCAGGGATAGAGCGAAAGTTTGGTTAAATTCCTAGCACACAAATTTGATATTCACATGGCAGGAGCTGACACAAAAGTTTTTAGCAAAGTTCTTTCCACCGTCTAAAGCCGCTAAGCTGAGAGGGGAGTTGAACAATTTTTATCAAGCTGATGGAGAGTCACTCTATGAGGCTTGGGAGAGATTTAAAGATTTGCAAAGGAAGTGTCCACATCATAACATTGAGTTTTGGAATTTGGTCCATATTTTCTACAATGGGCTAAGTGGGACCACCAGAACTATCATTGACACAGCCGCAGGTGGAACTTTCATGAGAAAGACAGCACACGAAACTCATGATTTATTGGAAGACATGACCACCAATAATCATGTAACAGAGGACAGAGGGGTGAGTGGAAGAAGAGCAATTGGAGTTCATGAGATTGATGTCATCACAACATTGAATGCACAAGTTGCTCTCTTGACCAAGCAACTGCAACAAAACACAGTATCAGTGAATGCAGTTCAAATGCCATTGAGTTGTGAGATGTGTGGAGGTCCACATACCTTTGATAGGTGCCCATCATCAGATCCTAACAACATCTCGATCGAGTAAGCAGAATGCCAAGCAGTAGGGAATTATCAAAGGCCTCAGAACAACCCCTACTCAAATACCTACAATCCAGGGTGGAGGAATCACCCTAACTTTTCATGGAGGGGTGATCAAGGCAAAGAAACCAATTTCGAGGCCATGCACTAAAATCAACAACCATTCACTCAGCCTCATCTTCACAACAATTCAAATGCACCCGCCAACAAGAGGCGGATGAGTTGAGAGCAGCCCTGTTGACACTCACCAACTCACAGACCCAGTTCATGGCAGAGACCAGATCCTCTATCAGGAATTTGGAGACGCAGGTGGGACAACTAGCGAAGATGGCAAACAACAGGCCACAGGGCACATTGCCTATCAATACAAAGATGAACCCCATAGAACAGTGCCAAGCAGTGCAGCTGAGGAATGGAAAACAGTTAGAACAGCTTACACCCCAGCCTGTGGTTGAACAGAGAGTATATGCAGAGAGGGAGAGGGCTACTGAAGACCGCCCGATATTAGAGAAAGCTCCAACAGTCACAGTGAAGGAGTACACTGAGAGGATTCCTTTCCCGCAGAGATTGCAAAAGAAAGTGGTTGATAAGCAATTCTCCAAATTCTTGGAGATATTCAGAAAGCTACACATTAACATTCCATTCATTGAGGCATTGGAGCAAATGCCCACTTATTTTAAATTCATGAAGGAAATTCTAGAGAAGAAGAAGTTGGCGGAGTATGAGATGGTGGGACTGACAGAGGAATGCAGTGCCATCTTGCAGAAGAAATTGCCCCCTAAACTCAAGGATCCAGGGAGCTTCACACTGCCTTGCACAGTTGGCAGGGTAACATGTAATAGGGCCCTTTGTGATTCGGGGGCTAGCATAAATCTTATGCCCTTGTCTGTTTTTAAGAGGTTGGGATTAGGTGAAGCCAAACCAACCACTGTAAGCTTGCAGTTAGCAGATATGACAGTGGTGCATCCCAGGGGAAATATTGAAGATGTCTTAGTTAAGGTGGGAAAATTCTTCTTTCCTGTGGACTTCCTCATCCTTGATACGGAGGAATATGATGAGATCCCCATCATATTAGGAAGACCTTTCTTGGCAACCGGGAGAGCCTTAATTGATGTGGAGAAGGGTGAGCTGACACTTAGAGTGAAAAGTGAAGAGATGGTGTTCAAAGTGTTCAAACACATCATTGAACCCCCAGTCATGAGCAAGTGCTTTGCAATTAGCACTGTCAGCACATTGGTTGAGCCAGCACAAGAAAAAGCAATGGAAATAAGCCCGCCAAAACAGGTAAGTAATGCTAAACCTCCTCTTGAAAAAAAAGAGAAAAAGAAAAACAGAAGGAGGAAGCGAAAAATGTTGATGAAATGGATAGGTTGTGGGGTTAATCTACCCCATGCCTCTTGAGTAAAGAACTTGCGTCCGACTAAAAGACGTTTAAGACAGCGCTACTTGGGAGGCAACCCAAGGTTATTTTATTTTATTCAATTTAATGCAATTTAGTTTTTTAACTTAGAACAGTCTCACGGAGGGTATTGTTTATATGTTGTGATGACAGGTACAGGGCTAAGAATTTGGAGGACGAAAATGGAGAAATCAAAGGAAAAAAAAAGAAAAATCGGCACACAGGCTTAAAACAGAGCGCTACCGCTGAAGTCCGTAGGTCGCAGAGTTTGACGCCGCGCGCTGGTAGGCAGCGGCTCAAGAACGGAAATTCTAAATTTTAAACGAGCCCTAAATCCGATTTTCCTCACTCCAAATCAAAACCCAAGCTTTCCATCTCTCCAAAACCCACGAAATTAACCCTTTTTCCTAAAAATCTTCCACAAACTAAACTCAATCACAACCAAAGTACTTAATTTCCTTAAACCCTTAACCATCTTAAACAACAACCCTCATTCCATTGCCTCAATACATCATTAGGAACAAGAAAATCTTGAAGAACACCGTCCAAGGTAACCTTGATCACTTTTCTTGAAATCTTCAATACAATCAGGGGAGGTAATAGGTAAGGAGGTGCTTTATTGGTGGAAGGTGTGTGGTGTGTTGAAGTTGGGTGTGAGATTTCGCGGAAGATATACGAAGTGAGCGTGGGGTGTTGTGCCGGAGCTTTTGAGTGAAGTGTGAGGGTTGAAGAGTGTTGTAGCTGCTGATTATTGATTGATAGTGTTGGGTAATATCGTTGAAATAAAGGAAACGCTGCCAAGTTTATCTAAAAATGTCTGCCAAGAAGAGGAGAACTTCCACATCCACCTCCGTCCCTCAATATGACACTACTAGGTTTGTCAGCCAAAAAGCTGAGGATAGATATCAAAAACTTAGTACTAGACCCTTGATCCCTGAAAGAGGAATGGAGTACCAAAGGGAGTCATTTGAGGAAGGAGATGCCTATGAGCCTATTCGGGCGATGATAGAAGTCATGGGGTTGAAGAGATTTTTTAACCCAGAAAGAATAGCACCGCAAAACACAGTAATGGTGAGAGAATTTTATTCTAACTTTCCAGAGAGGGTGGATGATAGATGCTTTGTGAGGGGACGGTATATGCCTGTGACGGCAGAAGTGGTGAACGTGCTATTAAAAACAACCGATGTTGAAGAAAGAGGTGACGATCGGAGCTATTTCAGAACTTGGTCTAGAGACACCAACAACATCGACTGGGATGTCGTCGTAAGCACAGTAAGCTACCCTGGGGCTGAGTATGATATTGCAAGAAATGGATCAAGAGGACTGAGCAGATGTCAGTTCAATAAAACAGCCAAGGGTTGGTTATATTTCGTCAGTGCCCGCTTAATTCCATCGATGCACTTCACCAGAGTGCCAGCAGATAGAATAAAAATGATATATGGAATCATGTCAGGGAAGACGATTGACGTTGGGAAGGAAATATTGCAAAACATTGGAGAAACCAGTAGGTTGGTAACGACAGGTGGGTTGGGACATGACTCACTTATTAGCAGCTTATGCTCCAGACATGGGGTCCCAACCCTACCCACTGATACATACGAGAAAGTCCAAGCCCATATGTCATATGGGATAGTGCATTCCTTCCCAGACCCACTCCCTCCAGCAGCAGCACGAAGGAGACCAGCACCAGAGGCTGCCATGGATGAAGATGAGCCTGAGACAGAGGCTCAAAGATGAAGCAGAAGCAACCAAGAAGAACCCCTGCATTTGAACCTCCAGTGCCTATAATGGAGCAGTTGCTCATGAACCAGAGGAGGATGATGCAGAACTTTGACATAATGATACAAGGTCAACATGACCTGTGGCAAGGACAACAAGAATTAAGGCAGGAGCAACAACAGTTGCACCAGAGATTTGATGAGATGAGTTCCTTGTTCAACCAGTGGTCCATGCATTATCCGCCGCCACCGCCACCACTTTAAACCAAGTTTGTAAGTTGTCCTGTTTTTTTTTTTTTTTTTTTTTTGTGATTTAAGTTTGGGGTGGTGTCTTATTTGTCTTATTGTTTTTGAGTCTTTTTGATTTGTTTTAAGTATTTTTGAGTCATATTTTTTCTTTAAAGATCATGCATGCTGTAGTTACTTGAATCTCCTAGTGAAGTAAGGTTGAATAATGTAATGGAATTAGAAGCAACCTTCTAAACACTTAGGTTAGATATGCCAAAAATTCATGAAATCAGATTATTTGGGGTATCTTGCTTGACTTGTGCATTGTTTATGATTAAACCTATGTGTATGCTTGCTTGCTATTTGAGGCGAAATAGTTAGGATATGCATGTTAGGGAGATGACTCAGGCAATTCTTTGTTAGCCCTTTCTTACCACTTTTGCCTATCTCTGACATTCAAAATATCCCTAATCAGCCCCTTTGAGCCTAAAAATTAGACTTTTTCTTTGACACCCTATAATTCCACACTTGTGCCATAAGTGAAAAATTTTGGTGATTGGAATAGAAAGTGTTAAAAAAGAGACAAAAAGAGTGAACAATTTTGATGCACCTCAATGAAAAAGTAATAATAAATAGGCAAAAGCCTAAGTTTGGGGGTGCCTGTTATTCATAATACACTTCATTCTCTCAAAACAAAAGAGGGGAAAGATAGGTATGAAGTGAAGAAATAAAATAAAAAAAAAAGGGAAGAATTGAAAAGCAAAAGAGCTTATGGTACATAAAAAGAGCCTAAATGCCTATTTTTACCTACTCATGCCTAAGCCTACATTACAACCCTGAAAAGCCTTGAAGATCTCTTACATGTGTATCTATGATTAGTGGAGAATAACAAGTAAACATGCCATAGGATTTTGAAATTGACATGCATAGTTAAGTATTCTTACTTCCATAGAGCATGATTAAATTGAATTTGCGAAATATCTAACTTAAAGTGTTTAGAATGCTAAAAAGTCATGCTATATGTTCCTGCATATTATTCTGCTAACCTTCATACTTTTCTAAGTAACAATGATGCAGCAAAGTGATCAGTGTCTTTGAGTCAGTCTATTTCCTTTTCCCTCTTATCTTTAATTCTTTCTTTTGATCTTTGCTCGAGGGCGAGAAAATGTTAAGTTTGGGGGTGTTTGATCGGTGTATTTTATATACACCTTTTGAGTCATTTTTAGTTAGTCTTTTGCCCATTTTTGTACAAATACGTGTCGTCTTAGGATAGATTTTCTTTCTTTTGAGTCATATTGGTTTAAAGTGGCTTATTGGCGGAAAAGGAGCAAAAAGAGGGCAGAAACAGAGGTTTCAGAGCTCAAAAAGCGAGAAAGTTGACGAACCGGGGACGAAAAAGGGCGGCGCCGCGGCGCCTCCAGCCAGCAGAGTTAGAGAGCCACTGCGCCCAATTTCCAGAGCTACAGAGTTTCAGCTGCGCGCCAGCCATGTCGCGCGCTGAGGCGGAAAATCACAAATTGAATGGAATGGGCCAAAGCCTGAAGGAAAACCTGGAAAACGAATTGGAGGCTATAAAAATCAGCCTTTAGGTCATAATTAGGGGTTCCAAACCCTTGCCAATTCACACAACCTTGGAGATCAAGATTGGAGACCACTTCTTAGTAATTCTTGTTTCTTGTTTTATTTCTTTATAGTTTACGATGGATATTAGTCTAGTTCTTGTCATGTCTATGGCTAGGAACTAACTTAATCTAGGGCTTTCCATGTCAAATCACTTGAAACTTATTCTTATGAATTAATGCATGTTTTTGGTTCTTCTTATCATTGCTGAGATTTATTCAATAATTGTCTTGAATGTTTGGTAATTAATTGATCACTAATTATCATAATCCATATGATTTCTAGTCGAAAGCCGAAAGGGGAGATTGTGAATATGCTATAGTTGAATAAACATAGGTTAAATCGTGGACGAAAGTACCCCGATACTTGTGTAGTATTAATAGGTTATTGCTCTTAATCCTCCTTTATAGTCAATCTTATCACCGAAAGGTAGAAGGGTTCTATATTGGGGTTGAGTGTTTATATTACCTTAACAGGAGTATAAAACGGCTTAGTTAACCTGCTATCTCAAAATAGAAGAAGAACCATAATTAATTGCATTAACAAGTAAGATGAGCGGATAGTTGAGGAGATTTGGAAGCCCTATTTCCACCATAACTGAAGTAAAACAAAGTAGTCTAGTTAGCATTATTAATTATAGTTATAAACAATTTATCAATCATCGGTTACCAAATAGATACCATAGAATAGAATTTGATAATTGAACACTAATCCCTGAAGACGATAACTCGGTCTTCTAGACTATATTACTTGTCACGACACATGCACTTGCGTTAGTGTGTGCATAAATCGCGCATCAGAGTCTCATTTCACTGCTCTTAAGCGTATCATCTGATACATTAAGGACACACTTGATTATGGTTTGCACCTATACCCCTCTGCACCAAACAAGTTACTCTCTTATACGGATGCCGATTGGGCAGGGTGTCCGGACATGTGATGCTCCACCTCTGGCTTTTGTGTATTTTTAGGGGATAATATGATTTCTTGGTCTGCCAAGTGACAGGCTACCCTATATCATTCCAGTGTCGAGGCTGAATATAGAGGCGTTGCAAATGTGGTAGCTGTGATTTGTTGGCTCAGAAATTTACTGTTAGAACTTCAGTGTTCTTTGTGTCAGACATCTATTATGTACTGTGATAACATCTCTGCCATCTATCTTTCTCATAATCCGGTTCAACATCAGCGAACTAAGGACATTGAGATAGACCTACACTTCGTTCGTGAAAAAGTTACGCTAGGTCATGTCAGAGTGTTACATGTTCCATCATCCTATCAGTATGCAGATATATTTACCAAAGGACTCCCCCAGACAGTTATTTCTTAACTTTAGATTCAGTCTCAGCTTCCGACCTTCTCCCGCTCCGAGTGAGGGGATGTGTAAACATGTATATAGTAACAATTGTATCCCTACCCATAATTAGAATATATTTCATATATTGTGTAAATATAATTATGGTAAGACTAGAATTCCTCTTGTGATTAGGTTTAGGATTCCTATTGTATAAGGGATTAATATTGTACACTATATATACTTTGATATTAATGAGCAGACTCTATAAGGGAGATTAATATCATCTTACATGGTATCAAGAGTCTAAACCAAAAACCCTAGAATTTTTTGTGCAGCCACCGCCGCCCCTCCCTCGGGCATCTCAGCCGCGGCGCCTACCCCTATCTGTTACACCTCGTAGTTTCAGGACATGTATATAAGGACGTACGTGAGAAAATACGACTTTAAGTTTGAAACAAAAGAAAGATTACTTTTTCCTGCGAAAAATATTCCGAACCTCGTGGGGGAAAAATGTTTAATAATTGGATTTTGGTTCTCAAATTTGGTATTTGAGACTTATAGAATTTATTAGAATTTTGGAGAGATGAAATATTTTGGACCATTAGGAGGGTGACACGTGTCACCCCCACATGGCCCATGTTGGGCGAGAATGACTTGGCCAAGTGGCCAAGTTGACTCAAGATATTTGTTGATTTTAATATTGGCCACACATGTGTTTTAATCCTCACCCTTGGTTTCATTATATATCTACCTACTAGTGCAAGACTTCAACACTTAGAAAAATTTCAAGAAAACTTGTGCATTGAAGTGAGGCTCTCGGCCAAGGCACTAGAAGAACAAAAACAAATTCTTCAATTGTTGTTGATAAATCCCCATATTCAAACCAAGGATCCATAGTGGTATACTAAGATTAGAAAACCTCCTAAATCCCGGAAATACTACGTTAATCCGCTAGTCGCACCTTGAAACCCTAAGGTGTTCTTCATATTTTGAGTTGGAACTTGAAGAGAAGTTGGTTATGAACTTCTAAGGGTTTCTTGGAGTGGATTGTAACGTAAAGGAAGGGACTAAAGTTGCTAAGGATCGACTTTTAATCTTGGATTATATTTGGGCTTATTGAGGTAATGGTCTTTGTCTTCCAAATGTAATTGAAGATTACATGTTATAGTAGTTGATAAATGAGCTTGTGATATAAGGAATAATGATTTATAAGTGTTTAGGATATTTGGAGGGTTAAAAACTGAGACATGGCATGTTAGCCATTGAATTTGTTAATCAATTTGGTTGTTAGTTATAATCGTCACATGTTCTACAAGAAAGGGAATTGAGTTGTTAAAATTGTTTTGTCGTATTAACATGTTGGAATAACGACTTGGATTAAAGAATTGAAAAGGACTATATGTTGTATTGTTGTTTGATTGGTTGTGCCTTAAATATGGCATATTGGTTATTAATTTCGGGCCTTGAAAAAGGTGGAAAAATACGTAGACACAGGGGAAGTGTTGTCCAATTTTCCGTAGAATAAGAGACCTTATACTTAGTATTATTCTACCTTAGAAATCTAGAAGTTGATAGACGTATTATGGTCATTATAGGTTGACATTCTACGTGCGGCGTATTCAACTTAGCAGGTGGATTAAGCCGAAGAGGTATGTGGAACTTTCCCTATCTTCTTGAGCATGAATCTTATAAATGTATAGTACGGTTGACGTACATGTCTTAAATAAATTCGGTTTCATTTTGGTACCATTGATTTGAGTTAAAAAGGTACAAGTTTAGTTGAGTTGGAAAGTTAAACTCACTTGGTTTTTAAAGGATGTAAATGCCTTAGTTTTTTCTAAAAAAACATAAAATGTTATAATGGCTTTATGGGAAGTTAGTTATAACGACTTTATGAGAAGTTAAAAGAGTGGTTTACTTGAATGATTCAAAAGAGAATAAATGATTTGATTTTGAAAGTATACGATACTTGATTTAAAGAGTATAAGTAACTTGAATTAAAGGTATAGGTTACTTGAGTTTGGAAAGTAGAAGTTACTTGGTTTCAAAGCCTTGAAATGAATTTCTAAAGGTGTAGTAACTTGATTTGAAAAATAGACATGCCTTGATACTACGGGTGTTAGTATCTTGTGGCTTTTATATGAAAAAAGTTCTTTTTAAAAGAATGAAGTACATAGTATTTTGGGGTTAAATTCCTGGATTTTACATGATAGTGCCTTAAGTTTAATTAATGAGAGTTAAAGATTGCTAACTTGCATATGTTGTTCATGATAGTCGGTAGTGCTAGTGTTATATTATTCATTACGGGGTCAATCCCCGGGTCATTTTGCATTTCCGTGGATTTGCTCCCCACGATGCGAGTATGGCGTATATGCTCATTGCTGGCCCACAGGGTCCATGCGGTGAAATAGTCTTATGCGGGTGAAATAGTCCCATGCGAGGCAACTTGCTGCATGCGGGTCCATGCGATGAAATAGTCTTATGCGGGTGAAATAGTCCCATGCGAGGCAACTTGCTTCATGCGGGTCCACAAGACCTATGCAGGTGAAATAGTCCCAGGAGTAGGATTGTATAATGATACTACGGGCGGGTGGCCCTAGTTTGATCATAAGCTTCCTATTTTTAAACGGTAAGGTTTACTCTTATTTACTCTCATTATTAGTAAGGCACAGTGTACTGTTAATTTGGTTATCATACATGTCTCCAGCTTTATTTTAGACTATATGATTTCATTACAGTACTTTCAGTTTCATATACTTGGTATGACCCCTTTCCTCGGGGGCTGCGTTCATGCCACAGGTAGAGGTAAGCAGGTTGTTGATCCTCACTCTTAGGATCATTGTTCAACTTTTGGGAAGCTCCATTACTCCGAAGGCTTATCTTTTGGTACGGATCCCAGTTGTTGTAGTTTTATGTACATTCAGGGGTATGGCAGAGCCCTGTCCCGTCATAGATAGGGTCCAAACTCTTAGAGGTCTGTAGTCATGTTTTGTGGGTTGGACTTGTAAAAGATGTATCCCTTTGTTATGTATATATGCAGAAAGGTGGCCTTATCGGCTAGCCTGGTTCTTATTTCACATTACTGCATGTCTATGAGATTTATTTATATTCCGCTGGTTATCTCTGATGTATACCTGTAAGGGTGCCCAGTGTTATACCCCGTAGTTTCAGGGTATGTATGCGAGGACGTACGTACGAGAATACGACATTGGAATTGGAATGGAAGAAAGAGGTGATTTTTCCACGGAAAAGTTTCCGGTTTTTGTGAAGGAAAAAGATTCGTTAATGGGAATTGGATTCCCAGATTTGGTATTCGGACTTCTTGGAATTTTAGAGAATTATGGAATTTTATTTTCGGAAATGGTCACGTGGGTCCACGGAGAAAATTTACTGCTTTTAGGGGCCCACTTTGTTTTCGAGATTTTGGCCATTGTGGATATTTTCGAAGATGAAATATTTTGGAGTAGGAGGCGCCACGTGTCACCCCTAGTTGGCTTCGACGAATTCCACTTTGTACACAACCCCGCTAGAGTCGTTTTTGACGAAACGTTTTACACAACTCGCGTAGGATAAATTCCGGCTATGTCATTTCTTATTTTTGCGAATTTTTCCGAGAGACGAAACATTTTGGACCAACGAGAGGGCGACACTTGTCACCCTCTCATTGATGGATGTTACACGGCATTGAGGCCAATTGGATGACAATTTTTGTCAAGTAGTTGGTAGGATATTTTGTGTGCAAGTTGGCCAAGGACACTTGCCTAAATCCTCACCCTACACTTGCCTTGCACTTGGCATAATCTTGGCCATTGGTTGGACATGTCTTGACCTATAAATACCCCCCTTGTTGAAGAGTTATTTCATCCTAAATTGAGCAATCTATCTAAGTCTCAAATCCCTCCCTCTCCCTCTTGTTGTTTCGTCCAAACACACCCCTCCCCTTTTGAGAAGCCCTTGCCGAGAGCAACCCCCCCCCCCCTCTAAAGCTAGCCTAGCCGAAACACTACCCCCCCTCCCTTGGTAGAAAAGTTGCCTTCTAGTATTGTTATAATGCCCAAATTACCCTAGCCCAAATCCCTTAGTCCTTAGTAGAAGTTGTGAAGAACTTCTAAGGTTTTCTTGGAGCTACCGGAGCGCACAACTTAGGAGCTAAACCTTGCTCAGGCGCGACTTTTATCTAGGATATTATTGGGCTTACTGAGGTAAATAACCTTATCCTCCTTTTGTAATTAGAATATATATACTGTAGAAGTATAGGAATAAGTATTAAATACTTAGAAGGATATTGCAGAATAGAATTGAATCATATCACGAGAAGGGTTTAAAAGATGAATAATAGAATCAGATTTACATAGATTTGTTTTCACGAGACTTGAGTAGCTCACCTGTAGGGAAGTGCGCCAAATGACCATAGAATAACGAACCCTCGCTTAGAACTTTGTACAAGATACTTCAGACGTTGATAGACATATTTGATCGATATAGGTCGATACTGCGTACGACATATTCAACTTGGCAAGTGGTTTCACGAGAAGGTATGTGATTCTTCCTAAAGCATGATATTTTACAATATATATAGTACGTAGACGTATACGTGTTAATCGAATAATAACTACGGCAATGTCTTTGACTTAAGCTGAATAATACTTACGAATGCCACGCTTAAGCCCGAATAACACTTCATGTAATGCCTCACGCTTAAGCTCAATAATAAAGAATCAAAACATTTCAAAGGAATCTTGAATCATTTTTAACGTAAGAGTAACACTTGGTTTTAAAAGCTTAAGAGTTATACTAGCTTTATGGGAGGTTAGGTATAACGGCTTAAGAGTGATAAAAGAACGATTTATTGATTTAAGGAAATAAGAGACTTGACTTATTATACTAATATGAATTTTGTTAAAAAAATGTGAAACCTCATTAGTGAGTAAATAGTATTTTTGGTTTTCAAAAGGAATGATGTTTTACCAATCGTAATAAATGTCGAACAAACCACAAAGAAATGCTAATAAAGGGAATTATTTTGACTAATAAGGTATTATTAAAACTAGTAGAAACTTCCATCCGCATAGAGCTAAGATGAGACAAAATGATATTACATTTACTAGATCATGGTCTTTGTAATAAAATTGTTACGAATAATAATAACCTACTCACACTTAGGGTATATGTTTCTCAAATTGTTTTAAAGGATTAAAACTATGAACTACAAACCCTTTCAAAATGAGAAACTTGAGTAATTGAAATTAGGCAAACTTGAACGTTAGGAAAAGAATGTTGTTACTTGATTTTACAAGGAGAAGTGTTTTAATGTACTTCAAAAGATAATTACTCTATTTTTATACTACGGTTATTGTGTGACTTTTGTAAAAGAAACGGATCTTTTAAAAGAGTAATACATGAAGTACTTGGGGCTAACAACCCGAACTCGTTAACATAATGTAGAAAGTACCTTGTGTGAATAACTTGATTGTATTGATTTGTGATAGTCTTGTAATATTTTCTTGTTGACTGGATAAGTAAACATGTTAGGATGCTACGTGAGTTAGTATCTTGTGATATTTGTGTAAAGAGGTTTTTCCTTGTCAGGCTTATGTTGTTTAGCAATAATCGGTTATGTTGATATTATATCATTCATAACTCCGGTTAAGTCGCCTCCGACGCGGGGTAGACTCAAAGCGGTCGATGGACCTATGATTCGAGAATACCTTATGCGGTCTCAGATGGCCTATGCGAATCGCGGGAGTTCCAGTTAGTACGCGCCTCGTGGTCACGCGGTTCTTGTAGAGCTGCGGACGACGAGTCTAGACGCCGCCGGGGAGTAGCTACCCTCGATGCGGGGTTATACCTCACGCGCCTATCTGCTTTGGCCTATGCGAGTCAGGGAAGTTCGTGACTAGATGCGCACATTAGATATCGCGCGAGTGGCCGCTTTGATCATGTGACGGCCAGACAGATCTCATGATACGCTTTATGACCTTGTTGGTACTGTGGGTTTTAGTAGCCACGCTTCGCATTTACCGCACGGTTCTATTGTGATGACTTTGAGGCATGAGTCCTCGACTTGACATGATCGCTATTTATTGTGAATCGTAGTTTTGGCTTATCATACATGTCTCCCGCCTTATATAGACTACTATGATTTCATTTACGTATTTTGATTTTCGCCACATACTTGGTACTGCCAGATCGACTCTCGGGCCGCGTCATGCCGCAGTAAAAGTACTCCTACCGTTGATCCTCGTTCTTAGGATCACCGCCGGCTGGGAAAGCTCCGCTTCTCCTAAGCTTAGCATTTTGGTATGGTCCCCGGTCGTTGTAGATATTCGTATTCAGGGGTATGGCGGGGCCCTGTCCCGCCATTGTTGTTTTAAACTCTTAGAGGTCTGTAGACCTGTTGTAAGGTTGGGATGTAACTGTTCATTTTGGGTTATTTATATACATTATGCCGAAAGGCAACTTTTTTCCGTAAACCGTGTCTTATTTATACTGTTTCATATCTTGGTTGTTTTATATTCCGCTGGTTTTTCTCTGATGTATGACTACTGGTGCGGGTAAGGCACTACCACGCCCCGAACGGTCGTGACAAAAGTGGTATCGAGCGATTAATCCTCGGAAAGTGTCTACGCATCGTATCTAGTAAGTCTTGATTATCGATGTGTTGTGCACCACACCAATAATCGTGAGGCTATAGGATATTTTAGGATTGGTTTCATTCTTCTCACTCTGAGATCGTGCTTTAGAGTTGTGTTATAAGTTGGACCCCTCTAACGTATTCCTTTCCTTTACCAGTGATGCCTCCGCGCCAGGCAACTCGGGCCCAGAGCGAAGCGGCGCAGAAGGAGCTGCGAGTAAGTCTGAGAGATTTAGAAGGGCACAGGCCCAATCATCACCTGGGGTGATGCTTCATGCGGGAGTTCGAGACGCCGCCAGCGAGCAGAGTTTGCGCACGGCAGCGCTCATCGCGGTCATGACATCCGACTTTCGCCCACGATCGGGAGCGTAAAATATGGATTGGAAGGAGACGGCATTGCTAGCAAAGGACTCGCAAACAGAGTATTTTATGTACCGGTATTCCAAGGATATTGATGCTTATCTAAAGAAGGGTTGTGAGGGAGTAGCTCTTCAGTCAGGGACGAGCCAGGCTTGCGTTCAGGATTATGTGCAGCGGGCTGAGAGAGGTAGAGATCGACAGAGTGACCGAGAGCAGCAGAAGAGGGCCCGATTGGCAGGATCATTTGGTAACTCTCGAGGCGAATCGCCTCAGCAGCAGATTAGACATGCGCCTCCGCCCGGTCAGAGTGTCCTCCACAGGTTCGCTTTTTCCTCGTTGTTCACAGCGTGGCGTGTCATCCCGGGAAGTGCCGTCTTTTTACTGGTGCTTGTTTTTATTGCGGCCGTCAGGGCCATATGGCGAGGGAATGTTCTATGAGGAAGGATACAAGTACGAGGACTCAGCCTACTAGACCAGTTGTGGATGCAGTGGTTTGGAGAGGAGGGGGTGTAAGCCAGAGGAGGCCACCCCCACCTCGGTGTGGTCGATGTCATCATGGGGAGTGTCGTTCTTCCGCGTCAGCTTGTTATGTTTGCGGCGCCAGGCCATTTTTTGCGAGGAATTGTCCACCAAGGGTGGTGCGGATGTAGAGACTCGGCCTTCAGATCGATGGATAGTTCATCACCTTCCCCACGCGCACAGGCGGTTTGATTAGAACGACCTAAGGGAAGTCTGCGTAGATACTGGTATATCCTTAACCCTTTAGAGATTTATATGTGTAGCGAATATCTTAAGTATTATTTTCGGATAGCATTGTGTTAACTGTGATTGGGAAGCATGAGTAGTTAATCGGAAATATTGGGGATAGAAAGTGGGAGCCTTAGGATGTGTACGTAGAGACCTTAGAGGCGAGGCCATCTTTGGTAAAAGAATTTTTCGTGTTTGACCCTTATCGAGGTGCATAGTATACGTGAGATATTTTGTGGGATGAATCACGAGTAATGTGGAATGAAAGAGGTAGAAGACCGCTAGGTTTTCGTAACGTGATTGGTGAGATTATTCGAATCGCGAGCTAGTGTTTGCGCATCTTGGGTTGGGTGGAGGCCGTGGCGGGTCGACCCGTGGCCTGTTTGGTGGTGGGGTCGGTTTTGGTGGTCCCCACGGTGGTAGGGTCACTAGGGTGTTAGGCCCAAGTTTAGTTAACCAACGACGAGTTCGTGGATACATTCGACCGATGAGTCGCCGATGAGGTCACCGTCTTATCTTTTAGTCAAACCGTGTACTCGGTAGTAAGTTGCGAGATGATTATTTCGGGAAGGTTGTAAGGCTGCACGGGGTGCCTACCTTCACCTTATGGCTGACAGGGGAGTCCAAGTTACGGCTGTTTCTTTTCTGGAAGAGTTACCAGGCAAGATTAGGAACTCAGTGAATCTCGGTCGCATTCACCCTCGGGCAAGTGATTGGATTTCGGGAGTAGCTGTAAGGACTCTTCGCCTCTTGTTGAGTATATATTATAGCTACCATTTCAGTATTCGGATGTCGCCTTAGGAAGCCTTGTAGGGGCGGAAGTATAAGTTACCGATCGATTGGTTCGATGTTGGCAAGGTTCAGATAGTTGGTTCAGGTTTGTTCCAGCAGACTGTGGATAGGGTGTGACGAGTTTTGGAAGACAGAGGAAACTTAGCCGTGTTACTTTGGGCCTTTTTGAGTTCATGTGAAGATTAGGCCAGGTTGCCTATATGTTAGCATTGCCGTCCGACTTAGGAGGCAGTACGTCCGGTCTTTCGTATTGTTATGTTCGGGAAAGTATCGGAAATCCACCCAGAGTGTTCCCAGTTAATGATGACCACGTTAGAGATAGTAACCCCGAGATTTGGAAACTAAGCGGTAACAGAAAGGTGGTAAGAGTTCGAGCGTACAAGAAGTGCACGACATCCTCAGGGATCGCAAGCAGCCCGGTACCATTTGTTGGGTCGTCGGGGCAAGGCTCGCGACAAAGTGACAAAAGTGGTATCACGACGAGTAAGGGAAGAACGAGCATGTATTACGAGCATAGGTGTGATCATTCGTTTGTAAAGAGTAGGGGCGAAGGGAGTATCTTTTTAGATCTCGAGTAGGAGTTTTTGTGATAGAGGTGATTCCTCGTGGACTTGGAGATAAGTATGTGCGCTTGTTGTGTTGTGACCAGGTGTGGCATGGTTGTTTCCGTAAGTATAGCAGTAAGGACTATACTGGCGCCTGTTTGTTTTGATACCAAGGAACATTCGACGAATGTTTCTAAGGAGGAGAATGTTATACCCCGTAGTTTCGTGGTATGTATGCGAGGACGCATTTGCGAGAATACGACATTGGAATTGGAATGGAAGAAAGAGGTGATTTTTCCACGGAAAAGTTTCCGGTTTTTGTGAAGGAAAAAGATTCGTTAATGGGAATTGGATTCCCAGATTTGGTATTCGGACTTCTTGGAATTTTAGAGAATTATGGAATTTTATTTTCGGAAATGGTCACGTGGGGTCCACGGGAGAAAATTTACGGTTTTGTGGGGCCCACTTTGTTTTCGAGATTTTGGCCATTGTGGATATTTTCTAAGATGAAATATTTTGGACGAGTAGAGAGGCGCCACGTGTCACCCCCTAGTTGGCTCGACGAATTCCACTTTGTACACAACCCCGCTAGAGTCGTTTCGACTAAACGCTTTACACAACTCGCGTAGGATAAATTCCGGCTATGTCATTTCTTATTTTTGCGAATTTTTCCGAGAGACGAAACATTTTGGACCAACGAGAGGGCGACACTTGTCACCCTCTCATTGATGGATGTTACACGGCATTGAGGCCAATTGGATGACAATTTTTGTCAAGTAGTTGGTAGGATATTTTGTGTGCAAGTTGGCCAAGGACACTTGCCTAAATCCTCACCCTACACTTGCCTTGCACTTGGCATAATCTTGGCCATTGGTTGGCCATGTCTTGACCTATAAATACCCCCCTTGTTGAAGAGTTATTTCATCCTAAATTGAGCAATCTATCTAAGTCTCAAATCCCTCCCTCTCCCTCTTGTTGTTTCGTCCAAACACACCCCTCCCCTTTTGAGAAGCCCTAGCCGAGAGCAACCCCCCCCCCTCTAAAGCTAGCCTAGCCGAAACACTACCCCCCCTCCCTTGGTAGAAAAGTTGCCTTCTAGTATTGTTATAATGCCCAAATTACCCTAGCCCAAATCCCTTAGTCCTTAGTAGAAGTTGTGAAGAACTTCTAAGGTTTTCGAGCTCTGAGCGCACAACTTGTGAGCTAAACCTTGCTCAGGCGCGACTTTTATCTAGGATATTATTGGGCTTACCGAGGTAAATAACCTTATCCTCCTTTTGTAATTAGAATATATATACTGTAGAAGTATAGGAATAAGTATTAAATACTTAGAATGATATCGAATAGAATTGAATCATTATCACAGTAGAAGGGTTTAAAAGATGAATAATAGAATCAGATTTACATAGACTGCTTTCATGAGACTTGAGTAGCTCACCTGTAGGGAAGTGCTGCCCAAATGACCATAGAATAACGAACCCTCTGCTTAGAACTTTGTACAGTACAGTCTAGACGTTGATAGACATATTTGACTGATATAGGTCGATACTCTGCGCGCGACATATTCAACTTGGCAAGTGGTTTCCGCCGAGAAGGTATGTGATTCTTCCTAAAGCATGATATTTTACAATATATATAGTACTGCGACGCATACGTGTTAATCGAATAATAACTACGGCAATGTCTTTGACTTAAGCCTGAATAATACTTACAGAATGCCTCACGCTTAAGCTCGACAACACTTGCGAATGCCTCACGCTTAAGCTCAATAATAAAGAATCAAAACATTTCAAAGGAATATCAATCATTTTTAATGTAAGAGTAACACTTGGTTTTAAAAGCTTAAGAGTTATACTAGCTTTATGGGAGGTTAGGTATAACGGCTTAAGAGTGATAAAAAGAACGATTTATTGATTTAAGGAAATAAGAGACTTGACTTATTATACTAATATGAATTTTGTTAAAAAAATGTGAAACCTCATTAGTGAGTAAATAGTATTTTTGGTTTTCAAAAGGAATGATGTTTTACCAATCGTAATAAATGTCGAACAAACCACAAAGAAATAATAAAGGGAATTATTTTGACTAATAAGGTATTATTAAAACTAGTAGAAACTTCCATCCGCATAGAGCTAAGATGAGACAAAATGATATTACATTTACTAGATCATGGTCTTTGTAATAAGATTGTTACGAATAATAATAACCTACTCACACTTAGGGTATATGTTTCTCAAATTGTTTTAAAGGATTAAAACTATGAACTACAAACCCTTTCGAAAATGAGAAACTTGAGTAATTGAAATTAGGCAAACTTGAACGTTAGGAAAAGAATGTTGTTACTTGATTTTACAAGGAGAAGTGTTTTAATGTACTTCAAAAGATAATTACTCTATTTTTATACTACGGTTATTGTGTGACTTTTGTAAAAGAAACGGATCTTTTTAAAAGAGTAATACATGAAGTACTTTGGGGCTAACAACCCGAACTCGTTAACATAATGTAGAAAGTACCTTGTGTGAATAACTTGATTGTATTGATTTGTGATAGTCTTGTAATATTTTCTTGTTGACAGGATAAGTAAACATGTTAGGATGCTACGTGAGTTAGTATCTTGTGATATTTGTGTAAAGAGGTTTTTCCTTGTTGTGCTTATGTTGTTTAGCAATAATCGGTTATGTTGATATTATATCATTCATAACTCCGGGGGTTAAGCTGCCCTCCGATGCGGGGTAGACTCAGGCGGGTCGATGGACCTATGATTCGAGAATACCTTATGCGGTCTCAGATGGCCTATGCGAATCGCGGGAGTTCCGTGTTAGTATCGCGCCCTGTGGTCACGCGGTTCTTGTAGCCATGCGCGACGACGAGTCTAGACGCCGCCGGGAGTAGCTACCTCGACGCGGGTTATACCTCACGCGCCTATCTGCTTGGCCTACGCGAGTCAGCGGAAGTTCCGTGACTAGACGCGACATTAGATATCGCGCGAGTGGCCGCCTTTGATCATGTGACGCCTAGACAGATCTCATGATACGCTTTATGACCTTGTTGGTACCGTGGTTTTAGTAGTCGCCACGCCTTCGCATTTACCCCGCAGTTCTATCAGGATGACTTTGAGGCATGAGTCCCCGACTTGACATGATCGCTATTTATCAGGAATCGTAGTTTTGGCTTATCATACATGTCTCTCGCCTTATATAGACTACTATGATTTCATTTACGATTTTCGCCACATACTGTACCAGATCGACTCTTCTGGGCTGCGTTCATGCCGCAGTAAAGCGTACTCCTACCGTTGATCCTCGTTCTTAGGATCACCGCTTCATTGGGAAAGCTCCGCTTCTCCTAAGCTTAGCATTTTGTACGGTCCTCGCCGTTGTAGATATTCAGATTCAGGGTATGGCGGCCCCGCCCCGCCATTGTTGTTTTAAACTCTTAGGTCCGTAGACCGTTGTGGTTGGGATGAATCGCTCATTTTGGGTTATTTATATACATTATGCCGAAAGGCAACTTTTTTTCCGTAAACCGTGTCTTATTTATACCGTTTCATATCTTGGTTGTTTTATATTCCGCCGTTTTTCTCTCGATGTATGACTACTGGGTGCCCGGTAAGGCACTACCACGCCCCGAACGGTCGCGACACCTGTGTAGGGCACCGGGCCGCGCCCGGCCGGGTCGTGACAAAAGTGGTATCAGAGAAGTTAGTCCTCGGAAAGTGTCTACAAATCGTGTCTAGTAGAGTCTTGATTATCGGTGTGTTGTGCACCACATCTATAATCAGGAGGCTACATGATATTTAGGATTGGTTTCCATTCTTCTCATTCTGAGATCGTGCAGTAGATCTGTGTTATTAGGTTGATCTCTCTCTGACGTAATCTTATGTTATACCCCGTATTTCCAGAGTATATACGTAAGGACGTACGTACGACAATTTGAGACTTAAAGTTTGGCTTTGGTTCGAAATTTGGGCACAAGTGCCGAATAGAGTCGTTTTCCGACGAAACGTTTCCACAGCTTACGTAGGGAAAATTCCGGCTATGTCATTTATATTTTTTGCGGATTTTTCCGAGAGATAAAATATTTTGGACCAACGGGAGGGTGACATGTGTCACCCTCACATTGGAAGAAAGGGGCGGCAACCCTTGGACGAATTGGGGTCACGTTTTCTTGGCCAATTGGCTCCTTGTTTTGGCCTTGTTTTGTGGCTTGTTTGGTGCCATGTTTTGTGCCTTGTTTTGTGGATTAGGGGCTAGGGTGCACTTGGCTTGATCTTGGCCATTGGTTGGCTTTTGGTTTTGCTATAAATACCCCCCTAAGCTTGAAGACTTCATTCATCCAAAAACTTCCAAGTCTTGAAACCCTCTCCTCCCTTCTTGTTGCTCTAGCCGAGAGCTTCCCTCTCCCCCCCCCCCCTTTTCGTGTGGCCTTTGGCCGAGAGGTTCCCCCCCTAGCCTAGTTGTTTCGTATAATACACCCCCCCTTTTGGTAGAAATACTCTCCAAGTATTGTTATAATGCCCAAAATACCTTGGCCTTATACCTTGTTGTATTCCAAAAGTTACCTCTCTACGTAGAGCCCGAAAATACTACCTTTTGTCTCAAACCGAAACCCTAAGGAAATCTTCATAGTTGGTTGAAGTATTTAAGTAGAAGTTGGTAAGAACTTCTAAGGTTGTTTGAGCGGATCGAGCGCACGGAGTGAGCTAAACCTCGCTCAGATCGACTTTTATAACTTGGATAATTTTGGGCTTATCGAGGTAAATATTCTTGTCCCTTATTGTAATTGGAAATTACATGTCAGAGGATTATATAGTAGAGGTATACTATATATATAGATCTGAACATAGCTTTGCGGCAATGTCTTTGGACTTAAGCCCAATATAAAGAAGAGAAATGAATCAGAATTACATAGATCAGACATGAGACTTGTAGTAGAATTGTATACGTCCGTTAAGACGTATAAACCTCTCCGTTGGCTTGATAGCCTCGATAGGAGAGAGATTTACGCGGCCATGTGGGAGGCCGCGAATTTTCTCAGAATATGGAACCGCAGCGGTTAGAAGTTAATGACGCCGTGGCCTTATAGGTGGAAGTACTACGAGTAGCGTATTCTACCTGAAGAGTGGAAAAGGCTAGCCGGGTTACAGTACTGTGGAGCATTTTGCTTATCGTCGCGAGGTATGTGAACCTCTTCCTATCCTTCTAGCATGATACTTTGTAAACTATGTAGTACGGTAGACGTACATGTGCTAAATGAGTTGGTTGGTTTAAAACATAGGGTGTTATAATAGCTTTATGGGAAGTTAGTTATAACGACTCTATGTAGGTAAAAGATTGGTTTATTGATTGTAGAAGTTAAGAGACTTGATCTTGAAAGATAAGAGACTTAACTTGTTTTACTTGGTAATTAACATTTTGTTAAAAAGTGTTGTGAAACCTCATTCGCGAGTAATGAGTACTTGGTTTTAAAAAGAATAATGTTTTATTGATTTCGGAAATGAGAATAAGTGTCGAACAAACCACAGCAGCGCTAATAAAGGAAAGTGTATTGACAAATAACAAATTGTTATTAAAACCAAGAGAAACTCCATCCGCATGAAGCTAAGATAAGACAAAATTGTATTACATTTCCTAGATCATGGTCATTGTAATAAGATTGTTGTAAACAAGAATAAACTACCACGTACAAGACATATGCTACTCAATTGTTTTAAAAGAGATTAAGACTATGAGTTATGGAACCTTTCTAAAATGAGAAACTTGAGCATTTGAAATTAGGCAAACTTGAACGTTTGGAAAATAATGTTGTTACTTGATTTTACAAAGGGAAGTATTTTGGTTTACTTAAAAAGATAGTCACTCTATTTTATGCTACGGGTATTATGTGACTTTTGTGTAACTTGCCTATGCTTGTTGTTGTGTAACTCGCCTATGCTTGTTGTGATAGCCTTTGTTGTGCAAGTGTTGATATCAGGTGACTTCTTGGGAAGGAGTGGATCTTTTTATAAAAGTCTAGAAGTATGGTAATTTGCTTGAGCTTGTTTGTGATAGCCTGGTTGTGCGGTATATTGTTGTTGATGTCACATGGACATGTCTACACCGGCGCAGACTCGGCACGTACGCGCGTGGTTGACACCGATATATTGTTATGTGGTTACATGGACATGCCTACACCGGCGCAGACTCGGGCGCTACGCGCGCGGTTGATCACCCAAAGATATTGCTGGCACGTCACACGGACGTGCTACACCGGCGCAGACTCCGGCATGTGGCCAGGGCATTGGTATTATTGTTGCATCATGGACATGTCTACACCGATGCGTAATTCCGAGGCATGCGCCATGATGCGAACATGATTGATGTTGCGCGCGACCCATAGTTATATCGCGTGATGACGCTGAGGCATGAGTCCCGACTGATCGCTTTTTATGTTACGCATCGTATTTTTGTTATCATATATGTCTCCGCTTTATAGATCGTTATGATTTAACCGCAGATTTTCGGGCCATACTTGTACCGCAGCATCGACTCTTCGTGGCCGCGTCACGCCGCAGTAGAGTACATCGGTAGTGGATCCTCGCCATGTGATCACGCTCAACAGATTGGGAAGCTCCGCTTTCTCGAGGCTTATTCATCGTATGTGTTCCCCGAGTTGTAGGTTCTTTACATTCGTGGTATGGCGGCCCCATTCCGTCATAGTTGGTAAATCTTGCAGGTCCGTAGTACCGCTGGGCGTGGTTGTAAAAAGGATTAAACTGCTCGGTTTTATGTATATACGTAAGGCAACCGCTTTTGGTTGGCCTGCTTTATGATCATATATCTTGTTTCATGTTTATGTTTTATTTTCCGCCGGTTTTCTCGATGTTGTATCACCAGGTGCCCGGTAGCACTACCACGCCCGGATCGGTCGTGACAAAGTGGTATCGAGCGCTTAATCTCTGAAAGTGTCTACGCGCATCGTGTCTAGTAGAGTCTTGATTATTGATGCGTTGTGCACCACATCTATAATCGTGAGGTCGCAGGACATTTAGGATTGGTTTCCATTCTTCTCATTCCGAGATCGTGCTTGTAGTCGTGTTGTAAGTCGACCCTCCGACGTATCTCGCTTTACCGCTATGCCTCCGCGAAGGCAACCAGAGCCTGTAAGCGGCAAGACAGGGTGTCGCTAGTGAGATACAGAGGAGTACGAGGCGCAGCCCTGCCAAGGCTCGAGATTATGCTTCAGACGGCGAGGTTTGCGACGCCGCCATTTCAAAGAGAGTTTAGAGTCGCAGCAGCGTCGCCGAGACCACGCACTGAGCCTCCACCCCACACCGAGGGCGCAGGAGTCGGGTAAGGAGATGGCGCTTGCCGCCGTGGTCGTGGCCGATATGAGGATAGGCCGGATGACGCCTGGGCCCAGCCCGAGCACCAGCCGTTCACCCCGAGCAGATAGTTTGAGGCTACGGACTTTCTCGAGTCAGCCCGCCAGAGTTTTACGGGTCGAGGCCTGAGGATGATCCGCATGAGTTCATCCGACGCCATTCACGATCGCGAGTGATCAAGGCTTCGAGACCGAGCCGCTGGTCTGGGTTCGACGGCCGCGCGTGATCGTAGTCGATCGTTTGATTCGCGAGCTGTCCCGGAGAGCATGCGCTCAAAGAAGATGGGACGAGTTCTCGAGGCATTCTCACTCACTTTGCCTCCGCATGGCGAGGGCACGCCGGCAGATTTATGATCGCCGATGCAGAGGCGACGGTTCGGGAGTACAACGTGGAGTTTGACTCGTTGGCTCGGATGTCACCGCTTTAGTGGCAACCATGGAGGATAGAGTGCACCGCCACGCCACCGGCTAGATGATTACTTGACAGAGGCTTGTTCGTGTGTAGCTCTTCACCGCATGGACATTGCCCGCACGCAGCTCATGCACCAGATGTGAGGTACGAGAGGTCGACTGAACGACTGGATCGCCAGGAAGAGGCCGTGACAGCAGGTCTTTGGCGACTTTCGAGGCGGACCGCCAAAGAAGAAGTTAGTTATGTACCCCACCAAGACAGAGTGGTCCTCCACAACCTTCGTGGCATCCAGAGTATTCGGAGCGTCGTGGCTCCGGGGTTCGTTTCGCGGAAGTGGCGTTGCCGACGCACACCCCTACCCTGTGGTCGATGTGGTAGACCGCATTTCGGAATGTCGTGGTGCCAAGGAGCTTGTTATTTTTGGCGGCAGCAGGCCATTTTGGCAGGAACCGTCCACCAAGGGAAGCACGGATGTTACGACTCACCTTCATGATCGCGGTCGTTCATCACCTTCTACGCATGCTACCGCATAACGTGCCTATGATTAGAGTGACGCGTGGATACAGTATATCCTTAACCCTCTAGAGTTTTGGTATGCTTGTTATGATGATCTCATTATTGTGTGCTATGTACGGATAGCGTGGTGTTATTGTGAGTTAGAAAACGTGGTTAGTTGGAAGGATAAGTATGGGGGTATGGTAGTGAACCTTAGACTATGTCACGATTGAGACCTTAGAGATAAGGTCGTCTTGAGTAAAAGATTTATTTTATGTTTGACCTTTATCAGAGTGCGTAGTAGTACGTGGGAATTATTTGTGTGATTAGTCCATGGGTAGTGTGAGATGGATGTGGTAGCTTTCATGACTTGATTAGGTAAGATTGTTCCGTTTCGGCGAGCGAAGCCGCGCGATAGTGGTCGGGTTGATGGCCGCTCGCGGTCGACCCGCAGCTTGCCAGCGGGTCAGTCGTAGTCCCGCCGTGGTAGGGTCACGAGGGTGCTAGGCCCAAGTTGGACGACCATCGATGAGTTCGTGGATGTGTTCGACCTGATCGCTCATAAAGGCCGGAATGGCCTTAGGGGTTATTACGGCTAGTAAGATGACCAAGTTTGGAGGTGGTGACTCCAAGGTTTTGGGAACTGAAGCGATGACTGAAGTGTGGTACGTACTGGGAGAGAGTTCAAGTGTTCTAAGGGGGCACGGAGAGTAAGGAAGGAAGAGAACGTGTGTTATTTCGTATACGCTGTGGCGCTGCAATCGTTAGAAGAACTTCATCGATATCCGTCTTGAGAAGGAACATTCGGGACGAATGTTTCTAAGGAGGGGAGAATGTTATACCCCGTATTTCCAGAGTATATACGTAAGGACGTACGTACGACAATTTGAGACTTAAAGTTTGGCTTTGGTTCGAAATTTGGGCACAAGTGCCGAATAGAGTCGTTTTCCGACGAAACGTTTCCACAGCTTACGTAGGGAAAATTCCGGCTATGTCATTTATATTTTTTGCGGATTTTTCCGAGAGATAAAATATTTTGGACCAACGGAGGGTGACATGTGTCACCTCACATCGAAGCAAGCGGTGGCAACCCTTGGACGAATTGGGGTCACGTTTTCTTGGCCAAGTGGCTCCTTGTTTTGGCCTTGTTTTGTGGCTTGTTTGGTGCCATGTTTTGTTCCTTGTTTTGTGGAGTAGGGGCTAGGGTGCACTTGGCTTGATCTTGGCCATTGGTTGGCTTTTGGTTTTGCTATAAATACCCCCCTAAGCTTGAAGACTTCATTCATCCAAAAACTTCCAAGTCTTGAAACCCTCTCCTCCCTTCTTGTTGCTCTAGCCAGAGCTTCCTCCCCTTTTCGCAGTGGCCTTGGCCGAGAGGTTCCCTAGCCTAGTTGTTTCGTATAATACACCCCCTTTTGGTAGAAATACTCCAAGTATTGTTATAATGCCCAAAATACCTCGCCTTATACCTTGTCAGATTCCAAAAGTTACCTCTCTACGTAGAGCCCGAAAATACTACCTTTTGTCTCAAACCGAAACCCTAAGGAAATCTTCATAGTTGGTTGAAGTATTTAAGTAGAAGTTGGTAAGAACTTCTAAGGGTTGTTTGGAGCGGATTGGAGCGCACGGAGTAGGAGCTAAACCTTGCTCAGGATCGACTTTTATAACTTGGATAATTTTGGGCTTATCGAGGTAAATATTCTTGTCCCCTTATTGTAATTGGAAATTACATGTTGTAGGATTATATAGTAGAGGTATACTATATATATAGATCTGAACATAGCTTTGCGGCAATGTCTTTGGACTTAAGCCTGAATATAAAGAAGAGAAATGAACTGTAATTACATAGGACTGTATTACAGTAGACTTGTGTAGTATTACTGTGTAGTAGAATTGTATACGTCCGGTTAGACGTATAAACCCCCCCCCCCTGGTTGGCTTGATAGCCGGCCTCGATAGAGGAGGAGATTTACGCGGTTGCGTGGGAGCCGTCTTTTCTCAGAGAATATGGAACCGTGCGGTTAGAAGTTAATAGACGTTTGTGGCCTTATAGGTGGAAGTACTACGAGTAGCGTATTCTACTTGAAGAGTGGAAAAGGCTAGCCGTTACTGATCAGAGCGTTTTCTTATTATTGTCGATAATCGTCGCGAGGTATGTGAACCTCTTCCTATCCTTCAGCATGATGCTTTGTAAACTATGTAGTACGTGACGCATACGTGCTAAATGAGTTGGTTGGTTTAAAACATAGGGTGTTATAATAGCTTTATGGGAAGTTAGTTATAACGACTCTATGTAGGTAAAAGATTGGTTTATTGATTGTAGAAGTTAAGAGACTTGATCTTGAAAGATAAGAGACTTAACTTGTTTTACTTGGTAATTAACATTTTGTTAAAAGTGTTGTGAAACCTCATTCATGAGTAATGAGTACTTGGTTTTAAAAAGAATAATGTTTTATTGATTTGAAATGAGAATAAGTGTTTAACAAACCACAGTGGCGCTAATAAAGGAAAGTGTATTGACAAATAACAAATTGTTATTAAAACCAGTAGAAACCTCCATCCGCATGAAGCTAAGATAAGACAAAATTGTATTACATTTCCTAGATCATGGCTGTTGTAACAAGATTGTTGTAAACAAGAATAAACGGCTCACGTACAAGACATATGTTACTCAATTGTTTTAAAAGAGATTAAGACTATGAGTTATGGAACCTTTCTAAAATGAGAAACTTGAGCATTTGAAATTAGGCAAACTTGAACGTTTGGAAAATAATGTTGTTACTTGATTTTACAAAGGGAAGTATTTTGGTTTACTTAAAAAGATAGTCACTCTATTTTATGCTACGGGTATTATGTGACTTTTGTGTAACTTGCCTAAGCTTGTTGTTGTGTAACTCGCCTATGCTTGTTGTGATAGCCTTTGTTGTGCAAGTGTTGATATCAGGTGACTTCTTGGGAAGGAGTGGATCTTTTTATAAAAGTCTAGAAGTATGGTAATTTGCTTGAGCTTGTTTGTGATAGCGGTTGTGCGGTATATTGTTGTTGATGTCACATGGACATGTCTACCGACCGAGTCGGGGCATGTGGCCGTACGGCGGGGTTGATTACCGATATATTGTTATTGTGGTTACATGGACACGCCTACACCGGCGTCTCGGGGCGTGTGGCCATGCGGCGGGGTTGATCACCCGATATTGCTGTTAATGTCACACGGACGTGTCTACACCGTCGCGTAATTCGGTACGTGGCGTGGGCATTGGTATTATTGTTGCATCATGGACATGTCTACACCGGCTGCGTCCGGGCACGCGCCGTGATGCGAACATGATTGATGTTGCGCGCGTGAGACCCATAGTTATATTGCGTGATGACGCTGAGGCACGAGTCCCCGACTTGATCGCTTATGTTACGCATCGTATTTTTGTTATCATATATGTCTCGCTTTATGTAGATCGTTATGATTTAACCGCAGATTTTCGCCACATACTTGGTACTGTTATCGACCTCCTTCGGCCGCGTTCATGCCGCAGTAGAGTACATCGGTAGTGGATCCTCGCCATGGATCACGTCACAGATTGGGAAGCTCCGTTTCTCCGGAGGCTTATTCATTGGTATGTGTTCCCTGAGTTGTAGGTTCTTTTACATTCAGGGGTATGGCGGGGCCCTGTCCTGTCATAGTTGTTGTAAATCTTAAGTGCAGTAATGCTGTTGTAGGCGTGGTTGTAAAAATGATTAAACTGTTCGGGTTTTATGTATATATCTGTAAGGCAACCGCTTTTGGTTGGCTTTGTTTATGATCATATATCTTGTTTCATGTTTATGTTTTATTTTCCGCTGGTTTTCTCTGATGTTGTATCACTAGGGTGCCCGGGGTAAGGCACCAGTCACGGGCCCGGGATCGGGTCGTGACATCTTATGTATCAGTTATGCCGCCACCGAAGGCAACAACGGCCCAGAAGGGCAAGTCAGCAGTAGGAACTGCTAGTAGGACGCAGAGAGTCACTAGAGCTCAGGCCCAGACTATGCCTGAGGTTGTGGCCCAGTCGACGAGTTCGGTTACGCCGATAGTACCAGAGGAGCTTAGAGCAGCTGCAGCTCTAGCTGTTCTAATACCCGAGCCTCCAGTCCCTCAGCCAGGGAAGATGATAGAGACTATGGAGATACTGATTCGATCGCCGTGATAGTGGCGAGCGGCATGAGACAAGCGATGGCGAACCCTGCGAGCGATTTGAGGTTCGGGATTTTCTGGGTTGCAATCTGCCAGAGTTCTATGGATCGAGACCTTAGGATGATTCTCAGGAGTTCATTCGGTAGATGCAACGGAATATGCGGGTGATTAATGCATCGGAGGCCGAGTCAATTGTACTAGCTTCTTACTGGTTACGCGATGTTGCAGTGAACTAGTTTGAGTCGTCGGAACTATCCAGAGGCGAGGGTGCTCCTCCATCCGTTTGGGACGAGTTCGCGGAGGCCTTCCTAGATCACTTTTTGCCTCCTGAGATAAGGAGATCCCGGGTTGATAGGTTTCTGACATTGAGGCAGGGTGACAAGACCATCAGAGAGTATAGCCTAGAGTTCCAATCATTGTCTAGGTATGCGCCCGCTATTGTGGCTGACATAGCGGATAGAGTTCACCGCTACGTGATAGGGCTAGATCGCTACTTGGTTGATGGATGCATGGCAGTGGCTCTTCAGTCAGGTATGGATATTGCCAGGATCTAGGCATACGCGCAGGGAGTGGAAAAGCAGCATAGGAGTCATCGACGGAGGCGAGATAAGAGGCGGGGCAGCGGGGTTTTGGGTAACTTTCGAGGAAAACATCCTCAACAGCGAGCTAGATGCGTCTCACCATAACAGTACTCCTCTCGATCTTACGCGACAGTTTGATCAGCCGGGTTATTTAGGAGCGGTCAAGCTCGAGCTTCGTATCGAGAACAGGTACTAGCGGATGAGGCCACCTTTACCCCGGTGTGGTCGATGCGGTAGATCCTATCCTGGGGAGTGTCGTATTTATTCGGGAGCCTGTTTCTCTTGCGGCCAGCAGGGCCATTTGAAGAGGGATTGTCCGACCAGAGGCGACACGGGTAGTAAGGCTCAGCCTACAGGGTCAGTTGTCGGGCATCATCTTCTGAGGTAATGCGCCCCGGAGGGCAGGGTGTTTACGGGCCAGCAGGTCGCGGCAGAGGTCCTAGTTCTAGCGGTCGTCCGAACCGCATCTATGCCTTAGCCAGTCGACAGGATCAGGAGACTTCGTCGGATGTCGTCACAGGTATACTATTGATTTCATGTTGTGACATTTATGCTTTGATAGATCCGGGTTCTACCTTGTCCTATACTCCTCTTATTGCTGGTAGAATAGGAATAGAACCGGTGTCGATAGAACCTTTTGAGGTAGCTACGCCAGTAGGTGATTCGGTGGTAGCCGAGCGGGTATATAAGAAATTCCCGGTGATTATACACAGTCGTCAGACGACTTGATAGAGCTGAATATGATAGATTTTGATGTCATTATGGGTATGGATTGGTTGGCTTCTTGTTATGCCAATATTGACTATAGAGACAGATTGGTTCGATTCCAGTTTCCCGGTGAGCCGATTATTGAGTGGAAAGGGGATACTGCGTCGCCGAGGGGTAGGTTTATTTCTTACCTCAAGGCTAGGAAGATGGTTCAGAAAGGGTATATTTATCATCTTATTCGGGTGTTTGATACGGAGGTGAGTGCGATTCTTGATCGATTCAGTGGTTAGAGAATTTTCGGATGTTTTTCCAGATGATCTCCCAGGTATTCCTCCAGAGCGGGAGATAGAGTTCTGTATTAATGTTCTGCCAGATACTCGACCTATATCTATTCCTCCGTACAAAACGGCACCTGCTGAGTTTAAATAGTTGAAGTACCAGCTGAAAGACTTGTTGGAGAAAGGCTTTATTAAGCCTAGTACTTCACCTTGGGGAGTGCCGATATTATTTGTGAAGAAAAAGGATGGGACGCTGCGTATGTGTATTGACTACATGCAGCTGAATAAGGTAATCATCAAGAATAGGTACCCCCTCCCTAGGATTGATGATTTGTTTGATCAGTTGCAGGGTGCGAAGTGTTTCTCCAAGATAGATCTGCGATCCGGGTATCATCAGGTACGAGTTAGAGAGACAGATATCCCGAAGACTGCATTCAGGACCCGGTACGGGCATTATGAGTTCAGGGTGATGTCATTCGGATTGACTAATGCTCCGACGGTATTTATGGATTTGATGAACCGGGTGTTCAAGCCATTTATGGATACGTTTGTTATAGTATTCATTGATGACATCCTGGTTTACTCTGGAACAGAGCAGGAGCATGCATATCATTTGAGGACGGTACTTAGAGTCCTCCAAAGCCGGCAGTTGTATGCCAAGTTCTCTAAGTGTGAGTTCTGGTTGGCCTCAGTGACATTCTTAGGGCACATTGTCGGGGCCGATGGTATTCGGGTTGATACGGCGAAGATTGAGGCAGTGAAAACTTGGCCTAGACCTACTACGCCGACTGAGATGCGCAGCTTCTTAGGACTTGCGGGTTATTACCGGAGATTTGTGGAAAAGTTCGCTTCGATCTCAGCGCCTTTGACTAGGCTGACTCAGAAAGAAGCTAAGTTCCAGTGGACGGATGCTTGTGAGAAGGGCTTCCAGTTATTTTAGGAGAAGTTGACGACAGCTCCAGTTCTTACTCTTCCCGAGGGATTAGAGGGTTATGTGGTTTATTGTGATGTTTCGGGTGTCAGACTTGGTTGCATGTCGATGCAGCATGGTAAGGTTATAGCTTACGCGTCCCGACAGCTCAGGAAGCATGAGAGAAACTACCCTACTCATGATTTGGAGTTAGCAGCAGTGATACATGCTTTGAAGATTTGGAGGCATTACTTATATGGGGTTCATGTGGATATTTATATAGACCACAAGAGCCTCCAGTATATCTTCAGACAGAGGGAGCTGAACTTGCGACAGAGATGGTGGTTAGAGTTGCTGAAGGATTATGATGTTGATATCCTATACCACCCGGGGAAAGCCAACGTGGTTGCAGATGCTCTTAGTCGTAGATCTATGGGTAGTCTGTCAGACGTGCAGCCAGATAGAAGGGACATGGTTCGTGAGATTCATCAGTTAGCGAGCCTTGGGGTTTAGTTGGTTGGTTCCGATGATAGTAGAGTTCGGGTTCGAGAGGTTGCCGAGTTTTCCATCGTTGAGGAGGTGAAGAGGCGACAGTATGAGGATCCGATTCTGGTACGGTATCGAGATACGGCTCTTCGAGAGAAGAATAGTTCATTTGAGGTAGCACCTGATGGGGTGCTCAGGTACGAGGATAGATTGTGTGTACCCGATGTTGCAGGACTTCGTCGCCGGAGTTCTAGGGAGGCACTGCGGTGCTCGTTATTCGGTTCATCCGGGGTCGACTAAGATGTACCATGACCTCAGATGTGTGTATTGGTGGGATGGCCTGAAGAGGGACGTAGCAGAGTTCGTTGCTCAGTGTCCGAATTGTCAGCAGGTCAAGGTTGAGCACCAGAAGCCTGGTGGGCTATTACAGACGATTGAGATTCCGACGTGGAAGTGAGAGGTGATCAACATGGATTTTGTTACAGGGTTACCTCATACTCATAGGAAGTGTGATTCCATCCGGGTTATATGTTACACCCCGTATTTCCAAGAGAATGATATGAGATCGTACGTAAGGTAATAATTTCTTCACAAGGGGTCGGTTTCGTTCCAAATTTGAGATACGAGCGTAGAATACTATTGTGAAGACGCGAGACTAATAATATGGGGTCCGCCGAGAATTTCACAATTTCGCGGGAAACTTCAAAAAATTATAGTATTTTGGACCAATCGGAGGGCGACACGTGTCACCCCTCCACTTGGTCTTGCAAGATGACAAGTCTCTAAGATATTTTGAGGCCAAGTGGACATGTGGGGCCCACTCCACTTGGCATTATAGGTTGATATATATCCAAGTCTTGAAGACTTGGATTCATTATACACTTAGACCAAAAAATAAGCTCTCATCTTCTCCCCTTTAGCTCCATAATTTCGAGAGCCCCTTGGATAAGAACAACCATTGTTGATCAATTTATTTCTCCAAGATTAAGCCCTTAAACCAAGTGATAAGCCTAGATTAATATTCTACACGTTTTTACTTGTCTTGGCCGAAAGTTGATGCCAAAACCCTAGGGGTTCCGTCGACTTTCTGGAAGTGAGATTCAAAGAGAAGTTGCTCCTAAGGTTGTAGGGGGGGTACATATATGTGATTGGAACTTGAAGAAGTGGAGCGAAACGAAAACTGCGCACCAATAAAGACCGGACTATTTTGGGGCGTTATTGGGAAAAAAATGAGGTAAAAGTCATTCTTCTTTTAAAGTAATTGGCTATTACTTATTGTTATTATGTATGGATGAACTTGTGTTAAAAAAATGAAGAATAAAAAGCGTTTGAGCCATTTTTGGGGCTAAAACCGATTTGGGACAGATTTGGTGCAAATGGAATTCGTTGGTTATTGTCGTTGTTATCTTCACCTATTGCATGTTATAATGGATTAATATTGTTGTTAATAAGTTGTTATAACTTATGTAGAAGTTTTGGAACTCGAATTGGAATAAAATGGATTAAGGAATGAGTTATCGGGTTGTAGTTGTTGTGGCCGAAAAACTGCCCAAAACTGTTAGACGTTGTTGTGTCGTTTATGTCACGACCCGACCCCGGGCCCGTGACTGGTGCCCTACCTGGGCACCCTTACATGTATACATCAGAGATAATCAGCGGAACATACATAAAACTCACAACATACATTAACAGGAAAATAAACAACAGGCTAGCCGATAAGGCTACCTCCCTGGACATATATATATATATATATATATAACCGTAAGCAGTTACATCCGTTTTCTTTACAACTGACCCACAAGATATGACTACAAATCTCTAAGAGTTTTTGACATAATCGCTGTGACGGGACAGGGCCCCGCCATACCCATGAATATACATAATCTACCTCAGCAGGGATCCGTACCAAAAGATAAGCCTCCGGAGTAAATGAAGCTTTTTCCCAAAAACTGAACAGAGATCCTAAGAGCAAGGATCACCAACCTGTGTACCTAACACCTGCGGGCATTTAACGCAGCCCCGAAGGGGTCGCATAACAACAATTTAATATGGAACATAAATAAGGTACAGTAAACAAATCATAACTGTACAAAAGAATGACAGGGGCAAGTATAAAAAGTAAATACCAGATCCTACCGTGCCATTACCACTCATGAACTTAATCGCACATTATTATCTTTTCCCATTTTTCAATAAGAGTTATATCAAATTCTTACATATATACTTAGGAGAAATCATCAAGTTCATAAGCACATAACTTACGTATCTTGCATAACATAATCCGACCCTTTATGGAGGGACGTCTCATTTTGGAGTTCATTGTGATTATCCATACATGATAACGTAACCCTGCCCATTTACGGGACACGGTGAAGTCATAAAAGTCTGTCCATAAAGGTATACTGCCCGGCCCAATCTGGGACGCGGTAAAGTCACATTAGTCTGCCCATAAAGGTATACTGCATAAAATTAGGAAGCTTATGATTAAATTAGGGTCACCCGCCCATAGTATCATTTGACAATCCTACTCCTGAGATTATTTCACCCGCATAGGTCATGTGGACCCGCAATGAGGTCATCCGCATCGCATGAGATTATTTCACCCGCATAGGACTATTTCACCCGTATAGGCCCGGTGGACCCGCAATGAGTACAAACGCCGCACTCGCATCATAGGTAACAAATCCATGGAATAAGTAGTAACCCAGGGGTTTACCCGGCAAGAATAACTTAACACTAGCACAACCGGCTATCATATATAACATAAGCACCACCGGCTTATCATACATAACATAAGCACCACCGGCTTATCATAAATATCATAAGCAAGTTAAGAAATCCCCTAACTTCTTATTAGCCTTAATTATTATACACTCTCATTTTATTTAAACTTAAGGCACTAACATGTCATTAAAAATCCGGGAATTTAACCCAAAGTACTATGTACCTTATCCTTTCAAAAATGACTCTTTCTCGTATAAAACCCCCAAGATACTAACACCCGTAGTATCAAGGCTTGTCTACATTTCAAAACAAGTCACTATACTTTTAGAAATACATTTTTAGGCTTCTAAACCAAGTGACTTTCACTTTAAAAACTTTTAAGCAATTGATGCCTTTAAATCCAATTGCCCTTCTTCATTTAAGTCATTTACCTTTTGTTTACCTTACTAGAGTAGACCCTTCTTTTAACTTTCCATAAAGCCGTTATAACTAACTTCCTATAAAGCCGTTATAACTCTTTATGTTTTAGACAATTAAGACAGTTTCATCTTTTAAAGACAATTGAGTTAATTCTCTAACTCAATCAAACTTAGACATTCTTAGATTAAGGCAATGATGTCAAAATGAAGCCGAATTCCTTTAAAACTCGTACGTCCACCGTACTATATATTTGTAAAACTCATGTTACATTTTATTTTGAAATCAAGCCTCTTAACTTTTGAAATAAATCATGGAAACCATACTTTGTAAATCAAGTCTTTCTTTCCTTTAAGAATCAAGTCCCATAACTTGAAAAATAAAGTCTCTTAACCTTTTAAGAACTCAAGGTTCATAGTCTTAAAACTTCATAACATAAACTCTTTAAATTAAGTAACGTATACTTTTATGAGTTATGAATAGGTTATACTCGTTTATAACGATCTTATTAAAGCAGCCATGATCTAGAAAATGTAATAAGATTTGTCTTATCTTAGTGTCGCGCCTATTTTTGACCTCGGGGTCTGAACGGTGTCCGCAATGTTGCTCTTTGGAGCGGTTCCCTGGATGGAGCAATAATGCTGATTTTGAGGAGTCGCCACCTAATTAATTAAGTGAATTAGGACACTTGATTTATTGCAATAAAAATACTGCAATTAATCTCCATTTAATGGTCTGCGAAATTAATGAGATTCTGGATCAGGGTTCTTTATTATCCTAAAGGGAAGGGGGCATCCTTTAAGATCCGCTAACTTGCGGTTATCCGTTCAAACCTAGGTTAATTATATATTGGCTTTTATTCTACCTATTCTAAGTATTTTTACATAATTTACAATTAAAATAAAATGCAATACATAATAATAAAACTTAAAATTAAATGCGACATAAGATAAAAATCCGGGCATCTTTTAGCCCTTTTAGGCCTTCTGCACAAGATGATCTACGGGTACCTGCATAAATACTTAGTAAAAGTGTTAGTAATAGAATAAACAATTTTAAAAGCAATAACAAGAATTAATAAGTAAAGCCAAAAAAATAAATCCGTCTTTGTATAGGGAAGACCTTGGAAATCAGACGGAGATTCCTTCATCGGCCAATATTGCTAGAAACAATAAATTAAATAAAACCTTCGGATCCGCGCCAAAACAGTAATAGTTTTAAACACAGAGGGCTCAGATATATATGAAAAATAAAGTGGGACAACCTAAACAAGTGCGGCTGCGAGAATTCGCCTTGCCAGCACATGTTGGTTATCCGGTGTAAGTGAAAGAAATCATCATTGCCCATAAAGCTTTATTTTATTTTATTTTCCGTCTTTGCAACTGTGGTGGCCTCAAAAATCGACGGATAAATTTTTCATTGGCCATCAAAGTGTAGTATCATGTTCAAAATCAGTGAGACTTTCACTAAGTGTAACAAATTGTTCAAATCAGATCTGGAAAAAGCAACAAAGAAATCAATCCATTGATTTGCCAAAAAAACAAGCCGACACGGTAGTAAACCGGTGATCAAACAACCAAAAGGCACAAGACGGTCAAAACAGTACGAGCATATACACCACGTCGCCGGAAATCTCAAAACATCGCCTGAGTTTTTCAAAAACTCCGGGCGAATGTAAAATCAGCGAAATCAGTCCAACAAAGATCACGACTACAGATAACCACAAAAATAAGATCAACACAGGTCACCAGAGTTTTTTAGAACTCCGGTGATATACAAAATGTAAAATCAGTCCAACCAACACCAACAAAAGACCAAGAAATCAGAAAAAGTCAAACCATCCACCAGCAACATCCAACAAAACTCTCAACAAGAAACCAACCGCAGTCGCCGAAGTTTTCAAAACTCCAGCGAATTATCTAAAAACAGAACCAAATCAGTCCACAACAACAGTATGCAACAGATCAAACATAAAGCCGAACTAAAGACAAAAGAATCAGTCCAAACGAACATACATAATAATAACGAAAATAGAAACAAACAGTGGGCAGCGAGCAGCGGCGTCACTTCCACGACGAGGTCGCCGGAGCAACGCCACCGCAGTGGTGAGGTTCGACAGTGAGCAGTGAGGTGGTGGAACAGTAGTGGTCGATGGGATACAGTGGTTCGTGAGAGACGGGATAGTGGTGGTGGTGCACTGGTGGTAGTTCGAGCAGTGGGGCGACGAGAATGGCAGCGGGGGAGGGGCGTTGCTGGTGTTGTATGTGTTGTGCTGTGTGTGTGCGTGTGCGCAGTGGTGGTCGGCGATGGTAAGGTGAAGAGGAGAGAGAGAGGATAGGGGCGGCTGCTGGTGTTTAGAGGGGGTTCGCCGGAGCTTGGAGCTCCGGCGAAGGACGGCGGCGACTGGAAGGTTTGAGAGAGAGTCCAACAAAATCTGCAGATGGAATTTTAGGGTTGCTGATGGTGAGGTTGTGTTATACCCCGTATTTTTCCAGAGTATGTATGCGAGGACATACGTACGAATATTCAAGCCCTAATTAGGTTAAGGATGAAATTGTGAACTTTCGACGGAAAAGATTCCGAACCTTGTGAAGGAAATTCTACGTTTTTAATATTTTAACCGATTACGGATTTTTCCGATAGATGAAATATTTTGGACCAATAGGAGGGCGACATGTGTCACCCCACTTAGGCCATGTTGGACGATTTGTATGGCCAAGTGGACAAGGTCAAGTGGTCAAAGTCTTGGAAGATATTTTCTTTGGGTTAGTGGGAGTAGGTGGGGGCGTTTTTGTGGGGCATGAGGGAAGGCCTTGTGGACGTTTTTTCTTGAGCAAGTGGGAGGCCACATCACTCATTGTTGTGGGGGACATATGTCCCAATGTTGTGGTGGACATATGTCCCAATATTGTGGTGGACACTTGGTGGAAGACTCCACTCACACAAGCAACCCAATCCTCACCCTCCATTTGTTTTAATCTTGGTCATTGAAGGTTCTATAAATACCCCCCTCTTGTGCAAGACTTCTTCATCCACAAACACACTTTCCAAGTCACAAAATCCTTCCCCCTTTGTAGTAAAGCTTTCGTCCAAGCCCCCCCCCCCTTTGGAAGCTTTCGTCCGAAGCACCCTCTCCCCCCCCTTCCTAGTTGTCTCGTCGAAATACCCCCCCCCCCTTGGTAGAAAAGTTGTCTTCTAGTATTGTTACTATGCCAAAATACCTTAGCCTAAATCCCTTGTAGTATTCCAAAGTTACCTCTATACTAAAAGCCCAGAAATACTACTTTATATCCATTAGTCGCAAAACGAAACCCTAAGGAAAAATCTTCATAGTTGGTTGAGGTATTAAGTAGAAGTGGGTTGGAAACTTCTGAGGGTTTCTTGGAGCTATCGGAGCGTGCAAATTAGGAGCTAAACGTTGTTCAGGATCGACATATAATCTTGGATAATTTTGGGCTTATAGAGGTAAATATCCTTATCCTTCTATTGTAATTGGAGATTACATGTTGTAGTAGTTCAGAATTAAGTATAAGATATATAGAAGGAAGGTATATAAGAAGAGAATTGAACTGTACTTACATAGAGCTGTATTTAAAGTAGACTTGTGTAGTTGACGGGTAGGGAAATGCTGCCCAAATTTCCATAGAATAGAGAACCTTCTGCTTAGAATATTCTACAGAGTAGTCTAGACGTTGATAGACGTATATGGCCATTATAGGTTGAAGTTACTGAGTAGCGTGTTCTACTTGAAGGGTGGACAAGGCTAGCAGGGTTATAGTACGGTGGAGCGTTTTGCTATTTGTCGATAATCGTCGCGAGGTATGTGAACCTCTTCCTATCCTTTCTAGCATGATGTTTGTAAACTATGTAGTACGGTAGACGTACGTGTGCTAAATGAATTGGGTTGGTTTAAAACATAAAGTGTTATAACGGCTTTATGAGAAGTTTGTTATAACAACTTTATGTAGGTAAGAAATGGGTTGTTGATTTTAAGAAAATAAGAGACTTGACTTAATTGGCTTGATATGAATTTTATTAAAAAGTTGTGAAACCTCATTCGTGAGTAATGAGTACTTGGTTTTTTTTAACTAATAAGTTATATTGATTTCGGAAATGAGAATAAGTATCGAACAAACCACTGCAGCGTTAATAAAGGAAAATGTATTGACAAATAATTAATTATATTAAAATCGAGAAACCTCCATCCGCATGAAGCTAAGATAAGACAAAATTGTATTACATTTCCTAGATCATGGCTGCTTTAATAAGATTGTTATAAACAAGAATAAACTACTCACACATAAGATATATGTTACTCAATTTTGTTAAAAGAAGAAATTACGTTGTTAAGTGATTAGGACTATGAACTATGAAATCTTTCGAAAATAAGAGACTT
The DNA here is from genome assembly GCA_029844215.1 of Przewalskia tangutica. NCBI lineage: Eukaryota > Viridiplantae > Streptophyta > Magnoliopsida > Solanales > Solanaceae > Przewalskia > Przewalskia tangutica. The sequence continues at coordinate 18,545,540 of CM056718.1, forward strand.
AAGTATTTAAAAACATGCAACTTGAACTTTTGGAAAAGAATGTTGTTACTTGACCTTAAAAAGGGAAAAATGTGTTGGTTTAAAATGAAGGCATGGTATTGTCTTAATCTGTCTTAAAAGAGGGTTTAAATGTTATGGACGATTTTACCTCGAGTCCCATGGGATGGGCCGAGACATGTATTCCACCCGATTTTACCTCGAGTCCCATGGGATGGGCCGAGACATATATTCCACCCGATTTCACCTCGAGTCCCATGGGATGGGCCGAGACATATATTCCACCCGATTTCACCTCGAGTCTCATGGGATGGGCCGAAACATGTATTCCACCCGATTTCACCTCGAGTCCCATGGGATGGGCCGAGACATGTATTCCACACGATTCCACCTCGAGTCCCATGGGATGGGCCGAGACATGTTATACGTATCATACGATTTATACCTAGACTGCCGGCAGTGAGGAAGGAGTTCCACGGGCATGAGGGATGACTTTGAGGGAGTGAGTCCCTGCCTTGACATGACTACTTTTATGTTGTAAACTGTAGTTTGGTTATCATACATGTCTCCTGTTTTATATAAACTGTTATGATTTCATTTACAGTATTTTCCAGTTTCACATACTTGGTACCTGTTGTACTGACCTCCTTCGGGGGGCTGCGTTCATGCCGCAGGTAGAGGTACACCAGTCGTCGATCCTCGCTCATAGGATCACAGCTCAGCGTTTTGGGAAGCTCCATTTCTCCGGAGGCTTATCTTTGGTATAATCCCCGTCATTGTAGGTACTTACATTCAGGGGTATGGCGGGGCCCTGTTCCGTCGTTGTTGTTATAAAACTCCTAGAGGTCTGTAGTACTGTTGTGGGCAGAGTTTGTAAAAGGGATGTAACTGTTCGGGTTCAAATTTTATGTATATATACATGCCGAAAGGCAATCTTCTCTTGATAAATTGTTCTCATTCTATAATTGTTTCATGTCTTGTTTTTATATTCCGCTGATTACTCTGATATATGTCTACTTGGGTGCCCGGGTAAGACACCAGTCACGGGCCCGGGATCGGGTCGTGACAAAAGTGGTATCAGAGCAGTTAATCCTCGGAAAGTGTCTGAGCAGTATCTAGTAAGTCTTGATTATCGGTGTGTTGTGCACCACACCAATAATCAGGAGGCTATAGGATATTTAGGATTGGTTTCCATTCTTCTCATTCTGAGATCGTGCCTTAGAGCTGTGTTATAAGTTGGACCCCTCTAACGTATTCTTTTATGCCAGTTATGCCTCCACGCAAGGCAATCAGGGCCCAGAAGGGCAAGGCAGCAGAGGGAGCTGCGAGTAGAGTAGTGGCGGTCTCTACTGAGACCACAAGACTGAGCCTCCATCCCCACACCGAGAGGAGATGGGTTACAAGGAGATGGCCCAGTTATTGGCCAGGATAGTGGCAAGGCACGAGGATAAGCTGGATGCAGCAATTCCGGTACCGGTAGTACCCGTAGTTCACCCGAGAGCGGATAGTTTGAGACTGCGGGACTTTCTGAGTTGCAGCCCGCCAGCGTTTTATGGATCGAGGCCTGAGGATGATCCGCAAGAGTTCATCCGACAGTTACAGCGGATCATGAGAGTGATCAAGTGTCACGACCCGACCCCGGGCCGCGACTGGTGCCCTACCTGGTCACCCTGTTTAGGTATACATCAGAGAACAGCAGCGGAACATACACAACATAAACACAGGTGTAAACAATATCACAACACAGGCTAGCCGATAAAGCCGCCTTCCATAATATAAACAAAGTCAAAAGTACAACTTTACAACTCAGTTCTTACAGCCCAACCACATATGTGAATACAGACCTCTAGGAATAACAACTGTGGCGGGACAGGGCCCCGCCATACCCCTGAATGTACATAATCTACAACATCAGGGAAATAATGTACCAAAAGAAAGACAAGCCTCCGGAGAATGGAGCTTCCGACGTCCGATAAGTGATCCTAAGAGTGTGGATCCGCAACCTGCTTACCCTTTCCTGCGGCATGAACGCAGCCCCCGAGGAAGGGGTCACACAATATGTACTAAGTATGTAAAAGCTGGAAAATCAGTAATTACAACATAAGTTTAAAAGAAAGCGAGACATGTATGATAACAAAATTACGACACAAAGGCCTTACTAACAATGAGAGTAAAAATAGGTGTATACTTACAACGAAAAATAGGATTGGAATCCTACTCCTGGGACTATTTCACCCGCATAGGTCCAGTGGACCTGCGTGAGGTATTCCTCGCATGGGACTATTTCACCCGCATAAGCCCTTACGGACTCGCATGAGGTATTCCTCGCATCGTGGTTAGCAAATCCACGGAAATATACAATGCCACAATCCCGGGGAATGACCATGACGAATAATATATCACTAGCCCAAATCCGGCTATCACACATAACATAAGCTCTATCGGCTTATCAAACAATATATAAGCAAGTTAAGAAATCCCCTAACTTCTTACTATTCTTGTTCATATACACTCTCATTTTAGTTTACTTAAGGCACTAACATGTCTTTTATAAAAATCCGGGAATTTAACCCAAAGTACTACGTACTTCTATTCTTTTAAAATGACTCATTTCATTATAAAACTTCCAAGATACTAATAACCGTAGTATCAAGTTACAATTTCTTTTCAAGACAAGTCACAATACTTTTAGAAATAAAAATTAGGCTTCTAAATCAAGTGACTCATATCTTATAAAACCTTAGGCAATTGATGCCTTAAAATCGAATTGCCTTCCATTAAATCAAGTCATTTATCTTTCCATAAAGTCAATATAACCAACTCCCCATAAAGTCGTTATATTCACTTTATACCTTAGTCAAGTACAATTTCCTATCCAAGGGACTTATACGTTTTTAAAACGACACAAGTATCACATACTTTAAAATTCTTCAAGTCCCTTATCTTTAACAAGACTTAAGACATCTTTAATATTCTCAAAGAAGTGAGTTAATCTCCTAACTCACCCGACTTGGTATTTCATAAAACAAGTAAAGAATGTCAAAGTCTTGTACGTCTACCGTACTATATACGTGAAACTAGTCATGCTCAAAGGATAGGAAAAGTTCTACATACCTTGTCGGGTCAAACCACTTGCCAAGTACAAAGTCCCGCCCGTAGTATATCAACCTATAATATTCACAATACGTCTATTAACGCCTTACTTCAAATGTAGAATATTATAAGTGTAAAGTCTCCATTTTCTACGGAAAATCGGACAGCACCTCCTTTGTTTTTACTCACTTTGCCACCTTTTTCAAGGCCGAAATACAATAACCAAACAGCCCCAATTGGCTCACAACAATATAGAAGGTAGTTCAATACAAATGAATAAACAAACAGCCCCAATTGGCTCACAACAATATAGAAGGTAGTCCAATACAAATTAATAACCAAACAATACAAACTACATTCCAAATTCGGCCACCCTGATTCAACAAATCCAATTCTTATCCAATTTCCATTTCAATCCAATTTAGTAGCATAACATGATATCAAGTCGCATTTGATTATCATAACCATAATCTTTAAGTAAGTAACATGCGACGATTTCTAAAAACGACCAATTAGTAATCCAATTTCCAAGTGGCTTGTATAACATTTCAGATTTAACTACAAGAAATCCATAATACTTATAACTTCAACCTATCAACTTCATGCTAGCAACAAGTAGAGCTAACAACAATAATATAAATATGTAATCTTGTAACACCTTTAAAAGACAAGATTATACCTTAACGATTCTTAATCCAACTCCAATCCGAAGTCGCTCCTTAGTAGTTTAGAGCCTCTCCAAGACACCTCAATCCGCTTGTTGAGACCCTTAGAACAATACCAACAATTATCCTTCAAAACTCCAAACAAAACCTAGAAAGACCATTAGGTTTTCGTTTGCGACTAACCCGAAAACAATCTTTTTCCAAGATTTTTCTATTGAGATGTGTTTACAATACACCTAAGACCCTTGGTTTAAAGTGTGGAATCAAATGGACAAGAAACAAAAATTTTTCTTTCTTTTTCTTAGTGAACCCGAGACCCTCCTATGTGTTCTTCAAATTTTGTGTAAAATTTTCTAAGTGTTAAGTCCTCTCTTGCAACTAGTATTATATAAAGGGTCATGGAGGGTTAAGATGCATCCAAATGGTTGGCTTGGATAATCTCTTAGCAAAATATCAAGACTTATTGACCATTGACTTAGTCAAGATTGTCAAGCCACAACTTGAAAGACTTTAGTCATCCAAGACTTAAGGTAAATGACCATATTGGCCATGCCATTTCGTCCAAGGCATTGCTAAGGGGGGGGGGTGACACGTGTCGCCCTCCCATTCGTCACAACACTTACGTTTTCCGATAATTTTCATAATTCCGATAAATTTACAAGTCTCAAATCCTAACACTTGTGAGTTCATACTTATGTTCTTAAAACATGTCCTGAAATTACGGGGTGTAACATTCTTCCCCCCTTAGAAACATTCGTCCCCGAATGTTCTTTCGGAGTCACACTTACAATTAGCGACATAGTTTCCTTTCACAGCCCCGACATACCAAAAATGCCACTCATGGCCACATAAAAGCATTTAAGCAAAAGAAACACTTCAATTAAAACTCGACAAGTGGTGGAAAATGAAATACCAAGGTATAGGAAATAAGTGAGATACCTCCTCAACATGTCCTCCTCCGCTCCCAAGTCATCTCCTCCTGTTATCATTTCTCCACAGGACTTTGACTAAGCTACATCCTTGGTCCGCACCGACCGTGATCGAGTATCGCTATGGGACTCTCCTCATACGATAACCCTCTCACACCGACCTCACTAGTAGGGAAAACTCGCCATTGGATCACCGATACACTTTCGCAACATAGAAACATGGAATACCGGATGTACCGCCTCCAACTCGATGGCAGATCCCACTCAGAGGCAACCTTGCCCACTCTACGAACGATCCGGTAGGGCCCAATGTACCTTGGGCCGAGTTTCTTCTTACCGAATCTCATCACACCCTTCATGGGTGACACCTTCAAGACCCAATCGCTCACCAAACTCCAAATGCCGACGATTATCCGCATATGACTTCGCCGACTGAAGCCGCTATCAGCCTCTCCGGATAAGCTTCACCTTATCCACACCGATATACCAAGTCCGCCAACTAATCGCACTCGCCCACATCGAACCAACCGATCGGGCGACTGCATTTCCGCCATATAAAGCCTCGTATGGCGCCATCTCAGATATCGGAATGGTAGTCATATTATAAGCAAACTCCACGAGAGGCAAATGATCCTCCCATACCATCGAATCAATCACGCAGCTCGCAGATATCCTCAAGTATTCGATAGTGCGCTCGCCGCCTGCCACCGAGGATGAAATGTCGCCGAGACTCACCGTGTCCCCAAACCTTCTCGAAAGACCTCCGTGTTAGCCAGAACCGGCTCTCTATCGATATAATCGACACCGAACACCGCAGCCTCACTATCTCTGATGTACAATCCGCATAGTCCTCACCAAAACGCCGCCCGATCGAAGGAAATGGGCTGATTTCACACCACAACAATAACCCAAATGGAGTCGTACTTCCTCCGAGTACGAGGTAACCTCAGAACAAAGTCCATGTTGATCATCTCCCACTTCCAAGTTGGAATCTCAATTGACGATCGCAATAATCCACCGGGCCTCCGTGCTCGACCTTAACTCGCCGGGCAATTAGGACATCAGGCAACAAAACTCGCCACGCCCTCTTCGTGCCATCCCACCAATACAAACATCCGAGGTCATGGTACATCTTGGTCGACCCGGATGAATAGAATAACGAGCGCCGCAGGTGCCTCTCTGACCACCGACGGTCCCGATACATCGGAACACACAACCGCCTCAAATCTCAAGACCCCATCGACGCTACCTCGAATAGACTCTTTTCCTCCCGAAGAGCTGCATCACAAGCATCGCATCAACACCGGTACTCAAATCGCCGCTTCTTCACCTCATCAACGATGGAAGACTCGGCAACCTCACGAACCCGCACTCCACTATCGCCGCAGATCGATCAATCGAACCCCAAGGCTCGCTAATCGGTGGATCCGACGACCATGTCCTCGCCTCTCTAGATGTACTCCGATAGGCTCCCATCGATCTACGACTCAAGGCATCGCGAACTATGTTGGCTTTCCTGATGGTAGAGAATATCAACATCATAATCTTTCAAAGAACTCTAACCACCGCCTCTGCCTCGTGTTCAGCCTCCTCTCGCTCAAGATATACCTGAGGCTCTGTGGTCCAGAGTAAATATCCACATGAACCCCTGCATAAATAGTGTCTCCAAATCTTCAAGGCATGAATAACCGCGCCAACTCTAAGTCATGGGTAAGGTAATTCCTCTCATGCTTCCAGAATCGCCGGAAGCATAGGCTATAACCTTGCCGTGCCGCATCAAAACACACCCTAGCCCGATACCCGAGGCATCACAATAGATCACGCATCCGCCTAACCTCGTGAAGAGTAAGAACTAGGTCAGAGTCAACCTCTCCTTCAAGAATCAAAACCCCGCTCTCAAGCCTCTCATCGAAACTTGGCCGCTGAGTCACCTAGTCAACGGTACAAATCAAGCAACCGCTTCACAAACCTACGATAATAACCCGCAAGTCCTAAGAAATCGCGCACTCGCTGAGTAGAGGCCTCGCCAAGACTTGATCGCCTCAATCTTTGCCGTATCCACGCGAACACCATCAACCCCAATAATATGCCCCAGAATGCCATCGAGGCCAACCAAAACTCACTGAGAACTTGGCGACAATCACGGCCCGAGAATCCTAAGCACACCTCGCCGATCTGATGCCTCGCCTGTCGTGAATATACTAGGATGTCATCAATGAATACAATCACAAATGTATCCAAAAATGGCTTGAACACCCGCTCATCAAATCCATAAATACCGCTGAGCGCTGTCAAACCGGAAGACATAACCTCAACTCATAAGTGCCCATACCGGTCCCGAATGCGCTTTGGGATATCTCGCTCGAACTCGAACTCGATGATAACTGCATCGCAGTCTATCTTTGAGAAACACCTCGCACTCGCAGAATCGTCAAACAAATCATCAATCCCGGGAGGGGTACCTATTCTTAATGGTAACCTTATTCACCGCTCAGAGTCAACACACATACGCAGCTGGCCCCATCCTTCTTCTTCACAAACAACACCGGCTCCCTGGGAGATACACTAGGCCCGATAAAGCCTTTTCCAAAGAAATCTTTCGCTTGGTCCTTCACTCCTCAACTCGGGCAGTGCCATCCTCAGATGGGCGAATGGAAATAGTCGAGTGTCCGCAACGTGTCAATACAAAACTCGATCTCCTCTCGTGAGGATACCCAAGATCATCCGGGAACACATCCGAAACTCCCTAACCATCGGCATCGATCAAGAATCGCACTCACCAGACGAATACCCGAACCAGATGATAGATGTACCCTTCTCGCACCATCTTCCTAGCCTTGAGGTAAGAAATAAACCTACCCCTACGATGCCGTGTTGCCCTCCACTGATAATCGCTCGCCAGAAACCGAACCGAACCAACTGTCCTTACAATAACGTTGGCATAACAAGAAGCCAACCACCCATACCCATAATGACATCAAAATCGTCATCTCCAAACTCTATCAAGTTCGCATGGTCCGACGATCAGAATAAATACCGACAACCTCTATACACCCGCCACTAACACCGAATCACCCATTGGCGTAGCTACCTCAAACGCTCTATCGACACCGCCTATCCCGATTCTACCCGCAATAAGAGGGGACACATACAAGGTAGAACTCGGATCTATCAATGCATAAACATCACAAACAAATCGCGAATGTACCGCGACGACGCTGTGGAAGCCTCCCGATCCTCGGGCGGGTTAGAGAATATACGCGTTCGGGAACCGCTAGAATCGAACCACCACCACGACTTCTACCGCTGCTCGCCTGCGAGTACTCGCCTCCGGCGCATAACCACGTAAGGAGAAGAAGACCCAAAGAATCGATCCCGCTTACCGTGGCCGTGCACCACCCATGCCGCTTCTAGACGGACAATCCTCTTCAAGGGCCCACCGGCCACAAGAGTAACAACCTCCGCAGAACACGACACTCGCCAGGTGAGACCTACCGCGACGAGCACACCGAGGCGCGGTGGTCTCGACGCGAGGATCTCGCCTCCTCGAAACCTCGGTCCCGGAGCCCGACCGCCCCGAATGACCTTGCCGATCAGATCTCCTACCGTAAAACCGTGACGGAGCACTCAGGCCGGCCGGAAAGTGGACCTGTCACCGAGGCCGCCCGCCAAAATCGCCCTCGAGACTGATGTCCCGCCCTCGGGCCGCTCGCCAACTGGTCCTCCTCTCTATCCTCTATCCTCGCAGATAGGCTCGCATCCGGCGATGTCCATACCGGCCAAGAGCCACCCCTAAGCATGTCAGAATCATACGACGGCCTAGCCCCATCACATAACGATGAACTCTATCCGCCATGCTAGCTACAATAGTATGAGCATGCCCGCCAAGGAGTCAAACCTGTGTCAGACTCCTAATCCCTCCCGCTCGCCTCAAGGTCAAAAACTGTCTACCCGGCTCTCCTCATCTCGGAGGCAAAAAGTGATCCATAAAGGCCTCGTAAACTCCTCCCAAACACCGGAAGAGCATCACACCTCTCGAAAGCAACCACGACTCAAACCAGCTCAACGCAATATCGCCAGAACCTAGAAGAGGCTAGTGTAATGCACTGCTCTCAAGCCCTGGACTGCACGGTCCGAGTAGCCGAATGAACTCCCCGCGATCCTCATCGACTTCAACCATAAAACTCGTAGATGACATCCGTAAAATCCCTAATCCGCAAACCGCTTCACTTGCGGCCGCCGCTCGCTTACGCCTCGCCATTATACCGTCAATAACCGACCGCCTCGTAGTCTCTATACTCAAGCACCGGCCGTGAATCGAGGGTCCGCATCGAACCTCTCGAGCTACCGCCGCCTTCTAAACTCGCAGCGTGGCTGAACTCGCCGACCGCTTACTACCTCGTGCATAGTCTATGCCGATCCCGTAACCTCGAGTACCGCTAGCGCCTCCCGCCGCCGCTTTGCCCTTCCGGCTCGTCGCCGCGAGGCATAATCGTTTCATAAGAAGAGGTCAGAGAGGATTCAACCTAATAAGACAGCTCTACTGCACGATCTTAGAGAAAGAAGAATGGAAACCAATCCTAAATGTCCCGCAGCCTCCCGATTATAGATGTGGTGCACAACACACCGATAATCAAGACTCTACTTAGACACGGTCTGTAGACACTTTCCGAGGACTAATCGCTCGATACCACTTTTGTCACGACCACCCTCGCCGCGATCGTGCCCTACCGGCACCCTGCTCGTATACATCAGAGAACAGCAATGAACATACACAACATAAACACAGTGTAAACAATATCACAACACAAAGCCGATAAAGCCGCTTCCATAATATAAACAAAGTCAAAGTACAACTTTACAACTCGCCTACATGTACCAACCACATATGTGAATACAAACCTCTAGAATAATAACTGGCGGGACAGGCTCGCCATACCCTCGAATGTACATAATCTACAACATCGTGGAAAGATCAGACTAAAAGAAAGACAAGCCTCCGAGAATGGAGCTCCGACGTCCGATAAGTGATCCTAAGAGTGTGGATCCGCAACTCGCTACTCCTTTCCTCGCGCATTGAACGCAGCCCCGAGGAAGGGGTCGACACAATATGTACTAAGTATGTAAAACTGGAAAGTACTGTAATTACAACATAAGTTTAAAAGAAAGACGGAGACATGTATGATAACAAAATTACAGTACACAGTGCCTTACTAACAATGAGAGTAAAAATAGGTGTATACTTACAACGAAAAATAGGATTGGAATCCTACTCGACTATTTCACCCGCGATAGTCCGGTGGACTGCGTGAGGTATTCCTCGCACGGGACTATTTCACCCGCATAAGCCCTTACGGACTCGCATGAGGTATTCCTCGTGATCGTGGTTAGCAAATCCACGTAAATATACAATGCCACAATCCCGGAACGACTTCAACGAATAATATATCACTAGCCCAACCGCTATCACACATAACATAAGCTCTATCGGCTTATCAAACAATATATAAGCAAGTTAAGAAATCCCCTAACTTCTTACTATTCTTGTTCATATACACTCTCATTTTAGTTTACTTAAGGCACTAACATGTCTTTTATAAAAAATCCGGGAATTTAACCCAAAGTACTACGTACTTCTATTCTTTTAAAATGACTCATTTCATTATAAAACTTCCAAGATACTAATAACCGTAGTATCAAGTTACAATTTCTTTTCAAGACAAGTCACAATACTTTTAGAAATAAAAATTAGGCTTCTAAATCAAGTGACTCATATCTTATAAAACCTTAGGCAATTGATGCCTTAAAATCGAATTGCCTTCCATTAAATCAAGTCATTTATCTTTCCATAAAGTCAATATAACCAACTCCCCATAAAGTCGTTATATTCACTTTATACCTTAGTCAAGTACAATTTCCTATCCAAGGGACTTATACGTTTTTAAAACGACACAAGTATCACATACTTTAAAATTCTTCAAGTCCCTTATCTTTAACAAGACTTAAGACATCTTTAATATTCTCAAAGAAGTGAGTTAATCTCCTAACTCACCCGACTTGGTATTTCATAAAACAAGTAAAGAATGTCAAAGTCTTCAGACGCCTACCGTACTATATACGTGAAACTAGTCATGCTCAAAGGATAGGAAAAGTTCTACATACCTTGTCGTCAAACCACTTGCCAAGTACAAAGTCCCGCCGTAGTATATCAACCTATAATATTCACAATACGCCTATTAACGCCTTACTTCAAATGTAGAATATTATAAGTGTAAAGTCTCCATTTTCTACTAAAATCTGACAAAGACCTCCTTTGTTTTTACTCACTTTGCCACCTTTTCAAGGCCAAATACAATAACCAAACAACCCCAATTGGCTCACAACAATATAGAAGGTAGTTCAATACAAATGAATAAACAAACATTTCCAATTGGCTCACAACAATATGAAGGTAGTCCAATACAAATGAATAACCAAACAATACAAACTACATTCCAAATTCGGCCACCCTGATTCAACAAATCCAATTCTTATCCAATTTCCATTTCAATCCAATTTAGTAGCATAACATGATATCAAGTCGCATTTGATTATCATAACCATAATCTTTAAGTAAGTAACATGCGACGATTTCTAAAAACGACCAATTAGTAATCCAATTTTCAAGTGGCTTGAATAACATTTCTGATTTAACTACAAGAAATCCATAATACTTATAACTTCAACCTATCAACTTCATGCTAGCAACAAGTAGAGCTAACAACAACAATATAAATATGTAATCTTGTAACACCTTTAAAAGACAAGATTATACCTTAACGATTCTTAATCCAACTCCAATCCAAGTCGCTTCCTTAGTAGTTTAGAGCCTCTCCAAGACACCTCAATCCGCTTGTTGAGACCCTTAGAACAATACCAACAATTATCCTTCAAAACTCCAAACAAAACCTAGAAAGACCATTAGGTTTTCGCTTATGACTAACCCAAAACAATCTTTTCCAAGATTTTTCTATTGAGATGTGTTTACAATACACCTAAGACCCTTGGTTTAAAGTGTGGAATCAAATGGACAAGAAACGAAAATTTTTCATTCTTTTTCTTAGTGAACCCGAGACCCTCCTATGTGTTCTTCAAGTTTTGTGTAAAATTTTCTAAGTGTTAAGTCCTCTGCAACTAGTATTATATAAAGGGTCATGGAGGGTTAAGATGCATCCAAATGGTTGGCTTGGATAATCTCTTAGCAAAATATCAAGACTTATTGACCATTGACTTAGTCAAGATTGTCAAGCCACAACTTGCAAGACTTTAGTCATCCAAGACTTAAGGTAAATGACCATATTGGCCATGCCATTTCGTCCAAGGCATTGCTAAGGGGGGGTGACACGTGTCGCCCTCCCTTTCGTCACAACACTTACGTTTTCCGACAATTTTCATAATTCCGATAAATTTACAAGTCTCAAATCCTAACACTCATGAGTTCATACTTATGTTCTTAAAACATGTCCCAAATTACGGTGTAACATCAAGGCTTCGAGACCGAGTCGCTGGTCTTAGGTTCGTGACGGCCGTAATGATACCGCAATGATCGTTTGATTCGCGAGCTGTCCCGAGGGAGCACGCGCCCGGTATTGGGGACGAGTTCTCGGAGGCATTTCTCACCACTTCTTGCCTCCGCAGATGAGGAGGGCACGGGCCGATGATTGACGCCGAGACGTAGCGGCGACGGTCGAGTACAACGTGGAGTTCGACTCATTGGCTCGGTATGTCCCCGCGTTAGTAGCTGATATGGAGGACAGAGTACACCGCTACGTCACCGGGCTCGATGACTACTTGTTCGGGTGTAGCCTTCAGCCGGGCATGGACATTACCCGCATGCAGGCTTATGCACTTGGATGTGAGGAGCGGAGGGGTCGACGGAATGACCGAGATCGCGTAAGAGGCCGCAATGCAGGTCCTTTGGTAACTTTCGAGGCGAACCGCCTCGCCAGTTAGTTATGCACCTCCGCCAAGATGCAGTGGTCCTCCGCGCCTTCGTGGACGCTCGGTATTCGAGCTGGTCGAGCTCCAGACTTCTGGTTCACGTGTATACGGGTTCTAGCCACGGTTCATGTTTTCTCGCAGCACGATGCGCAAATGTCATCCCGGAGTGTCATCTTTTATCGTGCTTGTTTCACTGCGCGTCGTGGCCATGGACGAGAGATCGCCCTGTAGGAGGGATACAGTAGAATGACGCAGCTACCGTTAGTGGCGTGTTCATCGCCTTCTATAGCTATGCGCCAGGCAGGGTGATTAGGATTAAAGCGACGGGCGGAAATGGGCGGATGATACAGTATATTCTTACCCTCTAGAGACTAGTATGCGTTGATGATATGATGAAGTGCTAAGTATTATGTTCAGATAGCATTATGTTAAAATTGTGTTTAGAAAACATGGTTAGTTAGAAGGGTACGATTGGGGACATGGAAATTGTGAGCCTTAGAATATTATACGTAGAGACCTTAGATGCGAGGCCATCTTGAGTAAAAGATTTATTTTTATGTTGACCTTTATCGGAGTGCATAGTATATGGATATATTTGTGTGATAAGTCCCTGAGTGGTATGAAATGAAAGAGGGTAGTTGAGCTAAGGAGACCACTAGGTTTTCGTGACTTGATTAGTGAGATTGTTCCGGATCGGGGGAACAAGAGTTTGGCGCGATAGAGGGTCGGGTGAGGACTGACGCGGGTCAACCCGCGCCCGTTATGTGGTGGGCCGTTCGAGGTGGTCCCGCCAGTGGTAGGGTCACGAGGGCGCTAGGCCCAAGTTTAGATGACCGTTATGCGAAGTTCGTGGATGTTGCTGTCACGACCCAACCCGGCCGCGGATCGTGCCTTACCCGCACCAGTAGACATACATCGAGTAACCGGAATATAAAACAAGACATGAAACAATATGAAGTGAGAAACAGTTTATTCGAGAAAAGTTGCTTTCTGATATATATATATATACACTTGAACAGCTATATCCCTTTTACAAATCCTGCCACACAAAGATTACATGCACTTCTAAGATTTTTACAACAACTATGACGGATGGCCCCGCCATACCTCGAATGTACAAGAACTTACAAACTCTGGGAAAACATACCAAAAGATAAGCCTCCGAGAAAACGGAGCTTCCTAATACGCGAATCATGATCCTAAGAGTGAGGATCAACCGATGTACTTCTACTCGCAGCATGAACGCACTTCCGGGCGAGGTCGATAACAGTACCAAGTATGTGAAATCGAAATATCAGAACGAAATCATAATGCTAAAATAAAACAGGAGACATGTATGATAACAAACTACAGTTCACAACATAAAAGCAGTCATGTCAAGTCAGGGACTCACGCCCTCAAGTCATCCCTCATGCCCGTGGAACTCCTTCCTCACTGCCGGCAGTCTAGGTATAAATCGTGTGATACGTATAACATGTCTCGTCCCATCCCATGGGACTCGAGGTGGAATCACATGGTCACATTCCCGGTCCATCTCATGGACTCGGTGCCGGATCGTATGGAATACATTTACGGTCCATCTCATGGACTCAGTATCAAATCGGGTGGAATACATTCCCGGTCCATCCCATGGACTCGGTATCAAAACGTGTGGAATACATTCCCGGTCCATCCCATGGACTCGGTATCAAAATGTGTGGAATACATTCCCGGTCCATCCCATGGACTCGGTATCAAATCGGGTGGAATACATTCCCGGTCCATCCCATGGACTCCTAATTTGCACGCTCCGATAGCTCCAAGAAACCCTTAGAAGTTTCTAAACAACTTCTACCTAAAACTTCAACCAACTATGAAGATTTTCCCTAGGGTTTCGTTTTGTGACTAAAGGAAATAAAGTAGTATTTCCGGGCTTTTAGTATAGAGGTAACTTTGGAATACTACAAGGTATTTGGCTAAGGTATTTTGGAATAGTAACAATACTTGGAGAATATTTTTCTACCAAGGGGGGTATTTCAATGAGAACAACTAGGTAAGTGGGTTTCTACGAGGGCTTCACAAAGGGGGAGGGGGATCTTGGACGAGAACTACTAAAAGGGAGGGAGAGATTTTGCCTTGGAATTTCTCAAGTGTGGATGAAGAATAAGTCTTGCACACAAGGGGTATTTATAGAACCACCAAGGGCCAAGATTAAAACAAATGGAGGGTGAAGATTTGGATCCATGTGAAGAATGAGGTCTTCCAACCAAGTGTCCACCACAATGTTGGGACATATGTCCACCACAACCTTGGGACATATGTCCCCCACAACAAAGAGCCATGTGGCCTTTCACTAGCACCAAAAAACGTCCACAACCTTCCCTACCTACCCCCACTCACCCAAAGAAATATCTTCCAAGACTTGACCAATTGACCTTGTCCACTTGGCCAACATTTTCGTCCACCCCATGCCAACTAAGGGTGACACATGTCGCCCTCCTATTGGTCAAAAATATTTCGTCTCTCGGAAAAATCCGTAATCGGTTAAAATATTAAAAACGTAGAATTTCCTTCACAAGGTTCGGAATCTTTTCCGTCGAAAGTTCACAATTTCATCCTAAACCTAATTAGGGTTTGTACAAATGTACGTACGTCCTCACATACATACTCTGTAAATACGGGGTATAACATTCTCCCCTCCTTAGAAACATTCGTCCCGAATGTTCCTTCTCAAGGCAGGTAACGATATAGTTCCGCACAACTTAAACAATTTGCACATGCCACACATGGCCACAATACAACACATGCGCAAAACTCCAATCCAAGCCAACGAGGAATCACCTCTAACATCACGAACGCTCCCACCCGAGGTCTAAAAGATACTCCCTTCGCACCTTTACTTCACAAAAGTAATGATCACTTTTATTCTCTTACTCGTCGTACCCTCCTCGTACACTCGAACACTTCCTAAATAAACTTACCACCTTCCTGTTATTGCTTCAGTTTCCAAAATCTCGGGGTTACTATCTCCAACTTGGTCATCATTAACTGGGAACACTCTGGATGGAGCTCCGATACTTTTCCGAACATAGCAACATGAAAGACCGAACGTACTGCCTCCTACGTCGGACGGCAAAGCTAAATTATAGGCAACCTGACCTATTCTCCAATTGATCTGAAAACGCTCAAAGTACCTCGGGCTAAGTTTCCCCTGCTTTCCAAATCTCGTCACGCCCTTCCGGGGTGGTACCTTCAAGAAAACCCACCGTCCACCTGAACTCCAAGTGTCGACGCCGATTATCCGCACGACTTCTGTTGACTCTGAGCTGCCAATAACCTTTCCTGGATAAGCTTCACCCTATCCACATCCTGCTGAATCAAGTATGAACCAACTATCTGCACCTTGCCAACATCGAACCAATCGACTGGCAACCTACCCTTACGCCCATACAAGGCTTCATAAGGCGATATCCGAATACTGAAATGGTAGCTATAATGATACTCACTCAACAAGAGGCACATAATCCTCGCTGCTACCCCTGAAATCAAAAACACTGGCCCGAGGGTGAATGCACTACTGAGACTCACCTGAGTTTCTAACCCCGCCTGGTAAAACCTCCAGAAAAAGAAATAGCCATAACTGGGCTCACGTCATTATAAGGTAAAAGTAGGAACCCCGCAGCCTTACAACCTTCCCGATATATAACATCTCGCATAACCTCCGCGAGTAAATACCCCGATCGAAAGACAAGATGGGCTGATCTCATCGCCCGACCATCGGTCGAACGCATCCACGAACTCGCACGATGGTTAACTAAACTGGGCCTAACACCTCGTGACCCTATCACAAAGCGACCAAAACAATTTTCCTTACTTCAACCGGCCGTGGGTTGACCCGCACCGCCTCAACCCGACCCATTTATCGCGCCAAGCTCTTGTTTCCGATCCTAACAATCTCACCATCGAGTCACGAAAACCTAGTGGTCTTCTTAGCTCAACTACCTCTTACATTTCACACTACTCGTGGACTTATCACACAAATATATCTCACGATACTATGCACTCCGATAAGGGTCAAACATAAAATAAATCTTTTACCCAAGATGGCCTCGCCTCTTAAGGTCCCCACGTATAAAATTCTAAGGCTTACAATTTCCCTGCCCCCAATCTTACCCTTTTAACTAACCTTGTCTTCTAAACGCAATTAACACAATGCTATCTGAACATAACACTTAATCAAGATCATCATATCAAGCATACTAATCTCTGAGGGTAAGAATATACCGTATTAATCGCCACTTTCCTTCGCCGCCTAATCATAATCCTCGCCGCGCATAGCTATAGAAGGCGATGAACTCGCCATCGATCCGGTAGTCGCGCCATTTTGCCTGCACTCTCCTATAAGCGACGCTTCGTCACATGGCCTCGACGGCCGCAGTGAAACAAGCACCGCAGAAAGACGACATTCCCGATGACGCCGCCACATCGTGC
Source organism: Przewalskia tangutica (assembly GCA_029844215.1). Taxonomy (NCBI): domain Eukaryota; kingdom Viridiplantae; phylum Streptophyta; class Magnoliopsida; order Solanales; family Solanaceae; genus Przewalskia; species Przewalskia tangutica. Next base: position 18,562,674 of record CM056718.1, read on the forward strand.
ACACCGAGAGGACATGAATCTCGCGGCTAGAACCTATGCATATCTCAGAAACCGTAAGCCATGGAGCCCGACCAGCTCCCGAATACCGAACGCCCCAAGAATGTGGAGGACCACTCAGACAAGGAGGTGCATAACTAATCTGGCCACAGGCGGTCCGCTCGAAGTTGCCAAAGGACCTCGCTGCTCGCCTCTTCACGATCTCGGCCATTCCGCCGACCTCCGCCTCACATCCAAGTGCATAAGCTCGCATGCGGCAATGTCCATGCCACCAAGAGCTACACCCGAGCAACTCTCGCTAGATAATCGCCAAGTCTCGTGACATATCGGTGCACTCTATCCTCCATGTCGGCTACTAATGCGGGACGCATCGAGCTAATGAGTCAAACTCCACATTGTACTCCCAACCAGACGCCGGCCCGCTCAACGCCAAGAATTGCTACCGAGCCTCTCATCCGCGAGGCAAGAAATGCGCAAGAAATGCCCCGAGAACTCGCCCCATACGGCCGGGCGCATACTCTCCCGACAGCTCCCACGAATCAAACCACGATCGCAGATCACGCACTGACGCGAACCTAAGACCACCGACTCGGTCTCAAGCCTTGATCACTCACGATCCAGAATCGCTTGATGAACTCTCGCGATCGCCCCTGCCTCGACCCATAAAACTCGCGGCTACAACTCGTAAAAATCCCGTAGTTTCAAATCGTCCGATCTCGTGAACCACGGTGCATCGAATCGCCGTGATCCACTTATCTCACGTTCGCCACGATCCCGCCAAGAATCGCCATCTCTTTGTAGCCCATCTCCTCTCGCTTCCGTGCCGGAATCGAGGTTCGTGCATCGTGGTCTCAGCAGAGACCGCCGCTACTCTACTCGCAGCCTCCTCGCCGCTTGCCTTCTCGGGCCCCGATTGCCTTGCGCGAGGCATAATCGCATAAAAGAATACGTTAGAGGGGTCCAACTTATAACACGCTCTAAGGCACGATCTCGAATGAGAAGAATGGAAACTAATCCTAAATATCCTATAGCCTCGACATTGGTGTGGTGCACAATACACCGATAATCAAGACTTACCGTGATACGGTCTCAGACACTTTCTCGAGGATTAATCGCTCGATACCACTTTTGTCACGACCAACCCGGTCCGTGATCGTGCCTTACCCGCACCCAAGTAGACATACATCGAGTAACCAATGGAATATAAAACAAGACATGAAACAATATGAAGTGAGAAAGCTTTATTCGAGAAAAGTTGCCTTCTAATATATATATATACACTTGAACAAGCATATCCCTTTTACAAATCCTCGCCCACAACAAAGATTACTGCACTCTAAGATTTTTACAACAACTATGAGGACAGGCCCGCCATACCCCGAATGTACAAGAACTTACAAACTCTGGGAAAACATACTAAAAGATAAGCCTCCGAGAAAACGGAGCTTCCTAATACGCTGAATCGTGATCCTAAGAGTGAGGATCAACCGATGTACTTACTCGCGGATGAACGCAGCCTCGGGCGAGGTCGATAACAGTACCAAGTATGTGAAATCGAAATATCAGAACGAAATCATAATGCTAAAATAAAACAGAGACATGTATGATAACAAACTACGCCACAACATAAAAGTTAGCCATGTCAAGTCGTGACTCACGCCTCAAGTCATCCTCACGCCCGTGAACTCCTTCCTCATCGCCAGCCTAGGTATAAATCGTGTGATACGATAACATGTCTCGCCCATCCTACGGGATTCGAGGTGGAATCACATGGTCACATTCCCGGTCCATCTCATGGACTCGGTGCCGGATCATATGGAATACATTCCCGGTCCATCTCATGGACTCGGTATCAAATCGGGTGGAATACATTCCCGGTCCATCCCATGGACTCGGTATCAAAACGTGTGGAATACATTCCCGGTCCATCCCATGGACTCGGTATCAAAACGTGTGGAATACATTCCCGGTCCATCCCATGGACTCGGTATCAAATCGGGTGGAATACATTCCCGGTCCATCCCATGGACTCGGTATCAAAACGTGTGGAATACATTCCCGGTCCATCCCATGGACTCGGTATCAAAACGTGTGGAATACATTCCCGGTCCATCCCATGGACTCGGTGTCAAATTGGCCATAACATTTAAACTCTCTTTTAAGACAGATTAAGATAATACCATACGTTTCTTTTAAATCACAAACCCTTTCCTTTTTTAAAATCAAGTAACAACATTCTTTTCCAAAAGTTCAAGTTGCCTAATTAAAATATACTCAAGTCTTTTACTTCTGAAAGATTTCATAGTTCATAGTCTTAATCAAATAACGTAATCTCTTTTTAAAACAATTGAGTAGCATATACCTTATGTGTGAGTAGTTATTCTTGTTTATAACAATCTTATTAAAGCAGCCATGATCTAGGAGATGTAATACAATTTTGTCTTATCTTAGCTTCTATGCAGATGGAGGTTTCTACTGGTTTTAATATAATTAATTATTCAATACATTTTCCTTTATTAGCGCTGCAGTGGTTTGTTCGATGCTTATTCTCATTTCCGAAATCAATACAAGACTTTCATAAACAATTAAGTAAACCGTTCCATTTTCTCTCTTAAGTCGTTATACCTAACTTCCCATAAAGCTAGTATAACTCTTAAGCTTTTAAAACTAAGTATTACTCTTCTTTCAAAAACGATTCATACTTATTTTGAAATACTTCAAGATTCTTATTATTTAAAACTCAAGTCAAAAGACATCGAAGTAAAACCATGTTCAGTTAACCCACGTACGTCTACCGTACTATATATATTTATCAAAATATCATGCTCAAGAGGATAGGAAGAATCACATACCTCCTCGGCGAAATCCACCTGCCAAGTCGAATATGTCGCGCGCAGAGTATCAACCTATAATAGTCAAATACGTCTATCAACGTCTAGACTACTCTGTAGAATATTCTAAGCAGAAGGTTCTTACTTCTACGGAAAATTGGGCAGCACTTCCCTACCCGACAAACTACACAAGTCTACTGTAAATACAGTCCTATGTAAGTACAGTTCAATTCTCTTCTCTTATACCATCCTTCTATATATCTTATACTCATTTCTATACTACTACAGTATGTAATTTCCAATTACAATAGAAGGACAAAGATATTTACCTCGATAAGCCCAAAATTATCCAAGTTTAAATGTCGATCCTGAACAACGTTGAGCTTCTAATTTGCACGCTCCGATAGATCCAAGAAACCCTTAGAAGTTTCTAAACAACTTCTACCTAAAACTTCAACCAACTATGAAGATTTTCCCTAGGGTTTCGTTTTGTGACTAAAGGAAATAAAGTAGTATTTCTGGGCTTTTAGTATAGAGGTAACTTTGGAATACTACAAGGTTGTCACGACCCATTCCGGGGCCCGTGACTGGTGCCTTACCCGGGCACCCAAGTAGTCATACATCAGAGTAATCAGCGGAATATAAAAACAAGACATGAAAAGAGAAACAGTTTATCTGAGAAAAAGTTACCTTTCAGCATATATATATACATATCAACAAAGGAATGCTACATCCCAACTTTACAATAGGACTACAGCACTTCTGAAGTAAACAACTATATGGACAGGGCCCCGCCATACCCTGAATGTACAAAAATATCTATAACACAGGGAGATCATACCCAAAAGTCGAGCCTCCAGAGAAAATGGAGCTCCTGACACCAGAGTAAAGATCCTAAAACTGAGGATCCGCTACCTGCTTCCCTTTACTCATGCAGATGAACGCAGCTTCAAGGAGGTCGCATAACAGTACCAAGTATGCTGTCAGAAAGTACTTTAAATGAAATCATATCATTTTAAAACCAATTTTACAAATATGTACGAAACCACCAATGTAACCGCACAAAGTGCCACATCACAAACAAGAGCAATAATAGGTAAACTGTAACAGGTCTTTTCTAGGTTGCGAATGATCGAAGCAAGGCCAATCGCCCATAGTATCATTATGCATGCCTAATCCTGGACTCCCGCAGTCCGCATAGGCCACCTAGGCCCGCATGAGGTATTCCCCGCATCGAGGGTAGCTACTCATCGGCATCGCCCCGACTCTCGTGGTCCGCGTAGCCACATAGACCGCGTGAGGTATTCCCCGCACACTAACTCGAACTCTCATAGCTCGCATAGGTCCTGGACCCGCACGAGGCATCCTCGCATCGGGGGCAACAACCCCGTATATCATGTCAAGAGGTGAGTGGTACAATACTAACATAACGGCTTATCGTCAAACAACATAAGCACAATAAGAATAACCTCTTTATACAAACGTTACAAGACACTAACACACGTATCATCATAATATGTCTACTCATCAAATCATCTTACTATACTTTCCAGAAATCAATACAAGTCTTTCATAAACACATAAGTAAACCGTTCCTTTTATCTTTCTTAAGTCGTTATACCTAACTTCCCATAAAGCTAGTATAACTCTTAAGCTTTTTGTTTAAAAACCAAGTATTACTCTTCTTTCAAAAATGATTCATAATTCTTTTGAAATACTTCAAGATTCTTATTATTTAGACTCAAGTCAAAAGACGTCAAGTAAAACCATGTTCAGTTAACACACGTACGTCTACCGTACTATATATATATATTTTAAAATATCATGCTCAAGAGGATAGAAAGAATCACATACCTCCTTGGAGAAATCCACCTGCCAAGTCGAATATGTCACGCGTGTAGAGTATCAACCTATAATAGTCAAATACGTCTATCAACGTCTAGACTACTCTGTAGAATATTCTAAGCAGAGGGTTCTCTATTCTACGGAAAATTGGGCAGCACTTCCCTACCCGTCAAGCTACACAAGTCTCATCAGAATACAAATTCTATGTAAGTACAGTTCAATTCTCTTCTTTTATACCATCCTTCTAGTTATCTTATACTCATTTCTATACTACTACAGTATGTAATCTCCAATTACAATAGAAGGACAAGATATTTACCTTGGTAAGCCCAAAATTATCCAAGTTTAAATGTCGATCCTGAACAACGTTTAGCTCATAATATGCACGCTCCGATAGCTCCAAGAAACCCTTAGAAGTTTCTAAACAACTTCTACTTAATACTTCAACCAACTATGAAGATTTCCCCAGGGTTTCGTTTAGTGACTAATGGATATAAGATAGTATTTCTGGGCTTTTAGTATAGAGGTGACTTTGGAATACTACAAGGTATTTGGCTAAGGTATTTTGGAATAGTAACTATACTTGAAGACAACTTTTCTACCAAGGGGGGGGGTGTTTCGGCTAGAACACTCAAGAGTGGGGTAGAGGGCTTGGACGAAAACTTACTAAGAGAGGGGAGGGATTTTGAGACTTGGAAAATGTTTTGTTGATGAAGAATTCTTGCAACTTTGGGGGGGTATTTATAGGCCCTTCAAAGGCCAAGATCAAAGCAAGTGGATGGTGGAGATTTGGGCAAGTGTAACCTTATCCATCTACTCCATAAATATCTAGCAAACATTGACCAAATGTTTTAGCCCTTTTAAACACAAAAAACGTGCCAAACATTTGCCCACAATGTTGCTCCACTGAGGTGACACATGTCACCCTCTCGTTGGTCCAAAATATTTCATCTCTAAAAATCCGCAAAAATTAAATTATTGAACACGCAAAATTCCCTTACAAGGTTCGAAATTTTTCGGAAAAACAATCTTTTTCGCTAGTTGTGCACAATTTCGTCCCTTATGCCTAATTAAGGCTTGAACTTTTGTACGTACGTCCTCTCATACATACTATGGAAATACGGGGTATAACATTCTCCCCTCCTTAGAAACATTCGTCCCGAATGTTCCTTCCCACGACAGATAACGATAAGGTTCCTCATAACTTAAACAGTTTTCAAATGCCACACATGGCCACAAAACAACACTTAAGCATATAAGTCAATTTAATCAACAAGTAGGAAAGTGAGTTACCTGGAGGTGTGGGGAATAAGTGAGGATACCTCTGCCTCATGTCCTCCTCCGCTTCCCACGTCATCTCCTCCCTGTTCTCGTTCCGCCATAAGACCTTGACGGAAGCCACATCCTTCGTCCGCAACCTCCTAACCTGACGATCGAGTATCGCTATGGGACTCTCCTCATACGATAACCCCTCGGTCACCTGGACATCGTCAATCGGGTGTACTCTAGATGGATCCCCGACACATCTCCTCAGCATAGAAACATGAAAAACCAGATGCACTGCCTCCAGATCGGACGACAGATCCAACTCATAGGCAACCTTGCCTACCCTGCGGACAATCTGATAAGGCCCAATGTACCTTGGGCTGAGCTTTCCTTTCTTCCCAAACCTCATCACACCCTTCATGGGTGACACCTTCAGGAAAACCCAATCATCAACCTCAAACTCCAGATGCCGACGACGATGATCTGCATACGACTTCTGTCGACTCTGAGCTGTCAGTAACCGCTCCTGGATAAGCTTCACCTTATCCACTGCCTGCTGTATCAAGTCTGGTCCCACTAACTGCACCTCGCCCACATCAAACCAGCCTATCGGCGATCTGCACTTCCTCCCATACAAGGCCTCATAAGGCGCCATCTGAATACTGGAGTGGTAGCTATTATTATATGCAAACTCAACTAGAGGAAAATGATCCTCCCAGCTACCCCTGAAGTCAATAACACAGGCTCGTAGCATATCCTCAAGTGTCTGGATAGTACGCTCCGCCTATCCGTCCGTCTGAGGGTGGAATGCGTCTTGAGGCTCACTGCGCCCCTAATCCTTTCCGAAAGACCTCCGTGTTAGTCAGAACCGCTCATCGGTCGGATATGATAGAAATAGGGACCCCATGCGCCTCACGATCTCTGATGTAAAGTCGGCATAATCCTCGTACCAAAAGTCGTCCTGACGGGAAGAAAGTGGGCTGATTTCGTCAGCCTGTCGACGATAACCCAAATAGAATCATGTTTCCTCAGAGTGCGAGGTAACCCTGTGATAAAGTCCATGTTGATCACCTCCCACTTCCAGGTCGGGATCTCTATCGTCTGCAACAAACCACCATGCCTCTGGTGCTCTACCTTCACCTGCTGACAACACGAGCACTGAGCCACAAACTCTGCAACGTCCCTCTTCAAGCCATTCCACCAATATACTGATCTGAGGTCATGGTACATCTTTGTCGACCCCGGATGGATAGAGTAACGCGCGCTGTGTGCTTCCACTAGAACTCCGCCAAGTCCCGCAATATCCGAACACACAACTCCCTCAAACCTTAGCACCCCATCGGTGATACCTCAAAAGGACCCTTCTCTCACGAAGAGCCAGACACGATACCGCGTCAAAACCGGTCCTCGAATCGCCTCTTCACCTCCTCGACGATAGAAGACTCGGCAACCTCCCGAACTCGAACCCCACTGCTATCAGAATCAATCAATCGGACTCCAAGGCTCGCTAGCTGATGCAACTCGCGGACCATGCCCCTCCTCTCTGGTTGTACATCTGATAGACTCCCCATCGACCTACGACTAAGGGCATCTGCCACAACATTGGCCTTCCCTGAGTGGTACAGGATATCGACATCATAATCCTTGAGTAACTCTAGCCACCGTCTCTGTCGTAAGTTCAGCTCCCTCTGGCTGAAGATATACTGGAGGCTCTTGTGGTCTGTGTAAATATCCACATGAACTTCATAAAAATAGTGCCTCCAGATCTTCAAGGCGTGAATCACCGCTGCCAAATCCAAATCATGGGTGGGGTAGTTCCTCTCATGCTTCTTAAGCTATCGGGATGCGTACGCTATAACCTTGCCCTGCTGCATGAACACACATCCAAGCCCGATGCCTGACGCATCACAATACACCACATAGCCGTCAAGACCCTCAGGAAGAGTAAGAACTGGGGCGGTCGTCAACCTCCTTCGATTCTAGAAACCCCGCCACAAGCATCACCCACCAAACTTAGCTCCTTCTCGAGTCGGCTTGGTCAAAGGTGCCAAAATAAGCAAACTTCTCCACGAACCTCCGATAGTAACTGCAAGGCCCGAAGTCGCGCACTCCGGAGTAAGAGGTCTAGGCCAACTCCTGAATGCCTCGATCTTGGCCGTATCCACCCGAATACCATCGACCCCGACAATATGCCCAAGAAAAGCCACCGAAGTCAACCAGAACTCACACTTCGAAAACTTGGCGTACAACTGCTGGTCCTGGAGAACTCTCAAGACAGCCCTCAAATGCTCGCGTGCTCCCGCCTGAGCGGAATAAACCAAGATGTCATCAATGAATACTATCACAAACGTATCCAAAATGGCTTGAACACTCGGTTCATCAAATCCATAAATACCACGAGCATGGTCAAACCGAAAGACATGACTCAACTCATAGTGCCCGCACGTCCGAATGCAAATAGGGACATTCGCCTCTAACTCGCACTGATGATAGCCCGATCGCAGATCAATCTTGAGAAACATCTCGCACTCGCAATCGTCGAACAAATCATCAATCCCGGAAGGGGTATTCGTTCTTAATAGTCACCTTGTTCACCGTCAGATCAACACACGCGCAGCTGGCCCCGCCCTTCTTCTTCACGAACACACGGCTCCCTGGGAGAAACACTAGTCCTGATGAAGCCTTTCTCCAAAGAAATCTCTCACTGGTCCTTCAACTCTCTCAACTCGGCAGTGCCATTACGTATGGCGGAATGGAAATAGCCGAGTGTCCGTAGCACATCAATACAAAACTCTATCTCCTCTCGGGAGGATACCCGAGGTCGTCTGCAACACATCCGGGAACTCTCGACCATCGAATCGATCAAAATCTGTATCGCACCTCGTGATCAAACACCCGAATGAGATGGTAGATATACCCTTTCGCACCATCTTCCCGGCCTTGAGGTAAGAAATAAACCTACCCCTACGACACTGTTCCTCCCACTCGATAAGCGCTCTCAGAAACGGAACCGCACCACTTTCTCCCTGCAGCCTACATTGGCGTAGCAAGCTAACCAATCCATACCCATGATCACATCAAAATCGGTCATATCCAACTCTATCAAGTCGGCTAGGGTCTGACGACTGCATAAAGTCACTGGGCAAGCCCTATATACCCGCCGAGCTACCACCGAATCACCCACTGGTGTAGCTACCTCGAAAGGGTCTATGGACTCAGGCTCTATCCCTATCCTACTAGCAATCAGGGGAGATATATAGGACAGAGTAGAACCCGGATCTATCAAGGCATACACGTCACAACATGAAACTGATAAAGTACCTGTGACGACATCCGGCGACGCCTCACGGTCTGCCGCTGCCAGACAGGCATAAATGCGATTCGAGGACCGCTGAATCGACCGCGCCACGACCGCCGCGACCGCTGGTCCATGAGTACCGCCCGGCGAGTAATCGTAGGAGATGAAGACCGAAACGAACTTGAGGCCGACCTACCATCGGGCCACGCTCGCTCTGACAGCTCGCAGTGACCGCCGCCGCAAGTGAAACAAACTCCCGGAGCAGTACCACAATTCCCGTAATGGGATCTACCGCATCGGCCACACTGAGGGGGGGTGGTCCCGATCGGTTAGCACCTCTGCTACCCTGGACGTCCGAAGTCCTGGGGCCCTGGTCTGCCCTCGAAGACGGTGTAGGAGTGCTCTGAGCTGGCTGTGGTGCAAATCTAGACTGCTGCTGAGGCCGTCCACCCCGAGAGCTACCAAAAGACCCTGCCGTCCTGGCCTTTTTCGCCGTCACAACCCGTCGACCTCTACGCTCCTCACACCCAAGTGCATGAGCCTGCATGCGGGCAATGTCCATGCCCGGCTGAAGAGCTACACCCGCGCAAGACTCTGCCATATAATCATCTAGCCCGGTGACGTAGCGGTGCACCCTGTCCTCCATATCTGCTACCAACGCAGGGACATATCGAGCCAACGAGTCGAACTCCACGTTGTACTCCTAATCGCGGCGCTCTCTCGTCTCAAAGATCAAAACTTGTCGCCGCGTTTCTCATCCGCAAATGCGGCAAGAAATGAGTGAGAAATGCCTCGAGAACTCGTCCCATATCGCTGGAGGCGCATGCTCTCCGGGATAGCCGCCACGAATCAAACCAATCGATCGCGTATCACGCACCGATGCGAACAAGATCACGGACTCGGTCTCTGAAGCCTTGATCACTCGCGTGATCCGTAGCCGTCGAATGAACTCCGCGGATCATCTCGTGCCTCGACCAGAACTCGCGGGCTACAACTCGTAAAATCCCGTAGCCTCAAACTATCCAGGACTCGGGTGAACCACGGCATCGTTGGAACTGAATCGCTGCGTCGGTCTATCTCATGTTCGCCACGATCACCGCCGCGAATCGCCATCTCTTCAGAAACCCATCTCTCCGCTTCCAGCCGTGGATCGAGGCGCAGTCTTGTGGTCTCATCGCCCATCGCTGCGGCTCTAAACCCTGCTGGGGCTGGCGGCGTCGTGGAACTCTCCGTCTGAGGTATCGCCTCGGGTATAGACTGGGCCTTGGCCCTCGTGACCCTCTGTGTCCTACTAGAAGCTCCCTCGGCTGCCTTGCCCTTCTGGGCCCGGGTTGCCTTACGTGGAGGCATAACTATTAAAGAAAGGAAACACGTTAGAGGGGTCCAACTTATAACACCGCTCTAAGGCACGATCTCAGAGTGAGAAGAATGGAAACCAATCCTAAATATCCTATAGCCTCCTGATTATTGGTGTGGTGCACAACACACCGATAATCAAGACTCTACTAGATACGGTCTGTAGACACTTTCCGAGGATTAATCGCTCGATACCACTTTTGTCACGACTGCCCGGCCCGTGACTGGTGCCTTACCCGGGCACCCAAGTAGTCATACATCAGAGTAATCAGCGGAATATAAAAACAAGACATGAAAAGAGAAACAGTTTATCTGAGAAAAAGTTGCCTTTCGGCATATATATATACATATCAACAGTGAACAGTTACATCCCAACTTTACAATAGGACTACAGACCTCTAAGGAAGTAAACAACTATGGCGGGACAGGGCCCCGCCATACCCTGAATGTACAAAAATATCTATAACACAGGGAGATCATACCCAAAAGTCGAGCCTCCGGAGAAAATGGAGCTCCTGACACCAGAGTAAAGATCCTAAAACTGAGGATCCGCTACCTGCTTCCCTTTACCTGCGGCATGAACGCAGCCCCCCGAAGGAGGTCAGTACAACAGGTACCAAGTATGCGAAGCTGTAAAGTACTTTAAATGAAATCATATCATGTTAAAACCAATTTTACAAATATGTACGAAACCACCAATGTAACCGCACATAGTGCCACATCACAAACAAGAGCAATAATAGGTAAACTGTAACAGGTCTTTTCTAGGATGCGAATGATCGAAGCAAGGCCAATCGCCCATAGTATCATTATGCATGCCTAATCACGACTCCGCGATCGCGTAGGCCACCTAGGCCCGCATGAGGTATTCCCCGCGTCGAGGGTAGCTACTCTCGGCATCGCCCCGACTCGTAGTCCGCGTGGCCACATAGACCGCGTGAGGTATTCCCCGCACACTAACACGGAACTCTCGTAGCTCGCATAGGTCCCCGACCCGCGTGAGGCATCCTCGTGACGGGCAGCTTAACCCCCGGTATATCATGTCAAGAGGTGAGTGGTACAATACTAACATAACGGCTTATCGTCAAACAACATAAGCACAATAAGAATAACCTCTTTATACAAACGTTACAAGACACTAACACACGTATCATCATAATATGTCTACTCATCAAATCATCTTACTATACTTTCCAGAAATCAATACAAGTCTTTCATAAACACATAAGTAAACCGTTCCTTTTATCTTTCTTAAGTCGTTATACCTAACTTCCCATAAAGCTAGTATAACTCTTAAGCTTTTTGTTTAAAAACCAAGTATTACTCTTCTTTCAAAAATGATTCATAATTATTTTGAAATACTTCAAGATTCTTATTATTTAGAATCAAGTCAAAAGTCATCAAGTAAAACCATGTTCGTTAACACACGTCGTCACCTGACTATATATATATATATTTTAAAATATCATGCTCAAGAGGATAGGAAGAATCACATACCTCCTCAGCGAAATCCACCTGCCAAGTCGAATATGTCGCGCAGAGTATCAACCTATAATAGTCAAATACGTCTATCAACGTCTAGACTACTCAGAGAATATTCTAAGCAGAGGGTTCTCTATTCTACGGAAAATTGGGCAGCACTTCCCTACCCGTCAAACTACACAAGTCTACTGTAAATACAGTCCTATGTAAGTACAGTTCAATTCTCTTCTTTTATACCATCCTTCTAGTTATCTTATACTCATTTCTATACTACTACAGTATGTAATCTCCAATTACAATAGAAGGACAAGATATTTACCTTGGTAAGCCCAAAATTATCCAAGTTTAAATGTCGATACTGAACAACGTTTAGCTCCTAATTTGCACGCTCCGATAGCTCCAAGAAACCCTTAGAAGTTTCTAAACAACTTCTACTTAATACTTCAACCAACTATGAAGATTTCCCCAGGGTTTCGTTTAGTGACTAATGGATATAAGATAGTATTTTTGTGCTTTTAGTATAGAGGTGACTTTGGAATACTACAAGGTATTTGGCTAAGGTATTTTGGAATAGTAACTATACTTGAAGACAACTTTTCTACCAAGGGGGGGGGGTGTTTCGGCTAGAACACTCAAGAGGGGGGGGGGGGGGGTAGAGGGCTTGGACGAAAACTTACTAAGAGAGGGGAGGGATTTTGAGACTTGGAAAATGTTTTGTTGATGAAGAATTCTTGTAACTTTGGGGGGGTATTTATAGGCCCTTCAAAGGCCAAGATCAAAGCAAGTGGATGGTGGAGATTTGGGCAAGTGTAACCTTATCCATCTACTCCATAAATATCTAGCAAACATTGACCAAATGTTTTTGCCCTTTTAAACACAAAAAACGTGCCAAACATTTGCCCACAATGCCGTCCACTTGAGGGTGACACATGTCACCCTCTCGTTGGTCCAAGATATTTCATCTCTCGGAAAAATACGCAAAAATTAAATTATTGAACACGCAAAATTCCCTTACAAGGTTCGGAAATTTTTTCGTCGGAAAAACAATCTTTTTCGCTAGTTGTGCACAATTTCGTCCCTTATGCCTAATTAAGGCTTGAACTTTTGTACGTACGTCCTCTCATACATACTATAGAAATACGGGGTATAACATTCGTCCCGAATGTTCCTTCCCACGACAGATAACGATAAGGTTCCTCATAACTTAAACAGTTTGCAAATGCCACATATGGCCACAAAACAACACTTAAGCATATAAGTCAATTTAATCAACAAGTAGGAAAGTGAGTTACCTGGAGGTGTGAGGAATAAGTGAGGATACCTCTGCCTCATGTCCTCCTCCGCTTCCCACGTCATCTCCTCCCTGTTCTCGTTCCGCCATAAGACCTTGACGGAAGCCACATCCTTCGTCCGCAACCTCCTAACCTGACGATCGAGTATCGCTATGGGACTCTCCTCATACGATAACCCCTCACACTGGACATCGTCAATCGGTGTACTCTAGATGGATCCCGACACATCTCCTCAAAGATAGAAACATGAAAAACCGGATGCATCGCTCCAGATCGGACGACAGATCCAACTCATAGGCAACCTTGCCTACCCTGCGGACAATCTGATAAGGCCCAATGTACCTTGGGCTGAGCTTCCCTTTCTTCCCAAACCTCATCACACCCTTCATGGGTGACACCTTCAGGAAAACCCAATCATCAACCTCAAACTCCAGATGCCGACGACGATGATCTGCATACGACTTTTGTCGACTCTGAGCTGTCAATAACCGCTCCTGGATAAGCTTCACCTTATCCACTGCCTGCTGTATCAAGTCTGGTCCCACTAACTGCACCTCTCCCACATCAAACCAGCCTATCGGCGATCTGCACTTCCTCCCATACAAGGCCTCATAAGGCGCCATCTGAATACTGGAGTGGTAGCTATTATTATATGCAAACTCAACTAGAGGCAAATGATCCTCCCAGCTACCCCTGAAGTCAATAACACAGGCTCGTAGCATATCCTCAAGTGTCTGGATAGTACGCTCCGCCTGTCCGTCCGTCTGAGGGTGGAATGCAGTACTGAGGCTCACCTGCGTCCCTAATCCCTTCTGGAAAGATGTTATACCCCGTATTTCCAGAGTATGTACGTGAGGACGTACGTAGAAAAGTTTGAACTTTAAGTAGGCTTGGACGAAAATATTTTGTGCACAACACCCGATTAGAATCGTTTTTCGACGAAACGTTTTACATAACTTGCGAAGGGAAAATTCCGGCTATGTCATTTTTAATTTTTGCGGATTTTTCCGAGAGACGAAATGTTTTGGACCAACGAGAGGGCGACACTTGTCACCCTCAAGTTGGTGGAGTGTGGGGCGGCTTTTGGACGAACACAAGTCTTGGGTTGGTAGGATATTTTGTGTGTTAGATGGATAAGGTGGGACCCACACACACTTGTCCAAATCCTCACCCTACACTTGCCTACTACTTGGCATGATCTTGGCCATTGGTTGGCCTATAAATACCCCCTTAGTTGAAGACATTTCTTCATCCACAAACCATTTTCTAAGTCTTGAAAATCCCTTCCCCCTCTTGGTAGTGTTTCGTCCAAACACCCCCCTCCCCCTTTGAGAAGGCCCCTTGGCCGAGAGCCCCCTCCCCCTTGGCCGAAAGTATCCCCCCCTCCTAGTGGTGCTAGCCGAGGGGTACCCCCCCTTGCCTAGTTGTTCTCATAAAATACACCCCCACCTTGGTAGAAATACTCTCCAAGTATTGTTACTATTCCAAAATACCTTGGCCCATATACCTTGTAGTATTCCAAGGTTACACTTATACGAAAAGCCCAGAAATACTATTATACTTCCTTCACCACAAACACAACCCTAAGGAAATCTCCATAGTTGGATGGAGTATTAAGAAGAAGTTGCGTAGAACTTCTAAGGGTTGTTTGGAGCGGGTTGGAGCACCCGGAGTAGGAGCTAAACGTTGCTCAGGATCGACATTAAACATTGGATAATTTTGGGCTTACCGAGGTAAATATCTTGTCCTTTTATTGTAATTGGAAATTACATACTGTAGTAGTATAAAAATGAATATAAGATTCATAGAAGGGAGCTGAACTGTTATAGAAGAATATTAAAGAAGAAAGACTAAACTGTACTTACATAGGACTGTATTTACAGTAGACTGTGTAGCTTAACGGGTAGGAAAGTGTTGCCCGATTTTCCGTAAATAGAGAACCTACTGATTATTCTGCCGAGTAGTCTAAACTTTGATAGACTCGTATAACCGTTATAGGTTGAAGTTCTGTGTAACATGTCCTACTTGAAAGATGGACAAGGCTAGCCGGGTTATAGCCGTGGAGCGTTTTGCTAATAGTCGATAATCGTCGCGAGGTATGTGATTCTTCCTATCCACTTGAGCATGATATTTTAAATGAATATATATATAGTACGGTAGACGTACGTGTGTTAACTGAATAATAATTACGGCAATGTCTTTTGACTTAAGCCTGAATAATCTTGAAGTATTTCAAAAGAATACTGAATCATTTTTAACAGAAGAGTAATACTTGGTTTTAAAAGCTTAAGAGTTATACTAGCTTTATGGGAAGTTAGGTATAACGGCTTAAGAGAGATAAAAAGAATGATTTATCGATTTAAGAGGTTAAGAGACTTGATCTTAAAAGATAAGAGACTTGACTTAATTAAATTAATATGAATTTTGTGTGAAACCTCATTCGTGAGAAACGAGTACTTGGTTTTTAAAAGCAATAATGTTTTACTGATTTCGGAAATCAGAATAAGTATCGAACAAACCACAGCAGCGCTAATAAAGGGAAATGTTTTGACTAATAAAGTATTATTAAAAGCTGGAGAACCTTCCTTCTGCATAGAAGCTAAGATGAGACAAAATGATATTACATTTCCTAGATCATGGTCATTGTAATAAGATTGTTATGAACAAGAATAACCTACTCACATATAAGGTATATGTTTCTCAAATTGTTTTAAAGGCGAATTATGTCATTAAGTGATTAAAAACTATGAACTACGAAACCTTTCGAAAATGAGAAACTTGAGTAATTGAAATTAGGCAAACTTGAACGTTTGGAAAAGAATGTTGTTACTTGATTTTACAAAGAGAAGTGTTTTGATTTACTTCAAAAGATAGTCACTCTATTTTTATATATACTACGGGTATTGTGTGACTTTTGTGAAAGTAACGTATCTTTTTAAGAGTTAATGTATGAAGTACTTTGGGGATAAAAACCCGATCTTGGTAATCATATAGTAGAAAGTACCTTGTGTGAATAACTTGGTTGTGTTGGTTTGTGATAGCCTTGTAATACTTTCTTGTTGATTTGATAAGTAAACATGCTAGGATGCTACGTGTGTTAGTATCTTGTGATGTTTGTGTAAAGGGGTTTTCCCTCGATTGCGCTTAAGTTGTTTAACTATCAGCCGTTATGTTGGTATTGTACCACTCACCTTGACATAATCCCGTAGGTTAAGTCGCCTCCGACGCGGGTAGACTCAAAGTGTCCAGTGACCTATGATTCGAGAATACCTCATGCGGGTCCCGGCCTATGCGAGCTACGAGCTCCGTGTTAGTGTGCGCCTTTATGGTCATGCGGTGGCTACGTGCGGATCGCGAGTCCAGCGGACGCCGGGAGTAGCTACCGACGATGGGAATACCTCACGCGCCTATGAGGTTGCCTATGCAGAGTCGCGAAGTTCCGTGGCTAGACGCGCACATTAGATATCGCGGGCGAGTGGCACTTTGATCATGTGACGCCTAGACAGATCTCATGATACGATTTATTACCTGTTGGTACCGCTGGTTTTAGTAGTCGGCTATGCCTTCGACTTACCCCAGACGGTTTTATTATGACACAGTGGGACACGGTGTTCATGTGTTCCTTGGTGCTTTTATATCATAGATCACGGCAGGAAGGTATTCCACGGGCATGATTGATGTTATGGGCGTGAGACCCATGGTGATATTTGAGTGATGACTTTGAGGCGAGTCCACGACTTGACATGATCGCTATTTATTATGAATCGTAGTTTGGTTATCATACATGTCTCTGCTTTATATAGACTACTATGATTTCATTTACGTGATTTTTCGCCACATACTTGGTACTTGGCCTCGACTCCGAGGCTGCGTCATGCCGCAGTAGAGGTACACCGCCGTTGATCCTAGCTCTCGTGGTCACGTCGTTTGGGAAGCTCCGTTTCTCGAGGCTTATCGTGGTATAGTCCCCGTTGTTGTAGGTGCTACATTCGGGGTATGGCGGGCCCGCCCCGCCATTGTCATGTCACTCTTAGAGGTCCAGTAATCTTGTTGTGGGCGAGTTGTAAAAGGGATGTAATCGCTCAGATTTATGTTTTATATATTATGCCGAAAGGAAAATTTTCTCGAATAACTGCTTTACACTTCGATATTTCATGTCTTGTTTTATGTTCGGACACTGGATGTATGTCTACTTGGGTGCACGGGTAAGGCACCGCCACGGCCCGTTCGGTCGTGACAAAAGTGGTATCGAGCGATTAATCTCGGAAAGTGTCTACAGATCGTATCTAGTAAGTCTTGATTATCGGTGTGCGCACCACACCAATAATCGTGAGGCTATAGGATATTTAGGATTGGTTTCATTCTTCTCACTCGAGATCGTGCCTTAGAGCCGTGTTATAAGTTGGACCTCTAACGTATTTCTTTCCCTTACCGCTATGCCTCGCGTAAGGCAACCCGGCCCAAGGAAAGGCAAATGGGAGTCTGCGAGTAGTACAAAAGGTTACGTGGCACGCCCAATCATCACCGGTGGTGCTTCATTTGGGGAGTTCTGCGGCGTCACCAAATTTCAAAGAGAGTTTAGCACGGCGGCAGCAGTGCCTACTACGGCCATGATATTTGAATCTTCAGTTTCACGACCGGGAACAAAGAAAATGGATTACAAAGGAATGGACCTGTTACTAGCTAAGATTTTAGCAAACCATAGAATATAGAGTGTATCGACTTATCACGGGTCATGATGACTATCTAAGAGAGAGTGGTGCAAGAATAGCTCGTCAGTTAGGCTTGAGCATGGCCTGTGTACGGGCTTATGCGCAGCAGGCCAAGAAACGTAGAGATCGAAGGGTTAACCAGGCGACGAAGAGGCCGAGCAAGCAGGGTTCTTTAGTAACTTTCGAGGCGAACCGCCTCAGCAGCAGAATGATAGGCACATCCACCAGTGCAGAGTGGTCCTCCACGGATTGCAGGACGTTGGGGTAAGCCGGAGTTGGTCAGAGCTCCAGAGCTTCCGGTTCACAGCTACACGTAGGTTCTAGCCAGCCGGATTCAGTTTTTCCCCAGTGTTCACAATGTGACAGGCGTCATCCCGGGGAATGGCATCTTTTAGTTGGTACTTGTTTTACCGGCGGCCGTCAGGGCCATGTGTCGAAAGGATGTAAGTAGGAGGACTCAGCCTTCATGATCGGTGATCAGTTCATCATCTTCCCTAGCTATGCGCCCTACGGGGCAGGTTTGATTAGAACGACTAAGGGGAGTGAAGCAATAGATACAGATATATCCTTAACCCTCTAGAGATTAGTATGTAAGATGAGTATACCTTTAAGTGTTATATTCTGATAGCATGGTGTAAATTGTGATTAGAAATCATGGTTAGTAACCGGGAAAGATTGGGGGATAGGAAGTGTGAGCCTTAGAGCTTTATACGTGGAGACCTTGAAGGCAAGTCAATCTTGAGTAAAAGATTACATTTGTGTTTGACCCTTATCGGAGTGCATAGTGCACGTGAAATATATTTATATATAAGTCCTTGAGTTGTGTGAAATGAAAGAGGGTAGTTGAGCTAAGAAGACCGCTAGGTTTTCGTAACGTGATTAGTGAGATTGTTCCGGATCGGGGAGAAAGTGTTTTACGCGAGAATGGGTCGGGTTGAGGCCATGCCGCGGGTCAACCCGCGACCTATTTTATGGTGGGGTCAGTTTGTGGTGGTCCCTCCAGGTGGTAGGGTCACGAGGGTGTTAGGCCCAAGATTAGTTAACCATCGTACGAGTTCGTGGATGCATTCAACCAGTAGTCGGGCCGATGGGGTCAGCCCATCGTGTCTTTTCGGGCCAGACCGTTGCTTGGCAGTGATGATATATCAGAAAGGTTGTGAGGCTGCACGGGGATCCTACCTTCACCTTATGACGCATGTGGAGCCTGTGGTACGATCGCTTTTTCGGAGGTTTTACCAGCAGGTTAGGAACTCGCAGTCTCAATATCACATTCGCCTCGCCGGTGTTTGATTTCAGGGGTAGCTGTGAGGATGGTTGCCTCCTGTTGAGGGAGTGTTTTAATAGCTATCATTTCAGTATTCGGATGTCGCTTTGTGACGCCTTGTAGGGGCGGAAGTGTAAGTTGCCGGTCGATTGGTTCGATGTTGGCAAGGTTCAGATTGTTGGTTCATACCTGTTTCAGCAGAATGTGGTTAGGGTGTGACGAGTTTTGGAAAACAGAGGAAACTTAGCCCGAGTTACTTTGGGCCTTTTCAGATCATGTGAAGAATAGGCCAGGTTGCCTATAGTTAGCATTGCAGTCCGACGTAGGAGGCGAGACGTCGATCTTCGTGTTGTTATGTTCGGGAAAGTATCGGAGATCCATCCAGAGTGTTCCCAGTTAATGATGACCAAGTTGGAGATAGTAAACCCGAGATTTTGGAAACTGAAGCAGTAGAGGAAATGGGGTAAGTCATGAGAAAGAGTTCGAGTGTACGAGAAGGGTACGACACGTAAGGGAAGAAGCGAGCATGTATGGCGAGCATAGATGATCATTTCTTTTGTAAGGAGCGGCTGAAGAAGTATATTTTAGACCTCGTAAGGGCTTTTGTGATGTTAGAGGTGTTTCCTCGTGGACTTGGATGTAAGTATTTGCGCAGGTGTTTCTGTGGCCAGGTGTGGCAGGATTGTTCGCGTAAGTATAGTAGTGAAGACTATACTGGCGCACGTTTGTTTTGAGACTTAGAAGGAACATTCGACGAATGTTTCTAGGAGGAGAATGTTATACCCGTATTTCGCAGTATGTACGTGAGGACGTGCGTAGAAAAGTTTGAACTTTAAGTAGGCTTGGACGAAAATATTTTGTGCACAACACCGATTAGAATCGTTTTTCGACTAAACGTTTTACATAACTTGCGAAGGAAAATTCCGCAAAGTCATTTTTAATTTTGCGGATTTTTCCGAGAGACGAAATGTTTTGGACCAACGAGAGGCGACACTTGTCACCCTCAAGTTGGAGTGGAGAGGCGGCTTTGACGAACACAAGTCTTGGGTTGGTAGGATATTTTGTGTGTTAGATGGATAAGGTGGGACCCACACACACTTGTCCAAATCCTCACCCTACACTTGCCTACTACTGGCATGATCTCGCCATTGGTTGGCCTATAAATACCCCCTTAGTTGAAGACATTTCTTCATTCACAAACCATTTTCTAAGTCTTGAAAATCCTTCCCTCTTGGTAGTGTTTCGTCCAAACACCCTCCCCTTTGAGAAGGCCCTCGCCGAGAGCCCTCCCCTCGCCGAAAGTATCCCCTCCCAGTGGTAGCCCAGTGGTACCCCCCCCCTATTTGCCGAGTTGTTCTCATAAAATACACCCCCACCTTGGTAGAAATACTCTCCAAGTATTGTTACTATTCCAAAATACCTTGGCCCATATACCTTGTAGTATTCCAAGGTTACACTTATACGAAAAGCCCAGAAATACTATTATACTTCCCTTCAGTCACAAAACACAACCCTAAGGAAATCTCCATAGTTGGATGGAGTATTAAGAAGAAGTTGCGTAGAACTTCTAAGGGTTGTTTGGAGCGGGTTGGAGCACCCGGAGTAGGAGCTAAACGTTGCTCAGGATCGACATTAAACATTGGATAATTTTGGGCTTACCGAGGTAAATATCTTGTCCTTTTATTGTAATTGGAAATTACATACTGTAGTAGTATAGAAATGAATATAAGATTCATAGAAGGGAGCTGAACTGTTATAGAAGAATATTAAAGAAGAAAGACTAAACTGTACTTACATAGGACTGTATTTACAGTAGACTGTGTAGCTTAACGGGTAGGGAAGTGCTGCCCGATTTTCCGTAAATAGAGAACCTACTGATTATTCTGCCGAGTAGTCTAGACTTTGATAGACTCGTATAACCGTTATAGGTTGAAGTTCTGCGTAGCATGTCCTACTTGAAAGATGGACAAGGCTAGCCGGGTTATAGCCGTGGAGCGTTTTGCTAATAGTCGATAATCGTCGCGAGGTATGTGATTCTTCCTATCCACTTGAGCATGATATTTTAAATGAATATATATATAGTACGGTAGACGTACGTGTGTTAACTGAATAATAATTACGGCAATGTCTTTTGACTTAAGCCTGAATAATCTTGAAGTATTTCAAAAGAATACTGAATCATTTTTAACAGAAGAGTAATACTTGGTTTTAAAAGCTTAAGAGTTATACTAGCTTTATGGGAAGTTAGGTATAACGGCTTAAGAGAGATAAAAAGAATGATTTATCGATTTAAGAGGTTAAGAGACTTGATCTTAAAAGATAAGAGACTTGACTTAATTAAATTAATATGAATTTTGTGTGAAACCTCATTCGTGAGAAACGAGTACTTGGTTTTTAAAAGCAATAATGTTTTACTGATTTCGGAAATCAGAATAAGTATCGAACAAACCACAGCAGCGCTAATAAAGGGAAATGTTTTGACTAATAAAGTATTATTAAAACCAGTAGAAACTTCCATCTGCATAGAAGCTAAGATGAGACAAAATGATATTACATTTCCTAGATCATGGCTGCTGTAATAAGATTGTTATGAACAAGAATAACCTACTCACATATAAGGTATATGTTTCTCAAATTGTTTTAAAGGCGAATTATGTCATTAAGTGATTAAAAACTATGAACTACGAAACCTTTCGAAAATGAGAAACTTGAGTAATTGAAATTAGGCAAACTTGAACGTTTGGAAAAGAATGTTGTTACTTGATTTTACAAAGAGAAGTGTTTTGATTTACTTCAAAAGATAGTCACTCTATTTTTATATATACTACGTATCAGGTGACTTTTGTGAAAGTAACGATCTTTTAAGAGTTAATGTATGAAGTACTTTGGGGATAAAACCCGATCTTGTTAATCATATAGTAGAAAGTACCTTGTGTGAATAACTTGATTGTGTTGGTTTGTGATAGCCTTGTAATACTTTCTTGTTGATTTGATAAGTAAACATGCTAGGATGCTACGTGTGTTAGTATCTTGTGATGTTTGTGTAAAGGGGTTTTCCTCGATTGCGCTTAAGTTGTTTAACTATCACCGTTATGTTGGTATTGTACCACTCACCTTGACATAATCCCGCAGTTGTCGCTCTCACGCGGGTAGACTCAGCGGTCTGCGTGACCTATGATTCGAGAATACCTCACGCGGGTCCCGGCCTGCGCGAGCTACGAGAGCTCCGTGTTAGTGTGTGTCCTTTATGGTCATGCGGTCTATGTGGCTACGCGGATCGCGAGTCCAGCGGACGCCGGAGTAGCTACCGACGCGGAATACCTCACGCGCCTATGAGGTTGGCCTACGCGAGTCAGCGGAAGTTCCAGGCTAGACGCGCACATTAGATATCATGCGGCGAGTGGCCAACTTTGATCATGTGATGCCTAGACAGATCTCATGATACGCTTTATGACCGCTGGTACCGTGGTTTTAGTAGTCGCTATGCCTTCGCATTTACCCTCAGACGGTTTTATTATGACACGTGGGACCCGTGTTCATGTGTTCCTTGGTGCTTTTATATCATAGATCACGGTGAGGAAGGTATTCCACGCATGATTGATGTTATGGGCGTGAGACCCATGGTGATATTTGAGTGATGACTTTGAGGCGTGAGTCCCCGACTTGACATGATCGCTATTTATTATGAATCGTAGTTTGGTTATCATACATGTCTCCTGCTTTATATAGACTACTATGATTTCATTTACATTTTTCGCCACATACTTGGTACTGGCAGATCGACTCCTTCGGGCCGCTCATGCCGCAGTAGAGGTACACCGCCGTTGATCCTAGCTCTCGTGGTCATTCAGCTTGGGAAGCTCCGCTTTCTCCGAGGCTTATCAGGTATAGTCCCCGTTGTTGTAGGTGCTACATTCGTGGTATGGCGGCCCCGTCCCGCCATTGTTGTCATGTCACTCTTAGAGGTCCAGTAGTAATCACAAGTGGCGAGTTGTAAAAGGGATGTAACTGTTTAGATTTAAGTTTTATATATTTTGCCGAAAGACAAATTTTCTCAGATAACTGTTTTACACTTCTTGATATTTCATGTCTTGTTTTATGTTCCGCTGATTACTGATGTATGTCTACTGGGTGCCTGGTAGGCACTACCACGGCCCGGTTCGGTCGTGACAAAAGACTCCGTAAGTTAGTCAGAACCGGCTCTGGCGATATGATAGAAATAGGGACCATGCAGTCTCACGATCTCTGATGTAAAGTCCGCATAATCCTCACCAAAGTCGCCCGACGGAAAGAAAGTGGGCTGATTTCACACCGTCGACGATAACCCAAATAGAATCATGTTTCTGAGTGCGAGGTAACCCCGTGATAAAGTCCATGTTGATCACCTCCCACTTCCGTGTCGGGATCTCTATCGCTCGCAACAAACCACCGTGCCTCGTGCTCTACCTTCACCGCGACAACACGCATCGAGCCACAAACTCTGCAACGTCCCTCTTCAAGCCATTCCACCAATATACTGATCTGAGGTCATGGTACATCTTTGTCGACCCCGGATGGATAGAGTAACGCGCGCTGTGTGCTTCCACTAGAACTCACAAGTCCTCGCAATATCCGGAACACACAACTCGCCTCAAACCTTAGCACCCCATCAGGTGATACCTCAAAAGGACCCTTCTCCTCACGAAGAGCCGTATCACGATACCGTGTCAAAACCGGGTCCTCGAACTGTTGCCTCTTCACCTCCTCGACGATGGAAGACTCGGCAACCTCCCGAACTCGAACCCCACTGCTATCAGAATCAATCAATCGGACTCCAAGGCTCGCTAGCTGATGCAACTCGCGGACCATGCCCCTCCTCTCTGGTTGTACATCTGATAGACTCCCCATCGACCTACGACTAAGGGCATCTGCCACAACATTGGCCTTCCCTGAGTGGTACAGGATATCGACATCATAATCCTTGAGTAACTCTAGCCACCGCCTCGCCGTAAGTTCGACTCCTCCGTGAAGATATACTGGAGGCTCTTGTGGTCTGTGTAAATATCCACATGAACTTCATACAAATAGTGCCTCCAGATCTTCAAGGCGTGAATCACCGCTGCCAACTCCAAATCATGGGTGGGGTAGTTCCTCTCATGCTTCTTAAGCTGTCGGGATGCGTACGCTATAACCTTGCCCTGTTGCATGAACACACATCCAAGCCCGATGCCTGACGCATCACAATACACCACATAGCCGTCAAGACCCTCAGGAAGAGTAAGAACTGGGGTGGTCGTCAACCTCTCCTTCAGTATCTGGAAACCCTGCTCACAAGCATCACCATCAAACTTAGCTCCTTCTCGAGTCACTTGGTCAGCGTGCCAAATAGAAGCAAACTTCCACGAACCTCCGATAGTAACTGCAAGGCCCAGAAAGTCGCGCACTGCCGGAGTAGTAGGTTCAGGCCAACTCGATCGCCTCGATCTTGGCCGTATCCACCCGAATCCCATGGGCCCCGACAATATGCCCAAAAAAAGAGACCGAAGTCAACCAGAACTCACACTTCGAAAACTTGGCGTATAATCACTGGTCTTGAGAACTCTCAAAGATCCTCAAATGCTCGCATGCTCCTCGCTCGAGCCGGAATAAACCAAGATGTCATCAATGAATACTATCACAAACGTATCCAAAATGGCTTGAACACTCGGTTCATCAAATCCATAAATATCACGAGCATCGTCAAACCGAAAGACATGACCTCAACTCATAGTGCCTGCATCGTCCGAATGCGATCCTAGGGACATCCGCCTCTAACTCGCACTGATGATAGCCCGATCGCAGATGAATCTTGGAGAAACATCTCGCACTCGCAATCGGTCGAACAAATCATCAATCCCGGGAAGGGTATTCGTTTTAATAGTCACCTTGTTCACCGCTCAGATCAACACACATGCGCAGCGCCCCGCCCTTCTTCTTCACGAACAATACCGCGCTCCCTGGAGAAACACTAGTCCTGATGAAGCCTTTCTCCAAAGAAATCTCTCACCGTCCTTCAACTCTCTCAACTCGGCAGTGCCATTCTCAGATGGCGAATGGAAATAGCCGAGTGTCCGTAGCACATCAATACAAAACTCTATCTCCTCTCGTGAGGATACCCGGGAGGTCGCCTGAAACACATCCGGGAACTCTCGACTATCGAACCGATCAAAATCTGGTACCGCAGCCTCGTGATCAAACACCCGAATGAGATGGTAGATATACCCTTTCTCGCACCATCTTCCCGCCTTGAGGTAAGAAATAAACCTACCCTCGCGACACGTTGTTCCTCCCACTCAATAACGGCTCTCAGAAATCGAACCGCACCACTCTCCTCGCAGCCTACATTGGCGTAGTGAAGCTAACCAATCCATACCCACGATCACATCAAAATCGGTCATATCCAACTCTATCAAGTCGCCAGGGTCCGACGATCGCATAAAGTCATCGGGCAAGCCCTATATACCCGCCGAGCTACCACCGAATCACCCATCGGTGTAGCTACTCGAAGTGGTCTATGGACTCGTGCTCTATCCCTATCCTACTAGCAATCGTGAGATATATAGATGAGTAGAACCCGATCTATCAAGGCATACACGCCACAACATGAAACCGATAAAGTACTGCGGATTTACATCCGCGACGCCCCGGTCCTGCCGTGCGACAGGCATAAATGCGGTTCGAGGACCGGCTGAATCGACCCGCGCCACGACCGCCACACTGCTGGTCCATGAGTACCACCCCGGCGAGTAAATCAGGAGATGAAGACCCGTAAAACGAACTCAGGCCGACTTACCATCGCCACGCTCGGCTCGGACAGCTCGCAAAGTGACCGCTGCCGCAAGTGAAACAAACTCCCGAGCGCACCACAATTCCGTAATGGGATCTACCGTGACGGCCACACCGGCGGGGTGGTCCCGATCGTTAACACCTCGCTACTCGACGTCCAAGTCCCTGGGCCCTGTATGCCCTCAAGACGGTGTAGGAGTGCTCGAGCCGGGTGTGGTGCAAATCTAGATCGCCACGAGGCCGCCCACCCCGAGAGCTACCAAAATACCACCGCCCCGCCTTTTTCGCCGCCGTCACAACCCGCTACTTACGCCTCGCATCCAAGCGCATGAGCTCGCACGCGGCAATGTCCATGCCCGGTGAAGAGATACACCCGCAAGACTCGCCATATAATCATCTAGCCCGTGACGTGGCGGTGCACCGCCCTCCATATCGCTACCAACGCAGGACATATCGAGCCAACGAGTCGAACTCCACGTTGTACTCCCTAATCAGGCGCCTCTCTGCCTCAAAGATCAAAACTTGTCGCCCGCGTTTCTCATCCGTGGCGGCAAGAAATGAGTGAGAAATGCCTCGAAGAACTCGCCCCATACCGCCGAGGCGCATGCTCTCTCGGGATAGCTCCCACGATCAAACCAATCGATCGCGCAGATTCACGCAAATGACGCGCGAACCGAAGATCACGGACTCGGTCTCAAGCCTTGATCACTGTGATGATCCGTCAGAGTCGGATGAACTCCCGCGATCATCCTCGTGCCTCGACCAGAACTCGGGCGGCTACAACTCGTAAAATCTCGTAGCCTCAAACTATCCGACTCGTGAACCACGGTACTACCGAATCGAACCGCCAGATCCGCCTATCTCATGTTCGCCACGATCCCGCCAAGAATCGGGCCATCTCTCAGAACCCATCTCCTCTCGCCTGTGCCGCGGACCGAGGCGCAGTAATGTGGTCTCATCGCCCACCGCTGCGCTTAAACTCCCGCTGGGCCGGGCGTCGTGGAACTCGCCGCCCGAGGTATCGCCTCGGTATAGACGGGCTCGCCTCGTGACCCTCGTGTCCTACTAGCGCCTCCTCGGCCTTGCCCTTCTCGGGCCCGGTTGCCTTACGGAGGCATAATCACAAAGAAAAGAAACACGTTAGAGGTCCAACTTATAACACCGCTCTAAGGCACGATCTCGAGTGAGAAGAATGGAAACCAATCCTAAATATCCTATAGCCTCCTCGACTATCGTGGTGCACAACACACCGATAATCAAGACTTACTAGATACGGCTCAGACACTTTCCGAGGATTAATCGCTTCGATACCACTTTTGTCACGACTGCCCGGCTCGTGGATCGTGCCTTACCCGCACCCAAGTAGTCATACATCGAGTAATCACGAATATAAAACAAGACATGAAAAGAGAAACCGCTTATCCGAGAAAAAGTTGTCTTTCGCATATATATATACATATCAACAAAGGAATGCTACATCCCAACTTTACAATAGACTACGCACTTCTAAGGAAGTAAACAACTATGGCGGGACAGGGCCCCGCCATACCCTGAATGTACAAAAATATCTATAACACAGGGAGATCATACCCAAAAATCGAGCCTCCGGAGAAAATGGAGCTCCTGACACCAGAGTAAAGATCCTAAAACTGAGGATCCGCTACCTGCTTCCCTTTACCTGCGGCATGAACGCAGCCCCCCGAAGGAGGTCAGTACAACAGGTACCAAGTATGCGAAGCTGTAAAGTACTTTAAATGAAATCATATCATTTTAAAACCAATTTTACAAATATGTACGAAACCACCAATGTAACCACACATAGTGCCACATCACAAACAAGAGCAATAATAGGTAAACTGTAACAGGTCTTTTCTAGGATGCGAATGATCGAAGCAAGGCCAATCGCCCATAGTATCATTATGCATGCCTAATCCTGGACTCCCGCAGTCCGCATAGGCCACCTAGGCCCGCATGAGGTATTCCCCGCATTGAGGGTAGCTACTCCTCGGCATCGTCCTGGACTCTCGTAGTCCGCATGGCCACATAGACCGCATGAGGTATTCCCCCGCACACTAACCTGGAACTCTCGTAGCTCTGTATAGGTCCCCTGGACCCGTATGAGGCATTCCTCGCATCGGGGGGCAGCTTAACCCCCGGTATATCATGTCAAGAGGTGAGTGGTACAATACTAACATAACGGCTTATCGTCAAACAACATAAGCACAATAAGAATAACCTCTTTATACAAACGTTACAAGACACTAACACACGTATCATCATAATATGTCTACTCATCAAATCATCTTACTATACTTTCCAGAAATCAATACAAGTCTTTCATAAACACATAAGTAAACCGTTCCTTTTATCTTTCTTAAGTCGTTATACCTAACTTCCCAAAAAGCTAGTATAACTCTTAAGCTTTTTGTTTAAAAACCAAGTATTACTCTTCTTTAAAAAATGATTCATAATTCTTTTGAAATACTTCAAGATTCTTATTATTTAGACTCAAGTCAAAAGACGTAAAGTAAAACCATGTTCAGTTAACACACGTACGTCTACCGTACTATATATATATATTTTAAAATATCATGTTCAAGAGGATAGGAAGAATCACATACCTCCTTGGCGAAATCCACCTGCCAAGTCGAATATGTCGCGCGTGCAGAGTATCAACCTATAATAGTCAAATACGTCTATCAACGTCTAGACTACTCTGTAGAATATTCTAAGCAGAGGGTTCTCTATTCTACGGAAAATTGGGCAGCACTTCCCTACCCGTCAAGCTACACAAGTCTACTGTAAATACAGTCCTATGTAAGTACAGTTCAATTCTCTTCTTTTATACCATCCTTCTAGTTATCTTATACTCATTTCTATACTACTACAGTATGTAATCTCCAATTACAATAGAAGGACAAGATATTTACCTCGGTAAGCCCAAAATTATCCAAGTTTAAATGTCGATCCTGAACAACGTTTAGCTCCTAATTTGCACGCTCCGATAGCTCCAAGAAACCCTTAGAAGTTTCTAAACAACTTCTACTTAATACTTCAACCAACTATGAAGATTTCCCCAGGGTTTCGTTTAGTGACTAATGGATATAAGATAGTATTTCTGGGCTTTTAGTATAGAGGTGACTTTGGAATACTACAAGGTATTTGGCTAAGGTATTTTGGAATAGTAACTATACTTGAAGACAACTTTTCTACCAAGGGGGGGTGTTTCGGCTAGAACACTCAAGAGGGGGGGGGGGGAGAGGGCTTGGACGAAAACTTACTAAGAGAGGGGAGGGATTTTGAGACTTGGAAAATGTTTTGTGGATGAAGAATTCTTGCAACTTAGGGGGGGTATTTATAGGCCCTTCAAAGGCCAAGATCAAAGCAAGTGGATGGTGGAGATTTGGTGTCACGACCCGAACCCGGGCCCGTGACTGGTGCCTTACCCGGGCACCCAAGTAGACATACATCAGAGTAACCAGCGGAATATAAAACAAGACATGAAACAATATAGAATGAGAACAGTTTATCCAAGTAAAGATCGCCTTTCGGCATGTATATAAACAAGTTTGAACAGTTACATCCCTTTTACAAACCTGCCCACAACAGTACTACAGACCTCTAAGGATGTTATAACAACTATGACGGGACAGGGCCCCGCCATACCCCTGAATGTACAAGAACCTACAACTCAGGGAAACATACCAAAAGATAAGCCTCCGGAGAAACGGAGCTTCCCAATCTGCTGAATCGTGATCCTATGGCGAGGATCGACAACGGTGTACCTCTACTGCGGCATGAACGCAGCCCCGAAGGAGGTCGATGCAACAGTACCAAGTATGTGAATCGAAAATCAGAAACGAAATCATAACAGTCTAAAATAAAACAGGAGACATGTATGATAACAAAACTACAGTTCACAACATAAAAGCAGTCATGTCAAGTCAGGGACTCACGCCCTCAAAGTCATCCCTCATGCCCGTGGAACTCTTTCCTCACTGCCGGCAGTCTAGGTATAAATTGTATGAAATACATGCCCGGCCCATCTCATGGACTCGGTATAGAATCGTGTGGAATACATTCCCGGTTCATCCCATGAACTCGGTATCGTGTGAAATACATTCCCGGTTCATCCCATGAATGCGGTGTCGTGTGAAATACATTCCCGATTCATCCCATGAACGC
This sequence comes from Przewalskia tangutica, assembly GCA_029844215.1. NCBI lineage: Eukaryota > Viridiplantae > Streptophyta > Magnoliopsida > Solanales > Solanaceae > Przewalskia > Przewalskia tangutica. The sequence continues at coordinate 18,593,006 of CM056718.1, forward strand.
GGTGTCGAGTGAAATACATTCCCGGTTCATCCCATGAACGCAGTGTCGAGTGAAATACATTCCCGATTCATCCCATGAACGCGGTGTCGAGTGAAATACATTCCCGGTTCATCCCATGAACGCGGCGTCGAGTGGATTACATTCCCGGTTCATCCCATGAACGCGGTGTCGAGTGGAATACATTCCCGGTTCATCCCATGAACGCGGTGTCGAGTGAAATACATTTCCGGTTCATCCCATGAACGCGGTGTCGAGTGGAATACATTCCCGGTTCATCCCATGAACGCGGTATAGAATCGACCATAACATTTAAACGCTCTTTTAAGACAGATTAAGATAATACCATGCTTTCCTTTTAAATCAACTAAGGCAATGTTATGCCCTCCTTTTTAAACCAAAACACTTTCCTTTTTAAAGTCAAGTAACAACATTCTTTTTCCAAAAGTTCAAGTTGCCTAATTTCAAATACTCAAGTCTTTTAGTTTCGAAAGATTTCATAGTTCATAGTCTAAATCAAATAACGTAATCTTTTTAAAACAATTGAATAACGCATGCCTTATGTGTGAGTAGGTTATTCTTGTTTATAACAATCTTATTAAAGCAGTCATGATCTAGGAAATGTAATACAATTTTGTCTTATCTTAGCTTCTATGCAGATGGAGGTTTCTACTGGTTTTAATATAATTTAATTATTGTCAATACATTTTCCTTTATTAACGCAGCGATGGTTCGCTCGATACTTATTCTCGCTTAGAAATCAAGAAACATTATTCTTTAAAAACCAAGTACTCATTACTCACGAATGAGGTTTCATACTTTTTAACAAAATTCATATCAATTCAATTAAGTCAAGTCTCTTATCTTTTAAAATCAATAAACCATTCTTTTTATCTCTCTTAAGTTGTTATACCTAACTTCCCATAAAGCTAGTATAACTCTTAAGCTTTCAAAACCAAGTATTACTCTTCTTTCAAAAACGATTCTTAATTCCTTTGAAATACTTTAAGATTCTTATTATTTAAAACTCAAGTAAAAAGACATCGAAGTAAAACCACGTTCAGTTAACACACGTACGTCTACCGTACTATATATATATTCTTTTAAAATATCATGCTCAAGAGGATAGGAAGAATCACATACCTCGTGATGATTACCGACAATTAGCAAAACGCTCCAAAGTACTGTAATCCTGCTAGCCTTTTCCACCCTTTGAGTAGAATACGCTACTCGCAGTACTTCAACCTATAACGGTCATATAAGTCTATCAACGTCTAGACTACTCTGTAGAATATTCTAAGCAGGAGGTTCATATTTCTACGGAAAATTGGCGTGTCCTCCTACCGTCAAACTACTCAAGTCTCAGAATACAAATCTATGTAAGTCTGATTCAATTCTCTTCTTTTATACCATCCTTCTATATCTTATACTTAATCTCAAATTACTACGATATGTAATCTCCAATTACAATAGAAGGACAAGATATTTACCTCGATAAGCCCAAAATTATCCAAGTTTAAATGTCGATCCTGAGCAAGGTTTAGCTCTATTCTCATGCGCTCAATTCGCTCCAAGAAACCCTTAGAAGTTCTACACAACTTCTACTTAATACTTCAACCAACTATGAAGATTTTCCCTAGGGTTTCGTTTAGTGACTAAAGGAAGTATAGTAGTATTTCTAGGCTTTTAGTATAGAGGTAACTTTGGAATACTACAAGGTATTTAGGCCTAGGTATTTTGGAATAACAACAATACTTGGAGAATACTTTTCTACCAAGGGGGTGTTTGGCTAGTACTACTAGGAAGGGGGGGGGGGTAGTTCGGCCGAGGGCCTTCTCAAGGGGGAGGGGGAGGCTTGGACAAAAACTACAACTAAGAGGGGGAGGATTTTAAGACTTGGAAAATGTTTTGTGGATGAAGAAGTCTTCAACTAAGGGGGGGTATTTATAGGGCCTTCAATGGCCAAGATTAAGGCAAGTGGAGGGCAAGTGGAGGGTGGGGATTTGGGCAAGTGTACCTTATCCATCTACTACACAAATATCCTACCTAACCTTGACCATAGTTTTAACACCAAAAACGTGCCAACAAAAGCCCACAATGCCGTCCACTTTGAGGGTGACACATGTCGCCCTCCCGTTGGTCCAAAATATTTTATCTCTCGGAAAAATCCGCAAAAATAATAAATGTCGCAATCGTAATTTTCCCTTCGCAAGGTTCGGAAAACTTTTCGTCGGAAAACAATTCTTTTCGTTAGTTGTGCACAAATTTTCGTCCCTTATGCCTACTTAAGGCTTAAAATTTTGTACGTACGCCCTCACGTACATACTCTGGAAATACGGGGTATAACATTTGGGCAAGTGTAACCTTATCCATCTACTCCATAAATATCTAGCAAACATTGACCAAATGTTTTAGCCCTTTTAAACACAAAAAACGTGTCAAACATTTGCCCACAATGCCGTCCACTTGAGGGTGACACATGTCACCCTCTCGTTGGTCCAAAATATTTCATCTCTCGGAAAAATTCGCAAAAATTAAATTATTGAACACGCAAAATTCCCTTACAAGGTTTGGAAAATTTTTCGTCGGAAAAACAATCTTTTTCGCTAGTTGTGCACAATTTCGTCCCTTATGCCTAATTAAGGCTTGAACTTTTGTACGTACGTCCTCTCATACATACTATGGAAATACGGGGTATAACAAAGGTATTTGGCTAAGGTATTTTGGAATAGTAACAATACTTGGAGAATATATTTTCTACCAAGAGGGGGGGGGGGGGTATTTCAACGAGAACAACTAGGTAAGGGGGGGGGGTTTCGGCCGAGGGCTTCACAAAGGGGGAGGGGGAGCTTGGACGAGAACTACTAAAAGGGAGGGAGTGATTTTGCCTTGGACTGTCGCAATTGTGGATGAAGAATAAGTCTTGCACACGAGGGTATTTATAGAACCACCAAGGGCGAGATTAAAACAAATGGAGGGTGAAGATTTGGATCCATGTGAAGAATGAGGTCTTCCAACCAAGTGTCCACCACAATGTTGGGACATATGTCCACCACAACCTTGGGACATATGTCCCCTACAACAAAGAGCCATGTGGCCTTCCACTAGCACCAAAAAACGTCCACAACCTTCCCTACCTACCCCCACTCACCCAAAGAAATATCTTCCAAGACTTGACCAATTGACCTTGTCCACTTGGCCAACATTTTCGCCCAACCCATGCCAACTAAGGGTGACACATGTCGCCCTCCTATTGGTCCAAAATATTTCGTCTCTCGGAAAAATCCGTAATCGGTTAAAATATTAAAAACGTAGAATTTCCTTCACAAGGTTCGGAATCTTTTCCGTCGAAAGTTCACAATTTCATCCTAAACCTAATTAGGGTTTGTACAAATGTACGTACGTCCTCACATACATACTCTGGAAATACGGGGTATAACAGTTCGACCAATAGCCGGGCCGATGAGATCAGCCCATCTTGTCTTTCAGTCAGGACTGTTTACTCGGCGGAGGGTTATGCGAGATGTTATATATCAGGAAGGTTGTAAGGCTGCACGGGGTTCCTACTTTTTACCTTATGACGGGCAGCGGAGCCCAGTTATGGCTATTTCTTTTTCTGGAGGTTTTACCAGGCGGGGTTAGGAACTCAGGTGAGTCTCAGTATTGCATTCACCCTCGGGCCAGTGTTTTTGATTTCAGGGGTAGCAGCGAGGATTATGTGCCTCTTGTTGAGTGAGTATCATTATAGCTACCATTTCAGTATTCGGATGTCGCCTTATGAAGCCTTGTATGGGCGGAAGTGTAGGTTGCCGGTCGATTGGTTCGATGTTGGCAAGGTTCAGATAGTTGGTCCATACTTGATCCAGCAGGATGTGGATAAGGTGGAGCTTATCCAGAAGAGGTTATTGGCAGCTCAGAGTCAACAACAGTCGTGCGGATAGTCGGCGTCGACACTTGGAGTTCAGGTTGACGGTGGGTCTTCTTGAAGGTACCACCCCGGAAGGGCGTGACGAGATTTGGAAAGCAGGGGAAACTTAGCCCGAGATACTTTGGGCCTTTTCAGATCGATGAAGAATAGGCCGGGTTGCCTACAAGTTAGCATTGTCGTCTGACGTAGAAGGCAGTACGTCCGGTCTTCCATGTTGCTATGTTTCGGAAGAGTATCGGAGGTCTATCCAGGGTGTTCCCAGTTATTAGTGACCGGGTGGCAGGGGGGTTATCGTATGAGGATAGCCCTATAGCGATGACGGAAATATGATACATACACTATAGGGAGTTTGGATACGAGAAGGGTACGACGAGAAAGGGAAGAAGCGAGCATGGGTTAAGAGAATAGAAGTGATCATTTCTTATGGGAAGTAAAGGTGCGAAGGGAGTATCTTTTAGACTTTGGGTGGGAGCTTTTGTGATGTTAGAGGTGATTCCTCGTGGACTTGGATGTAATTATTTGCGCGTGTGTTATTCTGTGGCCATGTGTGGCATTTTCAAACTGGTTAAGCTATGAGGAACTTTATCGTTATATGTCTTGAGAAGGAACATTCGGGACGAATGTTTCTAAGGAGGGGAGAATATTATACCCCGTATTTTTCCAGAGTATGTATGCGAGGACGTACGTACGAATATTCAAGCCCTAATTAGGTTAAGGATGAAATTGTGAACTTTCGACGGAAAAGATTCCGAACCTTGTGAAGGAAATTCTACGTTTTTAATATTTTAACCGATTACGGATTTTTCCGAAAGATGAAATATTTTGGACCAATAGGAGGGCGACATGTGTCACCCCACTTAGGCCATGTTGGACGATTTGTATGGCCAAGTGGACAAGGTCAAGTGGTCAAAGTCTTGGAAGATATTTTCTTTGGGTTAGTGGGAGTAGGTGGGGGCGTTTTTGTGGGGCATGAGGGAAGGCCTTGTGGACGTTTTTCTTGAGCAAGTGGGAGGCCACATGGCTCATTGTTGTGGGGGACATATGTCCCAATGTTGTGGTGGACATATGTCCCAATATTGTGGTGGACACTTGGTGGAAGACTCCACTCACACAAGCAACCCAATCCTCACCCTCCATTTGTTTTAATCTTGGCCATTGAAGGTTCTATAAATACCCCCCCTCTTGTGCAAGACTTCTTCATCCACAAACACACTTTCCAAGTCACAAAATCCTTCCCCCTTTGTAGTAAAGCTTTCGTCCAAGCCCCCCCCCCCCCTTTGGAAGCTTTCGTCCGAAGCACCCTCTCCCCCCCTTCCTAGTTGTCTCGTCGAAATACCCCCTCCCCCCTTGGTAGAAAAGTTGTCTTCTAGTATTGTTACTATGCCAAAATACCTTAGCCTAAATCCCTTGTAGTATTCCAAAGTTACCTCTATACTAAAAGCCCAGAAATACTACTTTATATCCATTAGTCGCAAAACGAAACCCTAAGGAAAAATCTTCATAGTTGGTTGAGGTATTAAGTAGAAGTGTTATACCCCGTATTTTCAGATTATGTACGTGAGGACGTACGTACAAAAGTTTAAGCCTTAAGTTAGGCAATGGACGAAATTTGTGCACAACCCCCGAAAAGAATTGTTTTCCGACGAAACGTTTTCCAAACTTTGCGGGGGGAAAATTACGGTTGCGACATTAATAATTTTTGCGGATTTTTCCGAGAGATGAAATATTTTGGACCAACGAGAGGGCGACACTTGTCACCCTCAAGTGGGCGGTCATGTGGCCGATTGGTTGCACGTTCTTGGCATGTTTTGTGGCCTAAAACTTGGGTCAATGTTTGGAGTGATTTGTGGAGTAGATGGCTAGGGTGCACTTGTGCAAATCTTCACCCTCCACTTGCCCACCACTTGTCTTGATCTTGGCCATTGAAGGCCCTATAAATACCCCCCTTAGTTGAAGGATTTCTTCATCCCTCAAATGACTTCTAAGTCTTAAAAATCCCTCCCTCCCTTGTAGTGAAGTTCTCGTCCAAGTCCTCTCCCTCCCCTTGTAGTAGTTTCGTCCGCCACACACCCCCCCCCCTCTTGGTAGAAAATACTCTCCAAGTATTATTACTATTCCAAAATACCTTGGCCCAAATACCTTGTAGTATTCCAAGGTTACCCCTATACTAAAAGCCCAGAAATACTACTATACTTCCCTTCAGTCACAAACGGAACCCTAAGGAAAATCTTCATAATTGGTTGAAGTATTAAGAAGAAGTTGCGTAGAACTTCTAAGGGTTGTTTGGAGCGGGTTGGAGCACCCAGAGTAGGAGCTAAACGTTGCTCAGGATCGACATTTAAACTTGGATAATTTTGGGCTTATCGAGGTAAATACTCTTGTCCTTCTATTGTAATTGGAAATTACATACTGTAGTTGTATAGAAATGAGTATAAGATATATAAGGATGGTATAAGAGAAGAGAATTGAATTGAACTCACATCAGAAGAATATTAAAGAAAAAGATTGAATCAGATTTACATAGAATTTGTATTTCTGATGAACTTGTGTAGTTTGTGGGTAGGGAAGTCTTTGTGATGTTCCGTAGAAGTAAGAACCTCCAGCTTAGAATATTCTACAGAGTAGTCTAGACGTTGATAGACGTATATGGCCTTTATAGGTTGAAAGTTCTGCGAGTAGCATGTTCTACTTGAAAGGTGGACAAGGCTAGCCGGGTTATAGCAATGGAGCGTTTTGCTAATTGTCGATAATCGTCGCGAGGTATGTGATTCTTCCTATCCTCTTGAGCATGATATTTTAAAACAATATATATAGTACGGTAGACGTACGTGTGTTAACTGAACGTGGTTTTACTGCGATGTCTTTTGACTTGAGTCTAAATAATAAGAATCTTGAAGTATTTCAAAAGAATTAAGAATCGTTTTTTTTAAGAAGAGTAATACTTGGTTTTAAAAGCTTAAGAGTTATACTAGCTTTATGGGAAGTTAGGAATAACGACTTAAGAGAGATAAAAGGAACGGTTTACTTAATTGTTTATGAACGCCTTATATTGATTTCAGAAATGAGAATAAGTATCGAACAAACCACGGCAGCGCTAATAAAAGGGAAATGTATTGACTATTTAAGTATTATTAAAACCTGTAGAAACCTCCATCTGCATAGAAGCTAAGATGAGACAAAATGATATTACATTTCCTAGATCATGGCTGCTTTAATAAGATTGTTATGAACAAGAATAACCTACTCACACATAAGGCATATGTTTCTCAAATTGTTTTAAAAGAGAATTATATTATTAAGTGATTAAGACTATGAACTACAAAACCTTTCGAAAATAAGAGACTTGAGTCTTTGAACTTAGGCAAACTTGAACTTTTGGAAAAGAAGGTTGTTACTTGTCCTTAAAAAGGAAAATTGTTTTGGTTTACTTAAAAAGATAGTCACTCTATTTTATACTACGGGTATCATGTGACTTTTGTGAAAGAAACGGATCTTTTAAAGAGTTAATGTATGAAGTACTTTGGGGATAAAAACCCGAACTTGTTGACATAAAGTAGAAAGTACCTTGTGTGAATAATTTGATTATGTTGGTTGGTGATAGCCTTGTAATACTTTCTTGTTGATTTGATAAGTAAACATGTTAGGATGCTACGTGTGTTAGTATCTTGTGATGTTTGTGTAAAGGGTTTCCCGATTGTGCTTATGTTGTTTAACGATAAGCCGTTATGTTAGTATTGTACCACTCACCTCTTGACATGTTATACCGGGGTTAAACCGCCTCCGTCGCGGGTACCTCGGTGATGCGTGACTATGATTCGAGATACCTCATGCGGGTCAGTGGCCTATCGCGAGCTACGAGAGTTCCAGGTTAGTGTGCGGTCTATATGGCCATGCGGTCTATGTGGCCATGCGGACCACGGGTCCAGGACGATGCCGGGGAGTAGCTACCCTCGATGCGGGGAATACCTCATGCGGGCTATGTGTGTGGCCTATGCGAGCTGCGGGAAGTTCCGTGGATTTGAAGCGCACATTGATACTGAGGGCGAGTGGCCCACTTCGATCATATGGCGCAGTATAGAAAGACCTCGTGATACAGTTTTATGGCATTGTTGGTACTGTGGGTTTTAGTAGTCGGCTATGCCTTCGTACTTACCCCGTACGGTTTTATTATGACACAGGTGGGACCTGGTGTTCATGTGTATTCCTTGGTGCTGTTATATCATAGACTGGCGGTGAGGAAGGTATTCCACGGGCATGATTGATGTTGTGGCGTGAGACCCATAGCTATATTTGAGTGATGACTTTGAGGCGTGAGTCACGACTTGACATGATCGCTATTTATTGTGAATCGTAGTTTGGTTATCATACATGTCTCCGCTTTATATAGACTACTATGATTTCATTTACGATATTTTGATTTCACATACTTGGTACTGTTATCGACCTCCTTCGGGGGGCTGCGTTCATGCCGCAGGTAGAGGTACACCAGTCGTCGATCCTCGCTCTTAGGATCACAGTTCAGCATTTTGGGAAGCTCCGTTTCTCCGGAGGCTTATCAGTGGTATAGTCCCCTGTCGTTGTAGGTACTTACATTCAGGGGTATGGCGGGGCCCTGTCCCGCCATTGTTGTTATATCAACTCTTAGAGGTTTGTAGTACTGTTATGGGCAAAGTTTGTAAAAGGGATGTAACTGTTCGAGTTCAAGTTTATTTATATATATGCCGAAGGGCAATTTTTCTTAGATAAACCGTTTTTCACTTCATATTATTTCATGTCTTGTTTTATTTTCCGCTGATTATTCTGATGTATGTTTACTTGGGTGCCCGGGGTAAGGCACCGATCCACGCCCGGTTCGGTCGTGACAAAAGTGGTATCAGAGCAGTTAATCCTCGGAAAGTGTCTACAGACCGTATCTAGTAGAGTCTTGATTATCGGTGTGTTGTGCACCACACCAATAATCAGGAGGCTATAGGATATTTATGATTGGTTTCCATTCTTCTCACTCTGAGATCGTGCCTTAGAGCTGTGTTATAAGTTGGACCCCTCTAACGTAATTCCTTTCCTTTACCAGTTATGCCTCCGCGTAAGGCAACCCGGGCCCAGAAGGGCAAGCGTGAGGAGGCTGAGTAAACACAGAGGGTTACGAGGGCACATGCCCAATCATCACCTGGGGTGGTGCTTCATTTGGGGAGTTCTGCGACGACGCCAGTCCCAGCAGAGTCTAGCGCAGCGACAACAGTTCCTACTGCGGCCATGATATTTGAACCTTCAGTTCCACGACCAGTAGCAGGAAGTATGGATTGCAAAGAGACGACCCTGTTACTAGCTAAGGATTTAGCAACCAGAGAGTATATTATGTACCGGTTTATCACGGGTCTTGATGATTATCTAAGAGAGGGTTGTGCAAGAGTAGCTCTTGATCGAGCGCATGAGCATGGCTGCGTCTGAGCTTATCTTGCGGCAGTCGAGGAACGTGAGGATCGACGGGTTAACCAAGGTCGCGAAGAGGCGAGCAGCGGTCCTTGGTAACTTTCGAGGCGGACCTTCGGCCCAGGCCCGGTTATGCGCCTCCGCCCGATGCAGTGGTCCTCCGGACTTCGTGACATTCGGGTATGCAGGAGTTGGTCGAGCTCGTGGCTTAGTTCACACTATCGTAGGTTCTAGCCGGTAGGTTGATTTTCCTCAGTGTTCACAGTATGGCAGGCGTCATCCCGGGGAATGTCATCTTTTTGTTGGTGCTTGTTTTACCTGCGGCCGTCACGGCCATGTGTCGAAAGGGTGTCCTAGTAGGAGGGATGCAAGTAGGAGGACTCAAAGATACGGATCGATTCTGGTCGATGGTTCGGAGAGGAAAGGGTGTTAGCCAGAGGAGGCCACCCCCACCTCGGTGTGGCCGTTGTGGTAAGTGTCATTGTGGGGAGTGTCGTACTTCTTCGACGGCTTGTTTTGCTTGCAGCCAGCTGGGCCATTTTGCGAGAAATTTTCCGACCAGAGGTGGCGCGGATGTAGAGACTCAGCCTTCAGGATCTGCGGCTAGTTCATCACCTTTCCTAGCTATGCGCCCAGCAGGGCAGGATTGATTAGAACGACAAAGGGTAGTGAAGCAGTAGATACAGGTATATCCTTGACCCTCTAGAGATTTGTATGTGTGATAAGATGAGTATATCTTAAGTGTTATGTTCAGATAGCATTGTGTTAATTGTGATTAGAAATCATGGTTAGTTAAAAGGGTAAGATTGGGGATAGGGAAAGTGTGAGCCTTAGAATTTTATACGTGGAGACCTTAGAGGTGAGGCCATCATGAGTAAAAGATTTATTTTTGACCCTTATCGGAGTGCATAGTATACGTGAGATATGTTTGGGTGATAAGTCCCTGAGTGGTATGAAATGAAAGAGGGTAGTTGAGCTAAGAAGACCACTAGGTTTTCGTGACTCGATGGTGAGATTGTTCTGGATCGGGAAACAAGAGTTTTGCGCGATAGCGGGCCGGGTTGAGGACCGATCGCGGGTCAACCCGCGGCCTGTAATGTGGTGGGGTCAGTTCGGGGTGGTCCCTCTAGGTGGTGGGGTCACGAGGGTGTTAGGCCCAAGTTTAGTTAACCAGCGTACGATTTCGTGGATGCGTTCGACCAGTAGTCGGGCCGATGAGGTCTGCCCATCTTGTCTTTCAGTCAGGACCGTTTACTCGGCAGTGGGTTATGCGAGATGTTATATATCGGGAAGGTTGTAAGGCTGCACGAGGTGCCTACTTTCACCTTATGACAGGCAGTGTAGCCCAGGTTACGGCTATTTCTTTTTCTGGAAGTTTTACCAAGCAGGGTTAGGAACTCAGGTGAGTCTCAGTATCGCATTCACCCTCGGGCCGGTGTTTTGATTTTCAGGGGTAGCTGTGAGAATTTTTGCCTCCTGTTGAGGGAGTGTTTTATAGCTACCATTTCAGTATTCGGATATCGCCTTATGACGCCTTGTAGGGGCGGTAGTGTAGGTTGCCAGTCGATTGGTTCGATGTTGGCAAGGTACATATTGTTGGCTCATACTTGATTCAGCAGGATGTAGATAGGGTGAAGCTTATCCAGGAGAGGTTATTGGCAGCTCAGAGTCAACATAAGTCGTGCGGATGATCGGCGTCGATACTTGGAGTTCAGGGTGACGTCCGGTCTTTTATGTTGCTATGTTCGGAAAAGTATCGGAGATCCATCCAGAGTGTTCCCAGTTAATGATGACCAAGTTGGAGATAGTAACCCAGAGATTTTGGAAACTGAAGCAATAACAGAAAGGTGGTAAGTTATGAGAAAGAATTCGAGTGTACGAGGAGAGGGGCAGTAAGGGAAGAAGTGAGCACGTGTTAAGAGAATAGAAGTGATCATTTCTTTTGTGAAATGAAGGTGTGAAGGGAGTGTCTTTTAGACCTTGGGTGGGAGCTTTTGTGGTAATAGAGGTGATTCCTTGTGGAATTGGATTAAGTAATTGCGCGTGTGTTATTTTGTGGCCAGGTGTGGCATTGGCAACTTGTTTAAGTTAAGAGGAACTTATCATTATCCGTCTTGAGAAGGAACATTCGGGACGAATGTTTCTAAGGAGGGGAGAATGTTATACCCCGTATTTCCAGAGTATGTACGTGAGGACGTACGTACAAAAGTTTAAGCCTTAAGTTAGGCAATGGATGAAATTTGTGCACAACCCCCGAAAAGAATTATTTTCCGACGAAACGTTTTCCAAACTTTGCGGGGGGAAAATTACGGTTGCGACATTAATAATTTTTGCGGATTTTTCCGAGAGATGAAATATTTTGGACCAACGAGAGGGCAACACTTGTCACCCTCAAGTGGGCGGTCATGTGGCCGATTGGTTGCACGTTCTTGGCATGTTTTGTGGCCTAAAACTTGGGTCAATGTTTGGAGTGATTTGTGGAGTAGATGGCTAGGGTGCACTTGTGCAAATCTTCACCCTCCACTTGCCCACCACTTGTCTTGATCTTGGCCATTGAAGGCCCTATAAATACCCCCCTTAGTTGAAGGATTTCTTCATCCCTCAAATGACTTCTAAGTCTTACAAATCCCTCCCTCCCTTGTAGTGAAGTTCTCGTCCAAGTCCTCTCCCTCCCCTTGTAGTAGTTTCGTCCGCCACACCCCCTCCCCTTGGTAGAAAATACTCTCCAAGTATTGATACTATTCCAAAATACCTTGGCCCAAATACCTTGTAGTATTCCAAGGTTACCCCTATACTAAAAGCCCAGAAATACTACTATACTTCCCTTCAGTCACAAACGAAACCCTAAGGAAAATCTTCATAATTGGTTGAAGTATTAAGAAGAAGTTGCGTATAACTTCTAAGGGTTGTTTGGAGCGGGTTGGAGCACCCAGAGTAGGAGCTAAACGTTGCTCAGGATCGACATTTAAACTTGGATAATTTTGGGCTTATCGAGGTAAATACTCTTGTCCTTCTATTGTAATTGGAAATTACATACTGTAGTTGTATAGAAATGAGTATAAGATATATAAGGATGGTATAAGAGAAGAGAATTGAATTGAACTCACATCAGAAGAATATTAAAGAAGAAGATTGAACTGTACTTACATAGGACTGTATTTACAGTAGACTTGTGTAGTTTGACGGGGAAGTCTTTGCCCAATGTTCCGTAGAATTAAGAACCTACTGCTTAGAATATTCTACAGAGTAGTCTAGACGTTGATAGACGTATATGGCCTTTATAGGTTGAAAGTTCTGCGAGTAGCATGTTCTACTTGAAAGGTGGACAAGGCTAGCCGGGTTATAGCCATGGAACAATTTGCTAATTGTCGATAATCGTCGCGAGGTATGTGATTCTTCCTATCCTCTTGAGCATGATATTTTAAAAGAATATATATAGTACGGTAGACGTACGTGTGTTAACTGAACGTGGTTTTACTGCGATGTCTTTTGACTTGAGTCTAAATAATAAGAATCTTGAAGTATTTCAAAAGAATTAAGAATCATTTTTTTTTAAGAAGAGTAATACTTGGTTTTAAAAGCTTAAGAGTTATACTAGCTTTATGGGAAGTTAGGTATAACGACTTAAGAGAGATAAAAGGAACGGTTTACTTAATTGTTTATGAATGCCTTATATTGATTTCAGAAATGAGAATAAGTATCGAACAAACCACTGCAGCGCTAATAAATGGGAAATGTATTGACTAATTAAGTATTATTAAAACCTGTAGAAACCTCCATCTGCATAGAAGCTAAGATGAGACAAAATGATATTACATTTCCTAGATCATGGCTGCTTTAATAAGATTGTTATGAACAAGAATAACCTACTCACACATAAGGCATATGTTTCTCAAATTGTTTTAAAAGAGAATTATATTATTAAGTGATTAAGACTATGAACTACAAAACCTTTCGAAAATAAGAGACTTGAGTCTTTGAACTTAGGCAAACTTGAACTTTTGGAAAAGAAGGTTGTTACTTGCCCTTAAAAAGGGAAATTGTTTTGGTTTACTTAAAAAGATAGTCACTCTATTTTATACTACGGGTATCATGTGACTTTTGTGAAAGAAACGGATCTTTTAAAGAGTTAATGTATGAAGTACTTTGGGGATAAAAACCCGAACTTGTTGACATAAAGTAGAAAGTACCTTGTGTGAATAATTTGATTATGTTGGTTGGTGATAGCCTTGTAATACTTTCTTGTTGATTTGATAAGTAAACATGTTAGGATGCTACGTGTGTTAGTATCTTGTGATGTTTGTGTAAAGGGGTTTCCCTTGATTGTGCTTATGTTGTTTAACGATAAGCCGTTATGTTAGTATTGTACCACTCACTCTTGACATGTTATACAGGGGTTAAGCTTCCTCCGATGCGGGGTACCTCGTGAGTGCGTGTGACTATGATTCGAGATACCTCACGCGGGTCCAGTGGCCTATGCGAGCTCACGAGAGTTCGTGTTAGTGTGGGGTCTATATGGCCATGCGGTCTATGTGGCCACGCGGACCACGGGTCGGGGCGATCTTGGGAGTAGCTACCTCGATGCGGGAATACCTCATGCGGGCCTATGTGTGTGGCCTATCGAGTCGCGGAAGTTCGAGATTTGACGCGCACATTGATATCGAGGCGAGTGGCCGCCGATCATATGGCGGTCTAGAAAGACCTCGTGATACGCTTTTATGGCATTGTTGGTACCGTGGGTTTTAGTAGTCGGCTATGCCTTCGTACTTACCGTGCGATTTTATTATGACACAGTGGGACACCGTGTTCATGTGTATTCCTTGGTGCTTTTATATCATAGGCTGGCGGTGAGAAAGTATTCCACGGGCATGATTGATGTTGTGGGCGTGAGACCCATAGCTATATTTGAGTGATGACTTTGAGGCGTGAGTCCACGACTTGACATGATCGCTTATTTATTGTGAATCGTAGTTTGGTTATCATACATGTCTCTGCTTTATATAGACTACTATGATTTCATTTACGATATTTTGATTTCACATACTTGGTACTGTTATGCGACCTCCTTCCGGCTGCGTTCATGCCGCAGTAAGTACACGATCGTCGATCCTCGCTCTTAGGATCACAGTTCAGCGTTTTGGGAAGCTCCGTTTCTCTGGAGGCTTATCAGTGGTATAGTCCCCTGTCCTTGTAGGTACTTATATTCAGGGGTATGGCGGGGCCCTGTCCCGCCATTGTTGTTATATCAACTCTTAGAGGTCTGTAGTACTGTTATGGGTAGAGTTTGTAAAAGGGATGTAACTGTTCGAGTTCAAGTTTATTTATATATATCTTAGAAGGCAATTTTCTCAGATAAACCGTTTTTCACTTCATATTATTTCATGTCTTGTTTTATTTTCCGCTGATTATTCTGATGTATGTCTACTTGGGTGCTCGGGGTAAGGCACCAGTCACGGGCCCGGGTTCGGGTCGTGACAAGAAGTGGGTTGGAAACTTCTAAGGGTTTCTTGGAGCTATCGGAGCGTTCAAATTAGGAGCTAAACGTTGTTCAGGATCGACATATAATCTTGGATAATTTTGGGCTTATCGAGGTAAATATCCTTATCCTTCTATTGTAATTGGAGATTAAATATTGTAGTAGTTCAGAATTAAGTATAAGATATATAGAAGGAAGGTATATAAGAAGAGAATTGAACTGTACTTACATAGGGTTGTATTTACACTAGACTTGTGTAGTTGACGGGTAGGGAAATGCTGCCCAAATTTCCATAGAATAGAGAACCTTCTGCTTAGAATATTCTACAGAGTAGTCTAGACGTTGATAGACGTATATGGCCATTATAGGTTGAAGTTCTGCGAGTAGCGTGTTCTACTTGAAGGGTGGACAAGGCTAGCAGGGTTATAGTACGGTGGAGCGTTTTGCTATTTGTCGATAATCGTCGCGAGGTATGTGAACCTCTTCCTATCCTTTCTAGCATGATGTTTGTAAACTATGTAGTACGCTAGACGTACGTGTGCTAAATGAATTGGGTTGGTTTAAAACATAAAGTGTTATAACGACTTTATGGGAAGTTTGTTATAACAACTTTATGTAGGTAAGAAATGGGTTGTTGATTTTAAGAAAATAAGAGACTTGACTTAATTGGCTTGATATGAATTTTATTAAAAAGTTGTGAAACCTCATTCGTGAGTAATGAGTACTTGGTTTTTAACTAATAAGTTATATTGATTTCGGAAATGAGAATAAGTATCGAACAAACCACTGCAGCGTTAATAAAGGAAAATGTATTGACAAATAATTAATTATATTAAAACCAGTAGAAACCTCCATCTGCATAGAAGCTAAGATAAGACAAAATTGTATTACATTTCCTAGATCATGGCTGCTTTAATAAGATTGTTATAAACAAGAATAAACTACTCACACATAAGATATATGTTACTCAATTTTGTTAAAAGAAGAAATTACGTTGTTAAGTGATTAGGACTATGAACTATGAAATCTTTCGAAAATAAGAGACTTAAGTATTTAAAAACATGCAACTTGAACTTTTGGAAAAGAATGTTGTTACTTGACCTTAAAAAGGGAAAAATGTGTTGGTTTAAAATTGTTACACCCCGTAAGTCCAAGACATGTATAAGAGAATGTACGAATGGAAACAAGACTTGGAAAAGGATACGAAAGGAAGAATTGTTTTTACGACGGAAAATGTTCCGAACGTCGGAAAGGAAAAATGTTCGTTGTTGGGAATTGGATTCTCAAAATGTATTATTTGAAGAGTATGGAACTTATTAATATTATGGAAATTTATTTTTACGGATTTGGTCACGTGGGGCCCACCCGAGGAATTTTACATTTTTGTGGGGCCCACGAGGGTTACGGAATTTTATGGACGAATGAGAGGGCGACACGTGGCACCCCTACATGGTCTTGGTCGAAATTATGGTAAGGGTAAAATGGTCATTGACCATCTTGGAAGATAAGTCTTGCAAGCTTGATTTTGTTGACTTGTCAACTTGTCCACATAGGCTAAATCCAAGTGAAATTCATCCTAGCCTCACATTTGTTGTAATCTAAGCCCTCCAATGTGTTATAAATACATAACTAGTAGCAAGACAAGGTCTTCCAACACTTAGAAAATATCACACATTTCTTGTTCTTCCATGGTGCTCACGGGTTTGACATGTTGTGCACACAAATATTTTGTAATTTTGATCCATTAGCCTCAAGACTTTAACCCAATGTCCCTAAGGGTATTGTAGGGATATCTCAATAGAAAGATTTCGGAAAAAAACGTATTTTTACGTTAGTCATGGCGGAAACTAAGGGAGTTCTTCAACTTTGAAGTTGGAACTTGAAGAAGGGTTCTTCATAGGCCTCTAAGGAATGCTTGGAGCGGATTGGAACTTAAGGAAAGGAGCTAAGAATTGCTATGCGCGACTTTGGATCTTGGAAATTTTAAGGGCTTGGAAAGGTATAAATTTTGTCGTTTTAGTAGTTAAGACTTACTTATTGTTGTAGCTATGGACTTTAGCAAGCATGTGTTATATAGTATGAAGTTTGATAAGTATTTTGACTATTGGAACCCTAATCCAAATCTAGCATGTTTAGCTTTAAGATTGGAATTCAAGTTGATTATTAGTTTAAGTAAATCGCGTGTTGAATAAAGAAGGAAATTGTAGTTGTTGATGTTGTATATGAATAAATAACATGTTGACCTAAGAACTTGGAATTTGGAAAAGGGTTGGAAAAGACTTAGTGTTGTTCTATATGTTGGCCGAGAATGGCTAGTGAACATTTAACTATTTCGTATGAATTGTGGGGCGGAATTTTACACGTAGTATAAGGCGTGTAATCCCCTTTGTTTGGTTGTTGTTTGGAGCCTTAAATGTGGCGTGTTGGTTATTGTATTCGACCTTGAAAAGGTGGCAAAGTGAGTAGAAACAAAGGAAGTCTTTGCCGATTTTTCGTAGAATTAGAGACCAAATACTTAGTATTATTCTACATAGAGACTAGAAGTTGATAGCCTTGTTGTGACCATTATAGGTTGACACTTCTACGTATGGTGTATTCGGCTTAGCTTGTGGATTTAGCCGAAAAGGTATGTGAACTATCTCCTCTTCTAGCATGATTCCTTAGAATAAAGAAAGTAAGTTCTACTCCTTGAATGATCCATTCCTTGCTTGTATTTGGTTTGCCTAAAATAGAATTTGTTCTATGTACTTCCTTGAGTGTACTTTGATGTTTAAATTGTAAGTAGTATAATCCATTTTCTTAGGGAAGTTTGGATTCTTAAAAGTGAAGGTATTTTTCTTAAAGTACATAGAGACTTGAAAAGGAAGTGGTTTCCAAATCTTTTGGCTAGTGCCTTAGTTCTAAAACCTAAAGGTCATTATAATGACTTTAGGGGAGTCAAAGGAGTGATTTACTTATTTATTTTAAAAGAGGAGAAATGACATGATTTAAGAGAAGTAACTTGCGTTAAGGGTGAAGTTACTTGAGGTTTAAAAAGTAGAAGAAA
The DNA here is from genome assembly GCA_029844215.1 of Przewalskia tangutica. Classification (NCBI taxonomy): domain Eukaryota; kingdom Viridiplantae; phylum Streptophyta; class Magnoliopsida; order Solanales; family Solanaceae; genus Przewalskia; species Przewalskia tangutica. Next base: position 18,610,883 of record CM056718.1, read on the forward strand.
ACTTGTTTTCTAACTATTAAGAGACTTGAAGTATTTTGAAAGTTAAGAACTTGATTTGTAAGTATGTGATACTTGGTTTTAATAGCAAAAGTCTCTTGGTTATTAAAGGAATGGATACGTCTAAAACCATAAAGGGTTATAACGGCTTTATGGAAGGATTAGAAAGTTGTCTATTTTGATTGAATCGGCATAAGTTGCCTAGATTGTGAAAATTTGAAGTTACTTGATTTCAAGCTTTGAAATGAGCTTTCTAAAAGTGTAGTAACTTACTTTGAAAAATAGACATGCCTTGATACTACGGGTGTTGGTATCTTGGGGTTTACATAAAAAGGAGTCTTTTGAAAAGAATGTACGTACGTAGTACTTTGGCTTGATAAATTGAGAATTTGTCTAAGTGTGCCTTGATAAGTACTTTGACTTGTTAAAAGAGAATTATTTTATGTATGCCTTGATTAGTACTTTGGCTTGATAAATTGAGAATTTGTCTAAGTGTGCCTTGATAAGTACTTTGACTTGTTAAAGGAGAATTATTCTATGTATGCCTTGAATAGTACTTTGGCTTGATAAATTGAGAATTTGTCTAAGTGTGCCTTGATAAGTACTTTGACTTGTTAAAAGAGAATTATTCTATGTATGCCTTGATTAGTACTTTGGCTTGATAAATTGAGAATTTGTCTAAGTGTGCCTTGATAAGTACTTTGACTTGTTAAAGAGAATTATTCTATGTATGCCTTGATTAGTACTTTGGCTTGATAAATTGAGAATTTGTCTAAGTGTGCCTTGATAAGTACTTTGACTTGTTAAAAGAGAATTATTCTATGTATGCCTTGATTAGTACTTTGGCTTGATAAATTGAGAATTTGTCTAAGTGTGCCTTGATAAGTACTTTGACTTGTTAAAGGAGAATTATTCTATGTATGCCTTGAATAGTACTTTGGCTTGATAAATTGAGAATTTGTCTAAGTGTGCCTTGATAAGTACTTTGACTTGTTAAAAGAGAATTATTCTATGTATGCCTTGATTAGTACTTTGGCTTGATAAAATGAGAATTATCCTATGTGTGCCTTGATAAGTACTTTGGCTTGGTTAATTGAGAACTTGCCTATATGTGCTGGTAATAGCCTTTGAGTGCAAGTATTATGTTTTATTAAGTTGTCGCGACTCTCGGTTGAAGGGTCGGCTGTCTTGTTGTAAGTTACTGGGACGTACCGACAGTGATGTGGGATTCCACGGGTATGCTTCCTTTACTTGTAGTACTTGGGTTAAATTCCCGGATTTTTATAGAAGACATGGTAGTGCTTATGTCTTGCTTGATGGTCGGTCGAGATAGGGTAAGAGTATAAATGAGGGGCAAGCCCCAAGACGTTATACCACCTCCTCCAGGGTAAGAGTATTAGTGAGGGGTAAACCCCCAAGACGCTGTACCACCTGCTTTATGTGTTGTTTGACGGCCGGTTGAGATAGGGTAAGAGTATAAATGAGGGGCAAGCCCAGACGTTATACCACCTCCTCCCGTGGTAAGAGTATAAGTGAGGGTAAACCCCAAGATGCTATACCACCGCTTTACCACCTTCTCCGGTAAGAGTATAAGTGAGGTAAACCCCAGATGCTATACCAGGTGGGACTTGATGTTATGTTATATCATGGATGCCGGTGAAGTAAGGATTCCACGCATGATTGATATTATGGCGTGAGACCCATAGTTATATCCGAGTAGTGACCTTGAGGCTTGCGTCCACGACTTGATATGACCGCTTATGTGTTATGTCTTGTAGGTTGGATATCATACATGTCTCCCGTGTTATTTAGATCGCTATGATTTTATTACGCACTTCATTCACATACTTGGTACATTCTTCTTGACCTCGCCCGAGCTGCGTTCAATCTGCAGTTTAGGTCTGTGATTCGGTGATCGGCAGTGTAGGATCCGCTCGGGGTTTTGGATAGCTCCTCTGTCGAGAGTTTATCTTGTTGGTATATGTCCTTCATGCAGGCTTTATGCAGTTTAGATGCAATGGGGCCTTGTCCATCACATTTGATTTAACTCCTAGAGGTATGTATTCATATGTGGGATTGGACTCGTATGCGGTGTAGTGTCTTACATTTATGTATATTATGGCGACGCATCGGCTTTGCCCTTGCGTATGTTGGTTTTAAAGAAAAAAAAAATGAGTTGTTATTTAAATTCAGCAGTTTACTTATGTTGTTAAGGTAGAAGGGTGCCTAGGTAGGGCACCAGTCACGGGCCCGGGGTTCGGGGCGTGACAGTGGTATCGCGATCGATCCTCGGAATGTTTACGAGCCGTGTCTAGTAAGTCTTGATTATCGGTGTGTTGCGCGCGCCACACCCATAAACAGGAGGCTACGGGACATTTAGGAGTTGGTTTCTATTCTTCTCACTCTAAGATCGTGCCATAGAGGCGTGTTAGTAAGAAAATTCCTCTCTCGACGTATTGTTGTGTTCTGATTATGCCTCGAGGAGGCAACGGCCGCCGAAGGGCAAAGGAAGAGCAGGAGCTACTATTCAGACTCAGAGAGTTGATAGGGCTTATGCCCAGGTTATACCGGATGTGGTTCCACAGTCGGCGAGTTCTTCTTCGCCAGGTTTTGAGGCCCCGTGCGAGCCTCCGGTTTCTCGATTAGGAGAAGACTATAGTGGTCGTGAGGAAGCGATTATGCTTTTGACCAAGATAAGCGGTGCTAGCGATTGTAAGTGTTAGTACCCGAGTTAGGATACTTTGATTAGTAAAGTGAGAAGTAAGAATGTTGACAAGAATGATAAGTGAACTAAGACTATAGTTGTGTAGAGTTCACACGTAGTAATTGCCCATGACGATGTAAGACCAATAGGGAAGATTATGCAGTAGAAATACTTTGGCTTATGTGCGAACCTCTAGTGAATAGGGGATAGGGTAAGAAGTACCTTGAGATAAGAGAGAGTTTTATATCGGACTAAGAATGAGAAGTTAAGTGTGACGATGGCGGGTTATGGACTCATTTCGGTCACCGCGGTATAGGATGGGGTGATGTCGATTAGAAATGGTCTCGCTACGTGATAGGGTCCCAAGGATGCCGGCCCAAGTTTAGTTAATCGTTATGCGAGTTTGTGGGCGCGTTCCACGTTCGTCGTGGGGCGAGAAAAGCCTTATCGGGAATGTAAGTAGCAATATGGCCAAGTTGGTTAGCAACTCGAGTTGGGAAGCAGAAACAAAATTTGAGATTTTGTGCGTGTACTAGATGAGTTTGAAGGTGCGAGAAAGTATGACAAGTAAGGAAAGAAAGGAACCTCTAAGGATCCGTGTTTGGGAAAATGTAACCTTCGAGTTTTGTGAGAAGGGACCACTGACGGAAGGTCCATTATTATGTTTACGTATGTTATGTGGTGGCCCGTGGGTGGCATCGTTGGTCTTGTGCGATTTTGATTGGTAGGCATAGTATAGAGTTTATCGGAGTTTGTATAACTTGATAATCGACTAAGAACATTCGGGGACGAATGTTTCTAAGGGGAAGAATGTTACACCGTAAGTCCAAGACATGTATAAGAGAATGTACGAAAGGAAACAAGACTTGGAAAAGGATACGAAAGGAAGAATTGTTTCTGACGGAAAATGTTCGAACGTCGGAAAGGAAAAATGTTCGTTGTTGGAATTGGATTCTCAAAATGTATTATTTGAAGAGTATGGAACTTATTAATATTATGGAAATTTATTTTTACGGTTTGGTCACGTGGGGCCCACCGAGGAATTTTACATTTTGTGGGGCCCACGAGGGTTACTGAATTTTATGGACGAATGAGAGGAGACACGTGGCACCCTACATGGTCTTGGTCGAAATTATGGTAAGGGTAAAATGGTCATTGACCATCTTGGAAGATAAGTCTTGCAAGCTTGATTTTGTGACTTGTCAACTTGTCCATAAAGCTAAATCAAGTGAAATTCATCCTAGCCTCACATTTGTTGTAATCTAAGCCCTCCATGTTATAAATACATAACTAGTAGCAAGACAAGGTCTTCCAACACTTAGAAAATATCACACATTTCTTGTTCTTCCATGGTGCTCACGGGTTTGACATGTTGTGCACACAAAATTTTGTAATTTTGATCCATTAGCCTCAAGACTTTAACCCAATGTCCCTAAGGGTATTGTAGGGATATCTCAATAGAAAGATTTCGGAAAAAGCGTATTTTTACGTTAGTCATGGCGGAAACTAAGGGAGTTCTTGACTTTGAAGTTGGAACTTGAAGAAGGGTTCTTCATAGGCCTCTGGAATGCTTGGGCGGATTGGAACTTAAGGAAAGGAGCTAAGAATTGCTAAAGCGCGACTTTGGATCTTGGAAATTTTAAGGGCTTGGAAAGGTATAAATTTTGTCGTTTTAGTAGTTAAGACTTACTTATTGTTGTAGCTATGGACTTTAGCAAGCATGTGTTATATAGTATGAAGTTTGATAAGTATTTTGACTATTGGAACCCTAATCCGAAATCTAGCATGTTTAGCTTTAAGATTGGAATTCAAGTTGATTATTAGTTTAAGTCGTCGCATGTTGAATAAAGAAGGAAATTGTAGTTGTTGATGTTGTCTATGAATAAATAACATGTTGACCTAAGAACTTGGAATTTGGAAAAGGGTTGGAAAAGACTTAGTGTTGTTCTATATGTTGGCCGAGAATTGCTAGTGAACATTTAACTATTTCGTATGAATTGTGGGCGGAATTTTACACGTAGTATAAGGCGTGTAATCCCCTTTGTTTGGTTGTTGTTTGGAGCCTTAAATGTGGCGTGTTGGTTATTGTATTCGACCTTGAAAAGGTGGCAAAGTGAGTAGAAACAAAGGAAGTCTTTGCCGATTTTCCGTAGAATTAGAGACCAAATACTTAGTATTATTCTACATAGAGACTAGAAGTTGATAGCCTTGTTGTGACCATTATAGGTTGACACTTCTCGTATGGTGTATTCGGCTTAGCTTGTGGATTTAGCGAAAAGGTATGTGAACTATCTCCTCTTACAGCATGATTCCTTAGAATAAAGAAAGTAAGTTCTACTCTTGAATGATCCATTCCTTGCTTGTATTTGGTTTGCCTAAAATAGAATTTGTTCTATGTACTTAAGAGTGTACTTTGATGTTTAAATTGTAAGTAGTATACTCATTTTCTTAGGGAAGTTTGGATTCTTAAAAGTGAAGGTATTTTTCTTAAAGTACATAGAGACTTGAAAAGGAAGTGGTTTCCAAATCTTTTGGCTAGTGCCTTAGTTCTAAAACCTAAAGGTCATTATAATGACTTTAGAAGTCAAGGTGATTTACTTATTTGATTTAAAAGAGGAGAAATGACATGATTTAAGAGAAGTAACTTGCGTTAAGGGTGAAGTTACTTGAGGTTTAAAAAGTAGAAGAAAACTTGTTTTCTAACTATTAAGAGACTTGAAGTATTTTGAAAGTTAAGAACTTGATTTGTAAGTATGTGATACTTGGTTTTAATAGCAAAAGTCTCTTGGTTATTAAAGGAATGGATACGTCTAAAACCATAAAGGGTTATAACGGCTTTATGGAAGGATTAGAAAGTTGTCTATTTTGATTGAATCGGCATAAGTTGCCTAGATTGTGAAAATTTGAAGTTACTTGATTTCAAGCTTTGAAATGAGCTTTCTAAAAGTGTAGTAACTTACTTTGAAAAATAGACATGCCTTGATACTACGGGTGTTGGTATCTTGGGGTTTACATAAAAAGGAGTCTTTTGAAAAGAATGTACGTACGTAGTACTTTGGCTTGATAAATTGAGAATTTGTCTAAGTGTGCCTTGATAAGTACTTTGACTTGTTAAAAGAGAATTATTTTATGTATGCCTTGATTAGTACTTTGGCTTGATAAATTGAGAATTTGTCTAAGTGTGCCTTGATAAGTACTTTGACTTGCTAAAGGAGAACTATTCTATGTATGCCTTGAATAGTACTTTGGCTTGATAAATTGAGAATTTGTCTAAGTGTGCCTTGATAAGTACTTTGACTTGTTAAAAGAGAATTATTCTATGTATGCCTTGATTAGTACTTTGGCTTGATAAATTGAGAATTTGTCTAAGTGTGCCTTGATAAGTACTTTGACTTGTTAAAAGAGAATTATTCTATGTATGCCTTGATTAGTACTTTGGCTTGATAAATTGAGAATTTGTCTAAGTGTGCCTTGATAAGTACTTTGACTTGTTAAAGAATTATTCTATGTATGCCTTGATTAGTACTTTGGCTTGATAAATTGAGAATTTGTCTAAGTGTGCCTTGATAAGTACTTTGACTTGTTAAAGGAGAATTATTCTATGTATGCCTTGAATAGTACTTTGGCTTGATAAATTGAGAATTTGTCTAAGTGTGCCTTGATAAGTACTTTGACTTGTTAAAAGAGAATTATTCTATGTATGCCTTGATTAGTACTTTGGCTTGATAAAATGAGAATTATCCTATGTGTGCCTTGATAAGTACTTTGGCTTGGTTAATTGAGAACTTGCCTATATGTGCTGGTAATAGCCTTTGAGTGCAAGTATTATGTTTTATTAAGTTGTCGCGACTCTCGGTTGAAGGGTCGGATGTCTTGTTGTAAGTTACTGGGACGTACCGAAAGTGATGTGGGATTCCACGGGTATGCTTCCTTTACTTGTAGTACTTGGGTTAAATTCCCGGATTTTTATAGAAGACATGGTAGTGCTTATGTCTTGCTTGATGGTCGGTCGAGATAGGGTAAGAGTATAAATGAGGGGCAAGCCCCAAGACGTTATACCACCTCCTCCCGAGGTAAGAGTATTAGTGAGGGTAAACCCCAGACGCCATGTACCACACACTTTATGTGTTGTTTGGTGGCGGTTGAGATAGGGTAAGAGTATAAATGAGGGCAAGCCCAGGCGTTATACCACTCCTCCCGTGGTAAGAGTATAAGTGAGGGTAAACCCCGAGATGCTATACCACCTTTACCACCTTCTCGGGGTAAGAGTATAAGTGAGGGTAAACCCCAAGATGCTATACCAGGTGGGACTTGATGTTATGTTATATCATGGACTGCCGGCAGTGAGGAAGGATTCCACGGGCATGATTGATATTATGGGCGTGAGACCCATAGTTATATTCTGAGTAGTGACCTTGAGGGCTTGCGTCCCTGACTTGATATATTTGCTTATGTGTTATATGCTTGTAGGTTGGATATCATACATGTCTCTGTGTTATTTAGATCGCTATGATTTTATTACGGTACTAACATTCACATACCAGTACATTCTTCCCGTCTTGACCTCGCCCGAAGTGCGTTAAATCTGCGAGTTTAGGTACGCTTGATTCGGTGATCGGCAGTGTAGGATCTGCTCGGGGTTTTGGATAGCTCCTCTGTCCGTGAGTTTATCTTGTTGGTATATGTCCTTGATGTGCTTTATGCAGTTTTGGGTACTGGCGGGGCCTTGTCCCATCACATTTCGATTTAACTCCAAGTGCTGTATTCATATGTGGGATTGGACTCGTATGCGGTGTAGTGTCTTCTGTTTATGTATATTATGGCAGCCTTGTCGGCTTTGCCCTTGCACGTATGTTGGTTTTAAAGAAAAAAAAATGAGTTGTTATTTAAATTCCGCAGTTTACTTATGTTGTTAAGGTAGAAGGGTGCCCAGGTAGGGCACCAGTCACGGGCCCGGGGTTCGGGGCGTGACAAAAATGAAGGCATGGTATTGTCTTAATCTGTCTTAAAAGAGGATTTAAATGTTATGGACGATTTTACCTCGAGTCCCATGGGATGGGCCGAGACATGTATTCCACCCGATTTTACCTCGAGTCCCATGGGATGGGCCGAGACATGTATTCCACCCGATTTCACCTCGAGTCCCATGGGATGGGCCGAGACATGTATTCCACCCGATTTCACCTCGAGTCCCATGGGATGGGCCGAGACATGTATTCCACACGATTCCACCTCGAGTCCCGTAGGATGGGCCGAGACGTCGTTCCACACGATTCCACCTCGAGTCCCGTGGGATGGGCGAGACATGTTATACGTATCATCGATTTATACCTAGGCTGGCGGTGAGGAAGGAGTTCCACGGGCGTGAGGATGACTTTGAGGAGTGAGTCCACTGCCGACATGACTACTTTTATGTTGTAAAGCTGTAGTTTGGTTATCATACATGTCTCTATTTTATATAAAGCGTTATGATTTCATTTCTGATATTTTCGATTTCCACATACTTGGTACTGTTATCGACCTCCTTGAAGCTGCGTTCATGCGCGGTAGAGTACACGCGATCGTCGATCCTCGCTCATAGGATCACGGCTCGGCGTTTTGGGAAGCTCCGTTTCTCGGAGGCTTATCTTTAGTATAGTCCGTCATTGTAGGTACTACATTCGGGGGTATGGCGGAACCCTGTTAAAATCGTTGTTGTTATAAAACTCCTGAAGTGCAGTAAATCTTGTTGTGGCGAGTTTGTAAAAGGGATGTAACTGTTCGGGTTCAAATTTTATGTATATATACATGCCGAAAGGCAATCTTCTCTTGATAAACTGTTCTCATTCTATAATTGTTTCATGTCTTGTTTTTATATTCCGCTGATTACTCTGATATATGTCTACTTGGGTGCCCGGGTAAGGCACCAGTCACGGGCCCGGGATCGGGTCGTGACAGGTTGTGCGGCTGCCCCTTTTATGATGGGTAGAGTGTTTATTTTATAGTGTGGGATTAGGTTTAGGGTTTGGGTTTGAGTATTGGGTATTGGAGGGAAAATATGAAAGGTGTACTGAGCCTCATTTTTGGGTCTCATTTTGGGCTTTGGTTTTCGGCGGATTGGACTGATTCAGGTTGTGCCTCGGACTGGACTGATTTGGCAAAAAAGGAAAACGGGTTTATTATTTAAAAGAAAATTTTTTATTTAAAAAGATGCAAAATTATAAAAATGCAAATGTCGATGCAATAATAATAAAAATACAATATTTAACAAATATTTAATTCCTAATTAAAAGTAAAGACAGGATGTCAATTAGTTATTTAAAGAGATGCAAAATTAGTAAAATAAAATGATCGCGCAACAATAATAACATAATATTTGAAAATATTTAATACCTAATTAAAGTAAAAACATGATGTCAATTTACAAAAAAAATAAAACAACATAGAATGTTAGGTAAAAAATATACAAAATGCCAAAAAATGTTGATTAAAATGCGGTGTCCTAAAATGCTTAAAATTGCAAGAAATGACTAAAAGATGGGTCAAAATTGGGTGTCAACAACTTGTCCCTCTTTGACCGAAGACGATGAAAGAGTTTTCGAACAAAGACGTTGACTTGTAGCCAATTTTGTTTCCATCGTCAGAATTAAAACAAAGATCAAGAAAAAAAATGGACAAAAGCTGATGCAAATTCAAAATTTTGTCCCAGTGTCGAATTATGATGACACTGAATTGCTGCGATGCTAGAAAATTAAAGCAGACAGACGCCGATTCGAAATTGTCCCAGTGTCGAATCATGATGACACTGGGTTGCTGCGATGCTAGAAAATAAAAGCAGGTGGACGCCGATTCAAAATTGTCCCAGTGTTGAATCATGATGACCTTTGAAATTTGTGATCTTTGCAAAATTAAAGACAATGCCGACACGGATTCAATTTGTCCCAGTGTCGAAGTATGATTGACACTGGGTTGCAGGTGATGTGGTGCTGGAAAAGACATGGTGTTTATAGATGCTGATGGCGTCATTGCATGGACGCGATGCAGATGATCGTCGTTGCATAGATGAAGCTGTTGCATGAGTTTACATGAAATGACGTCCTTGCATAGACGCGATGCAGATGCTCGTCGTTGCATGGACGAAACACAGATGAAGCCGTTGCATAAGCTTACATGAGATGACGTCGTTGCATAGGCGCGATGCAGATGCTCGTTGTTGCATAGACGAAACATAGATGAAGCCGTTGCATGGGCTTACATGAAATGGCGTCGTTGGATAGACGCGATGCAGATGCTCGTTGTTGTATAGAAGAAACATAGATGAAGTCGTTGCATAGGCTTACATGAGATGGCGTCGTTGCATAGACGCGATGCAGATGTTTGTCGTTGCATGAACGAAATATAGATGAAGTCGTTGCATAGGCTTACATGAAATGACGTCTGCATAGACGTGATGCAGATGTTCGTCGTTGCATAGACGAAACATAGATGAAGCCGTTGCATAGGCTTACAATGAAATGACGTCATTGCATAGACGCGATGCAGATGCTCGTCGTTGTATAGACGAAACATAGGTGGAGCCGTTGCACAGGCTTAGATGAAAGGGCGTCGTTGCATAGACGCGATGCAGATGCTCGTCGTTGCATAGACGAAACATGAATGAAGCCGTTGCATAGGATTTTATGAAATGCGTCGTTGCATAGACGCGATGCAGATGCTCGTCGTTGCATAGACGAAACATGGATGAAGCCGTTGCATAGGCTATTATGAAATGCGTCGTTGCATAGACGCGATACCGATGTTCGTCGTTGTATAGACGAAACATAGATGAAGCCGTTGCATAGACTTACAATGAGATATCGTTATTGCATAGACGCGATGCAGATGTTCATCATTGCATAGACGAAGCATAGATGCAGCCGTTGCATAGGCTTATAATGAAATGGTATCGTTTTATGGACGTACCTGCTTTGTGAATCGCCTGGATTGAGATAACGTCATTGCATAGACGTTATGCGTTTGTAATCCGCATGGGCTTATTGTTGTGCTCCCGCCTTTGCTAATATGAAGATACTGCACTCAAAGAAAACTTGTGAGTTTTAGGAAAGGAGTGGTTGATTCGCGCCGACTTTGTAGCTTTGACTCTTGACGCTTGCATGCTCAGACTTAAGCAAAAGGTTAGTGCATAATTGTTAAGCCAAAAAATGATAACGCATGAATTTATAAGCAATGTAATTGTATGAGTAGAAATATTATCCTGTAAATCGTAATGGCGGTTGTATTGATGTGATGCTGCAAATGCTGAGATTTCATCCTTGCACGGACGTGTTGAATGTCGTGAATGCTTGCTGAATGCTGTGAGTGCTGATGCAATCTCTGTGCGAACTTGCTGGATGCTGTGAATGCTTGCTGGATGCTATGAGTGCTGATGTAGTCTCTGCACGGACTTACTGATGCTGCGAATGCTTGCTGAATGCTGCGATTGCTGATGTAGTCTCTGCACAGACTTGCTGGATGCTGTGAATGCTTGCTGAATGCTGCAATTGCTGATGTAGTCTCTGCACGAACTTGTTGGATGTTGCGAATGCTTATGTAGTCTCTGCACGGACTTGCTGGATGCTGCGAATGCTTGCTGAATGCTGCGATTACTGATTGCTTCTGGAATCCTTATTATGATCTCTTCACGGTGCATTTCCCAAAATTGTCCCAGTTTTCATTATGCGGGGGGCGTGGGCAAGACTTAACTCTGGCGGAAATTGCTCATATCTCTTTTTGGAATAATCAAACGCATTCTGTCGCACGCGAGCCAATGGGAAGATTTCTAATGGTGTGACCGAAGCCAATGTGGCCGCCTACGTATCCCGCTGAGGGAATCAGGTCAAGACGTAGTTCGTGATGCAAAATGATTGTACAATTTTCAAAAAATGAGACCGAAACCAATGTGGCCGCCTACGTATCCCGCTGAGGGAATCAGGTCAAGACGTAGTTCGTGATGCAAAGAATAAGGATTTTTATGGGTTTTCAAACAATGTGGACCGAAGCCAATGTGGCCGCCTACGTATCCTCATGAAGGAATCAGGTCAAGACGTAGTTCGTGATGCAAATAATAAGGATTTTTATGGGTTTTCAAACAATGTGGACCGAAGCCAATATGGCCGCCTACATATCCTCATGAAGGAATCAGGTCAAGACGTAGTTCATGAATGTAAAAAATGATTGTACAATTTTTAAAAAATGAGACCGAAGCCAATGTGACCGCCTACGTATCCCGCTGAGGGAATCAGGTCAAGACGTAGTTCGTGATGCAAAGAATGAGAATTTTATATATGTATTTTTTTTCTGAAAAGTGAAAAGACAGCATCACGTTCTGACTTCAGTTGATACCAACAATTAGTATTGTGCTTAGGAATTCCGTTATTCACTTCCAGTCTAACCAAGACTGACTTCTGGGTAATTCCTATAGTTTCAAGTGGTACCTCAGACACCTAAGTATCGACACACTTGCTTGCAGCCAAGGTTTCGAACTACACGTAATCTCACGTTTCAAATGCCCTCACTGAAAGAAAGTCTCATTTCTCACATATATTCCAGTATTTTGAATTTTGGGACGTTTAGAGAAGTATGCTCACACTCAGAAGGATGTTCAATGCATGCAATTGTGATACCATAGGCTTGGCCGTCATGTAAGTATCCACTAATGTGAGAACCCTCAGTATAAGATCATGTAGGGCTTGTCACGGACTTGTAATGTAGGTTTGGGGGAAGGGATGGATACCATTTGGGTAAAAGTGACTAATCCTTCCTCGAGCGTTGGACTACGCCCGTGCTTGATATTTGTGTGCTTTAATGCTGATCTGCTTTATCTTTTTCTCCCAGTTTTCTGTACTGACTTCTTTTTGAATCTTTCGTTTGGAGCCCGCTTTTTCCAAAGTTATTCTTTTTTTTAATGTCGGGCCTTTTGATTTCTTCTTTTGTGAAGTCGCCCTTTGTATTTTTCTTTTCCCTTTTGGGACTTTGACAATTTTGTCTTTGCAAACTTCGACGCAGAATTTTGTCAGCCACTTGCACATTTCTAAAGCGCTCAAGGAGGTCGGGCCAAGAGAGAGATAGTATGTACGCACTCAGAAAGGGTATAGGTGTAATATGCGGTTGTCAAAAGAATAGGCTTTAGTCTCAAAAGGGGTGTACTACGGATAATGTTATTTGATAGGCTGAAAAGGCTCAAACGGGTCAAAGAAAGCCTACGATCATTTTCTACACCAAATGTTACTCAGGATTTCGCCTCAACAAACATTCAGTCCAAGTTCTAGATCACAATGCAATGCAATTGAACTTATTCTAAAACTCACCACACAATGCACATGAAATGATGAGGTTGGTTTCGTTCTTATCCTGAAAACATGTAAGGCAATGTCATTTACGGGTGAATAAGAGGTACCAAAAGAATCTATGGTTTACCACGAAGTCAACTCATACTGTTTATTACTCTTTCTTTCCTATGCACACTCCTAACTGTGTTGGTATCAACCAAATCAAACAATGGCACTTTAAAAGGAGCTTTTTTTTTTGCTTTTTGAACAAAATATTTTGTATTTTTTGGATAAATGGTACCGAACCCGAGCATGGTTGCCTACGTATCTCATCTTTGACGAGAATCAGGTGTGCGTAGTTCGTTCAAATATGTTATAAAACGTATGATTTAAAAAGAATTCATTCATGAAAGAAATGCAAAAGTAAAAGCTGTGCAAAATAAATGATTGTTCAATATAAGACAAATGCAAAGTAAAAAGAATGTAATGAAAAAAATGAATGGATGTGATAGAATGATTGAAATGCAATAATGAATGTCCGTGATTGGATAAATGCAATGAATGGGTGAACCAAATATGTCTCCTTTTTTTTTCTTTTTTTTTATAGTGGTGGTGTCGAACCCAAGATGAGTTGCCTACGTATCACACCGTATAGTGAGAATCAGACACGCGTAGTTCGGGAAGATTATGTTGTAAAATGCATGATAAAGAATTATGTAATCAATACTAGACATATCAATTGAATTTGAAAATATGTATAAAGATACAAAATATAGGACCCAGAGCGATGCTTCGTTGAATCTGGTATAAACTAACCTCTTTCCATCAACATAACTCCAGCTCACATTTTTTCTTTTTCTTTTTCTTCCCCTTTTTTTTCGGCCGCCCTCGACTATTTGCGAGGACGGTTTTCCTGCAAAAATATGACAAATGGGTGAGAGTAGACAAGCCACAAAAATAATAAAATGTAAGGGCGTGACAATATAGTCAAAGACTCCCCTGCTTGGCTCGACCGGACTGGTGGTTGATGCTTCACAAAGTCCAAGTCGCGATGTTCAAGAATGATTTACGCAGTAGAAGTCCTGATTGCAACGTGACAACAAAAAGTGCAAAAATGCAAATACTCGTGGCCGTAGTTATAAGCACATAACATGATATGTACAGGGGTTAAAAGGATAATTATTACATTAAATAATATGTAAAGGATTGCTAGCGACAACAATAGTAAACAAAAACATGCAAATCAAGCGCGCGCCTAATATGCATGTGACCTCTTTTATGCCAGAGGTAGGCCTAAACGCCGAATATGCGAGATTATGATAAATGGGTCCGAGCCGTTAAACTGCAATGTTTTGCTGGAAATGGCGACCAAATGACGGTGCGCTTTTTTCCAATTTTGGTGTGTCATGACCAGGCTTGGATCCGTCTATCATTGTCACGCTACACATATATGCTTATGGGTCGTTGGGTTGTGAAACCCGTCAACAAGTTTGGTGATTTCTAATTGTGGCGTTAATACCAAGGATTAACCCACCTAAGGTTTATGCATGCATGACATAATATAAAAGAGTGGTATAGCTTTATCTTAAGCTTTCTAAGATTGGGCTTACTAGACGCAAGGTTCCCGAGCGGACAACTCGAGTGAGAAGGCTACGTGGCTGATCAGACGAACCGATCTAACTCCACGCAGGCGCCAACTCTCCTAAATTTTGGGTGTCTTGAAAGAAATTTATGGGTGCGCGAAGCACACCAACACGTGTAGTGTGTGACAATGTGAATTTTCCAGAGTGGAAGAAATATGAGCGAAATGCCAATTTAAGGAAAGCGGTAAAAGCAAATAGCAATTTAAACAGTTAAGCATACAAAATTAAAGCAAACAATTTTAAGGCATTTAAAACAAATAAAAGTAAATAAAGTCAAGCAATAATAAACCTAGGTTTGCTATGGTCAAGAACCTGATTATCCCCAGCGGAGTCGCCATGTTGTCGCGCCCGTTTTTGACCTCGGGGTCTGAACGGTGTCCGCAACATTGCTCTTTGGCGCGGTTCCCTGGATGGAGCAATAATGCTGATTTTGAGGAGTCGCCACCTAATTAATTAAGTGAATTAGGACACTTGATTTATTGCAATAAAAATACTGCAATTAATCTCCATTTAATGGTCTGCGAAATTAATGAGATTCTGGATCATGGTTCTTTATTATCCTAAAGGGAAGGGGTTAGGCATCCTTTAAGATTCGTTAACTTGAGGTTATCCGTTCAAACCTAGGTTAATTATATATTGGCTTTTATTCTACCTATTCTAAGCATTTTTACATAATTTACAATTAAAATAAAATGCAATACATAATAATAAAACTTAAAATTAAATGAGACATAAGATAATAATCCGGGCATCTTTTAGCCCTTTTAGGCCTTCTGCACAAGATGATCTCCGGGTACCTGCATAAATACTTAGTAAAAGTGTTAGTAATAGAATAAACAATTTTAAAAGCAATAACAAGAATTAATAAGTAAAGCCAAAAAAATAAATCCGTCTTTGTACAGGGAAGACCTTGGAAATCAGACGGAGAGTCCTTCATCGGCCAATATTGCTAAAAATAATAAAATAAATAAAACCTTCGGATCCGCGCCAAAACAGTAATAGTTTTAAACACAGAGGGCTCAGATATATATAAAAAATAAAGTGGATGACCTAAACAAGTGCACATGAGAATTCGCCTTGCCAGCACATGTTGGTTATCCGGTGTAAGTGGAAGAGATCATCATTGCCCAGAAAGCTTCATTTTATTTTATTTTCCGTCTTTGCAATTGTGGGGGCCTCAAAAATCGACGGATAACTTTTTCATTGGCCATCAAAGTGTAGTATCATGTTCAAAATCAGTGAGACTTTCACTAAGTGTAACAAATTGTTCAAATCAGATCCGGCAAAAGCAACAAAGAAATCAATCCATTGATTTGCCAAAAAAACAAGCCGACACGGTAGTAAACCGGTGATCAAACAACCAAAAGGCACAAGACGGTCAAAACAGTACGAGCAGATACACCACGTCGCCGGAAATCTCAAAACATCGCCGGAGTTTTTCAAGAACTCCGGGCGAATGTAAAATCAGCGAAATCAGTCCAACAAAGATCACGACTACAGATAACCACAAAAATAAGACCAACACAGGTCGCCAGAGTTTTTTAGAACTCCGGTGATATACAAAATGCAAAATCAGTCCAACCAACACCAACAACAGACCAAGAAATCAGAAAAAATCAAACCATCCACCAGCAACAACCAACAAAACTCTCAACAAGAAACCAACCGCAGTTGCCGAAGTTTTCAAAACTCCGGCGAATTATCTAAAAACAGAACCAAATCAGTCCACAACAACAGTATGCAATAGATCGAACATAAAGCTGAACCAAAGCCAAAAGAATCAGTCCAAACAAACATACATAATAATAACGAAAATAGAAACAAACAGCGGGCAGCGAGCAGCGGCGTCACTTCCACGACGAGGTCGCCGGAGCAACGCCACCGTAGTGGTAAAGTTCGACAGTGAGCAGTGAGGTGGTGGAACAGTAGTGGTCGATGGGATACAGTGGTTCGTGAGAGACAGGATAGTGGTGGTGCACCGTGGTAGTTCGAGCAAATGGGCGAGAGAATGGCAATGGGTAGGGCGTTCTGGTGTTGTATGTGTGTCAGGTGTGTGCGTGCACGCAGTGGTGGTCGGCGATGGTAAGGTGAAGAGGAGAGGGAGAGGATAGGGGCGGCTGCTGGTGTTTAGAGGGGGTTCGCCGGAGCTTGGAGCTCCGACGAAGGGTGGAGGCGACGGGAAGGTTTGAGAGAGAGTCCAACAAAATCTACAGAGGGGATTTTAGGGTTGCTGATGGTGAGGTTGTGCGGCTGCCCCTTTTATGATGGGTAGAGTGTTTATTTTATAGTGTGGGTTTAGGTTTGGGTATTGAGTATTGGAGGGAAAAGATGAAAGGTGTACTGGGCCTCATTTTTGGGTCTCAGTTTGGGCTTTGGTTTTCGGCGGATTGGACTGATCCAGGTTGTGCCTCGGACTGGACTGATTTGGCAAAAAAGGAAAACAGGTTTATTATTTAAAAGAAAAAAAATTATTTTAAAAGATGCAAAATTATAAAAATGCAAATGCCGATGCAATAATAATAAAAACACAATATTTAACAAATATTTAATGCCTAATTAAAAGTAAAGACGTGATGTCAATTAATTATTTAAAGAGATGCAAAATTAGTAAAATAAAATGATCGCGCAACAATAATAACATAATATTTGAAAATGTTTAATACCTAATTAAAGTAAAAACATGATGCCAATTTACAAAAAAAATAAAACAACATAGAATGTTAGGTAAAAAATATACAAAATGCCAAAAATGTTGATTAAAATGCGGTGTCCTAAAATGCTTAAAATTGCAAGAAATGACTAAAAGATGGGTCAAAATTGGGTGTCAACACTTAGTTTCTATGCAGATGGAGAATTCTACTCATTTTAGTATAATTGATTGTCGATACATTTTTATTAACGCTGCAATGACTCGTTCGATACTTATTTTCATTAGTGCAATAAATTAGCGAAGTCACTGTCACGACCCGACCCCGGGCCTGTGACTGTTGCCCTACCTGGGCACCCTTTACAGGTATACATCAGAGAATAGTAGCGAAAAATACATACATCTCAAAAGAAATAAATAACAGGCTAGCCGATGAGGCCACCTTCCAAAAATATACACGTAACCAAAAAAACAGTTACTTTTTTTTACACAACCCAATCCACAAGATATGACTACAGACCTCTAAGACTCTTTTTTTGACATAACAACTGTGATGGGACAGGGCCCCGCCATACCCCTGAATGTACATAAATCTACAACCTCAGGGAACTGTACCAAACGACAAAGCCTCCGGAGAAAGGGGGCTTTCCAAGAACTAAACAATGATCCTAAGAATGAGGATCATCAAGCTATGTACCTCAACCTGCAGCATGAACGCAGCCCCCCGAAGGAGGTCAGTACGAAATATGTACCAAGTATGTGAAATCAAAATATCAGAATGAAATCATAATACTATATAAAACAGAGACATGTATGATAGCCAAACTACGATACAATATATATAAGCCATGTCAAGTCGTGACGCGTGCCTCAAGTCATTACTCACATACAACCATGGGTCTCACGCCCATAATATCAATCATGCCCGTGAAATCCCTCCCTCACTGCCGACAGTCCATGATATAATATAACACCAATAAGTATACATGAACACCAAGTCTCACCCGTGTCATAAAAACTGTATGGGCCAAGTAGGAAAGCGAACCACCAGATCCAGCCTGCATCATAAAACTGACCGGGGCAAGTACGAAAGCCAACTACGGATCCGGCTGCTAACAATCGATCGGGCAAGTACGAAAGCCAACTACCAGATCCAACCTGTCGTCACGAGATATGACCGGGGCAATTGCGAAGCTATCTACCGTAGTCTACGAACCAAATCGTACCATGAATCGACGGGGAAAGTACGAAGCCAACTACGAGATCCGACTCGCACCATCGATCGAGACAAGTACGGAAGCTAACTACCAGACCATCCTACGTCACTAAACCTCATGGAGAGCTAGTCCATAGAATAACAATATCCAACATGGTCGCATGCCCCAGAATCCCACATCGTATAAGCATGTCCATGGCGTAATAAAAACAATCCGGAAATCTAACCCGCCTCCTGGTCGCATGCCCCGGAATCCCACATCGTATAAGCATGTCCAAGGAGTAATAAAAACAATCTGGGAATCTAACCCGCATCCTGGTCGCATGCCCCGGAATCCCACATCGTATAAACATGTCCAAGGATCAATCACAATGGAAGCATACCCGTGGAATCCCCCATCACTGTCGGTACGTCCAAGTAAACTCACAACAAGACAGCCGACCCTCCAACTGAGAGTCACGACAGCTTAAACATATAATACTTGCACTCAAGGCTATCACAAGCAAGCACAGGCAAGTTCATAAAATCTTTAGACTTTCATTATCATACAAAAAATGAATTTCATTTTATAAACTCAAGGCACTTTTCGTTTCACATAAAAATCCGGGAATTTAACCCAAAGTACTACGTACTTCCATTCTTTTCAAAAGACTCCTTTTCATATAAAACCTCAAGATACTAACACCCGTAGTATCAAGGCATGTCTACTTTTCAAACAACTCACTACATTTTTAGAAATACATTTCTAGGCTTCTAAATCAAGTGACCCTTACTTTAAAACTTTAAGCAATTGATACCTTTAAATCAAATTGCCCTTCATTATTTCAAGTCATTTCTTTGTTTACATTACTAGAGAAAACCATTCTTTTAACCTTCCATAAAGTTGTTATAACCAACTTTCCATAAAGCCGTTATACTAACTTTATGCTTTAGAAACTAAGACATCTTTAACCTTTCATAAATCCGTCATAACTAACATCCCATAAAGCCGTTATTGTTATACCCCGTAATTCCAGGACATGTATAAGAGAATAGATGCGAGAACACAAGACTTGAAAATTGGTACGGAAGAAAGAATTGTTTTTCCGAAGGAAAATCTTCCGAACGTCGAAAAGGAAAAATGTTCGTTGATGAGAATTAGATTCTCAAAATGCATTATTTGAGGAGTATGAAATTTATTAGCATTGCTGTCACGACCCGACCTCGGGCCCGCGACTGGTGCCTTACCCCGGGCACCCTAGTGATACAACATCAGAGAAAATCAGCGGAAATAAAAACATACAGATATGAAACAAGATAAAAGAAAACAAAGCAACCAAAACGGTTGCTTTTTGCATATATACGAAATTTGAACAGCATCCTTTACAACCCCGCCACAACAGCATTACTGCACTTAAGAGTGTAACAACAACTATGACGGGACAGGGCCCCGCCATACCCCTGAATGTACAAGAACCTACAACTCAGGGAAACATACCAAAAGATAATCCTCCGGAGAAACGGAGCTTCCCAATACGCTGAACTGTGATCCTATGAGTGAGGATCAACAACCGATGTACCTCTACTGCGCAGATGAACGCAGCCCCGCGAGGTCGACAACAGGTACCAAGTATGTGAAACTTGAAATACTGTAAATGAAATCATAGTAGTCTATATAAAACAGGAGACATATATGATAACAAAACTACAGTACATAATATGTAAGCAGTCACGTCAAGTCAGGGACTCACGCCCTCAAAGTCATCACTCAAATATAACTATGGGTCTAATGCCCGCAACATCAATCATGCCCGTGGAATACCTTCCTCACTTCCGGCAGTCTACGATAACCACACCAAGGAGTACACATGAACACCAGGTCCCACCTGTGTCATAAAAACCGTGACGGGCAAGTACGGGCGCTAATCGCCGATACCAAAGCCGCATCATCAACTGACCGAGGCAAGTACGAAAGCCAACTACCAGATACCAAAGCCGTACCAACAAATCTATATAACCATACCACAAAGCTGACCCAGGGCAAGTACGAAAGCCAACTACCAGATACCACCTGCTCCACGTAGCTGGCCGGGGCAAGTACGAAGACTAACTACTAGATACCAAGCCGGAATCACGAGACTTCGTCACAAAACTGAACGGGGCAAGTACGAAGGCTAACTACCAGATATCAAGCCGAATCAGCCACGACCTCGGGGCAAGTACGAGAGCCAACTACCAGATACCAAGCCTAATCAGTAAAACCTCATGTAGAGCTAGTCCATGGAATAATAATCACAGAAGCGTACCCGTGGAATGCTCCGTCACTGCCGGTACGTCCAAGTAAGATCATAACAAATCAGCCGGCCCTCCATCAAGAGACGCGGTGGTATAGAAATACAATACTAGCACGACAAGGCTATCACACGCAAACATAGGCAAGTTACACACAACTCAAGGTACTTTCATTTTATGCCAAAGTCCAGGTTTTAACCCCAAAGTACTACGTACGTTAAATTCTTTTTAAAAGATCCATTTCTTTTACAAAGGTCGTCCGATGCCCATATTATAAAAATAGAGTGACTAACATTTTAAGTAAACCAAAACAACTTCCATACTTTCTTTTTAAACCAATGATAAAACCATTCTTTTGTTTTCATAAAGTCGTATAACTAACTTCCCATAAAGTTGTTATACCCCTTTATGTTTTAAACCAAATTAGGACAAAACCATGTCTTTCTTTTAAACCAAAACTCTTCAATTCCTCAAGTCTCTTTTCTTTTTGAAATCAAGTTCCTTACTTTGGAAAATTTAAGAAAATTTATACTTGTTTATAATGATTCTTATTAAAGCAGCCATGATCTAGAAAATGTAATACAATTTTGTCTTATCTTAGCTTCTATGCAGATGAAGGTTTCTACTGGTTTTAATAATAATTAATTAGTCAATACATTTTCCTTTATTAACGCTGCAGTGGTTTGTTCGATACTTATTCCCATTCCCGAAATCAATATAACGTTATTATTTTAAAACCAAGTACTCATTACTCACGAATGAGGTTTCACAACTTTCTACACAATTCAAGTTCTTCACATATCATATCAAGTCAAATATAAGTCAAGTCCTTTATCTTTTAAAATCAATAAACCCTTCTTTTACCTACATAAAGTCGTTATAACAAACTTCCCATAAAGCCGTTATAACACTTTATGTTATAAACCAACCAAATTCACTTAGCACACGTGACGATACCGTACTACATAGTTCACAACAATCATGCTAGAAAAGATAGGAAGAGGTTCACATACCTCGCGACGATTATCGACAAAAAGCAAAAAGCTCCAAAGTAATCAGAACCCGCTATCCTTTTCCACCCTTCAAGCGAATACGCTAGTCGAGAATTTCAACCTATAAAGGTCACAAAACGTCTATCAACCTCTAGATCTCTTCGTAGAATATTTCTAAGTACAAGGCCCCTTATTCTACTGGAATTTGAAGATTTTCCCGCAACCACATAAATCTCCTCCTAACAAGGCTCGCTACCAAGCCAACATACATCTGAGGGAGGGGTTACACGTCTAACCGGACGTGTTCAATTCTATTCCACAGTAATACTACACAAGTCTACTGTAAATACAGTCCAATGTAAATACAGTTCAATCCTTTATAATATTCATTCTACGTATAGTATACTCAACTATACATTACTACAACGTGTAATATCCAATTACAATAGGGGGGGTAAAGATCATTACCTCGATAAGCCCAAAATTATCCAAGTTTTTAAGTCGATCCTGAGCAACGTTTAGCTCCAATTCCTTACGCTCCAACCCGCTCCAAGCAACCCTTAGAAGTTTCTAGACAACTTCTCTTAACGCTTCAACTCCAACAAGTGAAGAACACTTAGGCTTTAAATGTGGCAACTCTCGGCCAAGGGGTAATTTAGGGGCTAGAGGTGTGAAATCTTTTCTAACTCTTAGTTACTAATCTTCCTAACACCCTAAGGAAGAACACTTTAAAACTTTAAGAATTTTTGGACAACTTTTGCTCAAGAATCTAGGCAAAGCCGAGAGCAAGCTAGGGAAGGGGAGGGAGTATTTCAAGCTTGGAAATCTCTAAGTGTGGATGAAAAAGTCTTGCAACTAAGGGGGTATTTATAGGCCAATCAATGGCCAAGATCAAAGCAAGTGTGTGGTCTAGATTGAGCCATGTGTGTGTGGGTCCCACTTATCTATCTACTACACAAAATATCTTCAAGACTTTGACCAAATGTTTTATCCATTTTACATGCCAAAAACGTGAACATCATGGCCACCATTAATCGTCAACCATGTGTCACACCGGGTGACACATGTCGCCCTCCTATTGGTCCAAAATATTTCATCTTCCGAAAATATCCGTAATGCCAAAAATCTCGAAAAAAAATAAAGTGGGCCCTACAACCGTAATTTCCTCCCGCGGGCCCCACGTGACCAATTCCGGAAAAAATAAAATTCCAAATTCTCAAATATTCCAAAAAGTCCGAATACCAAATCTGGGAATCCAATTCCCATTAACGAACCTTTTTCCTTCACAAAATCCGGAAACTTTTCCGTCGAAAAATCACATCTTTCTTTCTTTCCAAAATTACTGTCGTATTCTCGTACGTACGTCTTCACATACATACCCTGGAACTACGGGGTGTAACATTCTTCCCCCCTTAGAAACATTCGTCCCGAATGTTCCTTCTAAGTCTCCAACACGCTTGCGCCGGTATAGTCTTCACTACCACATTTACAAAACCAATCATGCCACCAATGGCCATAATATAACACATGCGCAAAACTCGAATCCAAGCCAACGAGGAATCATCTCTAACGTCACAAAAGCTTCCACCCATGGTCTAAAGGATACTTTCTTCACCTCGTTACTTCACAAAATGATCACTTCCCTTCTCTTACTCGTCGTACCTTCTCGTACACCCGAACTCTTTCTAGTACACGCACCATACTCCGCCATCGCCCGCTTTCCAAAACCTTGGAGTCACTACCTCTAACTTGGTTATCTCACTAGCTTCACTTTCCTCTAAGGCCATTCCCGGCCTTCACGATCCGATTCTGGTCAAACATATCCACGAACTCATACGATGGTTACCTAAATCTGAGCCTAGCACCCTCGTGACCCTACCTCCTGGCGGGACCACCTCGAGCTGA
Source organism: Przewalskia tangutica (assembly GCA_029844215.1). Lineage (NCBI taxonomy): Eukaryota > Viridiplantae > Streptophyta > Magnoliopsida > Solanales > Solanaceae > Przewalskia > Przewalskia tangutica. The sequence continues at coordinate 18,634,544 of CM056718.1, forward strand.
CCCCACCTCATTCCGGGCTGCGGGTTGACCCGCGATCTGGCCTCAACCCGACCCGCTATCGCGCCAAACTCTTGTTCCCCAATCCGGAATAATCTTACTAATTCACGTCATGGAATCTACCACTCCCATCTTAAACTACCCATGGAATTATCACACAAAACTCCACGTACTATGCACTCCGACAAGGATTAACCGTAAAATCTTTTACTCAAGACGGCCTTACATCTAAGGTCTCAAAATTCTCTCATCCCTGCACTTACCCTTTTCACTAACTGTGCTTCTAAATCTCTTTTTTAACACATAGCTATAAGATCATAACACTTAACACATCTACATAAGATCAATACAAACTAGTCTCTAGAGGTTAAGGATATACCGAAAATTAAATAGTCGCTCAAAGGACCGCTAGAACGAACTTCCACCACGACCCTCGCCTGCTCGCCGGTATGAACATCCCGCCGCTATTGAAGGTGAAGAACCCGCAATCGATCCCATACTGTGCTATCCCACTAGTGCCACCCCGGCCGACGGTTTCGCAAAATGGCTCTGCGGCCGCATGTAAAGCAAACTCCCATACTAGCACGACACTTCTTATGGATTTTACCGCAATGGCCACACCGAGGTAAGGTGGCCTCATCCGCCAACACCACTACTCCCGAAAACTCAACCTGGTGCCACGACCGCCTCGAATACTCCCGACGCCTCAAGATCGCGGAGGACCACTCAGATCTTGGCGGAGGTGCATAACTAGCTCTTTGAGCGGTCCGCTCGAAAGTTACCAAAGGACCTGCTGCTCGCCTCTTCGCTGATCTCGGTCATTCCGTCGACCCCTCCGCTCCTCACATCCAAGTGCATAAGCCTGCATGCGGGCAATGTCCATGCCCGGCTGAAGAGCTACACCCGAGCAACTCTCTGCTAGATAATCGTCAAGTCCTGTGACATATCGGTGCACTCTATCCTCCATGTCTGCCACTAACGCAGGGACATATCGGGCCAACGAGTCGAACTCCACGTTGTACTCGATCAGACGCCCGCCCCGCCTCAACATCAAAAATCTGTTTACCGAGCCCTCCTCATCCGCGAGGCAAGAAATGTGCAAGAAATTCCCCTGAGAACTCGTCCCATACAGCTGGAAGCGCATGCTCCCCCCGGGACAGTTCCCATGAATCAAACCAGTCGACTGCAGTATCACGCAGCCGATGCGAACCCAATATCACCGACTCTGCCTCTGAGGCCTTGATCACTCTCATGATCCGCTGTAACTGTCGGATAAACTCCTGAGGGTCATCCTCAGCTCTCGATCCATAGAACACTGGTGGACTGCAACTTAAGAAGTCCCGAAGTATCCAACTATCGGCCCAGGGTGCACTATCGTACCACCGACTCCGCTCGTCCTCAAGTCTCGCCATAAACCTAACTAGTAATCGGGCCATCTCTTGCAACCCATATCCTATGGTCTCCGACTGGGACCGAGGCTCGGATATCGTGGCCTCGGTAGCTACCGCTGCGCTCTAAACTCTCATCGGGCGGCGTCGTAGAATCCGTCGTAGCACCACCTCGTAAAATCGGGCCTCGCTCGTAACCTCCGTGCTCTACTCGCGGCTCCTCTGCGCGTTGCTTCCGACTCGTTGCTTTGCCTGGAGGCATAACTGATATAAAAGAATACGTCAGAGGGAGTCCAACTTACAACACAGCTCTAAGGCACGATCTCAGAGTGAGAAGAATGGGAACCAATCCTAAATGTCCTGCAGCCTCCTGATTATAGATGTGGTTCACAACACACCGATAATCAAGACTCTACTAGACACGGTCTGTAGACACTTTCCGAGGACTAACTGCTCTGATACCACTTTTGTCACGACCCGACCTCGGGCCCGCGATTGGTGCCTTACCCCGGGCACCCTAGTGATACAATATCAGAGAAAATCAGCGGAAATAAAAACATACAGATATGAAACAAGATAAAAGAAAATAGGCTAACCAAAACGGTTGCCTTTTTGCATATATCTGAGAAATTTGAACAGTTACATCCTTACAACCCCGCCACAACAAGATTACTGCACTCTAAGAGTGTAACAACAACTATGACGGACAGGCCCGCCATACCACGAATGTACAAGAACCTACAACTCGTGGAAACATACCAAAAGATAAGCCTCGAGAAACGGAGCTTCCCAATCTGTTGATCGTGATCATGAGCGAGGATCAACAACGATGTACCTCTACCTGATGAACGCACCCGAAGGAGGTCGATCTAACAGTACCAAGTATGTGAAATCGAAATCGTAAATGAAATCATAGTAGTCTATATAAAGCAGAGACATATATGATAACCAAACTACGATATACATGTAATAAATACATCAAGTCGTGGACTCACGCCTCAAAGTCATCACTCAAATATAACTATGGGTCTCATGCCCGCAACATCAATCATGCCCGTGGAATACCTTTCTCACCGGCGATCACGATAACCACACCAAGGAGTACATGAACACCGTGTCCCACCAGATCATAAAAACCGTGACGGCAAGTACGAAGACTAACTACCGATACCAAAGCCGCGTCATCAATCGACCGGCAAGTCGAAAGCCAACTACGGATACCAAAGTCGTACCAACAAATCTATATAACCATACCACGGCGACCGGGCAAGTCGAAGCCAACTACCAAATACCACCGCGCCACGCGTGGGTCGGGCAAGTACGAAGACTAACTACCGGATACCAAGCCGGAATCACGAGACCGTCACAAAACCGAACGGCAAGTACGAAGGCTAACTACCGGATACTGCCGAATCAGCCACGACCTGGGCAAGTACGAGCCAACTACCGATACCAAGCCGAATCAAGAAACCTCGCGAGAGCTAGTCCATGGAATAGTAATCACGTGCGCATCTGGAATGCTCCGTCACCGCCAGACGCCCAAGTAAGATCATAACAAATCAGCCGCCCCATCGAGAGACGCGGTGGTATAGAAATACAATACTAGCACGACAAGGCTATCACACGCAAACATAGGCAAGTTACACACAACTCAAGGTACTTTCATTTTATGCCAAAGTCCAGGTTTTAACCCCAAAGTACTACGTACGTTAAATTCTTTTTAAAAGATCCATTTCTTTTACAAAGGTCGTCCGATGCCAATATTATAAAAATAGAGTGACTAACATTTTAAGTAAACCAAAACAACTTCCATACTTTCTTTTTAAACCAATGATAAAACCATTCTTTTGTTTTCATAAAATCGTATAACTAACTTCCCATAAAGTTGTTATACCCCTTTATGTTTTAAACCAAATTAGGACAAAACCATGTCTTTCTTTTAAACCAAAACTCTTCAATTCCTCAAGTCTCTTTTCTTTTTGAAATCAAGTTCCTTACTTTGGAAAATTTAAGAAAATTTATACTTGTTTATAATGATTCTTATTAAAGCAGCCATGATCTAGAAAATGTAATACAATTTTGTCTTATCTTAGCTTCTATGCAGATGGAGGTTTCTACTGGTTTTAATAATAATTAATTAGTCAATACATTTTCCTTTATTAACGCCGCATGGTTTGTTCGATACTTATTCCCGTTCCCAAATCAATATAACGTTATTATTTTAAAACCAAGTACTCATTACTCACGAATGAGGTTTCACAACTTTCTACACAATTCAAGTTCTTCACATATCATATCAAGTCAAATATAAGTCAAGTCCTTTATCTTTTAAAATCAATAAACCCTTCTTTTACCTACATAAAGTCGTTATAACAAACTTCCCATAAAGCCGTTATAACACTTTATGTTTTAAACCAACCAAATTCACTTAGCACATGTACGTATACCGTACTACATAGTTCACAACAATCATGCTAGAAAAGATAGGAAGAGGTTCACATACCTCGCGACGATTATCGACAAAAAGAAAAAAGCTCCAAAGTACTGTAACCCCGCTAGCCTTTTCCACCCTTCAAGCAGAATACGCTAGTCGTAGAACTTCAACCTATAAAGGTCACAAAAACGTCTATCAACCTCTAGATCTCTTCGTAGAATATTTCTAAGTACAAGGCCCCTTATTCTACGGAAATTTCGGCAGCACCTCCCCACTCAACCACATAAATCTCCTCCTCTAACAAGGTCTGCTACCAAGCCAACAACTACGAGGGGGTTACACGTCTAACCGGACGTGTTCAATTCTACTCCACAGCAATACTACACAAGTCTACTGTAAATACAGTTCAATCCTTTATAATATTCATTCTACGTATAGTATACTCAACTATACATTACTACAACGTGTAATATCCAATTACAATAGGGGGGGTAAAGATCATTACCTCGATAAGCCCAAAATTATCCAAGTTTTTAAGTCGATCCTGAGCAACGTTTAGCTCCAATTCCTTACGCTCCAACCCGCTCCAAGCAACCCTTAGAAGTTTCTAGACAACTTCTCTTAACACTTCAACTCCAACAAGTGAAGAACACTTAGGCTTTAAATGTGGCAACTCTCGGCCAAGGGGTAATTTAGGGGCTAGAGGTGTGAAATCTTTTCTAACTCTTGGTTACTAATCTTCCTAACACCCTAAGGAAGAACACTTTAAAACTTTAAGAATTTTTGGACAACTTTTGCTCAAGAATCTAGGCAAAGCCGAGAGCAAGCTAGGGAAGGGGAGGGAGTATTTCAAGCTTGGAAATCTCTAAGTGTGGATGAAAAAGTCTTGCAACTAAGGGGGTATTTATAGGCCAATCAATGGCCAAGATCAAAGCAAGTGTGTGGTCTAGATTGAGCCATGTGTGTGTGGGTCCCACTTATCTATCTACTACACAAAATATCTTCAAGACTTTGACCAAATATTTTATCCATTTTACATGCCAAAAACGTGAACATCATGTCCACTAATTCGTCCAACCATGTGTCACCTAGGGGTGACACATGTCTCCCTCCTATTGGTCCAAAATATTTCATCTTCCGAAAATAATCGTAATGCCAAAAATCTCGAAAAAAAATAAAGTGGGCCCTACCACCGTAATTTCCTCCCGCGGGCCCCACGTGACCAATTCCGGAAAAAAATAAAATTCCAAATTCTCAAATATTTCAAAAAGTCCGAATACCAAATCTGGGAATCCAATTCCCATTAACGAACCTTTTTCCTTCACAAAATCCGGAAACTTTTCCGTCGAAAAATCACATCTTTCTTTCTTTCCAAAATTACTGTCGTATTCTCGTACGTACGTCTTCACATACATACCCTAGAACTACGGGGTGTAACAATTGCGGAAATTTATTTTATGGATTTGGTCAAGTAGGGCCCACTCGAGAAATTTTACGTTTTATGGGGCCCACGAGGGTTACAAAATTTTATGGATGAATGGGAGGGCGACACATGTCACCCCCCACATAGGCTTGCATGAATTGGACAAGGGTAAAATGGTCAATGACCAAGGTAGATGATCAAGTCTTGACAAGCTTGAGATATTTGACTTAGTCAACTTGCCCACTTGTATAGATATTAAGTATTCTTCATCATAGCCATACAAATGTTGTAATCTTGACCCTCCATTGTATTATATATACACACTAGTTGCAAGACAAGTCTTCAACACTTAGAAAAAATTAGAGAACTTTGAGCTAGCTAGAAGGAGCTCTCGGGTTTGGCTTTGTTCCACACAAAATATTTTGAAATTGTGGTTCATTATTCACAATACTTTAACCCAAGGTTACTAGGGGTATTGTAAGGATATCTCAATAGAAAGATCTCGGAAAAACGACGTTTTCACGTTAGTCGCAAGGCGAAAACCTAAGTCGTTTTCATAGTTTTGATTGGAAATGGAAGAGAAGTTGGTTGTGAACTTCTAAAGGCTTCAAATAGCGGATTGGAACGTGAAGGAAAGGAGCTAAGAATGGCTAAGGAGCGACTTTGAATCTTGGAATTTTATAAGGGCTTATCAAGGTAACAATCTTGTCGTTTTAATGATTGAAGATTTCTTATTGTTGTAGTTATGGATATAAACAAGCATGAGGTATATATTATGAAGTTTGATAAGTGTTATGGATATTGTAACCACTAATCCGAAACTAGCATGATTAGCCTTTGAGTTTACAATTCAATTTGATTATTAGTTTAGTCGTCGCATGTTATATAAAGAAGGAAATTATAGTTGTTAAAGTTGTTTACGACTATATAACATGTTAAACTTAACAACTTGGATTGAAAAATAATTGGGAAGGACTTAGGAGTTGTTATATTGGTGGCCGAATGCCCTTATAAGTGTTGGATTGTTTTATATGAATTGTGGGTCTGAATTTTACACGTATTGTAAGGCGTGTAATCCCCTTTGATTGGTTGATGTTTTGAGCCTTAAATGTGGCATGTTGGTTATTGATTTTTGGGACTTGATAAAGGTGAAAAAGTACGTAGAAATAAAGGAGGTGCTGCCCGATTTTCCGTAGAATAAGAGACTGTATACTTAGTATCATTCTACGTTAGAAACTAGAAGTTGATAGTCGTGTTGTGACCATTATAGGTTGAAAATTTTACGTGCGGCGTATTCGACTTAGCTTGTGGATTAAGCCGAAAATGTTACACCCCGTATTTACAGGACATGGTGTAAGAACGTACGTAAGAACTCACAGTGTTAAGATTTGAGACTTGTAAAAATTTCTCGGATTAATGAAATTTTCGGAAAACGTATTATTATGACGAATGGGAGGCCGACATGTGTCACCCCCCTTAAATGATGCCTTGGACGAAATCTTGCAAAGGCAAGAGAGTCATTGGACCTTGGTTAGCAAGACAAGTCTTGCAAGTAGTATCTTGACAATATTGACTAAGTCAAAGGAGTCAATTAGTCTTGATATTTAGCAAGAGCTCATCCTAGCCACCCAAATGTTTGTATCTTGACCCTCCATGTCCCTATTTAATACTAGTAGTAGTATGACTAGTTCCATACTTAGCCAAAATTACAAAAAAATGGAAGAACATCACATAGTTGCTCTCGGCTTCAACAACATGAAGAAAGAAAAAAATTTGTTTGATGTCCAATAATCTTCCCACTTTAAACCAAGGTTCCTATGTGTATTGTAAGCATATCTCAATAGAAAAATCCCGGAAAAAGAGAGTTTTCGTATTAGTCGCAAAGTGAAAACCTAGTGGCTTTCTAGGTTTTGGATTGGAAGTTTGAAGGAAAGTTGTTGGTATGGTTCTAAGGGTCTCAAGTAGCGGATTGAAGTGTCTTGAAGAGTCTCTAAGTTGCTAGGGAGCGACTTCGGATTTGGAATTGGATTAAGAATCGTTGAGGTATAATCTTGTTCTTTGAAAGTATTACAAGATTATTTATTTTGTTGTTAGCTTTACTTGTTGCTAGCATGAAGTATGTGTTGAGGTTTATAAGGATTATAGATCGATTGTAGTCTTGGAAATTCGAAATGAAATGTAGGCCATGTTAAGATGGATTACAATTTGATCGTTATTAGAAATCGTCGCATGTTACTTACTTAAAGATTTTGGTTGTTATAATCAAATGCGACTTGCAATCATGTTATGCTACCAATTTGGATTGAAATGGAAATTGGATAAGAATTGGTATTGTTGAACTCAAGGTGGCCGAAATTGTACTTATAGTTGTAATAGTTTGTTATTCATTTGTATTGGACTACCTTATAGATTGTGGTGAGCCAATTGGGGCTGTTTGGTTATTGTATTCGGCCTTGAAAAAGGTGGCATAGTAGTAGAAACAAAGGAGGTGCTGTCCGATTTTCCGTAGAATTTGGCGACTTAGCACTTAGAATATTCTACGTTTGAAGTAAGAGGTTAATGGACGTATTATGACCATGATAGGTTGAAGAACTAAGTATAGCGTATCCTACTTGAAGAATGGGATAGCTCAAGGTTGAAGTACTTTGGAGCATTTTGCTACTTGTCGACAATCGTCGCGAGGTATGTGAACCTCTTCCTTCCTTTGGCATGATTCTATGTATGGAATATACCTGTGGTATCATTTCATGTTTCCCGTTACTCTTAGAAGTTAAGAGGTAGTTGTGTGACCTACTCTATGTAGAACTTTTCCTATCTTTAAGCATGACTAGTTGCACGTATGTAGTACGGTAGACGTACAAGACTTTGACATTCTTTGCTAGCCTTATAAAATGCCAAGTCGGGTGAGTTAGGAAGTTAACTCACTTCTTTGAAAATATTAAGGATGTCTTAAGTCTTAGTAAAGTTAAGGGACTTGAAGAGTTTTGAAGTATGTGATACTTGTTCCGTTTTAAACGTATAAGTCCTTGGATAGGAAATTGTTTTGACTAAGGCATAAAGTGAATATAACGGCTTTATGGGAAGTTAGTTATATTTGCTTTATGGAAAGATAAATGACTTGTTTTTAATGAAAAGGCAACTTGATTTTAAGGCATCAATTGCCTAAGGTTTTATAATAAAAGGAGTCACTTGAGTTCAAAAGGTTAAGAGACTAATTGTATTTTTGAAAGTTAAGAGAATTGATTTGAAAGTATTTAATACTTGGTTTCAAAAAGTAGAAGTCTCTTGGTTATAAAAGGAATGAGTTGGTCTAAAACCATAAAGGGTTATAACGACTTTATGGGAAGTTGGTTATAACGGCTTTATGGAAGGTTAAAAGAATGGTTTTCTTCAGTAATGTAAGTAATGAGATGATTTGAAATAAAGAAGGGCAAACTGTTTTTAAGGTACCAGTTGCTTAGGGTTTTTAAGAAAGAAGTCACTTGTTTTAGAAGCCGGTATTTGTATTTCTAAAAAGGTATTGTGACTTGTCTTGAAAGGTGGATAGGACTTGATACTATAGTTGTTAGTATCTGGGCAGTATACCTTTACGGGCAGACTATATGACATTATCGACCCAGGAATGGGCAGGCGGTATACCTTCACGCGCACTATATGACATTATCGACCCGAGATGGGCCGGGCAAGATACCTTACGGCCGACTATAGACATTATCGACCCGAGATGGGCCGCAAAGATACCTTTACGCGGACTATATGACATTATCGACCCGAGACGGGCCGGGCGATACCTTTACGCGCACTATAGGACATTATCGACCCGTAGACGGGCGGGTAGTATACCTTTATGGGCGACTATAGGACATTATCGCGTCCCGAGATGGGCCGGACAAGATACCTTTGTGGCGGACTATGTGACCTTATCGCCGTCGATTTGGTAGGGTAGTATAAGCCCCTCCGTAAAGCGGCCGGATTAGGTTATGAAAGATAAGTAAGGTTATATGGTAATGAACTTGATGTTTTTCCTAAGTATGTGCGTAAGAAAGTGGCTATAACGTTTATTGAAAAATGGGAAAAGATAATAAGGTGCGATTAAGTTCACGAGGGTAATGACATGGTAGGCTCGGTATTTACTTCTTTTACACTTACCCTGTCATGCTTTTATACGTATATGTTTTAATTGTTGTACCTTATTTCCGTTCCATATTCTGCACTGTTATCTTGACCTTCTGGGCTGCGTTAAATGCCCGCAGTTTTAGGTACTGTGTTGGTGATCCTTGCTCTAGGATCTCGGTTGATTTTGAGAGAAAGCTCCATTTGCTCGGAGGCTTAGCTCTTGGTACGGTTTTCCACGAGGTAGTAGATTCACGTATATTCGTGGTATGGCGGGCCTGTCCACCACGATTGTTATGTTAAAACTCTTGAGGTGCAGTAGTCACATGTTGTGGGTCGATTTGTAAAGAAATGAGGCAACCGGTTGTATATATTTATGTCGGGAAGGTAGCCCTATCGGCTAACCTGTTGTTTTACTTCTGTTGTGTTATTTATAAGTTTCATGTATGTTCCGCTGATTTTCTCTGATGTATACCTGTAAGGGTGCCCAGGTAGGGCACCAGTCGCGGGCCCGGGGTCGGGTCGTGACAGAAAAGGTATGTGAACCATCTCTTCTCCTTCTAGCATGATTCCTTATGGTAAAGAAATTAAATCTTACTCCTTAAATGATCTACTCCTTGATTGTACTTGGATTGCCTAATATAGAAGTTTTTCTATGTACTTCATTGATTGTACTTTGGATGTTTAAATTGGAAGTTGTTATAATCCATTCCCTTGATAATAGTTGGATTTTCAAAAGTGAAAGTTGTTTTACTTGAAGTACTTAGAGTCTTAAAAAGGAAGTGGTTTCCAAATCTTTTGGATAGTGCCTTAGTCCTAAAACCTAAAGGTTGTTATAACGGCTTTAGAAGAGTCAAAGGAGTGATTTACTTAATTGATTTAAAAGAGGAGAAATGACATGATTTAAAGAGAAGTAACTTGTTTTAAAGGTGTGAGTTACTTGGGATTTAAATGTATAAGCTACTTGATTTCTAAAGTTAAGAAACTTGCTTTCTAAAGTTAAGAGACTTGAAGTATTTTGAAAGTTAAGAAACTTGATTTGAAAGTATATGGTACTTGGTTTTAAAAGTATAAGTCTCTTGGTTATAAAAAAAATGAATTTTTCTAATACATAAAGAATTATAACGGCTTTATGGGAAGTTAGTTATAACGACTTTATGAAAGGTTAAAAGAGTGGTCTATTTTGATTGATAGGCATGAGTTGCCTAGGTTGTGAAATTTAAAGTTACTTGGTTTCAAAGCCTTGAAATAAATTTCTAATGGTGTAGTAACTTAATTTGAAAAATAGACATGCCTTGATACTACGGGTGTTAGTATCTTGGGGTTTTATATAAAAAAGAGTCTTTTGAAAAGAATGGACGTACGTAGTACTTTGGCTTGTTTAAATGAGAATTATTCTATTTGTGCCTTGATAGTACTTTGGCTTGTTTAAATGAGAATTATTCTATTTGTGCCTTGATAGTACTTTGGCTTGCTTAAATAAGGATTACTCTTGGTTTGTGTAAATGCATGGTATTGTCTTGGTTTATGTAAAAAGGAAAGGCATGGTAATTGTCTTAGTGTTACACCCCGTAGTTCCAGAGTATGTATATGAGGACGTACGTACGAGAATACGACATTAAGATTGGAAAGGAAGGAAGATGTGATTTTTCGACGGAAAAGTTTCCGGTTTTTGTGAAGGAAAAAGGTTCGTTAATGGGAATTGGAGTTCCAGATTCGGTATTCGGACTTCTGGGATTATTTTAGAAGTATTGGAATTTTATTTCCGGAATTTGTCACGCGGGGCCCACGGGAGGATTTACGGTTTTGTGGGGCCCACTTTATTTTCGGATTTTTGGCATTACGGATTTTTCCGAGAGATGAAATATTTGGACCAATAGGAGGGCGACATGTGGCACCCTTAGGTGGCATGTTGGACGAAATAATGGGCAAGTGGCAATCGAAGTCAAAGTCTTGCAAGACATTTCTTTGGGATAGTGAGAGTAGGTGTGGGGCGTTTTCTTGAGCATGTGGATGGCCACATGTCTCTTTGTTGTGGGGGACATATGTCCCAAAGTTGTGGTGGACATATGTCCCATTATTGTGGTGTACACTTGGTTGGAAGACTTCATTCTTCACTTGGATCCAAATCTCCACCCTACACATGTTTTAATCTTGGCCATTGGGGGTCCTATAAATACCCCCCCTTAAGTTGCAAGACTCTTCATCCACTTAACAAATTCCAAGTCTCAAAACTCCCTCCCCCTTAGAAAGCTCTCGTCCAAACTCCCTCCCCCCCCCCCTTCCTAGTTGTCTCGTCGAAATACCCCCTTGGTAGAAAAGTTGTCTTCTAATATTGTTACTATGCCAAAAACCTTAGCCTAAATTCCTTGAAATTTTCCTAAGTTACCTCCATACTAAAAGCCCGGAAATACTACTTTATTTTCTTTAGTCACAAAACGAAACCCTAGGAAAATCTTCATTGTTGGTTGAAGTATTTAGTAGAAGTGTTTAGAAACTTCTAAGGGTTTCTTAGAGCATTGGAGCGTACAGAATAGGAGCTAAACCTTGCTCAGGATCGACATATAATCTTGGATAATTTTGGGCTTACCGAGGTAATGATCTTTGTCCCCCTATTGTAATTGGATATTACATGTTGTAGTAATGTATAGTTGAGTATACTATATGTAGAATGAAAATGGATAAGAATTGAACTGTATTTACATAGGACTGTATTTACAGTAGACTTGTTGTATTATTGTGGAGTAGAATTGTACACGCCCGGTTAGACGTGTAACCCCCCCCCGGGATTGTTGGTTTGGTAGCAGGCCTCGTTAGAGGAGGAGATTTATGTGGTGGTGGGGAGGTCGCCTTGAATTTTCCGTAGAATAAGGAACCTGGTACTTAGAATTGTTCTACGAAGAGAGCTAGAAGTTGATAAACGTTTTATGGCCATTATAGGTTGAAGTACTGCGAGTAGTGTATTCTACTTGAAGGGTGGAAAAGGCTAGCAGGATTACAGTACTTTGGAGCTTTTTGCTATTTGTCGATAATCGTCGCGAGGTATGTGAACCTCTTCCTATCTTTTCTAGCATGATTGTGTGAACTATGTAGTACGGTAGACGTACGTGTGCTAAACGAAGTAGGTTGGTTTAAAACATAAAGTGTTATAACGGCTTTATGGGAAGTTTGTTATAACAACTTTATGTAGGTAAAGAAATAGTTTGTGGTTTTTAAAAGATAAGAGACTTGACTTATTAATGACTTGATGTGAAATGCTACAGACTTGGTTTGTGTTAAAAGTTGTGAAACCGCATTTATGAGAAATGGGTAATTGGGTTTTAAAAAGAAATAAGTTATATTTCGGAAATGAGAATAAGTATCGAACAAACCACTGCAGCGTTAATAAAGGAAAATGTATTGACTAATTACTTATTATCAAAACCAGTAGAAACCTCCATCTGCATAGAAGCTAAGATAAGACAAAATTGTATTACATTTCCTAGATCATGGCTGCTTTAATAAGATTGTCATAAACAAGTATAACCTACTCACACATAGACTTATGTTACTCAAATTGGTTTAAAAGAGATTACGTTGTTAAGTGATTAAGACTATGAGCTATGAAATCTTTCGAAAATAAGAGACTTGAATATTTGAAATTAGGCAACTTGAACTTTTGGAAAAGAATGTTGTTACTTGATTTTAAAAGGGAAAGTGTTTTGGTTGAAAAAGGGCATGGTATTGTCTTAATTTGGTTTAAAAAGGAAAGTATGGAAGTTGTTTTGGTTTACTTAAAATGTTAGTCACTCTATTTTGATAATACGGGTGGGTGACCTTTGTAAAAGAAATGGATCTTTTAAAAAGAATTTAACGTACGTAGTACTTTGGGGTTAAAACCTGGACTTTGGCATAAAATGAAAGTACCTTGAGTTGTGGGTAACTTGCCTATGTTTGCGTGTGATAGCCTTGTCGTGCTAGTATTGTATTTCTATACCACCGCGTCTCTCGATGGAGGGCCGGCTGATTTGTTATGATCTTACTTGGACGTCTGCGGATGTGAGTATTCCACGGACGCTTCGTGATTATTATTCCATGGACTAGCTCTCCGCGAGGTTTTCTTGATTCGGCTTGGTATCCGGTAGTTGGCTCGTACTTGCCCCCAGGTCGTGGTGATTCGGCAGTATCCGGTAGTTAGCCTTCGACTTGCCCCATTCGGTTTTGTGACGAAGTCTCGTGATTCCGCAGTATCGGTAGTTAGTATTCGTACTTGCCGCCCGCCATTCGTGCGCGCAGTGGTATCTGGTAGTTGGCTTTCGTACTTGCCCTGGGTCAGCTTCGTGGTATGGTTATATAGATTTGTTGGTACGACCTTGGTATCTGGTAGTTGGCTTTCGTACTTGCCGGTCGATTGATGATCGCGCTTTGGTATCCGTAGTTAGCCTTCAGATTGCCGTCACGGTTTTTATGACACAGGTGGGACCTGGTGTTCATGTGTACTCCTTGGTGTGGTTATCGTAGACTGCCGGCAGTGAGGAAGGTGTTTCACGGGCATGATTGATGTTGCGGGCATGAGACCCATAGTTATATTTGGGTGATGACTTTGAGGGCGTGAGTCCCTGACTTGACATGACTGCTTACATATTATGTACTGTAGTTTGGTTATCATATATGTCTCTGCTTTATATAGACTACTATGATTTCATTTACTGATTTTCGTTTCACATACTTAGTACTGTTATCGACCTCCTTCGGTGCGTTCATCCGCGCAGAGGTACATCGGTTGTTGATCCTCGCTCATGGATCACAGCCAAAGATATTAGGAAGCTCCGTTTCTCCGAGGCTTATCTTTTGTATGTTTCACGAGTTGTAGGTTCTTGTACATTGGGGTATGGCGAGCCCTGTCCGTCATAGTTGTTATTACACTCTTAAGTGCAGTAATCTTTGTTGTGGGCGGGGTTGTAAAGGATGTAATCGTTCAAATTTCTGATATATATGCAAAAGACAACCGTTTTGGTTGCTTTGTTTTCTTTTATCTTGTTTCATATCTGTATGTTTTATTTTCGCTGGTTTTTCTCTGATGTTGTATCACTAGGGTGCCCGGGGTAAGGCACCAGTCGCGGGCCCGTGGTCGGGTCGTGACACTTAGTTTGTGTAAAGGCATGGTATTGTCTTGGTTTATGTAAAAAGGAAAGGCATGGTAATTGTCTTGGTTTGTGTAAGGCATGGTATTGTCTTGGTTTATGTAAAAAAGAAAGGCATGATATTGTCTTGGTTTGTGTAAAAAAGGAAAGGCATGGTGTTGTCTTGGTTTGCTAAAATGATGGTTTATTCATTTTATAAATAAAGGTCAAGAATGGTCTGCTTGCATATGGGTTGCTCATATAGACATTCGTGCAAGTGTCGTATTTCCACATCTCCGCGTCCATCCATAAAGGGTCGGCAACTTGGTTCAAGAGATATCATGGAGTAGCTCCCCATGGTGGTGAGTGGTACACACTCACGGCGGGTCGGATAGACTCGGGCGGGTTAAATTCCCGGGATATATATAAGCCATGGATTAGCTATCCGTGATGCGAGTATCGTGTACCGATGACTCATCATGGTCCACGTGACCTATGCGGTGAAATAGTCCTCATGGGTGAAATAGTCCTATGATAGGTTGCATTATAACACAGAGGGTGGTTGACCCTGGCACTGGCAGGACCTTCATGTTTTGAAACGGTAGTGATTTCAATAATGAAAGTGTAACGACCCGACCCCGGGCCCGCGATTGGTGCCCTACCTGGGCACCCTTACCGGTATACATCAGAGATAATCAGCGGAACATACATAAACTTAACAGGAAATAAATAACAGGCTAGCCGATAAGGTCACCTTCCAAAAATATACACGTAACAAGCGATTTTTTTTTTTCTTTACACAAGCCAATCCACTTGTTATGACTACTGTCCTCTAAGAATTTTTGACATAACAATGTGGACGGGACGGGCCCGCCATACCCCTGAATGTACATAAATCTACAACCTCAAGGACTGTACCAAAATACAAAGCCTCCGAAATAATGGAGCTTTCCAACCAACTGAACAGTGATCCTAAGAATGAGGATCAGCAAGCTATGTACCTCAACCTGCGGCATTTAACGCAGCCCGGGGTCAAGACGTAAATTGTACCAAGTATGTAAAAGCGAAAGCATCAGAATGAAATCATAATAGTCTAAAATAAAGTGGAGACATGTATGATAACCAAAATAATAAAGACATCGTGCCTTGAAGTGAAAGTAATGAAAGTCAGTTTTACCTTTTAAAGACTATTTCAACACATGAACAATAGTCACACCAGGGCTACGGACACAAGCCCTCAAATATCATCACATAGTCCAGTAAGGGTCTCAAGCCCACAAATATCAAAGTGTGCCCGTGGAATCTCCCATCACTGCCGACAGTTGTAAGTGTAAAATATAACCATGTGATGCGCCCGTGGCATCCTACCTCACTGTCGGCGTACACACATACAATACATATATATATATATCTCATGCCCGTGGAATCCACCATCACTGCCGACAACCTTAAGTGTAAAATATAACCATGTGACGCGCCCGTGCCATTCTACCTCACTGTCGGCGTACACACATATGCAATATATATATATATATATCTCATGCCCGTGGAATCCCTCATCTCGGGTACATGACTTCATGGAGAGCTAATCCATGGGGTAATAATCGTATATAACATGCCCGTGGAATCCCTTATCTCGGGTACATGTCTTCATGGAGAGCTAATCCATGGGGTAATAATCGTATATAACATGCCCGTGGAATCCCTCATCTCGGGTACATGTCTTCATGGGGAGCTAGTCCATGGAGTAATAATCGTATATAACATGGTCGCATGCCCCGGAATCCCTCATCGTATAAGCATGGCCATGGGGTAATAATAGCATCCGGGAATTTAACCCGCATCCTGGTTGCATGCCCCGGAATCCCTCATCGTATAAACATGTCCAAGGATCAATCACAATGGAAGCATACCCGTGGAATCCTCTGTCACTGCCGGTACGTCCAAGTAAATTTACAACAAGACGGCCGGCCCTCCAACTGAGAGTCACGACAACGTAAAAATATAATACTTGCACTCAAGGGCTATCACAAGCAAGCATAAGCAAGTTCATAAAATCTTTAGACTTTCATATCACATAACAATCCGGGAATTTAACCCAAAGTACTACGTACTTCCATTCTTTTCAAAAGACTCTTTTTCATATAAAACCCCAAGATACTAACACCCGTAGTATCAAGGCATGTCTACATTTCAAACAAGTCACTACATTTTTTAGAAATACATTTCTAGGCTTCTAAATCAAGTGACCCTTACTTTAAAACTTTAAGCAATTGATACCTTTAAATCAAATTTCCGTTCTTTATTTCAAGTCATTTCTTTGTTTACATTACTAGAGAAAACCTTCTTTTAACCTTTCATAAAGTTGTTATAACCAACTTCCCATAAAGCCGTTATACTAACTTTATGCTTTAGAAACTAAGACATCTTTAACCTTTCATAAAGCCGTCATAACTAACTTCCCATAAAGCCGTTATAACTCTTTATGTCTTAGACAAATTCATTCTTTTTATAACCAAGAGACTTATACTTTCAAATCAAGTTACATAACTTTCAAAATACTTCAAGTCTCTTAACTTTAGAAATCTAGTTTCTTAACTTAGAATATCAAGTCTCTTAACTTAGAATAATAAAGTCTCTTAACCTTTTAAGAATTCAAGGTTCATAGTCTTAAAACTTCATAACGTAAACTCTTTAAATTAAGTAACATATACTTTTATGCGTTGTGAATAGGTTATACTTGTTTATAACGATCTTATTAAAGCAGCCATGATCTAGAAAATGTAATACAATTTTGTCTTATCTTAGTTTCTATGCAGATGGAGAATTCTACTCATTTTAATATAATTGATTGTCGATACATTTTCTTTTATTAACGCTGCAATGGCTTGTTCGATACTTATTCTCATTCGTGCAGTAAATTAGCAAAGTCCACTCGACTCCAAATACTTCCTAACGACTCTTACCAACATCCCCCATAAGACTTGGTAAGAACTTAGGATAACTTAGACATAACTTTTACATAGAGTAAATCAACATACATACCTCTTAACTTCTAAGAGTAGAAGGAATCATGAAATAACACTACATGTATATTTCATACATAGAATCATGCCAAAAGGAGAAAGAGGTTCACATACCTCGCGATAATTATCGACAAGTAGCAAAATGCTCCAAAGTACTTCAACCTTGATAGCTATTCCATCCCTTAAGTAGAATACGCTACTCGTAGTACTTCAACCTATATTAATCATAACATGTCTATCAACTCCTCACTTTTTAACGTAGAATCATACTAAGTGTAAGGTCTCTTATTCTACGGAAAATAGGGCAACACTTCCTTTGTTTCTACGTACTTTTCCACCTTTTTAAAGGCCCGAAAATCAATAACCAAACGCCACATTTAAGGCCCAACAATTCATCAATACAAAGGGGATTACACGCCTAATAGGACGTGTAAAATTCTGCCCCACACTTATACAAAACTATCCACAAATCATCCCATAAAAATAGTCCGTAATCCAACAATAACGAGGGTAAACTGTGAAGCGTTTCAACACCTTTCCACACCCCTATTTCCTTAGGACTTTCATTAGCAACTACTACACTTAAACATGCATATAAGGGGCTTAATTTCCAGCATTATACACGCCCAAAACAGTCCATAAAATGATACGGCAACGTCTAACAGTTTTGGGCAGTTTTTCGGCTAAAACAACTACAATCCGATAACTCTTTCCTTAATCCATTTTATTCCAATTCGAGTTCCAACACTTCCATATATGACATACCAACTTATCAACAACCATATTACCTTATTTTAACATGTGACAAGTGTGGATAACAACAACCATATAACAAACGAAACCAAGGGCACAAAATTGCCTCAAATCGGCCAACAACATATCTACCTCATACACATCTTATTTTCCATTTCTTCATTAACATAAGTTCATCCCTTAAACATAACAATAAGTAATATCCAATTACTGCGGAGGAAGAAGAATTATTACCTCATTTTGAGCCAAGAAATTGTCCAAAATAGCCCCTTAGGTTTTGGTCCGCAGTTTTCGTTTCGCTCCACTTCTTCAAGATCCAATCACATATATGTGACCTCTATGAGTTTATACACAACTTCACTTTGTATTTCACTTCCAAAAAGTTGATAAAACTTAGGGTTTCACCCTCTCTATTCTCGGCCAACACTTGATCTCGGGGGTTTAAGGGGTTATCCTTGCTTAGTATACCACTAAGGATCTTAGGCTTGAGTTTGAGTATTTATCATCAACTTTTAAAGGATTTTTGCTCTTGAAATGGGCCCTTGGCCGAAGCTACATGGAAGAGGAAGAAAAAGATGAAATATTTTCTAAGTGTGGCTAAGTCTTGCAAGCCCTCTACCTTGCATATATAATATGTCCCTAAGTGTGGATGCTTGACAAGTGTATGTCCTTATATGTAGCAAGACAAGTGGAGTGGGACCCACCTCCACTTGTCTCCAAAAATATCTTCCAAGACCAAGTCTTCCAAGATCAAGTCAATAGTCAAATGGGTGTGCCACGTGTCACCCTCTCATTGGTCTAAAAATATTTTCATCCTCCAAAATATCCATAATTGGTCAAAATATCTCAAAAATTGTGGGCCCCACAAAACCGTAAAATTTTCCCGTGGGCCCCACGTGACCAAATCCGAATTTAAAAATCCATAATTCTAATATATTCCAAAAGTCTCAAATACCAAATTTGAGAACCAAATTCCAATTAACAAACATTTTCCTTCACAAGTTTCCGATATTTCTCTTAAGGAAAAGCGTATCTTATATCGTTTCACGATTTAAACCTTAACGTCTTACGTACGTTCTCTGATTCATGTGTTGGAACTACGGGGTGTAACAGAAAAGGTGCAGTGTGTTTATGACTTAAAGTGGAACAGTTAATCTCATTGTTAAAGGCATAACTTAAAAAGGTAAAAATGATCGCATTACTCTCATGATTGCAAGGTTCAGTGTGCTTATTGATGTTATATTATATCATGGACTGCCGGCAGTGAGGAAGGATTCCACGGGCATGATTGATGTTATGGGCGTGAGACTCATGGTTATATTTGAGTAATGACTTTGAGGGCATGCGTCCCTGATTTGACATGACTGCTTATGTATTATGTACTGTAGTTTGGCTATCATATATGTCTCCTGTTTTGTATAGACTGTTATGATTTCATTACAGTATTTTCAGTTTCACATACTTGGTACATTCTTCGTACTGACCTCCTTCGGGGGGCTGCGTTCATGCCGCAGGTTTAGGTACGCAGTTTGGTGATCTGCAAGTGTAGGACCCTTGCTCAGAGTTTTTGGATAGCTCCATCTGTTCAGGAGTTTATCATTTTGATATAGATCCTTCATTACAGGATTTTGTAAAGTTATGGGTACGGCGGGGCCTTGTCCCGTCATAGTTCAGTAAAACTCTTAGAGGTCTGTATCCATATGTGGGATTGGACTCGTGTACAGTGTAGTGCCTTTTTAATATGTATATTATATGACAGCCTTGTCGGCTTTGCCCTTGCATGTTCGTTGGTTTTAAAAAAAATGAGGTGTTATTTAGTTCCGCGGTTTACTTGTGTCAGTTAGGTAGAAGGGTGCCCAGGTAGGGAACTAGTCATGGGCCCGGGGTTCGGGGCGTGACAGAGTGGTATCAGAGCAGTCAGTCCTCGGAATATCTACAGACCGTGTCTAGTAGAGTCTTGATTATCGGTGTGTTGCGCGCCACACCCATAAACAGGAGGCTACAGGACATTTAGGAGTTGGTTTCTATTCTTCTCACTTTGAGATCGTGTCATAGAGCTGTGTTATTAAGATAATTCCTCTCTAACGTATTATTATGTTACAGCTATGCCTCCAAGGAGGGCAACAGTCGCCCAGAAGGGCAAAACAGTAGCAGGAGCTACCAGTCAGACTCAGAGAGTTGGTAGGGCTCATGCCCAGGATATACCGGATATTGTGCCGCAGTCGGCGAGTTCTTCTACGCCAGGTTTTGAGGCCCCAACACCAGAGCCTCCAGTTTCTCAGTTAGGGGAAGACTATGGGGTCATAAGGGAAGCAGTTATGTTATTGACCAAGATAACTGCTCTGTTTCATCGGCGTGAGGTTATTCGCCGATGCACAAG
Source organism: Przewalskia tangutica (assembly GCA_029844215.1). Taxonomy (NCBI): domain Eukaryota; kingdom Viridiplantae; phylum Streptophyta; class Magnoliopsida; order Solanales; family Solanaceae; genus Przewalskia; species Przewalskia tangutica. The sequence continues at coordinate 18,655,160 of CM056718.1, forward strand.
TGTACAGAAGGTAGAGGGCCAACGCGGAGATCAGCGTAAGAGGGCTAGATCGGTTGGTTATCTCGGTGAGTTTTTGGACGAGCAGCCTCAGCAGCGAGTGAGATATTTGTCCCTACCTACCCAGGACATACCCCCGCAGCTCACAGGTGGGAGATTGGACCCCACAAGGTATTTAGGAGCCGGTCCGAGATCCAGGGTTCGAAGTTCTCAGAGGAGCAGAGGATTTTCTCAGTCGAGGCCACCTATTCCTCAGTGTTTCCGATGTAGTAAGCGTCATTTGTGGAAATACCGTTATGGCACAGGTGTTTATTTTTATTGTAGCCGTCCGGGCCATATACTGAGGTGGCTCAGCCTATGAGGCCGGTGAGTCCTTTTAGAAAGAGCACCGATGAGGTGGCTCAGCCTATGAGGTCGGTGGTTGGTTCCCTTTCCTCCATGCCGCGCCCTGAGCATGGTGTTCGGATGTCACCACCGTGGCGAGAGGTGGAGTTTATAGTTCAGGCGGTCCTTCGAACCGCATAGATGACGTGGATACTGGGCAGGATCAAGAGGCAATATCGCATGAGGTTACATGTATATTTCGATTCTTTGAATCATACGTGTATTGATAGATTCAGATTCCGCCCTAGCGTATATGTTTTCCCTTGTTGTTAGTAGTTGTAAATTGATAGCACCACCAGAAGTAGAGATACTTTGATTAGTAAAGTGAAAAGTGAAGAATGTTGACAAGAATGATAAAGTGAACTGAGACTATAGTTGTGTAGGGTTCACAAGTTGTAATTATCCCATAACAGCGTATAGACCAATAGTGGAGGATGTACAGTAGAAACACTTCGGTCTATGTGACGAACCTCTAGTGAATAGGGGGATAGGGTGAGAAGTACCTTGAGATAAGAGAGAAATTTATTTCAGACTAAGAATGAGAAGTTAAGTGTGACGATGGGTCGGGTTATGGACTCATTTCGGGTCAACCGATAGTATGGAATGGGGTGATGTCAGTTGGGTATGGTCCCGCTATGTGATAAGGTCATGAGGATGCAAGGCCCAAGTCTAGTTAATCGTTGTACGGGTTCGTGAATGCGTTCCACCAGAACCAGGTCGTGAGGGCCGAGAAGGGCCTTAACGGAAATGCAAGTAGCATAATGACCAAGTTTGGATAGTAACTCCAAGGATTGGAGAACAGAAACAATATTTGAAATTTTGTACGTATACTAAAATAAGTTTGGAAGTACGAGAAAGTATGACAAGTAAGAAAAGGAAGGGACAATGGTTAAAAGAACTAAATGGTTATAATTATGAGTAATGAAAGTGCGTAAAGAGAATCCTTTTTAGGCCATGAGTGGAGGTTAATTGGGATGATACACACGCCTTAGGTTCAGTGATACTGTCCATAGGTGCTCGTGATTGAGATGCTACTAGTATTAGAGTTTACACCGGTTGGTAAACTAAGCTAGGCAGATTATAGGTTCATGTCCCAACTAGCATTGTGACTAAGTGAGACAGAGAAGGGAAGTAAAACGAGAGAACACATCAGTTAGCTGAGTGGGAGTCCGACTGAATGATTCAGATAGTGTTAGTCCCATGGCTTAGAATACGACAGGGCCATCCCTTTATGCGGGAAAAAGAAAGGAACCTCTAAGGATCCCGTTTTTTATAAGACTGTAACCTTCGAGTTTTGTGAGAAGGGACCGCGGATGGAAGTTCCATTGTTATGTATACATATGTTATATGGTGGCCATGTGTGGAGTCGTTGGTCTCGTGGAGAATTGATTGATAGGCATAGTAAAGAGACTATGTCGGAGTTTGTATAGCTTGACGACCGACTAAGAACATTCGGGGACGAATGTTTCTAAGGGGGGAGGAATGTTACACCCCGTAATTCCAGGACATGTATAAGAGAATAGACGCGAGAACACAAGACTTGAAAATTGGTACGAAAGAAAGAATTGTTTTTCCGAAGGAAAATCTTCCGAACGTCGGAAAGGAAAAATGTTCGTTGATGAGAATTAGATTCTCAAAATGCATTATTTGAGGAGTATTGAATTTATTAGCATTGCGGAAATTTCTTTTACGGATTTGGTCACGTAGGGCCCACCCGAGAAATTTTACGTTTTGTGGGGCCCACGAGGGTTACGAAATTTTATGGACGAATGGGAGGGCGAAACGTGTCACCCCCCCCCCCCCACATAGGCTTGCACGAATTGGGCAAGGGTAAAATGGTCAATGACCAAGGTAGATGATCAAGTCTTGACAAGCTTGAGATATTTGACTTAGTCAACTTGCCCACTTGTATAGATATTACGTATTCTTCATCCTAGCCATACAAATGTTGTAATATTGACCCTCCATTGTATTATATATACACACTAGTTGCAAGACAAGTCTTCAACACTTAGAAAAAATTAGAGAACTTTGAGCTAGCTAGAAGGAGCTCTCGGGTTTGGCTTTGTACCACGCAATTTTTTTTGCAATTGTGGTTCATTATTCACAAGACTTTAACCCAAGGTTCCTAGGGGTATTGTAAGGATATATCAATAGAAAGATCTCGGAAAAATGACGTTTTCACGTTACTCGCAAGGCGAAAACCTAAGTCGTTTTCATAGTTTTGATTGGAAATGGAAGAGAAGTTGGTTGTGAACTTCTAAAGGCTTCAAATAGCAGATTGGAGCGTGAAGGGAAGGAGCTAAGAATTGCTAAGGAGCGACTTTGAATCTTGGAATTTTATAAGGGCTTATCAAGGTAACAATCTTGTCATTTTAATGATTAAAGATTTCTTATTGTTGTAGTTATGGATATAAACAAGAATGAGGTATATATTATGAAGTTTGATAAGTGTTATGGATATTGGAACCACTAATCCGAAACTAGCATGATTAGCCTCTGAGTTTACAATTCAATTTGATTATTAGTTTAGTCGTCGCATGTTATATAAAGAAGGAAATTATAGTTGTTAAAGTTGTTTACGACTATATAACATGTTAGACTTAACAACTTGGATTGAAAAAGAATTGGGAAGGACTTAGGAGTTGTTATATTGGTGGCCGAATGCCCTTATAAGTGTTGGATTGTTTTATATGAATTGTGGGGCAGAATTTTACACGTATTGTAAGGCGTGTAATCCCCTTTGATTGGTTGATGTTTTGAGCCTTAAATGTGGCATGTTGGTTATTGATTTTCGGGCCTTGAAAAAGGTGGAAAAGTACGTAGAAACAAAGGAGGTGCTGCCCGATTTTCCGTAGAATAAGAGACCGTATACTTAGTATCATTCTACGTTAGAAACTAGAAGTTGATAGTCGTGTTGTGGCCATTATAGGTTGACAATTCTACGTGTGGCGTATTCGACTTAGCTTGTGGATTAAGCCGAAAAGGTATGTGAACCATCTCTTCTCCTTCTAGCATGATTCCTTATGGTAAATAAAGTAAATACTACTCCTTAAATGATCTACTCCTTGATTGTACTTGGATTGCCTAATATAGAAGTTGTTATATGTACTTCCTTGATTGTACTTTGGATGTTTAAATTGGAAGTTGTTATAATCCATTCCCTTGTTAATAGTTGGATTTTCAAAAGTGAAAGTTGTTTTACTTGAAGTACTTAGAGTCTTAAAAAGGAAGTGGTTTCCAAATCTTTTGGATAGTGCCTTAGTCCTAAAACCTAAAGGTTGTTATAACGGCTTTAGGGGAGTCAAAGGAGTGATTTACTTAATTGATTTAAAAGATGAGAAATGACATGATTTAAAGAGAAGTAACTTGTTTTAAAGGTGTGAGTTACTTGGGATTTAAATGTATAAGCTACTTGATTTCTAAAGTTAAGAAACTTGATTTCTAAAGTTAAGAGACTTGAAGTATTTTGAAAGTTAAGAAACTTGATTTGAAAGTATATGGTACTTGGTTTTAAAAGTATAAGTCTCTTGGTTATAAAAAAAAGAATGAATTTGTCTAATACATAAAGAATTATAACGGCTTTATGGGAAGTTAGTTATAACGACTTTATGAAAGTGTCACGACCCGACCTCGGGCCCGCGACTGGTGCCTTACCCCGGGCACCCTAGTGATAATACATCAGAGAAATATCAGTGGAATAACTCAAAAACATGTAACAATGTAAAATAGGAAACAGGCCAACCGATAGGTCGCCTTTCAGCATATATATATATATATATATAAAACCCGAACAGTTATCCTTTACAAGCCCAACTCACAACAGTACTATAGACCTCTAAGAGTTTTTATAACAACTATGGCGGACGGGGCCGCCATACCACGAATGTACAAGAACCTACAATCTCGAGAATCATACAAAAGATAAGCCTCGAGAAACGGAGCTTCCCAACGCAGAACGTGACCCTAAGAGCGAGGATCAACAATCGGTGTACCTCTACTGCGGCATGAGCGCGGCCGAAGGAGGTCGATCTGGCAGTACAGTATGTGGCCCGAAAATCAGAATGAAATCATAACGATCTATATAAAGCAGAGACATGTATCATAACCAAACTATAGTACCTGATATATAAGCGATCATGTCGAGAGACTCGTACCACAAAGTCATCACTCAAATATAACCATGGGTCTCGCCCACAATATCAATCATGCGTGGAATTCCTTCCTCACCGCCGATCTATGATATAATATAACACCAAAATGTACACATGAACACGAGTCCCACTGTGTCATAAAGCTATCTGGGCAGTAGGAAAGCTAACCACGGATCCGGCTGCATCATAAAACGGCGGGCAAGTGCGAAGGCATAACTACGAATCCGGCTGCATCATCAAGCGGCAAATACGAAGCTACGAGATCGACTGCCACGAGATATGGCCGGCAAGTACGAAAGCCATCTACGAGCCTACCGTACCAAGCGTGCTATAAAACTGGCGGGGCAAATGCGAAATCCAACTACGAATCCGACTGCATTAGCCCGGCCGGCAGAAATGCGAGGGCTAGCTACGGATCTGTCTGCGTCGTCAACCTCGTGGAGAGCTAGTCCGTGGCATAACAATAACAATGGAAGCATACGTGGGCCACCCAAAGTGTCGTATGTCAAGTAAATAACACGATAACAATCATAGTGGAAGCATACCGTGGACCATCCAAAGGCGTCGGTATGTCCAAGTAAACAACAAGATAACCAGGCCTCGCGAGACGCGGTAGCATAGAAATACAACACTTGCACAACAAAGGCTATCACAACTAGCATAGGCAAGTTTAACATACTCTTAGACTTCCATTTTATGCCAACAATCCGGGTTTTAACCCCAAAGTACTACATACTTCAATTCTCTTAAAAAGATCCCCTTTTAAGTAAAAACCACACGATACTAATACCCGTAGTATCAAGACACTTTCATGTTTAAATCAAGTACTTTATACTTTTTAAACCAAGTGACTTACACTTTTAAAACAACGTCAAGTATACTTTTAAAACCCAAGTAACTCACTCTTTTAAGATCAAGGCACTCACACCTTTTCAAATCAAGCCACTTATACTTTTCCAATCAAGACAAGTTCAATATTTAAAAACAAGTTACTTACTCTTTTAAACTCAAGTAACTTACTCTTTTCAAAACAAGTAACCTATAATTTTAAATCAAGTTACTTCTCCTTTCCCAAAATCAAGTCGTTTATAAATCAAGTCTCTTATCTTTCAAGATCAAGTCTCTTAACTTTCAAAATTAAGTCTCTTAGCTTTCAAAATCAAGTCTCTTAACTTTCAAAATAATCAAGTCTCTTATCCTTTAGAATAATCAAGCCATTCTTTTATCTTCATAAAGTCGCTATAACTAACTTCCCATAAAGCCATTATAACACTTTATGTTTTAAACCAGCCAAAGACAACCACACTCATTTCTGAAATTAAGAGAACTTTATTCTTTTAAAGACCAAGTATCACTTTCCTTCCGAAAATGATTCATAACTTTTTAGAATAATTCAAGGTTCTTAACATTTAGAACTCAAGTCAAGGAAATCAAAGTGAAACCAAATTCATTTAACACACGTACGTCTACCGTACTATATATTTCACAACAATCATGCTCAAGAGGATAGGAAGAATCACATACCTCCTCGGTTAATCCACTTGCCAAGTCGAATTGCCGCGCGTAGAATATCAACCTATAATAATCAAATACGTCTATCAACATCTAGATTTATTCGTAGAATATTTCTAAGTATAGGGTCTCTTATTCTACGGAAAATCGGGCAGCACTTCCCCTGTTTTTACGTACTTTTCCACCTTTTTCAAGGCCCGAATTTCAATAACCAACATGTCATATTTAAGGCGCAATAATACAACAATACTAAAGGGGATTACACGCCTAACTGAATGTGTAAAATTATGCCCCACAATTACAAAACAGTCCATTAGTCCAAAGTAAAAACAGTCCAATGTAAATATAGTCCAATGTAAATACAGTCCATTAGTTGGTGTTCTTGGCCAACTACTATAATCAAACTTATCCAATTTTCGGCTAGCATGCCGGAATTACTTCTTTAATCTTCCAACTTATATTCCAATCTTTATATAAGTTATAATAACTTTGTTATTAACTGTCAACAGGTAATATGTAATGTTTTTACCATTTTAATGGCTAGCATGCCAATTTCTCGATTTTAGCAACTTAACAAGGTCCAAATCTTTTCCATCTTCCTTCCATGTATCACATACTCATTTATATACTTCCAACATACATAATATCCAACTTCACAAAGTGGACAAAGTTCATTACCTCAAAGAGCCCAAAATAATCCAAGAACTAAAAGTCGATCCGTAGCACGTTTAGCTCCTATTCCTTATGTTCCAATCCGCTCCAAGCAACCCTTAGAAGCTCCAAACCAAATCCTCTTCAAGATCCAACTTCAAAAAGTGAAGAACACTTTAGGCTTCAAACAAGCAAGTTTCGGCCAAGGGGGTGTTTTTAGGCTAAGGGTGTGAAATCTTGTCTAACACTTGGTTAATAACCTTCCTAACACATCAAGGAAGAACACTTAAGAGTTTAAGAATTGTTGGACAACTTTTGGTCAAGAATAATAGCTATGGCCGAAAGCTACAAGAAAGGGAGGGAGTATTTGCTCAAGTCTTGAAATAATTCTAAGTGTGGAAGATTTCATCCTACTAGTGTGATGATATAACACAACCAAGGGCTAGGATTAAAACATGTGTGTGGTTGATATTAGGGACAAGTGTGTGTGGGTCCCACTTGTCCAACAAATATCTCACAAAAATATCTAGCACAAGACTTGTCCAATTTGTCATCTTCTCGCCCAACATGGGCCCACTTGGGGTGACACGTGTCGCCCTCCTATTGGTCCAAAATATTTCATCTCCCGAAAACATCCATAATGGCCAAAATCTCGAAAATAATGTGGGCCCCACAAAACCGTAAATTTCTCCCGTGGGCCCCACGTGACCAATTCTGGAAAATAAAATCCATAATTCTCTTATATTCCAAGAAGTCCAAATACCAAAATTGAGAATCCAATTCCCAATAATAAACCTTTTTCCTTCACGAGGTTCGGAATATTTTCCGTCGGAAATTCAAAATTTTCTTCCCTTTCGTACTTAGTGTTATATTCTCGTACGTACGTCCTCACATACCTACTCTGGAACTACGGGGTGTAACATTCTTCCCCCCTTAGAAACATTCGTCCCGAATGTTCTTTCTAAGTCTCCAAACACACATGCGCCGGTATAGTCTTCACTACTATACTTACAAAACCAATTATGCCACATATGGCCATAATATAACACACGCACAACTTAAATCCAAGCCAACGAGGAATCACCTCTAACGTGTATAACATCAATATTTGCTCCCACCCATGGTCTAAAGGATACTCTCGTCGCACCTTCGCTTCACGTAAATAATCACTTCCATACTTTTAACACATGTTCGCTTCTTTTCTTACTCGTCGTACCCTTCTCGTACACTCGAACTCTTTCTAGTACACGTACCACATTTCAGTCATCACTTCAGTTTTCAAAACCTTGGAGTTACTACCTCCAAACTTGGTCAATACTAGCTTCAATTTCCTTTAAGGCCATTATCGGCCTTCACGACCCGATTTTGGTCGAACACGTTTACGAACTCGTACAATGGTTACCTAAACTTGGGCATTGCACCCTCTTGACCCTATCACATAGCGGGACCACCTCAAACTGACCCCACTTCATTCCGGGCTACGGGTTGACCTGCGATTGGTCCTCAACCCGACCCATTATCACACTAATTTCTTATTCCTGGCCCGGAACAAATCTCACTAATCAAGTCATGAAAACCTAGTGGTCTTCTTAGCTTAACTACCCACTTTAATTCCACACAACCCATGGAATTATCATACTAATATACCCCACGTATACTATGTACCTAGTGGTCTTCTTAGCTTAAGCAATTGATGCCTTTAAATCCAATTGCCCTTCTTCATTTCAAGTCATTTACCTTTTGTTTACCTTACTAGAGTAGACCCTTCTTTTAACTTTCCATAAAACCGTTATAACTAACTTCCCATAAAGTCGTTATAACTCTTTATGTTTTAGACAATTAAGGCAGTTTCATCTTTTAAAGAAAAGTGAGTTAATTCTCTAACTCAACCAAACTTAGACATTCTTAGATTAAGGCAATGATGTCAAAATGAAGCTGAATTCCTTTAAAACTCGTACGTCCACCGTACTATATATTTGTAAAACTCATGTTACATTCTCTTTTGAAATCAAGTCTCTTAACATTTGAAATAAATCATGGAAACCATACTTTTTAAATCAAGTTTTTCCTTCCTTTAAGAATCAAGTCTCATAACTTGGAAAATAAAGTCTCTTAACCTTTTAAGAACTCAAGGTTCACAATCTTAAAACTTCATAACATAAACTCTTTAAATTAAGTAACGTATACTTTTATGAGTTATGAATAGGTGATACTCATTTATAACGATCTTATTAAAGCAGCCATGATCTAGAAAATGTAATACAATTTTGTCTTATCTTAGTTTCTATGCAGATGGAGAATTCTACTCATTTTAGTATAATTGATTGTCGATACATTTTTATTAACGCTGCAATGGCTCGTTCGATACTTATTTTCATTAGTGCAGTAAATTAGCAAAGTCACCTCGACTCCACATAATTCCTAGCGACTCTTACCAACAACCCCCATAAGACTTGGTAAGAACTTATGATTTCTTAGACATATCTTTTACATAGAGTAAATCAAGATACGTACCTCTTAACTTTTAAGAGTAGAAGGAATCATGAAATAACACCACAAGTATATTTCATACTTAGAACATGCCGAAATAAGGAAGAGGTTCACATACCTCGCGACGACTATCGACAAGTAGCAAAATGCTCCAAAGTACTTCAATCATGTTAGCTATCCCACCCTTCAAGTAGAATATGCTACACGTAGTGCTGTTATCGGATCGGTCCGGGTATCCCCTTACCGGAACCGATCCGATAAATCGTCCGACGGTCCCGACCGATAAGTTTGGTCCCGAACGATCCGGCCCCGACGAAACCTTATCGGTCCGGTTCTCGGTCCGGACCGGTAAGAATTTTCCGGGTCGGGTCTTTTTTTTTTTAAATTGAATTTCCAATACTGAAATTGACATTCTCGGACGCGGTGCCACGCAATTTTTACGTTAAAATCAATTGTACAACGCGAGATATTTAGATTTGAAAAGGGGAAAAACGTAACGATTTGGGGGGAAAGTGAAATTGAGGGGCAAGATGGACGTTTTTGGAGACATCGGCGGAATCAAACAGCTTTAGCAGTTTGGCCACCCCCGTATCGAAAAAATACGCGAAATCAATTTTTTTTTTAGGTAAAACGGACGTCCGAGCGCAAAGTTATGACCATATAAAGTTTGATCAATTTACAACTAATTAGAGCTGGTAGGAGGGGGGCCGTGGTGGAGGGGACCGGGGTGGGGTGGTGTTATCGGGTATTTTACCGTTACCGATCCGAGTATTTTTTGGTACTCAGATCCGACCGTTAAGGTTTCGGTCCAAGCCATCGGCCCGTTTCGTCCGGTTCTCGAGTATATCCGAACCACTAACAGCCCTATCTACACGTAGTACTTCAACCTATAATAACCATAACATGTCAATCAACCCATAGCTTATTTACGTGGAATAATACTAAGTGCTAGGTCTCTTATTCTACAGAAATTTGGGCAGCACTTCTTTTGTTTCTACGTACTTTTCCACCTTTTTCAAGGCACGTAAATCAACAACCAACATGCCACATTTAAGGCTCAACAATTCAGAAATTCAAAGGGGATTACACACCTAACAGGACGTGTAAAATTCTGCCCACAATTTATACAAAACAGTCCAACAACTTAAGCCTCATTCTCGGCAACTATCAATATCAACAACAATATCAATTTCCGTTCAATTCCTTTTTAATCCAAGTTGTTATTCCAACATGTTATATACTCTATAACAATTATAACAACTACAAATCCTTTCTTCCATAACAGTCGACGGTTGTATCTAACAATTAAATTGAATTACAAACTTAATGGCTAACATGTCCAATTTCGGTTTTCAACATGTCGACATGATCCAAATCTTTTCAAACTTCAATCTATATACCACATGCTCACTTGTCAACTATTATAACATGTAATCTTTAATCACATTAAGAAGATGAAGATTTTACCTCAATAAACCCTAATAATATCCAAGCGTAAAAGTCGATCCTTAGCAACTTTTAGCTCCTCTTCTTACGTTCCAATCCGCTCCAAGCACTCCTTAGAAGCTCATAACCAACTTCTCTTCAATTTCCAACTTCAAAGTTGAAGAACACCTTAGGTTTTCATCTTGCGACTAACGTGAAAACGTAGTTTTTTCGGGATCTTTCTATTGAGATAACCTTAGAATACCTTTAGGAACCTTGGGTTTGAATATTGGGATTTATGGAGGAAGATTGCAAAATTTTCTCTCCTTCAAGGGACCATTGCCGAGAGCCTTATGGAGCACAACAAAGTTTTCTCAATTTTTTTCTAAGTGTTGAATGATCTAGTCTTGAACTAGTAGTAGTATTATATAAGGAAACCAATGACTAGGATTAAAACATATGAATGGCTAAGATGTGGTCAATAATATCAAGCTCACTTGACTATTTGATTTGGTCCATTATTTTCTTCATCCAACAAGCCCATGTGGAGGGTGACACGTGTCGCCCTTCCATTGGTCTAAAATATTTCGTTTCCTAAAATTTTCATAATTGGTCAAAATATCAGAAACCTCGTGGGCCCCACAAAACGTAAAACTTGTCGGGTGGGCCCTACGTGACAAAATCCGTAAATAAATTTCCACAATGCTAACAAATTCCATACGTCTCAAATAACGCATTTTGAGAATCTAATTCTCATCAACGAACATTTTTCCTTTCCGAAGTTCGAAAGATTTTCCTTCGAAAAAACAATTCTTCCTTTCGTACAAATTTTTTTAAAGCCCTGAATTCCTTACGTACCTTCTCTTAAACATACCCTGGAGTTACGGGGTGTAACAGTTTAGTGGACTGTTTTGAGGTATTAAATGCTGGAAATTTAGTTGTTGTTATGCATGTTTAAGTGTAGTAGTTGCTAATGAAAGTCCTAAGGGAATAAGGGTGTGGAAAGGCGTTAAAAGACCTCACATTTTACCCTCGTTATGGTTGGATTGTGTACTGTTTTTATGGGCTGAATTATGGACTGTTTTATATAAGTTAAGGGGCTGAATTTTGCACGTAAGGTAGGTGTGTGATCCCCTTTGGTTGCTGATGCGCGGTAAGATGCACACACTTTAAACGCAAGTGCACGTTATCGTATCAAGTAGTATAGTCTTTGATAAGACCGAATATCGTCCTCTGGGATTAGGGTTCAAGTACCAACTATCTATTTTCTAGTATCTATTTGGCGAATTGATAATTGATTTGGTTGTTTATAACTAAGAATTATGAAAACTATTTAAAGTATAAAGGTTTACTTCAGATGTGATGAGAATAGGGCCTCTATGTATCCTCACTATCCGCTTATGCTACTTACTAATGCATTACTTATGGTATTCTTCTTTTGGAGAAAGCAGGTTTACGAAATCGTTTTATACTCCCGTTAGGGTTATATAAACACTCAACCCCAGTATCGTTCCTTACCTACCTTTCGGTGATAAGGGTAACTTTATAGGAGGATTAAGAACAAAAACCTAGTTGATCGTCACGCACAATGCGCAAAATTAGGGTTGTTAAGCCTCTCATCAACGCTACATAAATAATTGAGGTATTTTCATCCCCAATCCAAGAATGTCTACCCAACTTACAGCATATTCACAATCCCCCCTTTTCAGAATCTGATTAGAAATCATATAGTGATAATTAGTTGTCAATTAATTACCAAGAATTCAACTCAATTATTGAATAGATCTCACAATACGAACAATAACCATAAGCATGCATTAATTTATAACATAAGTTTCAAGCAATTCAACATAGAAAGCCCTATAAGAGAATTAGTTCCTAGCCATTGACATGACAAGAACTAATTCCATGTTCATCATACAAAACTGAAATAAAGTAAAGAAAGAAAAGAAAATTACTAAGAATGAGTCTCCAAGCCAAGCATCCAAGGGTTGTGTTGTGGAATATTTACAAGGTGGATTGGTGGAAGGATGGATGTAGAATGGTGAATGGTAGAATGGAGAATGAATAATTCTTCTAATGATGTAGAGTATTTATAGCCAAAGAATCCTTTTGGTGAAGGGTTAGGGATTTGTAGGAAAGGAAAAGTTATTAGAATCCTTTTAGGTAAGGGTTTTAAGGTAGGAAAAGTTATCCCTTTAGGTAGGAAAAGTAATCCCTTTAGGATTCTGAAAGCATGTCCAATTCGGCCCTGCACTTCATAATTCCCACGTCGGCCAGCGTTCCATAGATCGAAATACTACCAAATTCAGCAACTCTCGGGACTTTCAGCACTTTGGGCGCCGCGGCGCTGCTGCCAGGCGCCGCGGCTCCGGTGATATTTTTCTGGCAGATTTTGTCTCGTTGCCCTTTTTTCGTCCGGACTTCGTCTGAACTCCTCTATAATTCCCGGAACTTCTTAGACTTTATTTCTTGGCCCTTTTTGTGCGCAATTCCATCTCTTTTATGCTCATTTCATCTCCTTTTCGTCATTTCTCCATTTTTGACCGCTGTGACACAAAAGAAAGGAAAACGACCCTAATACTGTACTAAACATAAATGAAATGAGTAAAATACTAACTAAAAATGACTCAAAAAGTGTATATAAAATACACCGATCAAATACCCCCAAACTTAACCTTTGCTCGCCCTCGAGCAAAGATAGAAAGAAAGAAATAAAAGACTCAAGAAACGAAAAATAAAAGACTCACTGACATTGATCACTTTTGCTGCATTTAGTGTTATCTAGAAAAACATGAAGGTTAGCAGAATAATATGCAGGAACATGTAGCATGAAATATTTCAGCACACTAAACACATTGAGCTAGATATTTCGCAAACTCATATTTATCATGCTTTAATGGAAGTCAATATACTAAATCATGCATATAAATTCAAGAATTCCTATGACATGCTTACTTGCTATTCTCCACTAATTCTGGATATGCATAAAAAAGATCTTCAGGACTTTAAGGGTTGTAATGTAGGCTTAGGTAGGGGTTGGTAAAAATAGGCATTTTAGGCTCATTTCGTGTACCATAAGCTCCTTAGCTTTTTCAATATTTCCCTTTTTCTTTTTGTTCTTTTCTTCATTTCGATTCTATCTTTCCCCTCTTTTGTTTTGGGAGAATGAAGAGTATTATAATAACAAGCACCCCCAAACTTAGGCTTTTGCCTCTTTCTTATTACTTTTTTTTTATTGGGGTGCAACAAGCTCATTCACTCTTTTTGTCTCTTTTTTAACACAATTGATTCCACTACTTCACATTTTCACTTATGGTACAATTTGTGGGAATATAGGGTGTCAAAGAAGAAGTTTCAATTTTAGGCTCAATGGGGCTGACTAGGGATATTTTTAAAGTACGAGATAGAAAGGAATGGTAAGAATTGGCTATCAAAGAAATGTCTGAGTCATCTCCCTAACATGCATATCCTAACTATTTCGCCTCAAATAGCAAGCAATCATAACACATAGGTTTTCATTATTTAGCATGCATAATTTAAGCAAGAAACTCCAAATAGACAGATTTTGTGAGTTTTTGGCATATCTAACCTAGGTGTTTAGATAGTTGCTTCTAATTCTATTACATTATTCCACCTTCCTTCACTAGGTGTTTCTAGCAACTACAGCATACATGATCTTTGACAGGCAATTATGACTCAAAAAGAGAAAAAAAAAATTGTGACTCAAAAATAAACACAAAACAAATAAAACAAGACTTAACTGAAACATAACAAGACACAAATAAAACACCCCCAAACTTAAATCACACATTGTCCCCAATGTGTGCAATACTTAAAAAAAAATGAAAAATGGACAACTTACTGACACAACACAGCGGTCATAATGGAGGTCTAGGAGAAAAAATTCTGGAATTTGCACGGAAATATGGCTCTCTGAAGTTCGGGCGCCGCGGCCCTGAGATTCGGCGCCGCGGCGCTGCTAGTACTGTGGCTCTTACGGTTACTGGCGCCATGGCTCGATTCTCAGCCATGGCGCTGACGACTGCTTTTCCTTTTTTTTCAGCGTTTGTTGCTCCTTTTTCCTCGGTTTCAGCTTTCAGTCCACCTGTCATCCAACAACACAAAACAAGAACCCAAGACCGTGAGACTGTTCAAGACAAAAATAAAACAAACTAAAGACAGAAATTAAAATAACATAATTAAAAACATTGGGTTGCCTCCCAACAAGCGCTGTCTTTAACGTCTTTTAGCCGGACGCCTTTAACCTTTACGAGTGCCCATTGGATCCTTCTGCGAACTGCTTGCAATCCGCAGAGTTATTGTTGCAGGTCTCACTTCAACTACAACAATTGCTTCAAACAAGGGCCTTACATATACAATTATCCCCCAAGTAGGCTTGTCTTTTATGCTTTCTATAATGTAGGAATCCGTGAACTTCTCTACATCTCTCAACTCTAGGGGGTACCCTTGATGGTATGGGCTTCCTAATTGGGAATCAGCCGTGATAACTAGTGGTGTTTCTTTTGTAATAGGTGTAAGAAAAAGAATTTCCACAGAATCCAAGAAGGTAAATAATTGAATCTCTGCTATCCTTTCCTTTTCTACACCAACTATCTCACCAGATTCCTCAATAGTTGGGTTTGGTTCGGGCTCCTCAATTTGTTGTTTGTTGTTGAATATGATTGCGAGTTCTGCTATTTGCGTTTCCAACTTCTTCATGGCCATTCTCGTTTCGTCCATGAACTGAGCTTGGTACCTCGTGAGACTGAGTATAACTTCTCGCAATTCCTCCCTCTCTTCCTCTATGGTTGGAGCTCGATCATATTGACAGTAGAAATCCATGTCTTAAGGATCCCTGAGATGAATCAAAACCAACAACGAATCACGGCACACTTGTTTTTTTTTTTTCTTTTTCAAAAGAAAATAAAATAAATAATTCAAAGAAACAAAAATAAAAACCAAATTAGAAATTAAAAATAGATAAATTTGATATTGAACTATGCCTAATCCCCGGCAACGGCGCCAAAAACTTGATGCGCGGTAAGATGCACACACTTTAAACGCAAGTGCACGTTATCGTATCAAGTAGTATAGTCTTTGATAAGACCGAATATCGTCCTCTGGGATTAGGGTTCAAGTACCAACTATCTATTTTCTAGTATCTATTTGGCGAATTGATAATTGATTTGGTTGTTTATAACTAAGAATTATGAAAACTATTTAAAGTATAAAGGTTTACTTCAGATGTGATGAGAATAGGGCTTCTATGTATCCTCACTATCCGCTTATGCTACTTACTAATGCATTACTTATGGTATTCTTCTTTTGGAGAAAGCGGTTTGTTTAAATCGCTTTATACTCCCGTTAGGGTTATATAAACACTCAACCCCAAAGATCGCTCCTTACCTACCTTCTGATAAGGGTAACTTTATATGAGGATTAAGAACAAAAACCTAGTTGACCGTCACGCACAATGCGCAAAATTAGGGTTGTTAAGCCTCTCATCAACGCTACATAAATAATTGAGGTATTTTCATCCCCAATCCAAGAATGTCTACCCAACTTACAAAGATATTCACAATCCCCTTTTCGTAACTGATTAGAAATCATATAGTGATAATTAGTTGTCAATTAATTACCAAGAATTCAACTCAATTATTGGATAGATCTCACAATACGAACAATAACCATAAGCATGCATTAATTTATAACATAAGTTTCAAGCAATTCAACATAGAAAGCCCTATAAGAGAATTAGTTCCTAGTCATTGACATGACAAGAACTAATTCCATGTTCATCATACAAAACTGAAATTCAGTAAAGAAAGAAAAGAAAATTACTAAGAATGAGTCTCCAAGCCAAGCATCCAAGGGTTGTGTTGTGGAATATTTACAAGGTGGATTGGTGGAAGGATGGATGTAGAATGGTGAATGGTAGAATGGAGAATGAATAATTCTTCTAATGATGTAGAGTATTTATAGCCAAAGAATCATTTTGGTGAAGGGTTAGGGATTTGTAGGAAAGGAAATGTTATTAGAATCCTTTTAGGTAAGGGTTTTAAGGTAGGAAAAGTTATCCCTTTAGGTAGGAAAAGTAATCCCTTTAGGTAGGAAAAGTAATCCCTTTAGGATTCTGAAAACATGTCAAATTCGGCGGACTTCTTAAATCCGCGTCGGCCATGCCATAGATCAGCCATGGCTGAAATTCAGCAACTCTCGGGACTTTCAAGCACTTTAGCCATGCAAGCCGCCAGCGCCATGCGGCTCGTGATATTTTTCTCGCGATTTTGTCTCGTTCTTTTTCGTCCGGACTTGCCCGAACTCCTCTATAATTCCCGGAACTTCTTAGACTTTATTTCTTGGCCCTTTTTGTGCGCAATTCCATCTCTTTTATGCTCATTTCATCTCCTTTTCGTCATTTCTCCATTTTTGACCGCTGTGACACAAAAGAAAGGAAAACGACCCTAATACTGTACTAAACATAAATGAAATGAGTAAAATACTAACTAAAAATGACTCAAAAAGTGTATATAAAATACACCGATCAGTTGCTGATTTGATTGTGCCTTAAATGTGGCTTGTTGGTTGATGAATACGGGCCTTGGAAAAGGTGGAAAAGTACGTAGAAACAAAGGAAGTGTGGTCCAATTTTCCATAGAATTAGAGGGCCATTATTTGGTATAAGTCCTACACTTGATAGCTTGTAGTTGATAGAAGTTCTATTGTCATTTTAGGTTAAAGTACTACGTGTAGCACATTCTACTTGGCTTGTGGAATAGCCAATAGGGTTGAAGTACATTGGAGCGTATTGCTACTTGTCGTTTGGGTTAGTCGCCAACGAGGTATGTGAACTTCTTCCTTCTATCGACATGATTATCCTTGAGGTATACTTGTCTTGTTATTTGGAGTATACGTGACTTGTTTTCTTGAAGTACTTGCCTTGTCATTAGGAAGTATTCATGTTATTGATTTTATTCAAAAGGCATGTCTAAAATATTCCTAAGTTCTTACCAAAAGTCTTATGGGGGATGTTGGTAAGAGTCGTTAGGAAGTATTGAAGTCGAGTTGACCTTGCTAATTTACTACACTAATGAGAATAGGTGTCGAACAAGTCATTGCAGCGTTAATAAAAATGTATCGACAATCAATTATATTGAAATGAGTATAATTCTCCATCTGCATAGAAACTAAGATAAGACAAAATTGTATTATATTTTCTACATCATGGCTGCTTTAACAAGATCGTTATAAACGAGTATAACCTATTCACATCTCATAAAAGTATTAATTTTGAAAGTACATGAGACTTGGATTTCGAGAGTATAAATGACTTGAGTTTTGAAAAAGGTGTAGTAACTTGATTTGAAAAGTAAATGTTACTTGATTCAAAGAGAATAAATAACTTGATTTGAAAAGTATATGTTACTTAATTTAAAGAGTAGAAGTAACTTGATTTTAAGGCATAAGTTACTTGGTTTTAAAAGTGTAAGTTACTTGAGTTTAAAAGGGTAAGTAACTTGGTTTTAATAGTGAAAGTGCTTTTGGGTTCAACTCCCTAAATATTGCATGAAACGATTCTTTTGTAAAGAATAGACGTACGTAGTACTTTGGGTTTAGTTTCTCTAAGGTTTCAAGTTATGAAAATGTCTTAGTGTTATTAAAAAGGAAGATGTGATAAAGTGTCTTACGTTCTCTAAAATGAAAAGTGGTTTAATAGCTTTATGGGAAGTTGTTATAACGACTTAGCGAGAAGTAAGAAGAGGATTTTATATGACACATAGTTGCTTGTGATAGTTTATGTGTACAGTCCTTTATGTGACTTTACCGCATCCTAGAATGGACCGGGCAGTATACCTTTATGGGCAGACTTATGTGACTTTACCGCGTCCCAAAAATGGGCCGGGCAGTATACCTTTATGGGCATACTTATGTGACTTTACCGCGTCCGAGAATGGGCAGTATACCTTTATGGGCAGACTTATGTGACTTTACTGCGTCCCAGAAATGGGGCGGGCAGTATACCTTTATGGGCAGACTTATGTGACTTTACCGCATCCCAGAATGGGCCGGGCAGTATACCTTTATGGGCAGACTTATGTGACTTTACCGTGTCCCAGAAATGGACCGGGCAATATATCTTTATGGACAGACTTATGTGACTTTACCGAGTCCCAGACTGGGTCGGGCAGTATACCTTTGTTGGAAGACTTTTTATGGTTTCACCGCGTCCCAGACTGGGCCTGACAGTATATCTTTGTGGGAAGACATGGTATTGTCTTGATTGTTTTAAAAAGGAAGACATGGTATTGTCTTGGTTATTTTAGAAATGAAGACATGGTATTGTCTTGTTTATTTTAAAAAGGAAGGCAGGGTATTGCCTTGGTTGTTCAAAAAAAAATGGTGCCTTCATTTTGTGTAATAAGAGTTAAAGTTTACTCTACCTTTTTTTTTTAAAAACACAGTGTACTGATAATTGAGTATTATACTTGTTACATGCTGGCAGTGATGTTGTATTCCACGAGCATGCTTCTGTGATATTATATACTAAGGGCAGGTGTCCCTGATTTTGACATGACTTTTATAGGTGAAAGTGGTACGGTGTTATAGTGATATAGTGATACAAGGTACAGTTGGCTCTGATTGTTATATGACACGGTAGGATCTGGTATTTGATTTCCATACTTGCCCCTGTCATGCTTTTGTACAGTTATGATCTTGTTTATCAGATCAGTATTTGCTCCATACTTGGTACTGTTAGACCGACTTCGGGGTTGCGTTCATGTCCGCAGGTCTAGGTACTCCATTGTGGATCCGCGAGCTTAGGATCCTTGTTCAACTTTATAGGATAACTCCAATGTTCCAGAGCTTGTCATTATGGCTAGGTATATTGATGCGCGATTTATGCACACACTTTAACGCAAGTGCACGTTGTCGAGTCAAGTAATATAGTCTTTGAAGACCGAGTTATCGTCCTCAGGGATTAGTGCTCAAGTACCAACTTCTATTCTTTGTTATCTATTTGGTGACCGATATTTGAGTTGTTGATTATGACTAATAATTATAAAGACTAATTAACTATGTTGTTTACTTCAGTGATGATGGAAATAGGGCTTCCAAATCTCTTCAACTATCCACTTATATTACTTACTAATGCAATTAACTATGGTTCTTCTTCTTTTGGAGATAGCAGGTTTACTAATTCATTTTATACTCCTGTTAAGGTTATATAAACACTCAACCCCAAAGATGACTCCTTTCTACCTTTCGGTGATAAGGATGACTCTAGAGGAGGATTAAGAACAAAAACTTATTAATGCTACACAAGTAATTGAGGTATTTTCATCCCCAATTCGACCTATGTCTATCCAACTACAGCATAGTCACAACCTCCCCTTTCGGATTTCGGTTAGAAATCATATAAGTAATGATAATTAATGATCAAGTAATTACCAAGCAATCAAATCATCTATTGGATAAATCTCAACAATAAGAAGAATAACCATAGACATGCATTAATTCATAAAATAAGGTTCAAGTGAATTGACATGGAAATCCCTATATTAGAATTAGTTCCTAGCCATAGACATGACAAGAACTAATTCAATATCCAACATAAAACTGAAAATAAAGTAAAAGAAAGAAAAGAAATTACTAAATAATGGTCTCCAATTTTGAACTCTAAGATGTGTTGTGAATTGGCAAGAAGGGAACCCTTAATTCTGACCTAGGGTTCTATTTTTATAGCCTCCAAACCGACATTAAGGTTTTCCTTCAGGCCTGGCCCATAATTCGTTCAAAACCCTGATTTTTCCCGCGTCGGCGCCGCGGCACCGGAAGTTCTTCACTGTTCTGATGATTAGGCGTCGCGGCGCTGCAACTCTGCTGTCTAGAGGCGCCGCGGCACTGGAACTTCTGCAAGCCTCTGAAGATTGGGCGCCTGGCGCTGCTGGCTGGAGGCGCCGCGGTGCTGACCCGTGTCCGTTCCTGGTTCGCCACTTTCTCGCATTTTCGAGCTCTGGAGCCTCCATTTTGCCCTCTTTTCGCTCCTTTTCCGCCAAAGAGCCACTTTAACCAATTTGACTCAAAAGAAAGAAAATTTATCCTAAGACGACACATATTTGTACAAAAATGGACAAAAGACTAACTAAAAACGACTCAAAAAGTATATATAAAATACACCGATCAAATACCCCCAAACTTAACCTTTGCTCGCCCTCGAGCAAAGATAAAAAGAAAGAAATAAAGACTCAAGGAAAAAGAAAATAGAAAGACTCAATGACATTGATCATTTTGCTGCATTGGTGTTACTTAGAAAAACATGAAGGTTAGCAGAATAATATGCAGGAACATATAGCATGAAATTTTAGCATTCTAAACACATTAAGCTAGATATTTCGCAAATTCATTTTTATCATACTTAATGGAAGTCAAAATACTGAATCATGCATATTAATTTCAAAAATCCTATGACATTTTTACTTGCTATTCTCCACTAATCATGGATATGCATATAAGAGATCTTCAGGACTTTTCAGGGTTGTAATGTAGGCTTAGGCATGGGTAGGTAAAAATAGGCATTTAGGCTCATTTTGTGTACCATAAGCTCTTTAGCTTTTCAATTTTTCCCTTTTCTTTTAATTTCTTTCCTTCACTTCATATCTATCTTTCCCCTCTTTTGTTTTGAGAGAGTGAAGTGTATTATAGTAACAAGCACCCCCAAACTTAGGCTTTTGCCTATTTCTTATTACTTTTTTATTGGGGTGCATCAAACTTGTTCACTCTTTTTGTCTCCTTTTTAACACATTTTATTCCAACCATTTCACATTTTTACTTATGGCACAAGTGTGGGAATATAGGGTGTCAAAGAAAAAGTTTAATGTTTAGGCTCAACGGGGCTGACTAGGGATATTTTTAATGTCAGGGATAGAAAAAAGTGGTAAGAATTGGCTAACAAAGAAACGCCTGAGTCATCTCCCTAACATGCATATCCTAATTATTTCGCCTCAAATAGCAAACAATCATACACATAGGTTTTAATCATTTAACATGCACAATTCAAGAAAGAAACCCCAAATAGACAGATTTCATGAGTTTTTGGCATATCTAACCTAAGTGTTTAGATAGTTGCTTCTAATTCCATTACATTATTCCACCTTATTTCACTAGGTGTTTCTAGTAACTATGCATGATCTTTGACAGGCAATTATGACTCAAAAAAGAAAAAAATTTATGACTCAACAATACACAAAACAAATAAAAAAGACTCAAACATACTACAACAATAAGACACCCCCCCACCCCCC
Organism: Przewalskia tangutica; assembly: GCA_029844215.1. Classification (NCBI taxonomy): domain Eukaryota; kingdom Viridiplantae; phylum Streptophyta; class Magnoliopsida; order Solanales; family Solanaceae; genus Przewalskia; species Przewalskia tangutica. Next base: position 18,677,079 of record CM056718.1, read on the forward strand.
CCAAACTTAAATCACACATTGTCCCCAATGTGTGCAAGACTTAAAGACAATAAAAGAAACAGGACACTTACAAACTTGGTTTAAAATGGTGGCGGTGGCGGTGGATAATGCATCGATCATTGGTTGAACAGGGAACTCATCTCGTCAATTCTCTGGTGCAACTGTTGTTGCCCCTGCCTCAATTCTTGTTGTCCTTGTATCACCGTGTCGTACCCTGCATCATCCTTCTTTGGTTCTGGAGCAACTGCTCCATCATGGGCACTGGAGGTTCTGATTCTGTGGGTGGCTGATGGCTGCTTCCTGCCTCATAGTGAGCCTCTGTTTCAGACTCATCTTCATCCATTGCGACCTTCGCCGCCGCCGTGGCGCCGTTGGTCTCCTTCGCCGCTTTGGAGGGATTGGTCAGGAAGGAGTGCACTATCCCGTATGACACAGGAAGTTGGTTTTTCTCATAAGTATCAGTGGGTAGGGTTGGGACCCCATTTATGGCGCATAAACTTGTAATAAGTGTGCCATGTCCCAACCCACCTGTTGTTACCAACCTGCTGGTCTCTTCAATATTTTGCACTATCTCCTTCCCAACATCAATCGTCTTCCCCGTCATAATTCCATATATCAATTTGATTATGTCTTACGCACTCGTGAAGTGCGTTGATGGAATCAAAGCGGCATCGAAAATACAACCAACCCTTGGTCGCTTTGTAATCGACACCGCCACCCTTGACCCATTTCTCGCAACTTACATGCAGCCCTGTAGTAGCTTATCAGGTTCGCGACGCATTCCAGTCGATGTTGGTGGTGCTTCTAGACCATGTTCTAAAATAGCTCCAATCACCATCTCCTCCTTCAACATCAACTGTTTCCAATAACGCATTGACTTCTTCTGCCGTCACAGGCACATATCTTCCCCTCACAAAGCATCCATTTTCCACCTTCTCCAGAAGGTTAGCATAAAATTCACGCACCATCGCTGTGTTCATTGGTGCTATCTTTTCCGGGTTTACAAATCTTTTCCACCCCTCATCTCAATCATCGCCCGAATGGGCTCATAGACATCCCCCTCCTCAAGCGAATCCCTTTGATAATCCATTCCTCTTTCAGAGTTAAGGGCCTAGTACTAAGTTTTTGGTATCTATCATGAGCTCTTCGGCTGACAAACCTAGTATCATCATATTGAGGGGCTGAGGTGGATGTGGAGGCTCTTTTCTTTCTGGCAGACATTTTTAGATAACTTTTTGTAGCGTTTCCTTCGTACCAACAACGTTAACCAACACTATCACCCAACAATTAGCAGCTACAACACCTATCACCCCCAAACTTCACTCAAGAAGCTCCTGTACAACACACACACTCACCCTGTATACTCTTCCTCGAAATTTCACAACCAATTTCAACACCCCAACAACTTCACAGATACAACACTCCTCCAATATACTACCTCCTATGACTATAGTAAAGCTTTCAAGAAAAGATAAAGATTACCTTTTTACGGTGTTCTTCAAGGTTTTCTTGCTTCAAATGGTGATTTGAGGCAATGGGATGAAGTTTGTTGGTTAAGATGGTTAAGGGTTTAGGGAATTTAAGAGCTTTGGTTGTGTTTGGGTTTGGTTTATGGAAGATGTTTAGGTAAAGTGTGGATTTTCGTGGGTTTTGTGGAGAAGAAGGTTTAGGTTTTGATTTGGAATGGGAAAATGGGATTTGGGGCGTCTTTTAATTTCTAGATTTCGCCATGCGGTGTCACATCGAAGCGCGCCAATTTATCAGGTTTCTTCCGAATTTCGCGCCACACTGGAAATACGCGCCTAGACTTCTGGAATTTTTTGGATTTTAGCCGCGCGCAATTTCTTGCGTCTTCTCGCTCTTTTGGCACCGCGTTCTGCATCGGCGCCGCATGCTCACCTGCTCGAAATCCTCGGCTATTCTTCGCTTTCGCCTCCAAATTTGTTGGCCTCGCACTGCCATCACAACACATAAACAAGAACCCAAGACCGTGAGACTGTTCAAGACAAAATAACATAAACTAAAGACAGAAATTAAAATAACATAATAAAAAACATTGGGTTGCCTCCCAACAAGCGTTGTCTTTAACGTCTTTTAGCCGGACGCGATTAATCTTTACGAGTGCCCATTGGATCCTTCTGCGAACTGCTTGCAATCCGCAGAGTTATTGTTGTAGGTCTCACTTTCCCTACAACCATATGTTCAAACAAGGGCCTCAAACATAAAATTATCCCCCAAGTACACAAGACAGGCTTTTCTTTTAGGCTCTCTATAGTGTAGGGATCAGTGAAATTCCCTACATCTCTCAACTCTAGGGGGTGCCCTTGATGGTATGGACTTTCTATTTGGGGATCAACAGTGATAGCTTGTGGTGTTTCTTCAGAATAGCAGTGCGGGAAGAAGAATTTCCACAGAATCCAAAAAGGTGAATAATTGGATCTCAGCGATCTTTTCCTTCTCTACACCAACTATCTCGCCAGAGTCCTCAATAGCTGGGTGTGGTTCAGGCTCCTCAATTTGCTTGCCACCTCCCATAATGATGTCGCTAGGCAGATTTACTTGAGGTGTGTTGCTCATCTCATCCATCAGTTGCCCTATGTGGGTCTCCAAATTTTTTAGGGACTCCCTTGTCTCAGCCATAAACTGAGTCTGGAACTTGGTGAGCATAAGTATGCCTGCCCACAACTCATTTCGATCCTCCTCTGGAACCTGTGGGTTAAGCTGCTGTTGATGACTCCACTGTCTCTGATAGTAGTAGTCCATGTGTCCTGGTTTTTTTTTTTCGAATTTAACCTGAAAAATAAGAAAAACAACAAAAGGTGATAAAAAAATGCTCGCAGAACAAGTTGGAACTTGTTCTTGGAGCAACCAAATTAGACATAAGAATAGATAAATCGATATTGAACTATGTCAATCCCCGGCAACGGCGCCATAAACTTGATGCGCGATTTATGCACACACTTTAACGCAAGTGCACGTTGTCGAGTCAAGTAATATAGTCTTTGAAGACCGAGTTATCGTCCTCAGGGATTAGTGCTCAAGTACCAACTTCTATTCTTTGTTATCTATTTGGTGACCGATATTTGAGTTGTTGATTATGACTAATAATTATAAAGACTAATTAACTATGTTGTTTACTTCAGTGATGATGGAAATAGGGCTTCCAAATCTCTTCAACTATCCACTTATATTACTTACTAATGCAATTAACTATGGTTCTTCTTCTTTTGGAGATAGCAGGTTTACTAATTCGTTTTATACTCTCATAAGGTTATATAAACACTCAACCCCAGTACAGCTCCTTTCTACCTTTCGGTGATAAGGATGACTCTAGAGGAGGATTAAGAACAAAAACCTATTAATACTACACAAGTAATTGAGGTATTTTCATCCCCAGTTCGACCTATGTCTATCCAACTACAGCATAGTCACAACCTCCCCTTTCGGATTTCGGTTAGAAATCATATAAGTAATGATAATTATTGATCAAGTAATTACCAAGCAATCAAATCATCTATTGGATAAATCTCAACAATAAGAAGAACAACCATAGACATGCAGTAATTCATAAAATAAGGTTCAAGTGAATTGACATGGAAAACCCTATATTAGAATTAGTTCCTAGCCATAGACATGACAAGAACTAATTCAATATCCAACATAAAACTGAAAATAAAGTAAAAGAAAGAAAAGAAATTACTAAAGAATGGTCTCCAATCTTGAACTCCAAGATGTGTTGTGAATTGGCAAGAAGGGAACCCTTAATTCTGACCTAGGGTTCTCTTTTTATAGCCTCCAAACCGACATTAAGGTTTTCCTTCAGTCCTGGCCCATAGTTCGTTCAAAACCCTGATTTTTTCCGCGGCCATGCATCAGCCGCGGCGCCAAGCTTCTGATCGTTCTTATGATTAGGCGTCGCGGCGCTGCAACTCTGCTGTCTAGAGGCGCCACGGCGCTGGAACTTCTGCAAGCCTCTGAAGATTGCGCGCCAGGGCGCCTGGCCCTGCTGGCCGGAGGCGCCGCGGCGCTGACCCGTGTCCGTGCCTGGTTCGCCACTTTCTCGCATTTTCGAGCTCTGGAGCCTCCATTTTTCCCTCTTTTCGCTCCTTTTCCGCCAAAGAGCCACTTTAACCAATTTGACTCAAAAGAAAGAAAATCTATCCTAAGACGACACGTATTTGTACAAAAATGGACAAAAGACTAACTAAAAACGACTCAAAAAGTGTATATAAAATACACCGATCATATATTCAGAGGTACGGCGGGGCCTTGTCCCGCCATAGTATGTGTCCAAAATCTTAGAGGTCTGTATTCATATGTGGGCTGGACTGGATAGAGTTGTATTTACATTGTTGAACAATGTAGCCCCTTTCTGTTGACTTATATTGTGGTAGCCTTATCGGCTTTGCCTTTGTTTAAAGAAAAAAAAAAGAGTGTTATTTATCTTTAGCAAGTTACGTATGTTGTATGAATAGAAGGGTTCCCAGGTAGGGCACCAGTCGCGGGCCCGGGGTTCGGGACGTGACAGAGTGGTATCATAGCAGTTAGTCCTCGGAATGTCTACAGACTGTGTATAGTAGAGTCTTGTTTATCGGTGTGTTGTGCACCACATCTATAAACAGGAGGCTATATTACATTTAGAATTGGTTTCCCTTCTTCTCACTCTGATATCGTGCGATAGAGTTGTGTTGTTAGGGTAGTTTCTCCCTAACATATTATTTTGATTGCAGCTATGAGAAAGGCAACAATGACCCAGAAAAGATTATATGGATTGCGTATCCAGGTTGGTAAAATTATCGTATAGATGGTATTATGATGATGTATATCTATACGAGCGTATTTATTTAGGGTCATATGTGTGTTGCCTAGAATGATTATGGTTTATCAGAAGTTGGTTAAGTTATGTGGTATGCTTAAGTGTTATGTACGGATAAATAGAGTTGTTGTGAGTAAGACAACATGATTTTGAGATATTAAGAAGTACATTTCCCATATGTGGGGACTGATAATGTAGGCTTGGAACATGGAATAATTGTGGGCCTTAGAATATTGATAACCGTGGAGACCTTAGTTGTGCAAGGCCTTCTCGGGTAGTAAGATTTATCTCAGACCAAGAATGAGAATTAAGTGTGACAATGGGTCGGGGTGTGGGCTGATTACGGGTCAACTCGTAGCCCAAAATGGAGTGGGGTCAGTTGAAGGTGGTCCCGCTATGTGATAGGGTCACGAGGGTGCAAGGCCCAAGTCTAGTAGATCGTTGTATGAGTTCGTGGACGCGTTCCACCAAAACCGGGTCGTGAGGGCCGAGAAGGGCCTTAACGGAAATTGAATCTAAGTATAATGATCAAGTTTGGATATAGTAACTCCAAGGATTTGAAAACAGAAGCAATGATTGAGATTATGTACGTATACTAGAATAAGTTTGGAAGTACGAGAAGAGTACGACAAGTAAGAAAAAGAGAGAACAAGGGTTGAAGTGTTTATAGTTATGACTAAAGAAAAGTACGAAAAAGAGAATCCTTTAGGCCATGAATGGGAGTAAATAGTGGTGATACACACTTTGGATTTGATTCCTCGTTTGGCTTGTGATTGATGGATATGCATGTGCGATGTATTAGGGCCATATGTGGCCTAATTGGGTTCGTTAAAGTATAGTTTAATGAGACTATACTGGGAATTGTTTAGTATGAACCTAGTATGAACATTCGGGACGAATGTTTCTAAGGGGGGAAGAATGTTACACCTTGTATTTCCAAGAGAATGAGATGAGAACGTACGTAAGGTAATAAGATTGGAATATTGGAAAGAAAGTGTAGTTACATTTTCGATTTAGAGCAAATTTGGTCACAACGAACGTGGCGCCATAATTTCTTCACGAGGGGCCGGTTTTGTTCCAAATTTGAGATACGAGCGTAGAATACTATTGTGAAGACGCGGGACTAATAATATATGGTCCGCCGAGAATTTCACAATTTCGCAGGGAACTTCGAAAAATTATAGTATTTTGGACCAATCGGAGGGCGACACGTGTCACCCCTCCACTTGGTCTTTCAAGATGACAAGTCTCTAAGATATTTTGAGGTCAAGTGGGCATGTGGGGACCACTCCACTTGGCATTATAGGTTGATATATATCCAAGTCTTGAAGACTTGGATTCATTATACACTTAGACCAAAAGATAAGCTCTCATCTTCTCCCCTTTAGCTCCATAATTTCGAGAGCCCCTTGGCTAAGAACAACCATTGTTGATCAATTTATTTCTCCAAGATTAAGCCCTTAAACCAAGTGCTAAGCCTAGATTAATATTCTACACATTTTTACTTGTCTTGGCCGAAAGTTGATGCCAAAACCCTAGGGGTTCCGTCGACTTTTTGGAAGTGAGATTCAAAGAGAAGTTGCTCCTAAGGTTGTAGGGGGTACATATATGTGATTGTAACTTAAATAAGTGGAGCGAAATGAAAACTGTGCACCAATAAAGACCGGACTGTTTTGGGGCGTTATTGGGCAAAACAATGAGGTAAAAGTCATTCTTCTTTTACAGTAATTGGATATTACTTATTGTTATTATGTATGGATGAACTTTTGTTAAATAAAATGAAGAATAAAAAGCGTTTGAGCCATTTTTGGGGCCAAAACCGATTTGGGACAGATTTGGTGCAAATGGAATTCGTTGGATATTGTCATTGTTATCTTCACCTATTGCATGTTATAATGGATTAATATTGTTGTTAATAAGTTGTTATAACTTATGTAGAAGTTTTGAAACTCGAATTGGAATAAAATGGATTAAGGAACGAGTTATCGGGTTGTAGTTGTTGTGGCCGAGAAACTGCCCAAAACTGTTAGACGTTGTTGTGTCGTTTAGTGGACTGTTTTGAGGTATTAAATGCTGGAAATTTAGTTGTTGTTTTGCATGTTTAAGTGTAGTAGTTGCTAATGAAAGTCCTAAGGGAATAAGGGTGTGGAAAGGCGTTAAAAGGCCTCACATTTTACCCTCGTTATGGTTGGATTGTGGACTGTTTTTATGGGCTGAATTATGGACTGTTTTATATAAGTTAAGGGGCTGAATTTTGCACGTAAGGTAGGTGTGTGATTCCCTTTGGTTGCTGATTTGATTGTGCCTTAAATGTGGCTTGTTGGTTGATGAATACGGGCCTTGGAAAAGGTGGAAAAGTACGTAGAAACAAAGGAAGTGCGGTCCAATTTTCCATAGAATTAGAGGGCCATTATTTGGTATAAGTCCTACACTTGATAGCTTGTAGTTGATAGAAGTGCTATTGTCATTTTAGGTTGAAGTACTACGTGTAGCACATTCTACTTGGCTTGTGAAATAGCCAATAAGGTTGAAGTACATTGGAGCGTATTGCTACTTGTCGTTTGGGTTAGTCGCCAACGAGGTATGTGAACTTCTTCCTTCTATCGACATGATTATCCTTGAGGTATACTTGCCTTGTTATTTGGAGTATACGTGACTTGTTTTCTTGAAGTACTTTCCTTGTCATTAGGAAGTATTCATGTTATTGATTTTATGCAAAAGGCATGTCTAAAATATTCCTAATTTCTTACCAAAGTCTTATGGGGGATGTTGGTAAGAGTCGTTAGGAAGTATTGGAGTCGAGTTGACCTGCTAATTTACTACACTAATGAGAATATGTGTCGAACAAGCCATTGCAGCGTTAATAAAAATGTATCGACAATCAATTATATTTCAACTTGATTTGAAAAGTATATGTTACTTGATTCAAAGAGAATAAGTAACTTGATTTGAAAAGTATATGTTACTTAATTTAAAGAGTAGAAGTAACTTGATTTTAAGGCATAAGTTACTTGGTTTTAAAAGTGTAAGTTACTTGAGTTTAAAAGGGTAAGTAACTTGGTTTTAATAGTGAAAGTGTTTTTGGGTTCAACTCCCTAAATATTGCATGAAACGATTCTTTTGTAAAGAATAGACGTACGTAGTACTTTGGGTTTAGTTTCTCTAAGGTTTCAAGTTATGAAAATGCCTTAGTGTTATTAAAAAGGAAGATGTGATAAAGTGCCTTAAGTTCTCTAAAATGAAAAGTGGTTATAATAGCTTTATGGGAAGTTGTTATAACGACTTAGCGAGAATTAAGAAGAGGATTTTATATGACACATAGTTGCTTGTGATAGTTTATGTGTACAGTCCTTTGTGTGACTTTACTGCGTCCCAGAATGGGCCGGGCAGTATACCTTTATGGGCAGACTTATGTGACTTTACCGCATCCCAGAAATGGGCCGAGCAATATACCTTTATGGGCAGACTTATGTGACTTTATCGCGTTCCAGAATGGGTCGGGCAATATACCTTTATAGGCAGACTTATGTGACTTTACCGCATCCCAGAAATGGGCTGGGCATTATACCTTTATGGGCAGACTTATGTGATTTTACCGCGTCCCAGAATGGGCCGGCAGTATACCTTTTTGGGCAGACTTATGTGACTTTACCGTGTCCCAGAAATGGACCGGGCAGTATACCTTTATGGGCAGACTTATGTGACTCTACCGCGTCCCAGACTGGGCCGGGCAGTATACCTTTGTTGGAAGACTTTTTATGGTTTCACCGCGTCCCAGACTGGGCCTGGCAGTATACCTTTGTGGGAAGACATGGTATTGTCTTGATTGTTTTAAAAAGGAAGACATGGTATTGTCTTGGTTATTTTAGAAAGGAAGACATGGTATTGTCTTATTTATTTTAAAAAGGAAGGCAGGGTATTGCCTTGGTTGTTCAAAAAAAAAATGATGCTTTCATTTTGTCTAATAAGAGTTAAAGTTTACTCTACTTTTTTTTAAAAAAAAGCACAGTGTACTAATAATTGAGTATTATACTTGTTACATGCTGGCAGTGATGCTGTATTCCACGAGCATGCTTCTATGATATTATATACTAAGGGCAGGTGTCCCTGATTTTGACATGGCTTTCATAGGTGAAAGTGGTACGGTGTTATAGTGATATAGTGATACAAGGTACAGTTGGCTCTGATTGTTATATGACATGGTAGGATCTGGTATTTGATTTCCATACTTGCCTCTATCATGCTTTTGTACAGTTATGATCTTGTTTACTGTACTGTATTTCTGTTCCATACTTGGTACCTGTTGTACTGACCCCCTTCGGGGGGCTGCGTTCATGTCCGCAGGTCTAGGTACTCCGTTGTGGATCCGCGAGCTTAGGATCCTTGTTCAGCTTTATGGGATAACTCCAATGTTTCGGAGCTTGTCATTATGGCTAGGTATATTCAGAGGTACAGCGGGGCCTTGTCCCGCCATAGTATGTGTCCAAAATCTTAGAGGTATGTATTCCTATGTGGCTGGACTGGATAGAGTTGTATTTACATTGTTGAACAATGTAGCCCCTTTCGGGTGACTTATATTGTGGCAGCCTTATCGGTTTTTCCTTTGTTTAAAGAAAAAAAATGTTATTTATCTTCCGCAAGTTACGTATGTTGTATGAATAGAAGGGTGCCCAGGTAGGGCACCAGTCGCGGGCCCAGGGTTCGGGACGTGACATTATAGTAGACAGGCTGACGAAATCAGCCCATTTTCTTCTAGTCAGGACTACTTATTCGGCTGAGGATTATGCTAGATCAGATATCCGGAGATTGTGAGATCGCATGCAGTTCCTACATCTATTATATCAGACAGAGGGGCCCAGTTTACGGCTAACTTCTGGAGGTCTTACCAGAAGGGGTTAGGGACATAAGTGAGTCTCAGTACTGCATTTCACCATTAGACCGATGGACAGACATAGCGTACTATCCAGACACTTGAGGATATGCTGAGGGCCTGTATTATTAACTTCAGGGGTAGCTAGGAGGATCATTTGCCTCTTATTGAGTTTGCGTATAATAACAACTACCATTCCAGTATTCAGATGACTCCTTATGAGGCCTTATATGGAAGGAAGTGTAGGTCACCGATTGGTTGGTTCGATGTTGGCGAGGTTCAGTTAGTTGGCCTAGAATTGATTCAGCAGGCTGTGGATAAGGTGAAGCTTATCCAGGAGAGGTTATTAGCAGCTCAGAGTCGACAGAAGTCGTATGCAGATAATCGACGTCAACACTTGGAGTTTCATCTTGACGATTGAGTTTTCTTGAAGGTATCACCCATGAAGGGTGTGATGAGGTTCGGAAAAAAGGAGAAACTTAGCCCGAGGTACATTGGGCCATACCAGATTGTCCGTAGAGTAGGCAAGATTGCCTATGAGTTAGATCTGCCATCCGATCTGGAAGCAGTGCATCCGGTCTTCCATGTTTCTATGTTACGGAAGTGTATCGGAGATCCATCCAGAGTTTTCCCGGTTAGTGATGTCCAGGTGACAGAGGGGTTATCATATGAGGAGAGTCCTATAGCGATACTTGATCGCCAGGTTAGACGATTACGGACTAAGAACGTGGCTTCTGTCAAGGTCTTGTGGCAGAATGATAATAGAGAGGAGATGACTTGGGAAGCAAAAGAGGACATGATGAAGAAGTATCCTCACTTGTTCCCTACGCCTACATGTAATCCATTATCCCTACTTGTCAATTTTTGTTAATGTATATGCATAAGTGTTATATTGTGGCCATGTGTGGCATATTTGATTGTGTGGGGTATAGTAAAGGGGACTATGCCGATATCGGTTTAGATTGAACTTAGTAAGAAAATTCGGGATGAATGTTTGTAAGGGGGGAAGAATGTTACACCCCGTAGTTCCAGGACATGTATATAAGGACGTACGTGAGAAAATACGACTTTAAGTTTGAAACGAAAGAAAGATTACTTTTTCCTGTGAAAAATATTCCGAACCTCGTGGGGGAAAAAGGTTTAATAATTGGATTTTGGTTCTCAAATTTTGTATTTGAGACTTATAGAGTTTATTAGAATTTTGGATAGATGAAATATTTTGGACCATTATGAGGGTGACATGTGTCACCCCCACATGGCCCATGTTGGGCGAGAATGACTTGGCCAAGTGTCCAAGTTGACTCAAGATATTTATTGATTTTAATCTTGGCCACACATGTGTTTTAATCCTCACCCTTGGTTTCATTATATATCTAACTACTAGTGCAAGACTTCAACACTTAGAAAAATTTCAAGAAAACTTGTGCATTGAAGTGAGGCTCTCGGCCAAGGCACTAGAAGAACAAAAACAAAATCTTCAATTGTTGTTGATAAATCCCCATATTCAAACCGATGATCCCTAGTGGTATACTAAGCTTAGACAACCTCCTAAATCCCGGAAATACTACGTTAATCCGCTAGTCGCACCTTGAAACCCTAAGGTGTTCTTCATATTTTGAGTTGGAACTTGAAGAGAAGTTGGTTATGAACTTCTAAGGGTTGCTTGGAGTGTATTGGAACGTAAAGGAAATGAGCTAAAGTTGCTAAGGATCGACTTTTAATCTTGGATTATATTTGGGCTTATTGAGGTAATGATCTTTGTCTTCCTAATGTAATTGAAGATTACATGTTATAGTAGTTGATAAATGAGCTTGTGATATAAGGAATAAAGATTTATAAGTGTTTAGGATATTTGGAGGGTTAAAACCCGAGACATGGCATGTTAGCCATTGAATTTGTTAATCAATTTGGTTGTTAGTTATAATCGTCACATGTTATACAAGAAAGAGAATTGAGTTGTTAAAATTGTTATGTCATATTAACATGTTGGAATAACGACTTGGATTAAAGAATTGAAAAGGGACTATATTTTGTATTATTGTTTGATTGGTTGTGCCTTAAATGTGGCGTATTGGTTATTAATTTCGGACCTTGAAAAAGGTGGAAAAGTACGTAGAAATAGGGGAAGTGTTGTTCAATTTTTCGTAGAATAAGAGACCTTATACTTAGTATTATTCTACCTTAGAAAGCTAGAAGTTGATAGACGTATTATGGTCATTATAGGTTGACATTCTACGTGCGGCGTATTCAACTTAGCGGGTGGATTAAGCCGAAGAGGTATGTAGAACTTTCCCTATCTTCTTGTGCATGAATATTATAAATGTATAGTACGGTTGACGTACATGTCTTAAATGAATTCGGTTTCATTTTGGTACCATTGATTTGAGTTAAAAAGGTACAAGTTTAGTTGAGTTGGAAAGTTAAACTCACTTGGTTTTTAAAGGATGTAAATGCCTTAGCTTTTCTAAAAGAACATAAAGTGTTATAATGGTTTTATGGGAAGTTAGTTATAACGACTTTATGAGAAGTTAAAAGAGTGGTTTACTTGAATGATTCAAAGAGAATAAATGATTTGATTTTGAAAGTATACGATACTTGATTTAAAGAGTATAAGTAACTTGATTTAAAGGTATAGGTTACTTGAGTTTGGAAAGTAGAAGTTACTTGGTTTCAAAGCCTCGAAATGAATTTCTAAAGGTGTAGTAACTTGATTTGAAAAATAGACATGCCTTAATACTACTGGTGTTAGTATCTTGTGGCTTTTATATGAAAATGGTTCTTTTTAAAGGAATAGAAGTACGTAGTACTTTGGGGTTAAATTCCCAAATTTTACATGATAGTGCCTTAAGTTTAATTAATGAAAGTTAAAGATTGCTAACTTGCATATGTTGTTCATGATAGCTGGTAGTGCTAGTGTTATATTATTCATTACGGGGTCAATCCCTGGGTCATTTTGCATTTCCGTGGATTTTCTCCCCACGATGCGAGTATGGCGTATATGCTCATTGCGGGCCCACAGGGTCCATGCGGGTGAAATAGTCTTATGCGGGTGAAATAGTCTCATGTGACACAACTTGCTTCATGCGGGTCCACAAGACCTATATGGGTGAAATAGTCCCAGGAGTAGGATTGCATAATGATACTACGGGCGGGTGGCCCTAGTTTGATCATAAGCTTCCTATTTTTAAACGGTAAGGTTTACTCTTATTTACTCTCATTATTAGTAAGGCACAGTGTACTGTTAATTTGGTTATCATACATGTCTCCATCTTTATTTTAGAATATATGATTTCATTACAGTACTTTCAGTTTCATATACTTGGTACATGTTTTGTACTGACCCCCTTTCCTCGGGGGTTGCGTTCTTGCCGCAGGTAGAGGTAAGGGGGTTGCTGATTCTCACTCTTAGAATCACTGTTCAGCTTTTGGGAAGCTCCATTACTCCAGAGGCTTATCTTTTGGTACGGATCCCTGTTGTTGTAGTTTTATGCACATTCAGGGGTATGGCGGGGCCCTGTCCCGTCATAAATAGGGTCCAAACTCTTATAGGTCAGTAGTCATGTTTTGTGGGTTGGACTTGTAAAAGATGTTCCCTTTGTTATGTATATATGCATAAAGGTGGCCTTATCGGCTAGCCTGGTTCTTATTTCACATTACTGCATGTCTATGAGCTTTATTTATATTCCGCTGGTTATCTCTGATGTATACCTGTAAGGGTACCCAGGTAGGGCACCAGTCGCGGGCCTGGGTTCGGGTCGTGACAAAAGTGGTATCAAAGCAGTTAGTCCTCGGAAAGTGTCTACATACCGTGTCTAGTAGAGTCTTGATTATCGGTGTGTTGTGCACCACATCTATAATCAGGAGGCTACATGATATTTAGGATTGGTTTCCATTCTTCTCATTCTGAGATCGTGCAGTAGAGTTGTGTTATTAGGTTGATCTCTCTCTGACGTAATATTATGTATCAGTTATGCCGCCACCGAAGGCAACAGTGGCCCAGAAGGGCAAGTCAGCAGTAGGAACTGCTAGTAGGACGCAGAGTTTCACTAGGGCTCAGGCCTAGACTATGCCTGAGGTTGTGGCCCAGTCAGCGAGTTCGGTTACGCCGATAGTACCAGAGGAGCTTAGAGCAGCTGCAACTCCAGCGGTTCCGATACCCGAGCCTCCATCCCTCAGTCAGGGGTAGAGGATAGAGACTACGGAGATACTGATTGGCTTGCCAGATAGCGAGGATAGTGGCAAAGATGCATGTGAGCGAGGCGTGCGAACCACAGAGCGCATAGCTGAGGGTTTAGGATTTTATGGGTTGAAATCCGCCAGAGTTCTATGGGTCGAGTCCTGAGGATGATCCTCAGGAGTTCATTCGGAAGATGCAGCGGACTATGCGGGTGATTAAGGCCTCGGAGGTCGAGTCAGTTGTACTAGTTTCTTACCGGTTACTCGATGTTGCAGTGAACTGGTTTGAGTTGCGGAAACTATCCAGAGGCGAAGGTGCTCCTCCAGCCGTTAGGGACGAGTTTGCGGAGGCCTTCCTAGATCACTTTTTGCCTCCTAAGATAAGGAGATCCCGGGTTGATAGGTTTCTAACATTGAGGCAGGGTGACAGGACCATCAGAGAGTATAGCCTAGAGTTCCAATCATTGGCTAGGTATGCGTCCGCTATTGTGGCTGACATGACGAATAGAGTTCACCGCTACGTGATAGGGCTAGACCGCTACTTGGTTGATGGATGCATGGCAGTGGCTCTTCAGCTAGGTATGGATATTGCGGTGATCCGAGCATACGCCTGAGTGGAAGACGACATAGAGGAGTCGGTGACGGAGGCCGATAAGAGGCCGGGACGGCAGGTTTTCGTAACTTTCGAGGCGGACAACCTCAGCAGTAGGCTAGGTCTGCATCTCAGCCAGCACAAAGTACTCCTCTCGCCTCTTACGCGCAGTTTGATCACCGGTTATTCGGTGCAGTCAAGGCTCCGTGGCTTCGGTTTCGGGAAGCGGTACTAGCCAGATGAGGCCACCTTTACCCCGGTGTGGTCGATGTCGTAGATCCCATCCTGGGGAGTGTCGTATTTCTTCGGGAGCCTGTTTCTCTTGCTGCCAGCAGGGCAATTTGAAGAGGGATTGTCCGACTAGAGGCGGCATGGGTAGTATGGCTCAGCCTACAGGGTCAGTTGTCGGGTCATCATCTTTTGTGGTAATGCGCCCCGGAGGGTAGGGTGTTTACTGGCCAGCAGGCCGCGATAGAGGTCGTGGCAGAGGTCCTAGTTCTAGAGGTCCTCCGAACCGCATATATGCCTTAGTCAGTCGACAGGATCAGGAGACTTCGTCGGATGTCGTCACAGGTATATTATTGATTTCATGTTGTGACGTTTATGCTTTGATAGATTCGGGTTCTACCTTGTCCTATATATATCCTCTTATTACTGGTAGAATAGGAATAGAACCGGAGTCGATAGAACATTTTGAGGTAGCTACGCCAGTGGGTGATTCGGTGGTAGCCGAGCGGGTATACAAGAATTGCCCGGTGATTATACACAGTCGTCAGACCCTAGAAGACTTGATAGAGCTGGATATGATAGATTTTGATGTCATTATGGGTATGGATTGGTTGGCTTCTTATTATTCCAATTTGACTGTAGAGACAGATTGGTTCGATTCTAGTTTCCCGGTGAGCCGGTTATTTAGTGGAAAAGGGATACTGCGTCGCCGAGGGGTAGGTTTATTTCTTACCTCAAGGCTAGGAAGATGGTTCAGAAAGAGTATATTTATCATCTTATTCGGGTGTTTGATACGGAGGCTGAGGTGCCAGTTCTTCAGTCAGTTCCATTTGTTAGAGAATTTCCGGATGTTTTTCCAGATGATCTCCCAGGTATTCCTCCAGAGCGGGAGATAGAGTTCTCAGATAATGTTCGCGACATCGACCTATATCTATTCCTCCGTACAAAATGGCACCTGCTGAGTTGAAAGAGTTGAAGGACCAGCTGAAAGACATGCTGGAGAAAGGCTTTATTAAGCCTAGTACTTCACCTTGGGGAGCGCCGATATTATTTGTGAAGAAGAAGGATGGGACGCTGCGTATGTGCATTGACTACAGGCAGCTGAATAAGGTAACCATCAAGAATAGGTACCCCCTCCCCAGGATTGATGATTTGTTTGATCAGTTGCACGGTGCGAAGTATTTCTCCAAGATAGATCTGCGATCCATGTATCATCAGGTACGAGTTAGAGGCGATATCCCAAGATCGTGCATTCAGACCCGACGCATTATGAGTTCAGGGTGATGTCGTTCGGATTGACTAATGCTCCAGCGATATTTATGGATTTGATGAACCGGGTGTTCAAGCCATTTTTGGATACGTTTGTTAAAGTATTCATTGATGACATCCTGGTTTACTCTCGCACGGAGCAGGAGCATGCGGATCATTTGAGGAAGGTACTTAGAGTCCTCCAGAGCCGACAGTTATATGCCAAGTTCTCTAAGTGTGAGTTCTGGTTGGCCTCAGTGGCATTCTTGGGGCACATTGTCGGGGCCGATGGTATTCAGGTTGATACGTCGAAGATTGAGGCAGTGAAAACTTGGCCTAGACCTACTACTCCGACTGAGGTGTGCATCTTCTTAGGACTTGCGGGTTATTACCAGAGATTTGTGGAAAAGTTCGCTTCGATCTTAGCGTCTTTGACTAGGCTGACTCAGAAAGTGGCTAAGTTCCAGTTGACGGATGCTTGTGAGAAGGGCTTCCAGTTATTAAAGGAGAAGTTGACGACAGCTCCAGTTCTTACTCTTCCCGAGGGATTAGAGGGTTATGTGGTTTATTGTGATGTTTCGGGTGTCGGACTTGGTTGCGTGTTGATGCAGCATGGTAAGGTTATAGCTTATGCATTCCGACAACTCAGGAAGCATGAGAGGAACTACCCTACTCATGATTTGGAGTTAGCAGCAGTGATACATGCTTTGAAGATTTGGAGGCATTACTTATATGGGGTTCATGTGGATATTTATACAGACTACAAGAGCCTCCAGTATATCTTCAGGCAGATGGAGTTGCACTTACGGCAGAGACGGTGGTTAGAGTTGCTGAAGGATTATGATGTTGATATCCTATACCACCCGGGGAAAGCCAACGTGGTTGCAGATGCTCTTAGTCGTAGATCTATGGGTAGTCTGTCAGACGTGCAGCCAGATAGAAGGGACATGGTTTATGAGATTCATCAGTTAGCGATCCTTGGGGTTCAGTTGGTTGATTCCGATGATAGTAGAGTTTGGATTCGAGAGGTTGCCGAGTCTTCCATCGTTGAGGAGGTGAAGAGGCGACAGTATGAGGATCCGATTTTGGTACGGTATCGAGATATGGCTCTTCGAGAGGAGAAGAGATCATTTGAGGTAGCACCTGATGGGGTGCTCAGGTACGAGGATAGATTGTGTGTACCCGATGTTGCAGGACTTCGTCAGCAGGTTCTAGGGGAGGCACACAGTGCTCGTTATTTGGTTCATCAGCACCGCGGCGCCACCGCAGTTCCAGTACTAGCAGCCCTTCAACCAGTACTCCCAATACAGGTTGTTGGGCCTTGCTCCAGCCCCTCGATAAGTCCAGTACTCGCAACAATCCCACTTCATGCATGACCAGTTCCAGCAGCCCTCATCCAGAATGACACCCATGGAGTTGTGTTTGGCCTTCAGCAGTCTCAATATGCAACAGCCTGACAACAATTGGTACATGGACTCCAGAGCCACTTCTCACCCGGTCTGCAGGTAATATTCCCAAACTTTTTGATTTAAAGCATCCTCAATTTGTGACAGTTGGTAGTGGCCACCGCATTCTAATCAAGAGTTATGGTAGATCCTACACACCACCTTCTAATCCATCCCCCTTAAAAATACCCTATATGCCCCACATGTAATTAAGAATCTCATCTCTATCTGCAAATTTACTCGTAATAATTTCGTCTCTGTTGATTTTGACCCTTTTGGTTTCATTATGAAGGATATTCATACGGGGACACCTCTTATGAGATGCAATAGCACGAGGGATCTCTATCCATTCACTAACACCTTCTCTGCCAGATCTTGCTCTCCCGTCTCTCTAGCGGTCATTTCTTCATCAACATTGAATAATAGGCTTGGTCATCCAGAGTACCAGTTTTTAATTTTATTAGAGGCAATAATTTCATTACTTGTAATGGAAAGCTTGCCAAAAACTGTGTTTCTTGTTCTTTAGGCAAACATACTCATCTTCCGTTTAAATCATCTACTAGTGTTACCTTCGCACCATTTGATATTATATATGTCGATTTATGTACATCACTTGTTGCTAGTTCTCTAGGTCATAAATACTATCTTATCTTACTAGATGATTTTTCTCACTTTGTTTGGTTGTATCCTCTCAAATTTAAATCGAAAGTATTAGCCAAATTTCTTGAGTTTCGAACATTTATTCAAACATAGTTTGAAAAAGGTATAAAATCTTTTCAGTGCGATAATGGTCGTGAATTCAACAACTCTATGTTTCACCGGTTCTGTACTAATAATGGCATGGTATTTCGCTTCTCCTGCCCCTACACCTCCCCACAAATGGAAAAGCTGAAAGAATCATTCGCAACATTAACAATATGATCCACACTCTATTGATTCATGTCTCCCTACCTCCGTCTTTCTGGGTCTATGCTGCTAAACTGTCAGAATATGTTCTCAATATTCTCCCAACTAGCACCCTTCATAATATGGCCCCTACCGAAATCCTCTATCATAGAGTTCCCTTTTATGATCATCTCCGGATATTCAGTTGTCTATGCTATCCTAACCTTGCCTCTACTGCTCCTCACAAACTAGCTACTCGGTCAACTCCATGTGTTTACCTAGGTTTTCCACCGAACCATAGGGGCTATCTATGCTATGACTTTTCCACACGTCTGATCCACATCTCTCGTCACGTCATATTCGACGAGACCACATTCCCATTTTTTAATCTTAAAAAATCCAAAAACCGGATTTTTTACTCTTTTCTTGATGAGTCTGTCATCTCTCCAATCATTCTCAGTCCACTATATCATATCACTACCACAGAATCACCTTCTCTGCCCATTAGTTCTTCGTTAACGACAGCACTGCGGCGTCAAAACTCCTGCGAGCAGAGACCCGATTCACCGTCGACAGAGCTGTGGTCCAGTGCTGAGGTGTCGCGGCGCAAAAACTTCAGAGAGTTCTGTCAGTCCTCCAACGTCGCGGCCCTTGATCACGGCGCCGCGGCATCTTCCAGCCCCGCGACGCCTCCGACGACGTTACCCCCTCCTTCTCCATATCCAACCAATCCATCAGTCTTGGAGCCTCCCACTGTCCCCACTCACCAAATGGAAACTCATGTCAAGCATGGAATCTTCAAATCCAAAGTCCAATTTAACTTGTCTATCCAAACTATTTCTCCAATTCCCAAGAATCCTAAATTGGTCAAACAAGACCCTAATTGGAATGCGGCTATGTATTAGGAATTCAATGTTTTAACTAAACAGCACACATGGGATCTAGTACCTAGACCTTATGGGGTGAATGTGATCCTTTGCATGTGGCTATTTCATCACAAATTCAGAGACAGTGGAGATCTTGAGAGGTATAAGGCACGACTTGTGGTAATGACACAAATCAGCAGGAGGGCATTGATTGTGGTGAGACCTTCAGCCCGGTTGTCAAACCGCTACCATTCACACAGTTTTGAGTATTGTCATGGGCAAACATTGGCCGATCCATCAGCTTGATGTGAAGAATGCATTTTTACATGGGGAACTGAGAGAAACAGTCTACATGCATCAGCCGCCTGTGTTCACCCATCCAGCAGTTCCTCACTATGTGTGTCGTCTCCGTAAGTCACTATATGTCTTGAAACAGGCCCCCCGTGCGTGGTATGATCGTTTTGCCAGATATATCTTGCATATTGGTTTTGTATACAGCAAGAGTGATACATCACTCTTCATTTTTCATCGAGGTAGTAGCACTTCTTACTTATTACTTTACGTGGATGATATTGTTCTTACTGCCTCCTCCGACGGGTTGAAAAATGAGATTATTGCCTTGCTTAAGTTCGAATTTGCAATAACTGATTTGGGGAAGCTGAGTTATTTATTGGGGATATCAGTGACCAGGTCTGCCAACCACATGTTCTTGTGTCAGCGTAAGTATGCAGAGAAGATCGTGTACAGGGCTAAGATAGCGAATTGCAAAGTTTCACCTACTCTAGTTGGTTCAAAATATAAGCTCAGTGCTATGGATGGTGCTTCAGTCTCCGATCCTACTATGTATAGGAGCCTGACAAGTGCACTTCAGTATCTCACATTTACAAGGCCAGACATTGCTTATGATGTTCAGGAGGTATGTCTATTCATGCATGCCCCCAGGGAGTCTCATTTCAGTGCTCTTAAGTATATCATCCGATACATTAAGGATACACTTGATTATGGTTTGCACCTATAACCTCTGCACCAAACAAGTTGCTCTCTTATACGGATGTAGATTGGGCAGGGTATCTGGACACGCGACGCTCCACTTCCGGCTTTTGTGTATTTTTAAGGGATAATCTGATTTCTTGGTCTTCCAAGCGACAGGCTACCCTATCTCATTCCAGTGCCGAGGATGAGTACAAAGTCGTTACGAATGTGGTAGCTGAGATTTGTTGGCTCAGAAATTTACTGTTAGAACTTTAGTGTTCTTTGTGTCATGCATATATTATGTACTGTGATAACATCTCTGCCATATATCTTTCTCATAATCCGGTTCAACATCAGCGAATCAAGGACATTGAGATAGACATACACTTCGTTCCTGAGAAAGTTGCGCTAGGCCATGTCAGAGTGTTACATATTCCATCATCCTATCAGTATGCAAATATATTTACCAAAGGACTCCCTAGACAGTTATTTCTTGACTTCAGATCCAGTCTCAGCGTCCGGCCTCCTCCCGCTCCGACTGAGGGGGTGTGTAAATGTGTATATAGTAACAATTATATCCCTACCTATAATTAGAATATATTCCATATATTGTGTAAATATAATTATGGTAAGACAAGAAATTATCTTGTGATTAGGTTTAGGATTCCTATTGTATAAGAGATGAATATTGTACACTATATATACTTTGATATTAATGAGAAGAATCCCTAAGGGAGATTAATATCATCTTACACATCCAAAAAACACATAAAATCCAGTGATTGCTCTCCAAAATAAAGGATATAAATCCCAATTAGTGTTAGAGTAAGAATGGAGAGAACAATCAGTAGTGGAAGAAAACAAAAGCCACATATCAGGTGCATCGAAGAGAGCATAAATATCAACCAGCATATGAGGTACTCTGGGTGTAGCCAAGAATTGACTAAGATGTTGATCTGAAAATGATATATATGGTCGAGTATGCTGATGTAAGTTAAGTCTACCCGCAAATCTCCTATAAATGGTTGGATCCGATAAAAGATCACCTTCATCAGTAGATAACTTCAAATAACACTACAAAAAAAGGCCTACGGTGACGGTTATAAACCGTCACAAATTGTGGTGTTTGACTTTGACTATTTTCCTCCTTTTTTAAAAAAATAATCCGCGAATTTATTAATTTGATAATATTTTTTGGCGGGAAATTTTAAATAAATTTTATTTAAATTGGCGGGAAAATTAATTTTTGCAAATTTTTTAATATTTTAATTTTAATTTATTAAATAAAAATAAATTTGAATTGTAAGCATATTGTAACTAAAATGTTACTCACATAATGAAATTGTTCTAATACATTAAATTGAAACATTACAAATTGTTTTACAAAACAACTAATGTCATTATCAAATACAACAAAAAAACATAATATTGTTTTAACTTCAAAAAGTACAAATATTGTCTAAAGCATCATAACAATGATACAATTTATGCAGCACGGAGAATCTTTGAAATATGGCGTCCACTCGATTCGAACTTTCTCAAGGTCATGCTGCGGAAAACATTCTTTTCCATTGTATTGTAAAACACAATAGAGATTAGTTAAATTTTCTAATCGTAATTAAGCCATTATAGACAAATACATAAACAAAAATAATGTTAGATACTTACATTGTTATGAAGCAAAAACAAATCATGCATTAGATCTATAATGAAACACATCATATAGTAACCACACTCGTATTCATAAGGTTGTTGTGGTACCTTAAAACAAAATTAACCAAAACATTAACTTGACAGACAAATCTAAACTTTCATTACATACCAATTAAAGACAAATTAATTCGGCAACTATAGGAAGATGATAATAAGCTGCTTAGAAACATAATGTTGAACAGGTTAGCAACTTTTAAGGCATATTCAGTCACTATTCATGAATTATTGTGGGATAGCCTTCCACTCAAACTTAAGACTCTTCCCCAGGCTGGCTGGTTGTCTTAAATAAAACATATGCAAATAAAGACAAGACAACTTAAGATTCACCGAAAGGCACATAAAGACAGTCTCATGCTGGATGGCGCCAGGCAGGGTAAAATGAAAGATCCTTTTTTCCATTAGCTGAGGAAAGTAGCTAAGGATCATCGCTATCAGGGGAAGAAAAAAAAGTAGGATAAATTGATCTATTTGATCAAAGGGATGGCTAAAAGGACAAATCCAGCTGAAAACAAGAAAAGGAAATCAAGGAGATAGAGCTACTCAAATGACAACAAGGCATTTCTTACCCACAATTCCTTTTGAAGTCTTCTTCACAATATACATTAAAACCTTCAAGAATCACTGCTAAAGTAGCAGTAAATGCTTTGATTATCATCTGCAGAGTTTATGTTGTATTTATTAAGTCAAGATAAGTAAAGCTTGTCGGTCCAAAGGAATATAGGATCTATGTTATGTAGTACACTTACATATTGGACAATTCCAAACTTGATAAAAAAAACCTTCGGATCCGCACAAAAACCATATAAGTTTTGATCACGGAGGGCTCAAATTTATATTTTTTATAAAAAAAAAGGACATTTCAATCATGTCGTGGCTGCGAACTAGTGACCCGTAGGTCATTTTAGTGAACTTGCCAACGCATGTTGGTTTCTCGTAGATGTACAAAAGAATCCATAAGTCTCATCGTCGCCTTTTTTTAAAGGAAAGCAAACTGATGGACAACCTTTCCGGAGGGTCATGGCCTCAAATTAATTATTCTCATCGGCCCAAGTATACTATCATGTTAAAAATCAGTGAGATATTTATCAAATATCATAATCTGTTCTTTCAAGAATGTAGCAGCTAAACACATTGATTGCTTAACAAGCTAGAAACAATTTAGTCTCAGCAAAATGTAGCAGTAAAACATTCCCAAAGGAGGTGTAAATGGCAAAAATTGCAGCAGCTGTTTGCGGCAAACACATCAGCAAAATAATGGCTCAAGAGTGCAGTAATCAACTCAAGTATTGCAGCAACAAGTTGTGTTTAAAGTGCATCAACATCAACCCAAAACAATGTCACAGAGTTGCAACAGTTCAGCAAAATTCAGTAGCAGCATAGTCTTAAAGTACATCCTTATAAAGGCAACAATAATGAGCCCCGAAATACAGCAAATTCTTTAGAAATAGAAGCCCAAAGTATGGCAGCAATTTCTCAACCAATGTAATATCTTAGATACTTCAACAATTTATCTAAAAAAATGGGAGGTGTACCAGTCTCAAGAACACAATAACAACCCAACATAACATTTGCTTATGCCAATTTAGCTCAAGTTATGGCCAAATTAACTCAAAACATGGTATCTATTTTTTATGAAATAGGCAACAACCAAGATGAAATAGCCTGGAGCAAGAGGTATTCCAAGATTCCATAATCGTAAAATACAACAGGGTGAAAGATAAGTAGCAACAATTTTATTACCTCGAAGTGCAGTATAAATGCAATTCAAAATGAGGCAAAAACTCAACCCAAATCACAGCAGCACATGTCCATGAGATGCAGTAATTGAAAACAAAGTAGTAGCAATAAATTGACCTCAAATAAGGCATAGTGCAACAAGCAGTCCCTCAGTACACATTTCAAACAGTAAGCAACAGGCATGGTCAATTAATATCACAAGACATAAGCACTTTCTGGCCATACAAAGGATACTTAGCAGAAGGCTAAACCAAACTCGACAGGCTATCGAAGAAGGCTAAACCAAACCCGAAGCTTGTCTTGGCTTTCAACCAGCATAGCAAGATAAATATAAAATCTAACATATATGTTCTGAAAATATCAAATAAAGACATGAACAAGACATACGATAGAATGGAGGAGTGGAAACATAGACCTTTATACCATTTTAAACAAGTTAATGCAAACACTCAACTAAACTTTCTCAGGTTATGTAGCACACTTACATTAAGTAGCATAGTAGGCAGAGGGTCGATGAGGCAAACCGATTAAACATCGATGAAGGTAGGCTCCCGTGGAGAAATTATACCTATTTCGATGGCAACGGTGGAGACAGTGGCGATGAGGCAAAAGCGAGCCAAGCGGTGAGGTCCTTCACTGGAATTGTCGATTTGAGGATGTGAGAATAAGCCCGGGAGGTCGCCCAGTCGAAGAAATCTCCATAGAAACTCAGAACCTTGAGCTCGACAACAATGGCAGTCACAATATTGAGAAAACAGTTGGGATGAATCGAGACCAAATAATTAGTGTAGAATGAATAGGAGACTGTGACGAATCTATTGGTACCACTTTCAAGTTCGCCTTTGCCGGAACATGTCGAAAACTCAGATCTAAGGTAGGTGAACACAAAGACACCACTCTCAACCTTTGAGACGACCGGAGTTAGCCGGAAAGTACAAATCACTATCGGGGTAAAAATGTCCAGATTTTTGCAGACTAAAATCGACGGGGTTTGGGATTGAATCGAAGGTCGAGACTGGTATAGACTTGAATCTGGTGTTGAGACGAGTCTAATGGATGTGTTCTCGGTGGCAACAGACACCGGAGTTGGCCGAAAAAGGTAAAACTCCGGCGAAGTTACTATAGCGGTGCGAAAATCGCCATTATATCACTTTGCTTCAATAGTAAAACCCTTTTATGCTTCCGCAATTGAGGTGTACAGTTCAAACTCCATTGATAGTGTTGCATCATTTTTGAAGATTTCCTTGTTTTATTCCTATTTTGAAATGGGTTTAATTTTAGGTATATTATTATGAATAGCGGGTTTTACACTAAATGAATCGGGTCGGGTGTAAATTATTATTTTTTTTAAAACAAAATTAAGTTCGTATTTAAAAAACTGTCACAAAATATGTGATAGTTAAAATCATTGTCACACCTCTGTCACAACGCTGTGACGGTTAAAAAAACCATCACATATCTGTAGGACCATTGACCAAAAAGTCAATTCAAAAACCGCCATAACGTGTGACGATTTCTAAAACCGTCACACTCAAACTGTCACCGTAGATCAGTTTTTTGTAGTGGAAATATCCAAGAGAGTTGAGACAGGGGTGAAATGGGAACACTTGAACTCTTCCAATAAATCTAAAGTATATTTTTACTGATTCATGAAATACCCAGCACGATGAGGAATAATTTCCAGGCACCAAAAATAGTGGACCAAACTCAAGTCTTTGATTTTGAATTAAGAGTCCAAAAAGGACTTCAGACTGGTCATCTCTGTAATATCACTGCCAGCTAATAAAATATCATCAATATATACCACTAAGACCACTAAAGACTTGCCAGTCCCCTTTGTGAACAAGGAATTATTATTTTTGCTGAAAATGTAGCCTTTGGGGAGAAGAGTTTCAGATAGTTTTGAAAATCACTGTCTGAAAGTCTATTTAAGGCCATAAAGAGACTTCTTGAGTTTGTAAACCAAGGGTGAAGAAGAAGAAGAAGGAACATCATATGATAGTTGAAGACGAAGGAACTTTTATATAGACATCCTCTTGAAGATCACCATGAAGAAAGACATTGTTCACATCAAGGTGGAAAACTATGCAATGTCTCTTAACAACCAACGATAAAAGGCACTTGACAGTGGTAAGCTTAGCAACAAGTGAAAAGTCTTAGTATACTCAATTCCTTCCTTTTGAGTGTCCCCTCTAATTACAAGTCTGATCTTGTATTTTTCAATAGAACTATCTGATTTTTGTTTGATCTTATAGACCCATTTACATGGAGTGACATTATTATTAAGAGAAACAGAGACAATATCCCAATTGTGATTTGCCTTAAGAGCCTTAAATTCTTGTAGCATGGCCTCTTGCCAAGAAGGGTTGGAAATAGTCTATTAGTAAAACTGAGGCTCATGCATATGCAAAGTAGCATTGGAAACCTTGAAATTGATAGGAAGATTAATAGAAGAGGGAAGAACAGAATAACAATGACAATTAGAAGGGTAAGTTGGAGGTTGATGAGTTCTAGAACTTTGTCTAAGAGAAACCTGGATTGTATGTATAGGGATATGAAGAGAAGTTGAATGAGGTGGTGAGTGTAGTGTTAGTTATACATGAGGTGGTGAATGAGATGGTGAAATAGGTGAAAATGATACAGTAGGGGATATAGTTTGTGGAGAAGATTGTGTAGGCACAGGATGAAAAAGAAGAAAATCTAAACAGTCAGGGACAGGAGAATGATAAACAGGAGAGGAGGATGAGTGATAAGGGAAAATGTGTTCATGAAAAATCACATCTCTAGAGAAGAAAATAGAGTGAGATGTGAGATTAAGGAGGTAATAACCCTTTTACCACAAGGGTATCCCAAGAAAACACTTGGAACAGATCTAGGTTGTTGTTTATCTTTGCAAGGTTTAGGAGTGAAAACATAACATAGACAACCAAAGGAACTTAGGTGGTCATAAGTAGGGGTGAGCGGGTCCGGGTACCCTATCATTTTTGAACTACCCGGAACCTACCCGTATCAATCATTACCTGGAACCTACCCGAACCCTGCAGTTCCGGGTAAGTTTCTGGGTACCCTTAACGGAAAACACATTCAGAAATAACAGTCATAATTAGGCTAACAAAACCAGTAAAGATCTGCTACAGTAGAAAATACTTTTAAATATTGACATTACCTTCCCAATGCATCATAAGTTGCTGCAAGATTGCTATAGACACCAAGGGTATCCTGGTGACAAGTACCACACTCTTATTTCAGAATTTGTCTTGATTTTTCAAATAATTCAGCAGCCTCGTCTGTTTTGAACAACTGAACAGAAGACAATCCCATCTGATTCAAAACAACCCCAAAGAACAATGACTTCCTCTCACCGTCAGCCCTAAGTTTTACTACAACATTTTCGAAGGAGATGTGTGCCTCTTCATATCTTCCGACCATATAAAACATAACACCCATCTGTGCTTCAATACCAGCAATTATACTTTGTTGCCCTAGTTTATCCGCCAAAAGTTTCATTGCAGTGATGGTGGTATCGTACTGCGCGAGTGTGGCTGCGTACTACAATGCTTAATGAAAATTAAATTAGGGCGTGAAAATTAGTGTGTACTGGGTTGTGTTATGTGTTCAACCAGACTGGGCCTAAAAAATAGGATATGTATTGTGTATAAAACGGACTGGCCCAAAACTAAATAGTTTAAATGGGGGGTGGATTCATAGGGTCCGGGTATCAGTTCCGGTTCAGGGTACCCGGTCTCTATTTTCCGGAACCGGAACCGGACCGACATTGTTTGGTTCCTAATTTTACTACCCGAAACCTACCCATTATTCTAATATATCTATCCGGAACCTACCCATTAGTGTCGGTTCCGGTCGGGTATCTGGGTACCCTGTACCTGTGCTCACCCCTAGTCATAAGTAGTACCGATACCGTGAAATTTTCCAAATGGGGATTTATTGTGTATACATGTGAATGAAATCTATTGATAAAATAGGGTGGTTGTTAACACACAATCACCTCAAGAGGAATTTTGGACTAGAAAAGAAGTGCCCTGGAGACTTCCAATAGATGCTTATATTTTATTTCCACAACTCCATTCTGTTATAGAGTATGTGGAATGGTGGTTTGATGAAAAATGTCATTTTTAAAGAAGAACTATTGAATTTTAGTGCTACTACCCAACTCAAAAACATTATCAGATCTGAAAGATTGTACATTGGATTGAAAATGAACTTTTACCATGACAGTGAAAGCTTTTGAAACAGAAAATGCATTAGACTTGGAAGATAACAGGCGTGTACAGGTAACTCTGGAAAAGTCATCCTAATGTCAAGAAATATTTGAAACCATTGTATTTCTGGGTATTATAAGGCCCTCAAATATCAATATGTACTAATTAAAAGGGAACAAAAGTATGAATAGTGCTATCATAAAATGGTGATGTCTGTTGTCTGGCCTTAGGACATACATCACAAATAAATGATTGCTTAGGGGACAAATTCCCAAATAGGAAAGAAATAGATTTCATTTTATTGAAAAACATGTGTCCTAATATTTGTTGCCAAAGTAGACCAGTCTTATTAATAGAAGTAGTGGAATTACAAGGAATATAATGAGATATTGAAGGAACAGAACTACTAGAAATATTACAGTGAATAGAGGGTTCTACAAAACAGAATATGACTTAATGGCATCAAAATTCATGAAATATAGATGTTGGGTCCCGGGGCTACAGATTAGTAAAAAGCGTAAGATTAAAATCGCAAAAACTAGAAAAACGAAAATAGTCATTGGATGTTGCCTTCAATGTTGTGTCAACATCTGAGGCAACATTGTGATAAAACAGTATAACCCTTTGTAGAGTAAATGCAGCTGAAAAAATAAAGAGACACAAGGTTTATATTTTAAAGGGTATATATAAATATATCCCTTGATGGTCAATGACCAAAAGAAATGTATAAATTATATACAATTACAAATGAATTTCTTTTTACAAATTGAGTGTTACAAACGGAAAAGAAATTACAAACAAAAATGAAGTCGCAGATGACTTCGCCTAAAGTACAAAAGTCTATTACACAAAATACAACATCTTCATTACAATCACTTGAACAATAAGCTTAATCTAGAATAAAGATAGCAATTGTAATGTGGGACTAGATGTTGTTAAAACAACTTTAGGCTATGTGTGTTGATCCAGTTTTCTAAGGTAAAATCCGAGAGCTCTCTTGGAAATTCTTTTCTTTGTAAATCTGGATGATCGATATACTGAAGTTCACCTCTATTTATAGTGTGGAACTTCCCTTGAAATGCTCACTGATTGTTGATAAGGTTGAGCAAAGATGGCAGCAGCTTGGACCAAGTCTTCCTCCTGAAAATCCTCAACGATCTGGACTTGGTCATAAGCTGCTTTCTCTCCACGCTTTGACTGCATCTTTCACCACGTTTTAAATACAACATTTGTGTAAGCTTTCCTAGTTCATTTTTACTCGCAGTAATATCAACTGCTCCGACCGGAAGAATAGGCAAAACTGTTACAGAGATGTTGGCAGAAATATTGTCGCAACATCGCATGCAACATTCATGTATACGCAAGAGATGTTGTCCTAAGAGTTTTTAGATGTTGTCACAACATCCATCCAACATCAACAATCTCCCCTTTTTTGTCTTTCTTAAAAAAACTCCATGTAATATAAAAATGACTAGGATACTGAATCTTGATATAGTCCTTGATAATCTAAGAAACAATAAGATCAGTGTCGTGCTCCCTCTTGAACCTACAGTTTCAAATTTCAAGAAATGTGGTATCGATGTTTTTGATTAGTTAGGTGTTACGTTCTGTTATTCATTACTTACAGCATATGTACAGTAAATATTCATAACATATAATAACATATAACCATATATAGCATTGACCAAAAATATCCCAAAAGTAATTACAAAACCAAAAATAATATCCAAATGTCTGTTAAACAAATCTATCAACAAAATGATTATTCAAATAGTAACCAACAGCATTAATAAACAGAAGACGTGATTGATCTAGCCACAGTAGCTTCGAGCCGCTTTCTGTGACTGATCAACCTCACAATGCATCACCA
The DNA here is from genome assembly GCA_029844215.1 of Przewalskia tangutica. NCBI lineage: Eukaryota > Viridiplantae > Streptophyta > Magnoliopsida > Solanales > Solanaceae > Przewalskia > Przewalskia tangutica. Next base: position 18,706,717 of record CM056718.1, read on the forward strand.
CCATCATCATCTTCACCGCATCACCACCATCATCATCTTCACCGCATCACCACCATCATCTTCTAGCAGTCTTTCAGCTCTTATCCCCCTGCTTTTAGCTCTTCTCCCCCTGCTTGCTTGTCCCAACAATATCTCTCCATTTCTGTTTGCTTCTTCCCTCAGCAGCAACATCATCGGCATCATCATCACTATCTCCCCATTTTTGTGAAGAATGTATGTCCTCATAGTAGCTCTTTGCTCGCACAATCTCTTGAATATGTCTATCAAGCTCAGCAATGTGCTTTCTTAGCCAGGCGTTGGACATAGGGACAGTACTCTTGATGTTGCCAGGAATGTTGGCAACATCATGTGTTGGTTAAGTGTCCCAATTCTCTTTCTTCCAGGGCAGGTCTATAACCCCGTCCCTACTGTTTACTACTGCTCTTTGTACTGAATTAACATCTAATGGTTTACTCAGTTTTTCCCCTTTCGGAGTTTTGAAGCCTTGGTTAAGTAGTATTTGAAAAATGAGGGAGGGATATGGAAGGGCAGAGTTAGATTGTCTTCTGCCAAGTTTGTGACATGGTTGAAAATCAGCATTCCAGGATCAACTCTGTGATTTCTTCAATCTTATATAGTAGTGTTTCTTGATCAAGGGTAACAACAGTTTCGTTCAAAGATGGTAACCAGTTGTAAATAGCAATTCTATGCAGGGTGACAAATAGTGCAGTGAGCTTTGAAACTGGACTGCAAGGCGCCCAAGTGGTAATCAAATTTCCAGTGAGATATTTGATCATCCCATTAAGTTCTTCAGCAGTAGGGGTAGTTTCAGGGGTTCTATCAACATGAGGGATCCCTAGTGTGACATTTATGATCTCAGTGGTAAATTCATATACCTTGTTGTAAAGGTACACTCTCCCAAATTTCTTTGAGGTCGTGTGTCTTGCAAGGTGTGTCAAATTAGCATAAAACACCCTAACAACCTTTTCACAATAAGAATTCTTTCCAGTCACAGAACTAAGAACCCTACGACTACTTAAAAATTCAGTTAAACCATATTCCGAAAATGAAGACATATCTATCACTTTTTCTCCTCTAATGCCTCTATTCTTAAACCAGTTCCATCTACTAGAGCATGTTTTAATGTGGAACATAGAAGAGTAAGGCATTACCTCCGAATCGGATTCTGGATTTTCCTGTTCTGGTGGTGTGGATTCTGGTGTTGCCTTGGATGTTGGGACAACATAGTCAGGATCAATGTCTTCTTTATCAACGGTTGCCTTCGATGTTGAGGCAATATTTGAACCGAAGTTCCAGTATGTCCTTCGAACCCTCTTCAGCATGAAGTTCCTTAGAGGAATGTCGTCAGACATTTCCTCTTCTCATTCCTTCTCGGCTTCGGCAATTGGAGTGGTGGTTAAATGTGTTGGTGTTCTGGGTAGACTCTCGGTAATAAAGTCAGAGTCAGTGCTAGTGGAAGTGGTGGAATCAACAGGGAAAGTCGACTCTTTAACAGGGAAGGTCGATTCTACCCTGGTCCTCTTGGTAGATTGTCCTTCACTGAATCGTTGTTCAGAAACCCTCTTTGACCTTCTTGTCGGCATTGTCAATTTGGAATGTCTCGACGCAAGCTTTGTGAAATCAGATGTTGTATCAACATCTATAGGGTTTTCGGAGTCTCCAGGGTAACATACATTCAAGGGTTCGTCGGAACCCAGCAAAATCATCGCTACCGAGACATCTTTCTTACTAGGGTTTCTATCATTGGTAGCTACATAGTGTTTGTACATTTTGTTTCTATTTTTGGGGCTTGTTGACATTGGAGAGTAATCTTTGGATTTAGAAGATTTGGGGGATATGGACATAGGAGAGGATTTTGAAGAAGGTGGTGTGTTGGAGAAGTTTTGGGTTGGAAAGTGTGAAGGTGATGGTTGATGTTCCATTGATTAATGGACTGAGTAGGCAGCAATGATGTGACGGTTCAAGAAGAAGAAACATTGGGGGCTTATTTATGGCAACATATAAGTACATACACCTCATTTTTTCTTAAAATTAGATAGTGTACAAGAAAACAAACTATTTTACACTCCTAAAATAAAGGACTTTGCATAGCACGTAACATCATTTAAAAAAAATTAAAAAAAAATCCTTATTTTTTTTTTGGATTTTCTGTTAAAGGCGAGACTTAATAAAAAAAACCAAACAAAATAATATTAAGATAAGCAAATATCAATCAAAGTACTGGAACATAATATTGTTACGAATGTTGGCAACATTTCAGTTTAAGCAAGAAACATGAGACTTCAAGGTTATTCTGATTTGGTATAAAAACCTTGCATATATTACTTATGAGACTGATCGCTGGACTAATGTTACATTTTTTCATTGTCCTTAATCACCTTAGTTGAACACACACAAATCTCTTGAGGTGTTTTCACCTTTTTTTTCTTTTTAAAGCACATGACACTCCTATAGAATAGGAACGATACCAACCTTAGAGCTTTGCTCTTTTTGACAAACATCCAAATCTTTGATAGAGGCTTCACCTTCTCTTGATACTCTTTTTTTATGAAATACATGATTGTTCTATGAACTTCATCGCAGGGAACGTTATCACATTTAAACCTTATCCTTGGAAGTCATGCTTGATTATCTTGAAGGATATTGCAACATTTTCACAACTCATCTCCAGTATTTTGATTCATCAGCAAATGTTACCAACATTTAGGACAACATCTGCCTACACAGCTTATCTTCAGAGAAAATAGAGACCAAGAGATTTCTTCAAAGTTGAAAATCTCTCATGATCTATAGGTTTGGTAAAAATATCAGCTAGCTGAAGAAGAGTATCAACATGTTCGATTTGAACTAGCTGTTTTTCCACTAAGTCTCTCAAAAAATGATGTCTTATGTCTATGTGTTTTGTACGTAAATGCTGAACAGGATTTTTGGAAATATTAATAGCACTTAGATTATCACAGTACAAAATCATGAGGTTGTTAGAAAAGTCATAGTCATCTAGAATATGTCGTAACCAAACCAATTGAGCACAACAACTTCTGACAGCCACATATTCGAATTCAGCAGTCGAAAGCGACACACAATTCTATTTACGACTATACCATGAGACTAGATTATTGCCAAGATAGAATGTCACGCCCCGACTTTTCCTAAGTCTTTACTTAGGGCATGATGGCACCTGGACAATTATTTTCCACCAGGAGCACCATTTAATTCTCTTTATTTATAAATTTGAACTTATATTCAAATACGGAGCGATTAATAAAAATAACAATAAAGAAATCTGTTTATGACTTTATAAAAAAATATAACGCGAGTCCATGCTCGTGCAAATATTGTTTCTACATAGACATACTGACAAAGATTATTCTAAGTTGGAAGGGAGACCATTCCACACGGGCATTTCCCGAGACACTGGAACTGACATCCTGAACCTGACGAATACCAAGCCCGGAACAATGGACTTGGTATGACAAGAGGCTGCGGGACGATCGCTAGCCTTGGCGTGGAGCCTTTCCTCTATCACGCTTTCCTGAAACATGTTAAATAAAGAGTCAGCCCTACCATCCAATTTGGTGAGAACTACCACTGCAATTCAAAGTAACACCACAATATTCCAAGCGCAATCACATTATAACGTAATAAGCATATTGCAAAAACATATCAGGTTACAACATTTTTAAATATGCAACAACTTCTCATAGGAAATTCTCGGTTTAACTAACACTTCATTTTATCTCGTATTGTACGTTAAGACATTCCCATGCATTTCCACATGTTTATTACATTTATATATTTGTGAACGCGTATTCACTTTTCATATTTATATATAGGTGAACATGTATTCATCTTTCATATTTGTTGCGGCGTGCAACCCGATCCATTATATTTACGTATTTGTGAACACGTATTCACTTTACGCTTTGTTGCGCGCAACCCGATCCATTATATTTACGTATTTGTGAACGCGTATTCACTTTACGTTTTGTTGCGGCGTGCAACCCGATCCATTATATTTACGTATTTGTGAACGCGTATTCACTTTACGTTTTGTTGCGGCGTGCAACCCGATCCATTATATTTACGTATTTGTTAACGCGTATTCACTTTACGTTTTGTTGCGGCGTGCAACCCGATCCATTATATTTACGTATTTGTGAACGCGTATTCACTTTACGTTTTGTTGCGGCGTGCAACCCGATCCATTATATTTACGTATTTGTGAACACGTATTCACTTTACGTTTTATTGCGGCGTGCAACCCGATCCATTATGTTTATATTTATATATTTATGTGAACACGTATTCACTTTTCATATTTTTCAGAAGATCGAATAAATAACATTCTCTTCCCCAACATTCTGTCGTTCATACTTGTAACGATTATAACTTTTTAACCATAACTCCAACTAAAGTGTTTCTCAAGCGGAAACTAAGGTAAGACGGGGATCTTTCACTGTACCAAATTTCATTTAAAACTGCTTTGGGTAACTAACACAAATTTATCCTCAAAACAGCCCCATAAAATTTGTTTCGGCAGAATTTTTATTAAACAGCACCCAATCTTAGAATAGTCATAACTCCTAATCGGTAAACCCGTTCAAGCCCCGTAAAATATCAAAACGACGAGAACAGAGAGCTACACGTCTCTATGTGAACCATCCTTTCATGTTCTGTACCATTTGGTACAGTTTTACACTTTTATTCGCTGCCCTTCCTGGATCTCGATAGATCCGAGGCAGAAACTTTAAACAGCGATAACTCTCAATACGTAAGTCGGATAGACCCCCGTAAGGTCTCAAAGTGTCCAAAACAAATAGATCTAGAACTTTCATTTAGCAACAATTTTCATATTCCCCACAGATTAGTACAGTTTTACGTTTCAACGTCCTGCCCTTCTGGATTCCGACGAATCCGAGGCAGAAACTTTAAACAGCGATAACTCTCAATACGTAAGTCGGATAGACCCCCGTAAGGTCTAAAAATGTCCACAACAAAGAGATCTATAACTTTGATTTAGCAACAATTTTCATATTCCCCACAGATTAGTACAGTTTTACGTTTCAACGTCCTGCCCTTCTGGATTCCGACGAATCCGAGGCAGCAACTTCAAACTACAATAACTCTCAACTCGTAAGTCCGTTATAATAAATATTTATATATATCTGTCCGTAACAGAGAGATTTACAACCATGTAAATTTTCATATAATTCTAATAAGTAAAACTCAATAAAAACAGTCCGTAATTATGCCTTTCCGAATTTCGACCAAATCTAAGGCAGGAACTTTGGACTATGATTACTTTCAAACCGTATGTCCATTTTACCTCATTTTTGGTTCTATATGATCATATTATAGAGGTGTACCACTCCTCCGAATTTAATCAAATTATAACAATTATAACTCGGTGAGAACAGTTCGTAAAGTTCATGACGCAACTAGTTGTCTAAACAATCAAAAGTTCAATATTTCTTTTCAATACTCAATTATTATTCTAACATGTATTGAACTTAAAATAAAGGATGTTACCAAGAATTTCTGAGTGAGAAAACTCACCTTGTAAGTGTGAAGATTATTGTTGTGTGGTTGCTAAAATTATCCTTACTTCTCTAGTATTTTGCTTCTTGTTCTTCTTGCCCTCTTGGTATTTTTTCCTCTTCTTTTCACTTGTTTTTTCTGATTTTTCTAACCTTTATGTTATGTACTTTGTTTGTGTGTAAATACAATGTATAAGTGGAGAGTTTTCTATAACCTATGGGAGGTGAAATGACAAGAGTTGGAGGGGAAATGAAAAGGGGGGGAAGGGGGGAAGGGTGAAGGATTTACGTGCATGTTTCTTCTCTTCTCTTTTTTTTTTCTTTTTTTCTTTTGTTTTTGTTTCTCTTTTGTTTTTGTTTTTTTCTTATTTTCTTATTTTCATTTTTATCCATCTATTTATCCAACTTTAACACTAACTCCATCTCATGCAATTTATCCTTTATTTTCTTATATATATGTATTTTTATTAACTCAACCAACAACTATATATTATTATTATTTTCCGGATTTTACATTCTCTCCTCCTTAAGCAACATTCGTCCTCGAATGTGAATAAGGTCGTAACATAATCACATGGACACAATAATAACATAATCACATAGACACAATAATGTTTATTGTTATTGTCTCAAATTTGGGGCTTCACATTCTCCCTTCCTTAATAAGCATTCGTCCTCGAATGAGAATAAGGTTGTAACACATGCATATAGACACGTGAATGACACACATATGATGTACTATGTAACGCATTTTTTTTTACCTTAGTCAAATAGGAATGGATATTTGACTTTCATCGCCTCTTCGGCTTCCCAGGTGGCTTCCTCGGTGGAGTGGTTCCTCCATAGGACCTTCACGGAAGCAATATCTTTATTCCTAAGGCGCTTAACCTTCCTATCAAGTATTTCCACCGGAACTTCTTCATATTGAAGCTCCTTATTAAGAACTATCTCCTGGGGAAGGATGACGTGACTTGGATCGTGCAAGTATTTTCGTAACATTGACACATGAAATACCGGATGCACTGCTTCCAGCTCTTGTGGAAGTGCTAATTCGTAAGCCACATTCCCCACTCTTCGCAAGATCTCATATGGCCCAATAAACCTTGGGCTCAATTTCCCTTTCTTACCAAAACACATCACTCCCTTCATTGGGGACACTTTTAAAAATACTTTCTCCCCCTCTTGGAATTCAAGATCTCTTTTCCGATGATCCGCATAAGACTTATGACGGCTATGAGCTGTTTTGATCCGCTCCCGAATCATCTGTACCTTATCATTTGTTTCTTGAATGACTTCAGGTCCGAACAGTTGCGTCTCACCCACCTCGAACCATCCAAGTGGAGACCTACATTTTCGTCCATATAATGCTTCAAACGGGGCCATTTGTATGCTAGAGTGAAAACTATTGTTGTAGGCGAACTCAATTATACATAGATGGTCCAACCAATTTCACGAAAATCTAACACACAAGATCGCAACATGTCCTCAAGTGTTTGAATTGTTACTCGGCTTGCCCATCTGTTTGCGGGTAAAAGTCGTGTAACTTAACTTTTGTCGAGACCTGCTGAAACTTTGCAAAAAGTGTGAGGTGAATCGGGAACACCTATCTCAAATAATTTGTAAAGGAATCCGTGTAACCGCACAATCTCCTTCAAATAAATCTGCGTCTTGTGGTGCGCGTCGTAGTTTTGACCGGTAAGAAATGGGCTGACTTTGTAAGTCGATCAACAATCACCCAAATAGAATCATACCCTTCTCGAGTTTTCGGTAGACCAGTTACAAAATCCATATGAATCGCCTCCCATTTCCACATGGGGACCCCAATGTCCTGAAGTAATCCGCCAGGTTTTTGATGTTCAGCTTTCACTGTGACATATAAGACACCTCGACAAACTCATGGCGTCTTTCTTCATCCCGTCCCACCAGTAATTTGTCTTGAGGTCCTGATACATTTTTGTTGACCCTGGATTAATGGAATATCTTGTGTTGTGACCCTCATCTAAGATCTTCCTCCTTAGATCCTTTACCTTAAAACACACAACCTACCCTTATACCGAAAGGTACCGTCATTTTTCTTCTAATGTAAACTGTGAAGGATTCCCATGTTGAATCCTCTCCCAGAATCTAACAAATTTCGTATCCTCAAACTGACTTTCTTTTATTTCTGCAGCTAAGGCAGACTGAGAGGTATCATGTACCGCCACCGTGCCTTCACCGACCTCAGTTAAACTAACTCCGAGGTTTCCCAATTTTTGTACCTCACGAACGATACCTCTCTTTTGTATCGCCAAATGAGCCAAGCTGCCCATTGATCTCCTACTGAGTGCGTCAACTACCACATTAGCTTTTCCAGGATGGTAAAGAATGCTAAGATCATAATCCTTAAGCAACTCTAACCATCTTCTTTGTCGGAGATTCAAATCCTTTTGTGTGGTTATGTACTGTAAACTCTTATGATCTGTAAATATATCCACATGCACACCATACAAATAGTGTCTCCATATTCATAAGGCAAACACTACCGCGGCCAATTCCAAGTCATGAGTTGAGAAATTCTTCTCATGTATCTTCAATTATCTATATGCATACGCAATAACCTTTCCAAACTGCATCAAGACACATCCTAACCCAACTCTAGAGGCATCGCAATAGACTGTGAACCCTTCTTGTCCCGATGGTAAGGTTAGGACTGGTGCAGTAGTCAACAATTCTTTTAGTTTCTGAAAACTTGCTTCACATGCTTCTGACCACTGGTACTTAACCGCTTTTTGAGTCAACCGGGTCAAAGGAGCAGCAAGACTAGAAAAACCTTTTACGAATCTTCTATAATACCCAGCCAAACCCAAGAAACTTCTAACCTCTGTCGGAGTGGTCGATTTTGACAAGTTCTTCACTGCTTCTATCTTCTGGGGGTCTACCATAATTCCATCCATTGACACAACATGGCCCAAAAAGGCTACCTTTTCCAACCAAAATTCACACTTTGAAAATTTAGCATATAGTTTCTCATGTTTCAAGACTTGAAGCACTACCCTCAGATGTTCTTCATGTTCTTCAAAACTCTTACTGTGGATTAGGATATCATCTATGAACACAATCACGAACAAATCTAGGAATGGTTTGAAGATTCTATTCATTAAATCCATAAAAGCCGTTGGGGCATTGGTTAACTCAAAAGACATGACCAAGAACTCATAATGGTCGTATCGGGTTCTAAAGGTTGTTTTGGATATATCATCAGGATTTATTTTCAGCTGATGATATCCCGAACGGAGATCAATCTTGGAAAAATAGCTAGCTCCATGAAGTTGGTCAAAAAGATCATCGATTTTTGGTAATGGTTATCGGTTCTTGATCGTGACCTTATTGAGCCGCCGATAATCGATGCACATTCGGAGCGATCCGTCTTTATTTTTCACAAACAGAACTGGTGCACCCCAAGGGGAAACACTAGGCCTTAAAGCCTTTATCCAGAAGATCCTTCAATTGTTCTTTTAACTCCCTCAATTCAGCTGGGGCCATTCGATATAGAGGAATAGAAATGGGTCTTGTACCCGGAATTAGCAAACTCCACTTCTCTATCCGGAGGAAGGCCTGGAAGATCTTCAGGAAACACCTCCGGAAAATTTCGAACAATAGGAACATCATTCACTGCTGGGGATTCTTTTTGGGTATCCACTATATTAGCCAGATATGCATACTCCACTCTGTGACTTCTCAATAACTTTTGTTCCCCAAGGTAGGAAATAAACTGACCTGAAGATATTCCAACCCTACCCCTTATAACAACTTCTGGTTCTCCGGGAAAAGTTAATCTCACTATCTTTCGCCGACAATCTAACATGGCATAACATGCCGACAACCAATCCATACCCAAAATGACGTCGAAGTCTACCATATCAAGTAGTACTAGGTTCACCATTGTTCCCCTGCCATTCACTTCTAATGGAAAATTATTTACCACCCGAGAGACCCAAATTGAGGCCCCTACTGGTGTCATAACCTCAAAAGGTTCACTTAAATAAGAAGGTTCTACGTGTAAATTCTTAGCAAAGCCCATTGACACATATGAAAATGTAGAGCCGGGATCGTATAATACAAATGCAGGAATACTTGAGACTAGCAAAATACACACGTGACCACGACATTAGATGCTTCTGCCTCATTCCTCTGGGGCAAAGCGTAGAGCCGATTAGAATTGTTGGGTTGTTGACCTCCCTGACTCTGGCGGGGTTGGTTTCCCTGATTTCCCCTGTAGGCAGCTGTGGTTGCTTCTGACCTCCCCTGAATAGATTGAGTTTGGGTCCTCTTCTTGCAATCCCTGGCATAGTGGCCTGACTCTCCACAGTTATAACATGTTTTCGTTAAGAGCCGACATTCTCCATTGTGTTTCCTTTGACAAATCTTACAAATCGGTTTGTCACCTCCTGTGTTAGGGTTGGTGGCCTTGTCCTTGCTACCTTGGTAATTAGACCAACTGTGCCCCTTAGGCTTGAAATAAGACTGGCCCACAGATTGGTTCGGTCCTGAAGATCTCTTACTAAACTCATGCTTCTGATTTTGACTCTGGTTAAATGATCCTGACGTCCGAAATCTCTTCTGCGAATATTCACTTTTTGCTTTAGCGAAACCTTCTACCCTCATTGTCATACCGACGATCTGAAGGTATGCCCGATAATGGGCCAATGCCACTACTTTCTCTTCCAAGTTTGGGTTTAAACCCTTAACAACTCTTTTGACCTTCTCCCTTTCTGTAGGAATAATATGTGCGTTGTATGCTGACAATCGGATGAATTAGGTATTGTATTCTATCACATTGCGGTCTCCTTGTTTCAATGATTCAAACTCACGTCGAGCGCATCTTTTCGGGAGTTAGGCATGTACTTTTCGAATGCGGCTCGAACTCCCCACGTCATCGGTGGTGACATCGGAAAATGATTTCTTCTAAAATTTCTCCACCACACCCGTGTGTCGTCCACTAACCGTGCGATTACCAAATTGACGTCATGCGTCCCCACACATCCTCGTGTAAACAGTAGGTTTTCTACCTCATCGAGAAATACTATTGGGTTAGACTTGTAGTCCTTCCCTGTATAGATATGTTCCCTTCTTCTCACAAAATTTGCCCCATAGTCTATCTGGTACCTCTCCTACCTTTTCGGTCGGTGGTGCAGTCACATCTGGTTATTTTATCGTTGTACACTCCCTTCCACAATCCTTTGAAGGAGGTAGTACGAGAACCAAGTCTTTGAAAAGACTCAAGATAGGCACGAGAAGAGTATGAAAGAAGTGAAACTTTAGGATGTTATTCCGTTTACTTATTACTAAGGTGGCGCGCACACCGTCGCAATAAGTAACCGTTCAAACACCCAACTCGAAGAAACTTCCTAGAATCTCCTAACCTGGTTTAGCTTTGATACCAACTTGTCACGCCCCGACTTTTCTTAAGTCTTTACTTAGGGCATGATGGCACCTGGACAATTATTTTCCACCAGGAGCACCATTTAATTCTCTTTATTTATAAATTTGAACTTATATTCAAATACGGAGCGATTAATAAAAATAACAATAAAGAAATCTGTTTATGACTTTATAAAAAAACATAACGCGAGTCCATGCTCGTGCAAATATTGTTTCTACATAGACATACTGACAAAGATTATTCTAAGTTGGAAGGGAGACCATTCCACACGGGCATTTCCCGAGACACTGGAACTGACATCCTGAACCTGACGAATACCAAGCCCGGAACAATGGACTTGGTATGACAAGAGGCTGTGGGACGATCGCTAGCCTTGGCGTGGAGCCTTTCCTCTATCACGCTTTCCTGAAACATGTTAAATAAAGAGTCAGCCCTACCATCCGGGTGGTGAGAACACCTGCAATTCAAAGTAACACCACAATATTCCAAGCGCAATCACATTATAACGTAATAAGCATATTGCAAAAACATATCAGGTTACAACATTTTTAAATATGCAACAACTTCTCATAGGAAATTCTCGGTTTAACTAACACTTCATTTTATCTCGTATTGTACGTTAAGACATTCCCATGCATTTCCACATGTTTATTACATTTATATATTTGTGAACGCGTATTCACTTTTCATATTTATATATAGGTGAACATGTATTCATCTTTCATATTTGTTGCGGCGTGCAACCCGATCCATTATATTTACGTATTTGTGAACACATATTCACTTTACGTTTTGTTGCGGCGTGCAACCCGATCCATTATATTTACGTATTTGTGAACGCGTATTCACTTTACGTTTTGTTGCGGCGTGCAACCCGATCCATTATATTTACGTATTTGTGAACGCGTATTCACTTTACGTTTTGTTGCGGCGTGCAACCCGATCCATTATATTTACGTATTTGTTAACGCGTATTCACTTTACGTTTTTGTTGCGGCGTGCAACCCGATCCATTATATTTACGTATTTGTGAACGCGTATTCACTTTACGTTTTGTTGCGGCGTGCAACCCGATCCATTATATTTACGTATTTGTGAACACGTATTCACTTTACGTTTATTGCGGCGTGCAACCCGATCCATTATGTTTATATTTATATATTTATGTGAACACGTATTCACTTTTCATATTTTTCAGAAGATCAAATAAGTAATATTCTCTTCCCAACATTACATCGTTCATACTTGTAACGATTATAACTTTTAACCATAACTCCAACTAAAGTGTTTCTCAGCGGAAACTAAGGTAAGACGGGATCTTTCACTGTACCAAATTTCATTTAAAAGCGCTTTGGGTAACTAACACAAATTTATCCTCAAAACAGCCCCATAAAATTTGTTTGGCAGAATTTTTATTAACAAAGACCCAATCTTAGAATAGTCATAACTCCTAATCTGTAAACCCGTTCAAGCCCCGTAAAATATCAAAACGACGAGAACAGAGAGCTACACGTCTCTATGTGAAGCATCCTTTCATGTTCTGTACCATTTGGTACAGTTTTACACTTTTATTCGCTGCCCTTCCTGGATCTCGATAGATCCGAGGCAGAAACTTTAAACAGCGATAACTCTCAATACGTAAGTCGGATAGACCCCCGTAAGGTCTCAAAGTGTCCACAACAAATAGATATAGAACTTTCATTTAGCAACAATTTTCATATTCCCCACAGATTAGTACAGTTTTACGTTTCAACGTCCTGCCCTTCTGTATTCCGACGAATCCGAGGCAGAAACTTTAAACAGCGATAACTCTCAATACGTAAGTCGGATAGACCCCCGTAAGGTCTAAAAATGTCCACAACAAAGAGAGCTATAACTTTGATTTAGCAACAATTTTCATATTCTCCACAGATTAGTACAGTTTTACGTTTCAACGTCCTGCCCTTCTGGATTCCGACGAATCCGAGGCAGCAACTTCAAACTACAGGTAAGGAAATTTCTTGTTGAGCTACGTACTTACTTAAAAACTATTCGGATGCACGTGCTTTGTTAAAATTCCATCTCCTGCACAAGACAAACTGAGCCCTACATCTCACTCTATGTGTTTTCTTGAGTGAGGTTGGGGTACACGGCGCTTCGAACCATAGACTACTGTTGCTGGAATGAAACGAAGCTTTGGAACAGAATTATGCTTCTTGCTAGGCCCTGATGGCGGAACTGGCAGAACGTGCGGAACCACATATTGGATTACTCCAGTGCGGCACATCCATCCTGAGAGATTGAGAGAGAGAGATCATTCTTACCAGTTTCTCTTCTATATATATATCGGAGAACTGACTTCTCCTCCGAACCCTCGATTCGATTGTTTTCCAAGAATGTTAGTCCGGGCCGTGTCTCAGTCCCAGTGTGGCTGAGGAGGGTTGCCCTCAACTATATACGATGATAAGGGATAACTTCTCCTCTCATATACAGTCGAGTATTACTCACTAACTCTCAACTCGTAAGTCCGTTATAATAAATATTTATATATATCTGTCCGTAACAGAGAGATTTACAACCATGTAAATTTTCATATAATTCTAATAAGTAAAACTCAATAAAAACAGTCCGTAATTATGCCTTTCCGAATTTCGACCAAATCTAAGGCAGGAACTTTGGACTATGATTACTTTCAAACCGTATGTCCATTTTACCTCATTTTTGGTTCTATATGATCATATTATAGAGGTGTACCACTCCTCCGAATTTAATCAAATTATAACAATTATAACTCGGTGAGAACAGTTCGTAAAGTTCATGACGCAACTAGTTGTCTAAACAATCAAAAGTTCAATATTTCTTTTCAATACTCAATTATTATTCTAACATGTATTGAACTTAAAATAAAGGATGTTACCAAGAATTTCTGAGTGAGAAAACTCACCTTGTAAGTGTGAAGATTATTGTTGTGTGGTTGCTAAAATTATCCTTACTTCTCTAGTATTTTGCTTCTTGTTCTTCTTGCCCTCTTGGTATTTTTTCCTCTTCTTTTCACTTGTTTTTTCTGATTTTTCTAACCTTTATGTTATGTACTTTGTTTGTGTGTAAATACAATGTATAAGTGGAGAGTTTTCTATAACCTATGGGAGGTGAAATGACAAGAGTTGGAGGGGAAATGAAAAGGGGGGGAAGGGTGAAGGATTTACGTGCATGTTTCTTCTCTTCTCTTTTTTTTTTCTTTTTTTCTTTTGTTTTTGTTTCTCTTTTGTTTTTGTTTTTTTCTTATTTTCTTATTTTCATTTTTATCCATCTATTTATCCAACTTTAACACTAACTCCATTTCATGCAATTTATTCGAATTCAGCAGTCGAAAGCGACACACAATTCTATTTACGACTATACCATGAGACTAGATTATTGCCAAGATAGAAACACCCACAACTAGTACTCTTCCTATCGTCTACATCACCGGCCCAGTCCGAGTCACTATACCCTATTAGATTAGGATTAGTGTCTCTAGAATACCAAATTCTCAAGTCACTTGTACCGACAATATATTGTATGATACGTTTCACGGTATTAAGATGAGATACCTTGGGACAGACTTGGAACCGTGCATACACACACACAAAACATGATATCAGGGCGACTGGCAGTAAGGTATAAAAGGCTACCTAACATAGATCAGTACAATGTTGGGTCAACATTTTGTCCAACATCGTCTTTACATACCTTTTACGTATAGCCCATTGGAGTCTTCATGTGTTTAGAGTTTTCCAGACCAAACTTTCTAACAAGATTCTTGGCATACTTGCTCTGGGTCCCGGGGCTACGGATTAGTAAAAAGTGTAAGATTAAAATCGCAAAAACTAGAACAACAAAAATAGTCACTGGATGTTGCCTTCAATGTTGTGTCAATATCTGAGGCAACATTGTGATAAAACAGTATAAACCTTTGTAGAGTAAATGCAGCGGAAAAAATAAAGAGACACAAGGTTTATATTTTTAAGTATATATATATATATATATATATATATATATATATATATATATATATATATATATATATATATATCCCTTGATGGTCAATGACCAAAAGAATTGTATAAATTATATACAATTACAAATGAATTTCTTTTTACAAATTAAGCGTTATAAACGAAAAAGAAATTACAAACAAAAATGAAGTCGCAGATGACTTTGCCTAAAGTACAAAAGTTTAAAAGACAAAATACAACATCTTTATTACAATCGCTTGAATAATAAGCTTAATCTAGAATAAAGATAGAAATTGTAATGTGGGACTAGATGTTGTTAAAACAGCTTTAGGTTAAGTGTGTTGATCCAGTTTTCTAAGGTAAAATCTGAGAGCTCTCTTGGCAATTCTTTTCTTTATAAATCTGGATGATCGATACACTGAAGTTCCCATCTATTTATAGTGTGGAACTTCCCTTGAAATCCTCACTGATTGTTGCGGAGGTTGAGCAAAAGATGGCAGCTTGGACTGAGTCTTCCTTCTGGAAATCCTCAACGATTTGGACTTGGTCATATGCTACTTTCTCTCCACGCTTTGACTGCATATTTCACCACGTTTTAAACACAACATTCTTGTAAGCTTGCCTAGGTCATTTTTACTCGCAGTAATATCAACTGCTTCGGTCGGAAAAATAGGCAAAACTGTTACAGAGATGTTGGCAGAAATATTGTCGCAACATCGCAGGCAATATTCTTGTCTACGCAAGAGATGTTGTCCTAAGAGTTTTCAGATGGTGCCACAACATCCATCCAACATCAACAGAAGACCGTTTGCTGCTCTATCAATTACCAATTTCCTCTTCAGAGAAGGGCCTTGTAAAGTACAATCAGTTTTGGTAAATAAATCATGACAATCAAATTGAATAAGTAATTTATGAACATATATGATATTAAAATGGAAAGATGGAACCAACAACACATGGTGCAAAATCATATCATTTTTTAGGTGAAGATACCTAGTAGATATGACATTGACTTTGAAACCATTGGGTAATACTATTAGAAATGGTGAGGTATGATATTGTGTAAAAGATTTTGTGAGGTGTCATATGATTTGGTGCACCCGAGTCGATAATTCTGTCACGACCCGACCCCGGGCCCGCGACTGGTGCCCTACCTGGGCACCCCCTACAGGTATACATCAGAGAAAATCAGCGGAACATACATAAACTAAACAAGAAATAAATAACAGGCTAGCCGATAAGGCTATCTCCCTGGACATGTATATATACAACTACATATCCAAAAGCAGTTACACCCCTTCTTATACAAACTGACCCACAATATATGACTACAGACCTCTAAGAGTTTTAACATATCAACTGTGATGGGACAGGGCCCTGCCATACCCCTGAATGTACAACAACCGACAATATCAGGGATCTGAATCAAAGATAAGCCTCCGTAGTAATGGAGCTTCTCAACAACTGAACAGTGATCCTAAGAGTGAGGATTAGCAACTTGTATAACTCTACCTGCGGCATGAACGCAGCCAAGAGAAAGGGTCGATAAAATATGTACCAAGTATGTGGCGAAATCTTGAAATGAAATCATATAGTCTAAAAATAAAGCTGGAGACATGTATGATAACCAAAATAACAGTACACTGTGCCTTACTAAAAATGAGAGCAAACAAGAGTAGACTTTGCCATAAAAATAGGAAGCTTACGATCAGATTAGGGCCACCCGCCCGTAGTATCATTAAGCAATCCTACTCCTGGGACTATTTCACCCGCATAGGTTTTGTGGACCCGCAATGGAGCAATTTGCTCCGCATGGGACTATTTCACCCGCATGGGTCCAGTGGACCCGCAACGAGTACATACGCCGCACTCGCATCATGGGTAGTAAATCCATGGAAATGTAACATGCAAATGACCCGGGGATTTCCCTCATAACAAATAATATAACACTAGCACCACCGGCTATCATGAACATCACAACATAAGCACCACTGTCTTATCATAAATATCACAACATAAGCACCACCGGCCTATCATAAATGTTATAAGCAAGTTAAGAAATACCCTAACTTCTTTTTAGACTTAATTAACATGCACTCTCATTTTATTAAACTTAAGGCACTATCATGTCACATAAAATCCGGGAGTTTAACTCAAAGTACTACGTACTTGTCACGACCCGACCCCGGGCCGCGACTGGTGCCCTACCTGGGCACCCTTACAGGTATACATAAGAGATAATCAGCGGAACATACATCAAACTTATAAAATAAATCAACAAGAAATAAACAACAGGTTAGCCGATAAGGCTACCTCCTGGACATTTATATATATATACAGCAAAAGCAGTTACATCCTTTTTCTTTTACAAGCTGAACCACAAGATATGACTACAGACCTCTAAGAGTTTTGACATAACAACTGTGACGGGACAGGGCCCCGTCATACCCCTGAATATACTACAACCGACAATACCAGGGATCCGAACCAAAGATAAGCCTCCGGAGTGAATGGAGTTTTTACCCAAAACTGAACAGAGATCCTAGAGCGAGGATCACCAACCTGTGTACCTAAAACCTGCGGGCATGAACGCAAATTCGGCGGGTCGATAACAGTGCCGAGTATGGAACGGAAAATAAGGTACAGTAACAAATCATAATTGTACCAAAGAATGACATGGGCAAGTATAAAAAGTAAATACCAGATCCTACCGTGTCATTTCAACTCATGAACTGAATCGTACATTATTATCTTTTCCCATTTTCAATAAGAGTTATAATCAAATTCTTACATTCATACTTAGGAAAAATCATCAAGTTCATAAACACATAACTTATGTATCTTGCATAACATAATCCGGCCCTTTATGGAGGGACGCCTCATTTTGGAGTTCACTTTGATTATCCATACGTGATAACGTAACTCGGCCCATTTGCGGGACACGACGAATTCATAAAAAGTCTTCCCACGAAGGTATACTTCCCGGCCCATTCTGGGACGCGATAAAGTCATATAAGTCTGCCCATAAAGGTATACTGCCCGGCCCATTCCTGGGACGCGATAAAGTCATATAAGTCTGCCCATAAAGGTATACTGCCCGGCCCATTCTCGACGCCAGAAAGTCATATAAGTCTGTCCATAAAGGTATACTTCTACCATTCTCGACGTGATAAAGTCATATAAGTCTGCCCATAAAGGTATCTTGCCTTACTATTCACGGATGCGATAAAGTCATATAAGTCGCCCATAAAGGTATACTACCCGCCCATTCTCGATGCGATAAAGTCATATAAGTTCGCCCATAAAGGTATACTGCCCGCCATTCTCGACGCGATAAAGTCATATAAGTTCGCCCATAAGGTATCTTGCCCGACCCATTCCTGGGACGCGATAAAGTCATATAAGTCTGCCCATAAAGGTATAATGTCCGGCCCATTCCTGGGACGCGATAAAGTCATATAAGTCTGCCCATAAAGATATACTGCTCGGCCCATTCCTGGGACGCGATAAAGTCATATAAGTCTTCCCATAAAGGTATACTGCCCGGCCCATTCCTGGGACGCGATAAACTCTTATAAGTCTGCCCATAAAGGTATACTTCCCGGCCCATTCCTGGGACGCGATAAAGTCTCTTTACATAACATTTTAAACCATCTTTTCACTTCTTCTTAAGTCGTTATAACAACTTCCCATAACGCTATTATAACAACCTTTCACTTTAGAGAACTTGAGGCACTTTTATTTCTTATTACTTTAGGGAAAATTAAACCCAAAAGTACTACGTACATACATAATTAAAAAGAATCATAAAACTCCTTCTCTTTAAATCAATAAACTTCTTCTTTTGAAAACTCAAGTTACATTCTCTTTTGAAATCAAGCCGCTTAACTTTTGAAATAATTCATGGCAACCAAACTTTTTAAATCAAGTCATTCCTTTCTTTAAGAATCAAGTCCCATAACTTGAAAAATAAAGTCTCATAACCTTTTTAGAAATTAAGGTTCATAGTCTTAAAACTTCATAACATAAACTCTTTTAATTTAAGTAACATATATTCTTATGAGTTGTGAATAGGTTATACTCGTTTATAACGATCTTATTAAAGCAGCCATGATCTAGAAAATGTAATACAATTTTGTCTTATCTTAGTTTCTATGTAGATGGAGAATTCTACTTATTTTAATATAATTGATTGCCGATACATTTTCTTTTATTAACGCTGTAATGGCTTGTTCGATACTTCTTCTCATTAGTGCAGTAAATTAGCAAAGTCAACTCGACTCCAAATACTTCCTAACGACTCTTACCAACATCCCCCATAAGACTTGGTAAGAACTTAGGATAACTTAGACATACCTTTTACATAGAGTAAATCAACATACGTACCTCTTAACTTCTAAGAGTAGAAGGAATCATGAAATAACACCACATGTATATTTCACACATAGAACATGCCAAAAGAAGGAAGAGGTTCACATACCTCGCGACGACTATCGACAAGTAACAAAATGCTCCAAAGTACTTCAACCTTGTTAGCTTTTCCACCCTTCAAGTAGAATACGCTACACGTAGTACTTCAACCTATAATAACCATGACATGTCTATCAACTCCTATCTTATCAACGTGGAATAATACTAAGTGCTAGGTCTCTTATTCTACAGAAATTTGGGCAACATTTCCTTTGTTTCTACGTACTTTTCCACCTTTTTAAAGGCCCGAAATCAACAACCAATACGCCACATTTAAGGCTCAACAATTCAGCTAACCAAAGTGGATTACACGCCTTAACAGGACGTGTAAAATTCTGCCCCACAATGTATACAAAACAATCCATAATTTCATCAATATTTAGGATAAGATATGAAGCCTTTTTGCACC
Source organism: Przewalskia tangutica (assembly GCA_029844215.1). Classification (NCBI taxonomy): domain Eukaryota; kingdom Viridiplantae; phylum Streptophyta; class Magnoliopsida; order Solanales; family Solanaceae; genus Przewalskia; species Przewalskia tangutica. Next base: position 18,726,532 of record CM056718.1, read on the forward strand.
CTTTTTCACCTTTATTCCTTAGGAATTTCACTAGCCAATTCTACCACATTAATCATATATATAACCACCCAATTTCTACATATATACAAGTCTAAAACAGCCAGTAAAACTGCCACAAAACTGCGCCAAAATATTCCAAAATTCTAGGCCATTTCGGCAATTTCACAATATAACAACAAGTAGTCATTTCCCATTTCCTTTTCCAATTCCTTTTCAATCCAAGTTGTTATTCTAACATGTTATATAGTCGCAATCAATTATAACAACTATAATCCCTTTCTTATATAACATGCGACGATTATAACTAATAACTAAATTGAATTACAATCTTAAGGCTAATCATGCAACTTTCGGATTCTTCCAAATATTTCATAACACTTATCAATATTCATAATATATATCACATTATCATTTCTAACTTATCATAACACGGAATCTTCAATTACAATAGTAAGACGAAGATTTATACCTCAATAAGCCCAAATTCAATCCAAGATTTAAAGTCGATTCTTAGCAATTTTAGCTCCTCTTCTCGACGTTCCAATCCACTCCAAGCAACCCTTGGAAGCTCATAAACAACTTCCCTTCAATTTTCAACTTCAAAGTTGAAGAACCCCTTAGGTTTTCATCTTGCGACTATTGTAAAAACGTAGCTTTTCCGGGATTTTTGTGTTGAGATATCCTTAGAATACCTTTAGGGACCTTGGGTTTGAATATTGTGATTTAAGAAGCAAGATTGCAAAAAAAATTCTTTCCTTTTTCTCCCTTGGCCGAGAGCTCCATATGAGCACACAAGACTTGCCAATTTTTTTCTAAGTGTTGGAATGTCTAGTCTTGCACTAGTAATGTAGATATATACTACAACCAAATGGTGAGATCAAAACAAATGTGTGGCTAGGATCTTAGTCAATTATGGTCAATATTATCAAGCTTCCACTTGACCCTTTGACTTGGTCAATTCTTTTATTCATCCAACAAGCATGTGGAGGGTGACATGTGTCGCCCTCCCATTGGTCCATAATATTTCATTTCCCGAAATTTCCATAATTGGTCAAAATATCGAAAACCTCGTGGGCCCCACAAGAACGTAAAATTTCTCGGGTGGGCCCCACGTATCCAACTCTGAAAATAAAATTCCATAGTTCCGATAAATTCCAACAGTCTCAAATAACCATCCTGAGAACCCAATTCTCATTAACGAACAATTTTCCTTCCCGAGGTTCGGAAGATTTTTCCTTTGGAAAACAATTCTTTCTTTCGTTCAAATTTTTAAGTCTTGTGTTCTCGCGTTTATTCTCGTATACATGTCCTATAATTACATGGTGTAACATTCTTCCCCCCTTAGAAACATTCGTCCCCGAATGTTCTTTCGGAGCTCAATCTAAACATTTCTCGGTATAGTCTCATAAAAGTACACTTAATGAAACCTAATTATGCCACATATGGCCCTAATACATCGCACCTGCATATCCATCCATCATAAGCCAAACGAAGAATCAAATCCAAAGTTCGCATCATCACTATTTACTCCCATTCATGGCCTAAAAGGATTCTCTTTTCGTACATTTCCTTAGTCATAACTATAAACACTTCAATTCTTTCAACCCTTGTTCTTTTCTTTTCTTACTTATCGTATTCTTCCCGTACTTCCAAACTTATTTTAGTACACATACATTATCTCAATCATTGCTTCTGTTTTCGATTCCTTGGAGTTACTACATCAAAACTTGATCATTTGTTTTGTTCTCTCGACCCGGTTCCGGTGGAACGCGTCCACGAACTCGTACAACGACTAACTAAACTTGAGCCTTGCACCCTCATGACCCTATCATATAGCGGGACTACAACCAATTTACCACACTCCATTCCAGGCTACGGGTCGACTCGTAATCAGCCCACAACCCGATCCATTGTCGCACTTAATTCTCATTCTTGGTCTGAAATAAATCTTACTGCCCGGGAAGGCCTTGTACATCTAAGGTCTCAATGGTCATCAATATTCTACAATTCACAATTATTCTATGTCCTTAGCCTACATTATCAGTCCTCACATACAAGAAATGTAGCTTCTTAATATCTCATAATCACGTTGTCTTACTCACAACAACTCTAATTGCTCCATACCATTATTATTCACATAATCACGTAAGCATACAACACAACTTAATCTAACAACATGGTATGCTCTCAAATCAATAAAACATGGTCTCTTTTAAGAGTTTATCACAATCTCAGACCGTTCATTTCCCTTCTAACTATTCCAAGTCAGTACATACATAAAGCCTACGTGTGGATTCAATAATATGTTTCACACCTTTCCAAGTATTTATCAAGACTTTACCAACTTATGGTAACTCATAGTCATTATAGGCAACACACATCCGACCCTCACACATAAATCCGTATAATTGTATGTCATTATATCAACTATACAATAATTATTACCTACCTGGATACGCAATCCACATCATCTTTCTTGGGTCACTGCTGCCTTTCTCATAGCTGCAATCAACATAAAACGTTAGGGAGAAACTACCCTAACGACACAGCTCTATCGCACGATCTCAGAGTGAGAAGAAGGGAAACTAATCTTAAATGTCCTGTAGCCAAAGAAGGAAGGATAATTCACTTGTTACAATCACTTCCCTTCCTCTCCACTCGATAACCGGTTTACCGGAAAACTGGAATCGAATCAATCTCTCTCTGTAGTCACCATTGGCATACAAGAAGCCAACGAGTCCATACCCATAATGACCTCCAATCTTTGGAGTTACTATATCGAACAATATAAGGCCATTTCCGGCTCTCACGACCCGGTTCCGGTGGAACGCGTCCACGAACCCGTAAAACAATTACTAGACTTGGGCCTTGCACCCTCGTGACCCTGTCACGTAGAGGTACTACTACCAACTGATCCCACTCCATATCAGGCTATGGAGTGACCCGTAATAGGCCCTCAACCCGACCCACCGTCGTACTTAACTCTTACCCATAGTCTGAATTAAATCTTATGCCCGAGAAGGCCTTATATACTTAAGGTCTCGACGGTTATCAATATTCTTAGGCTCGCAATTTTCATGCTCCAAGCCTATCTTATCAGTCCCCCCGTAAACGAGTAAAATAGCTTCTCATAAACTTTCAATCGTGTTGTCTTAATCATAACAACCATGATTACTCCATACGGATCTCATCCGTACAATCCTCTTAAGCATACCATGTAGCTTAATCTATAATTATGGCATCCCATTATGTCTTTTAATCATGACTTTTTAAGGGTTCATTACCCTTTCAGACGGCTCATCATCTCCTAATTACTTCAACTTAGCACATAAACCTTGATGAGAATTCATTAAACTGTTTCATACCTTTCCGTTGTCTATTTAGTCGTTACCAACTCTTGGTAATCTATAATCATCCCAGGCAACACATATATGACCCTCATACATAAATTCATATAGATGTATGTCAATATACCAACCTGGATACGCAATCCATATTATTCTTCCTGGGTCACTGTCGCCTTTCTCATAGCTGCAGTCAACATAACTCGTTAGGGAGAGACTACCCTAACAACACCGCTCTATCGCACGATCTCAGAGTGAGAAGAATGGAAACTAATCCTAAATGTCCTGTAGCCTCCTGGTTATAGATGTGGTGCACAACACACCGATAACCAAGACTCTACTAGACACGGTCTGTAGACATTTTCCGAGGACTAACTGCTCTGATACCACTTTTGTCACGACCCGAACCCAGGCCCGCGACTGTTTCCCTACCTGGGCACCCCTTACAAGTATACATCAGAGAAAATCAACGGAACATACATAAACTCAATAAGAAATAAATAACAGGCTAGTCGATAAGGCTACCTCCCTGGACATGTATATATACAACTACATATCCAAAAGTAGTTACACTCCTTCTTATACAAACTGACCCACAATATATGACTACAGACCTCTAAGAGTTTTAACATATCAACTGTGACGGGACAGGGCCCCGCCATACCCCTGAATGTACAACAACCGACAATATCAGGGATCTGAATCAAAGATAAGCCTTCAGAGTAATGGAGATTCTCAACAGCTGAACAGTGATCCTAAGAGTGAGGATCAAGAACTCAGATAACTCTACTGCGACATTTAACGCAGCCTCGAGAAAGGGGGTCGATGAAAATATGTACCAAGTATGTGAAACTGAAAGTACTGAAATGAAATCATATAGTCTAAAAATAAAGCTGGAGACATATATGATAACCAAAATAACAGTACATTGTGCCTTACTAAAAATGAGAGCAAACAAGAGTAGACTTTGCCATAAAAATGGAAGCTTACGATCAGATTAGGGCCACCCGCCTGTAGTATCATTAAGCAATTCTACTCCTGGGACTATTGCACCCGCATAGGTCTTGTGGACCCACAATAGAGCAATTTGCTCCGCATGGGAGTATTTCACCCGCATAGGACTATTTCACCTGCATGGGTCCAGTGGACCCGCAATGAGTACATACGCCGCACTCGCATCATGGGTAGCAAATCCATGGAAATGTAACATGCAAATGACCCGGGGATTTCCCCCGTAACAAATAATATAACACTAGCACCACCGGCTATCATGAACATCACAACATAAGCAAACTGGCTTATCATAAATATCACAACATAAGCACCGCCGGCCTATCATAAATGTTATAAGTAAGTTAAGAAATCCCCTAACTACTTATTAGACTTAATTAATATGCACTCTCATTTTATTAAACTTAAGGCACTATCATGTCACATAAAATCTGGGAGTTTAACCCAAAGTACTACGTACTTCCGTTATTTTCAAAAGACCCTTTTTTATATAAAACCCCAAGATACTAACACCCGTAGTATCAAGGCATGTCTATTTTTCAAATTAAGTTACTACACCTTTAGAAATTCATTTCAAGGCTTTGAAACCAAGTAACTTCTAATTTCACAACCTAGGCAACTCATGCCTATAAATCAAATAGACACTCTCTTAACCTTTCATAAAGCCGTTATAACTAACTTCCCATAAAACCGTTATAACTCTTTATTTTTTAGACAATTACATTCTTTTTGAAACCAAGAGACTTATACTTTTAAAATCAAGTATCATATACTTTCAAAATACTTCAAGTCTCTTAACCTTAGAAATCAAGTAATCAATACTTTTCCAAATCAAGTATTCTATACTTTTCAAGTCAAGTAATCTTCCATGTAACCTCAAGTCACATATACTTTTAAAAGCCAAGTTACCTCACTTTTCGAAATCAAGGCAAAGGATACCAAATGAAACCGAATTCATTTTAAACATGTACGTCCACCGTACTATACATTTATAAAATTCATGCTCAAGAAGATAGGTAAAGTTCCACATACCTCTCCGGCTCAATCCACTCGTCAAGTTGAATACGCTGTGCGTAGAATGTCAACCTAAAATGACCATAATACGCCTATCAACCTCTAGATTTCAACGTAGAATATTTCTAAGTATAAGGACCCTTATTCTACGGAAAATCTGGCAGCATTTCCTTTGTTTATACGTACTTTTCCACCTTTTTCAAGGCCCGAAAATCAATAACCAAATGCCACATTTAAGGCTCAATAATTAGTTAATCAAAGGGGATTACACGCCTAACCGGACGTGTAAAATTCTGCCTCACAATCGATATAAAATTGTCCAATATTTCCAAGCCATATTCGGCTACAATGTATCACAACAATATCAATTTCCATTCATATCCAAATTATTATTCTAACATGTTATATAGTCGAAATCAAATAGAACAACTAAAATCTCGTCTTTCTATAACATGCGACGGTATAACCAATAACCAAATTGAATTACAACTCAAAGTCTAACATAACTTTCGGATTTCAGGCTTCCACATATTCCATATCACTTATCAATCTTCATAATACAATTCACATGATCAATTATGTACCTACTACAACATGTAGTCCTTATTACAAAAGTAAGATGAAGATTTACCTTGTTAAGCCCAATTTTTAATCCAAAAACCTAAAGTCGGTCTGTAGCAACTCTAGCTCCTTTCCTTTGTGTTTCAATCCGTTATTTGCCACTTTGAGAAGTTTACAAACAACTTTCCTTCAAAATCCACCCAAAACTATGAAAACAACTTCGGTTTTCATCTTGCGTCTAACGGATTTACGTAGCTTTTCCGGGATCTTTGTATTGAGATAACCTTACAATACCCCTAGGACCCTTGGGTTTAAATATGGTGAATTATGAACAACAAACGAAAAAATTTGTTCTCCAATTGAGGCTCAAAGCCGAGAGCACCTAAAGCAACATCAAGTAGTGAGATTTTTTTCGAAGTATTGAGAATTGGTCTTGCTACTAGTATAATATATAACACATCTAGGGGCCAAGATTAATACACTTGAAGGGCTAGGATTGAGTCAAGAATGTCAAGCCAAGTTTGACCCTTGACTTGTCCAACCAATCGGCCAACAAGCCCATGTGGGGGTGACACGTGTCACCCTCTCATTCGTCCGTAAAATTTCGTTCCCCGACATTTCCATAATTCTGATAAATTCTAAAAGTCTCAAATAACAAACGTTATCCTTTCCCGAGGTTCGGAAGATTTTCTTTTGAAAAAACAATTCTTTCTTTCGTTCAAATTTTAACATCCTGATTCCTTACGTACATTCTTATATATATGTCCTGGAATTACGGGGTGTAACATTCTCCCCCCCTTAGAAACATTTGTCCCCGAATGTTCTTTCGAGGCTCAATCTAAACAGATATCGGCATAGTCCCCTTTAACTACACTCAACATAATCTCATGTGCCACACATGGCCACATAATAATACTTATGCAAACACGTCAAAAGTGCCTAATCGCCTGACCTGGCGATCAAGTATCATTGTAGGACCCCCCCTCATATGACAACCCCTCTGTCCTCCTGGACATCACTAACTGGGAAAAACTCTAGATGGATCTCCGATACTCTTCCGTATCATAAAAGAATAGAAGACCGAATGTATTGCCTCCCAAGCCGGATGGCAGTGCTAACTCATAGGCAACCTAGCCTCCTCTACAGACGATCTGATAAGGCCCAATGCACCTTGGGCTAAGTTTCGCCTTCTTCCCAAATCTCATCACACTCTTCACGGGTGATACCTTCAAAAAGACCCAATCGTCAACCTGAAACTCCAAGTGTCGACGTCAATTATCCGCATAAGACTTCTGTCGACTCTGAGTTGCTAATAACCTCTCCTGGATAAGCTTCACCTTATCAACATCCTGCTGAATCAATTCTGGGCCAACTAACTAAACCTCGTCAACATCGAACCAACCGATCGGCGACCTACACTTCCGCCATACAAGGCCTCATAAGGCGTCATCCGAATACTGGAATGATAGCTTTTATAATACGTAAACTCATCAAGAGGCAAATGATCCTACCAGATACCCCTGAAAACAATAACACAGGCCCGCAATCCTATCCTCAAGTGTCTGGATAACATGCACTGCCTGTCCATCGGTCTGAGGGTGAAATGCAATACTGAGACTCACATGTGTCCCTAACCCCTCCTGAAAAAAACTCCAGAAGTTAGTCGTAAACTGGGCTCATCTGTATGTCATAAATAAATGTAGGAACCCCGTGCAGTCTCACAATCTTCCTGATGTAAATTCTAGCATAATCCTCAGACGAATAAGTAGTCCTGACCGGAAGAAAAAAAATGGGCTGACCTCGTCGGCCTGTCTACTATGACCCACAGGGAGTCGCACTACCTCTGAGTACGATGAAACCCTATAACGAAATCCATATTAATTGCCTCCCACTACTAAGTCGGGATCTCAATCGTCGATAAAAGCCCACTGGGCTTCTAGTGCTCAACCTTGACCTGTTGACAATTTGGACACTAAGCAACGAACTCTGCTTCGTCCCTCTTCAGGACATCCCACCGATACATACATCTGAGGTCATGATACATCTTAGTCAACCCTGAATAAATAGAGTAACGAGCACTGTGTGCCTCCCCTAAAACCTGTTGACAAGTCTTGCAACATCGGGTACACACCACCTGTCCTCGTATCCTAGAACCCCATCAGGTGCTATCTCAAACAGGCTCTTCTCCTCTCGGAGAGTCGCAACTCGATTCCGTACTAAAACTGGATCCTTATAATGTCGCCTCTTCACCTCCTCGACGGGGGAAGACTCGGCAAATTCCCGGACCCGAACTCCATTAACATCGAAAACAAACAACCGAACCCCTCGGCTCGCTAGCTGATGAATCTCACGGACCATGTCCCGTCTATTTGGTTGTCCATCTGACAGACTACCCATATATTTATGACTAAGAGCATCCGCAGCCATATTGGTTTTCCCTGGGTGGTATAGGATATCAACATCACAATTCTTGAGTAACTCTAACCACCGCCTCTGTCGCAATTCCAGCTGCCTCTGTCTGAAGATATACTGGAGGCTCTTGTGGTCTGCAAAAATATCCACGTGAACTCCATATAAGTAATGCCTCCCATAGCTGCTGGGAATTATAGGTTGTAACTTTATCGTGTTGCATCCGCACACAACCCAGCCAACACTCAAAGTGTTACAATAATCACCTAACTCGCTAGTCCCTCAGGAGGGGTTAGAACTGTAGTCGTAGTCAGCTTATCTCCCAATAACTAGAAGCCTCTCTCACACTTCCGAAATATTCGGGTAAAACCAAAATCTCAATTATGGTTCCTGTTTCCCATCCTGGGTGTTGTCACACCCAACTTGGTTACTATTACCATATTCACTTTCGTCATTTGTCTCAAGGCCAAGACTTCCTGCCAATCGCAATTTAGGGGGAGATTTCCTTGATCTCGTCAGGTAGTAACCCTACCCTTCTCCCCAGCTCGTAGAGCTAATAGTCCGGTATTCAACCTCAATTCATGGAATTACATAATCCAATGGCTCGCCAAGATTTCTTATTTTGTCATGATTATATCTCTGATCGTTCGAGTGTCTTCTCGTCTTTCCTTTATTATTCCATTTCAAGGCATCCTGGGGTCTCTTATCTCCCTGTATCTCATACTGTCTTGCCTGTCATTACAGGATTGCCACCCTTCGTTATGCTAATTTATTAACTCAATTTTTTTTTTCCATTTTTGATCCTCGGTCACATATTTCCATTTATGCTTATAACCAACATTCGTATCCTTACGATACGTCCTCGACCATTTCCTAATGTCGTCCTCAATTACCCCAACCCAAATACTTTTCCCACGGTTATCTAAAACTGTAACCTACGGCATGATGACACTGAAGACCTTACCAGTCTCATATCCATTGCCTAAATAACATGGGTACACATAACCCCATAATACGTAAAACTATCCTTTTACGTAGGGGAGAGAGCTTATCTCTCTTTCGCAATTTTAGTCATCAAGCGCCACCTTATAATCGTAAAGATTTTCAAAACCAACCAATGATGTCTTCTATTTTCGCAGGCAGCACTCGTACTTATCTTATTCCTGCCTTGCGCATTTTTCCTGAAACCATTCGGAATGTCGTGGCCCTGGCTGCCACACTAAACCAACTCCAAGTACCTCCAAGGGCACTTAACATGAACTTTTTTAATGATCGTACATTTCCTTGTTAATGATGCCAAAGAAGGAAGGATAATTCACTTGTTACAATCGCTTCCCTTCCTCTCCACTCGATAACCGGCTTACTGGAAAACTGGAATCGAACCAATCTCTCTCTGTAGTCACCATTGTCATACAAGAAGCCAACGAGTCCATACACATAATGACCTCCAATCTTTGGAGTTACTATATCGAAAAATATAAGGCCATTTCCGGCTCTCACGACCCGGTTCCGGTGGAACGCGTCCACGAACCTGTAAAACAATTACTAGACTTGAGCCTTGCACCCTCGTGACCCTGTCACGTAGCGGGACTACTACCAACTGATCCTACTCCATATCAGGCTATGGAGCGACCCGTAATAAGCCCTCAACCCGACCCACCAGCGTACTTAACAAAACCTACCACCTGTTCTGCCCCGTTACAATTTTTAACAAAACTAATTTTGTCATGTCCCGCCCTGCCCTGACCCGTTAAGAGCTTGTCCTGCCCTGCCTCATTAAGAGTTTGCCCTGCCCTACCCCGCTGTAATTGGCATCCTTACCTCTGATTGAACTGTCTAGAAGTGTTGGGGTTTTGAGTAGTGTTGGAGAACCTATGATTTAATTTCCTACTATAATTTTGATTCTAAGAAAAACTTGTGCAAACATGAAAAGAAGCTGAATCTCCTTAGAAGCAAGGAATGGGTGAAGCTTCTTTTTGTTTCTCATCATGTTAAAGTATGGAATAAGACTTACTAAGTGATGGAAGAGTATGAATCATGAGAATGCTGGATTTATAGGTGGAATGGGAGTCATTCAATCTAATGAGGAATTGATACAACTTTTTCTCCTCAATGAATTTTGGAAGTGCCCCACATGTACAGACAGGTCTAACATATGAGGTATTCAGTTCATCCTAAAGAGATCTGAGTTTTGTGAATTATGAAGTAATGTTTGAGGATTCTTGGGAAGTTTCACTTATTTCTCTTTGAATTTGTATGTATTTGGAGCCATTAGGCTGACCAAATCTCTCCTTTATATCAGTCCAAATATTTAGTCGTCTCAAAACACATGACACTGGTAACTATGTCATTTGAGAGGGAATTAGTTATCAAGGCAATAACTATATCATTACACCTCTCCCAAAATGGATAATATCGAGACTCAGAGGCCGATTTTGCAGCAGTACTAATAATTATTCCTAACTTGTTTTTATCAGAAAGAGAAGTAAGCATATACTTTCTCCAAATTACAAACCCACTACCATCAAATGTAGGGGAGACAAGGTTAATCCATGTACTGTTAGAGGGGTGAACATAGAAAGGGTGAATAGGTGATATAGTAAACTCATCAAATTCTTGAATCCCAGTTGTGGTTGAGGTAGTATGACTACATGTTTAATAGAGATGATATACACAACTAGATATATACGATAGGTCTAATCTGACAAACTTGTGAAGTACACCGTAAAAACAACCAAACTATGATAAAATCAAACATGAATAGATATTATGAGAGATACCATCCTTCTTCGAAACCTGAAGAAGTAAGGCCTTAGAAACCACCACGGAACCCTATATCTGTAAGTTCTCATGACATCAAAACCCTAGATTTGTGATTTTGCTCGGGCTTCGAAGCGGAGTTGATTATCTGAAATAAGTCGAAATGAACGTAAACGACAACAATAGAGGCTTTGATAGTAACAAAGACCCAAAAATTGATCAAAAGCCCCGAATACAACTTTGAAAAAATTGCCAAAACCCTTCAAGGGTATATTCGATCGATAGAGGAGTCTCAGATGAAAATGAAGACCCGCTCTGATACCATATTAGAGTACCGATGAACGAATAATCAGTGAAAATGAATGGAAGAAACTCTAAATCTAGATAGGGAAGAGAGAGAGTGTCGGTACAATCTTATTCAGGAAAATAGGACAATGAATATTGTATCAGCATCTAGAATGTTTCCATGTCTTTTATAATTAACCATAAATATAAAATAAAAGGACCAAAATAAACAAACGCGGAAAATTTAAGATTGATCCAGGTCTCGTGTAGATTATACATGTAGAGGTGCTGACTGGGTTGGGCCTTGGTTAACAGACATAACCAAATAGCTTTAGCTCAAACTCTGTATTGCTTGATCCATAGGTATATTGTTGGGATCCACTGCGGTACAATGATCAAAAGTATGTGGTCCTCCACAAATTTCACATCGAACTGGCGTTTGAACAACATTTGCAGTCATAGTACTCTGCTGAGTTTGCTTTGTCAAAGACGCAACCTGAGCAGTCAACGCAGTGATAACATCTAACTCATGAACCCCAACTACCTTCCTGCTGTCAGTCGATCTCTCATCGGACCATTGGTGGTTATTCATGAACATGTCTTCCAATAACTCATGTGCCTCATTAGCACTCTTGCTCATGAATGTCCCCCCAGCAGTAGCATCAATAATGGTACGAGTAGTACCATACAACCCGTTATAAAAATTATGGACCAACATCCACTGCTCAATCCCATGGTGAGGACATCTCCTTAAACCTCTCCCAAGCATCATATAAGGACTCCCTATTAAGCTAATAAAAATTATTCAATTATCATCTTAACTTCGCAGCCTTTGATGGAGGAAAGAACATGACAAGAAATTTATGTGGCAAATCTTATCAAGTAGTAATTGAATTCGCTTGAAGAGAGTTCAACCAGCTTTTAGCTCGGTCCTTGAGGAGAATGGGAAGAGCCTAAATCTAATGACTATCATCAGTAACACAATTATATTTAAAAGTAACACATAACTCCAGGAAGTTTGCTAGATGCATGTGCGGGTCTTCTGATGGCAACCTCCCAAACTGAATTGTGCCCTGGACCATATGCAAGATTGTTGGCTTAATCTCGAAATTGTTGGCTTCCACAACTGGTAGCCTTATGTATGTCTGCACGCCAGTAACAGTTGGCAAAATGTAATCCCGTAAGCTCCTTGCAGAAGGATTCTGAGCTTGTGCCTACACGAATTCTGGCACCTCTCCATTCAACTTGTTATCATTCTGTTGATTTTTCATCCAGGTTGAATCAACAATTATTTTGTTCCTTCTATTCTGTTTGCACGCTATCTCAATCTCCGAATTCAGAGGAATAAGATTATCTGCTCATCTTCTGCTTCGCATAAAGCAAAGCTACCTGAAATTAATCAAATATAATACACGCAGATCAAGGAAAACAACGTGTTCTAAGAAAAAAGAAAAAAACCAAATTAGAAATAAAATTAGTTACATTGATATTGATAAGATTTCAGTCCCCGACAACAACGCCAAAAACTTGTTGCGGTTTTTCTAGATGCTACGCAAGTGTACGTATCACAATTCGAAATAAATTCGGTAAGACCGAGTATCGTTCTCAGAGACTGAATTATCAATTACCAACTAATTAATATTTGATTTCTATTTGGTAAACAATTATAGATTGAGATTTCTAAACTAAGAACTAAGAACTAACAACTAAAGTAATAAGCAGAAATAAACTAAGAATGAAAATACATGGAGTTTAATTCAGTGATGGAGGTAATTAGGATTTCCAATCATCAATTATCCCCTCTAATATTCTTTAATGCAAGACTAGCAATCTTTCTTCTTATCAAGATAACAGGTTAACTGAGGTGTTCTATATTCCGGTTAGGACATATAAAATCTCAACCTAAGTAGGAATTTTCTATATTTCTATGATAAATTCTACCACATAGAAGGATTAAGATCAATAACCTACACACGCTACACAGGTAATCGTAATACTTTCATTCAAGATTGAACCGATGTTTAATCAACTATAGCATATTCAAATCTCCCTTTTCATATCATGATTCGAAATCATATAAGTAATGAAAACTAATGGCTAGTCAATTCTCATTCAATAAGCACAAGTTGATTAGATAATGATAGATGAAGAAATACTAATAATGCATTAAGTCATAATAGAGGTTCAAGCGATTCGACAAAAATTCCTAATAAAGTAATTAGCTCATAGACATGCTAAGAACACTAATTGTCTTTAATACCAACATAAACTCAATTAAAGAAAAGAGAAAAGCAAGAACTTGAACAATATGTGTCTCTAATTGCGTCCTGCCTTCTTGTTTCTTGCCTCTAAAGTATGATCATCCCTAAAATCAGCCTCCCGGGGCTTATATATCGAAAACCCCTTCTTGGACCTTTTTACCCTTACTAAAATTAGATTTTTTTGCTTATTTTCGTCATCGGCGTCGCGGTGCCTGGCGCTAATTCACTCGAATGTTACTACCAATCAGGCATCGCGACGCTTCTTCCAGGCGCCTCAGCGCTTGAGTGTCACGACTCTTCACTACAAACTTCTTTGCTCTAAATCCGAGCAACTTTTGCAAATTAGCCTTGTAGACCCCGTACGGTTGACAGGTACTTATATTGCTTCCCGAGCTTCTCAGGGCTTGACAAATCTCTTGTGATCAAATATGCATTTTTATCCTCAATAACCGCCTATTTCCTTTGAATTCTCCTCGAACCTTATAAATCGCTTAAAACCTGAAAACACAACATAACACGCATAATACTGTACAAAATAATTAAAGGACAACAAAACTCCCTAAAACACAATCTCAAATAGTACTAAAAATACACTCAACAATCTCTTATGTGATTTATTGTGATGGCTTGATACCCGTATCATATTGTTTGGTCTAACCGTCCTAATAGCGAGGACCCATAGATAATTTCGTCCAGTCGTTCTATCGGAGGATCTATGTTTTGGTCTAGCATGTTTTATTTGTGAATGTCTATCATTTTAGTATGTGGCTTGCTCCTATTGTAATATTGTTGCTTTTATGCTTTTGAGTTGATTTACCTGCTATGGCTATTTATCATGTTGCATTATTACTTTTGTGCACAATATTTTATAGACTTGCTCTAAGAGGTATGATATGGGCTGACGAGTGATTTTATTGGGTCCTTGTGACTCACAATAATGCACTATGCAGATTTTTGTACTAACACTGCCGCAGGACCCGTATGATTCTTGTTCATGGTATTCTCGAACTTCTGCTGAGGTGAGCCAATAACATCTATTCTTGGAGGAAACTTTTTATTTTATTACTTTTAAAGGAATATGTTCCTTGATTTTATTGATGAATGATTTACAATATATGTATAAGGTTACAAGAATGTTTACTTTGATACAAACTAGGTAACTAATTATCCTAATTGCAAAAGAATTATAATTTTATCTCAAATAAGAGATATACAATTAATGAAAAGGAATATTGGGAAATATTCTATTACACCCTGCAGTCGAAGCGGGAGGTTCTCGAAATCTGAGACTGGCTCGAAAATCATCAAATAGTATGCGCAGAAGTACTTTGGTGAAGATGTCGGCAATCTGATATCTGGAAGGAACATGAAGAACATGAACTTGACCACGAGCTACTTTTTCGTGAATGAAATGAATGTCCATCTCAATGTGTTTAGTGTGCTGATATTGGACGGGATTTTCGAAAAGATATATCGCACTAATATTATCACAATAGACCAGTGTTGCTTTTTAAATCGGGCAGTGAAGCTCAAGTAGAAGGTTACGGATCTAA
Source organism: Przewalskia tangutica (assembly GCA_029844215.1). NCBI lineage: Eukaryota > Viridiplantae > Streptophyta > Magnoliopsida > Solanales > Solanaceae > Przewalskia > Przewalskia tangutica. The sequence goes on from CM056718.1 coordinate 18,741,730, forward strand.
CAAAACTAAGAGACAACGTTGGCAACACCTTTGTATTCTGCTTCTGCACTGGATCGGGATAGTGTAGGTTGCCTTTTGGAAGACTAAGACAATAGGTTATCTCCGAAGAAAACGCAATAAGCAGATGTGGAGCGTCGGGTGTCAGGACATCCACCCAGTCAGCAATAGAATAAGCAGTGAGACTAGTGAGCGAATACATGTATAGATGTAATCTGAAGTGAAGTGTACCTTGGATATATCGTAAAATATGTTTGAATGCATGTGTGTATGTTCCTGTTAGACTATGCATGTGCAAGAAGATTTGTTGCAAGGCGTAGAATATGTCTGATCTCATGAATATGAGGTACTGCAGGGTCCTAACCAGGCTATGATAGTGAGTCGGGTCTGAATATGAAAGGCCGAAATTAGTGTTGAGCTTGGAATTGATGTCTATAGGCGTGTGAGATGGTTTGCAAGATGTCATGCATGCACAGTCAAGGATCTCTTCGATGTACTTCTTCTGACATAGAAATAGGCCACCATAAAGTCGAGTGACAGAAATGCCCAAGAAATAACTCAGGGCCCCCAGATCTTTCATAGCAAACTCAGAGGAAATGAGAGACATAATGGATCGGATGAGAGAATAAGATGATGTGGTGAGGATGATGGCATCAATATATAATAATAGGTAATCCATGTATGTACCTTGTTGTAGATGAATAGGGAATGCTCGAATCTGCTGTGTGAAAAATCGATAGAGGAGACATAATCGGCGAACCGCTTGTATCATGCTCGAGGAGCTTGTTTCAGTCCATAGAACGATTTATGCAATAGACACACATAACCTAGATGCATAGGATTCTTGAAACCCATAGGCTGATGCATATATAGCATTTCATGAAGATCCTCATGTAAGAAGATATTCTTGACATCAAGCTGATGAATAGGCCAAGACTTGGATATGGCAATGCTGGGGACAGTCTGGATGGTTGCGGGTTTTATGACCGGGATGAATGTTTCATCACAGTCCACTCCCACTTATTGAGACTTGTCATCACCTACAAGACGGGTCTTGTACCTCTCAAAAGAACCATCAGATTTCTTTTTATGTCTAAAAATCCACATTTTATGAATAATATTAGCATCAGGTGGATGTGGTCCTAGGTCCCACATCTTATTATCAATAAGAGTATTATATTCGTCAATTATTACAGATTTCTAATTAGGGTCGGACAAGGCATCCTTCGGGTTACGAGAGACATGGGAAGGGCCAACTGAAATAGAAACGTTAAACAACTATTTAGGTTTATGAATTCCATATATGACACGAGTTTCCATGGTCTGAAAGTGTGTCTCAAGATGCGGGATGGGAAAGGGGTTTGCCGCAAGACTGTCGAGAAGAGGAGGATGGGCAAGGGTGATAGTACAGGCTGGCCGAACCTCGATTTGTCAAGAGGTAGCTGCGGAATCACCCTGAGGCAGGCTATTCTGGGCCACCATCGGCAGAATTGAGTGGGCAGCTAGTCCTGGATTGGCCGAGGTGGTAGCGGGTGTCGGGGTCTGGGATGACGGACTATGTAAATGGTGAATTAGAAGAGAGTTTAGGCCATCTACTAGGAAGTTAGGGGAATATCACGGTGGAAAGTGTAGAAAGGCTAAGGGTAATTGAGACTCGTCAAATAGGACATGACGTAAAATAATAATTTTGGACTCGTCATAGCAGGAGTAACCACGATGATTGGCAGGGAAACCCAAAAACACACACGTGGAAGACCAAGGTTGGAGTTTATGAGTGGTTGGATGACGAGGGTAACAAAGACATCCAAAAATACGCAAGTGTTGGTAAGAGGGGTTCTTACGAAACAGAACTTGAGTGGGCGACGTTAAGATAGATACTTGTTTGGGATTATGTTTAAGAGATAGGTGGTCATGGAGAGTGCGTAATTCCAGAATTGAGGCATGAGCAAGTAGGGCATGAATAAGGTTGTTTATAGTTCGAATTTTCCATTTGACTTTACCATTTTGGGAGGATGTCTGAGGGCAGGAAAAATGAAAGGTAAGACCATTTTTTGAGCAAAACTATTTGAATTGTTTATTATTTACTTCCCTGTCATTGTCACATTGAAAACATTTATGCTCTTTTCAAATTGTGTTTTTACGAAAGCACAAAATAAAGAAAAAATAAGGTAGACCTGGGATTTATTTCCAATAAAAAAGTCCATAGAAAGTTGGAATAGTCGTCCAAAAATAACACATAATATAGATGGCTAGCCATACTCAAAACAGGGAATGTCCACAAATCACTATGTATGATATCGAAAGGCATTAAAGTACAATTTGTGGATGCAGAAAATGGTAATTTGACATGTTTATCAAAAATGCAAGATTCACATATATAAGTCCTAGAAATACAGTTATAATTAATTAAAAAAAATTAATGAAGCGTAAAATATAGTCTCCCGAATGACCTAATCTAGAATGCCATAAGAAAGACGAAAGAGTAGCAAAGGTTAAGGGAACTGGATTCCATCCTTATCGATTATATATCCTAGGTATTCGATATCATTCTTAAATATTTCGGATTTCTTTTCTGATAATAGAATCCCATGTCTTTTTACTACTCTTATGAATTCTTCAAGATGTTTTATATGATCCTCTAGGGTATCACTATATATTAGTATGTCGTCTACATATACTATACAATAGTCTGTTAATTTTCTGAATACTTGGTCCATCCTTCTCTGAAATGTCTGTGGTGCATTTTTTAGTCCAAAAGGTAATACATTCCACTCATAATGCCCTTGGGGTGTGCTAAATGTTGTTAAAGGTTTTGAGTCGTGGGTTAATTTTATTTGCCAAAATACGCTTTTACAATCGAATTTACTAAACCACTTCTTATTTCCTAATCTATTAATAAGGTTCCTTTTGTATGGTAGAAAATATCCGTCAAATATTGTTTTCTTATTTAGTTCTCTGTAGTCTACTACCATTCTGGCTTTGCCCCTTTTTTGCTCACTATGTTTTCTGACTAAGAATGCTGGACTGCTATGTGAACTCTTACTTTCTTGTATTAGTTTTAGGTCTAGTAGCTCTTTCAGTTGTATTTCAAATTCTTTTTGGTCTGTAGGACTATATCTAATTGGTTTACATCTAGCGATGTCATTTGGGTCTATTAACTTGATTTCAGCATATATTTTTTCTATTTCCCATAGTTGTGTAGGATTTTCTCCGAAATTTACTTTTAATAGTCCAAGGTATTTTTCCTTTAGTAGTTGTAGATTGTTGTTCCTGTTTATTTTGTTACACAGTTTTAAGGTTTGGACAGGTAATATTCTTTTTAGTACAATCCATTTATTGCAGGGTGTTTGTAAACTTAGGGTTGTATTACTGATAACTTGGGTTTTAAAATAATCCAAAAAGTTATTTCCTAACAAGACGTGTTGACTCATGTTGTTATCTTGGTATATTATTGGTAGCCTAAATACAGTTTTGTTTAGTTTTATCCTTACATTTTCTGCTATTGTATCTAATTCCTTAGTCTGTTCATTAAACCCTGTTACTCTTATCCTGTAGAGTCTAGATCTTTTCCATTTATGCGTTATTAGAACGTCTTTCCTTGCCAGACACATGTCTGCTCCACTATCAATAAAGATTTTATTTTTTATCATCTTACTAGGTTTACACTCTACCTGGGCTTCAATATAGATTGCTACCATTATTTATTTCGATTGTTGCTGCTGTAATTATTTCTTAGGTTTTGTTCTATTTCCGTCTGTCTTGTCTTTATTCTGAATAGATTTTTCATTGCTTGTCTGTGTTTAGACCCATAGTATTTAATTCCTGTTGGGTTTGTACATAACGTAAATTTATTAATTAAATATCTCTCATATCTTATCCAATGATCTTCATCTTTTTCTAAGTTTTTTATTTCTTTTTGTAAATTATCCTGATTCATCTTCACTATAAGACTCTTCTTCATTGGAATTGGTATTAATATATCTGTTATTTTTTGTTTCTATATTGCTTTCTTCCTCTGTTTGACTAATATAGAATTCTTCTTCACTATACCAGGTTTTATCATTTTCTTTGAGTTGCTCTAAGCTCATAATGAACTGTGTAGTGTTGATATATTTTACTCCTTGTTTCTTTAGTTTAGGGCATTTGTTAGCATAATGTCCTTTTTCATTAAAATTCCAACATTTACATTCTTTTGGTGCTTCTTTTGTTTCTAATGGTTTTGCAAATCTTTTTCGAAATTTTCTTTTGTTTCTAAATTTTTTCCTTGAATCATCTGTATTTTTATATTTCCTAAATCTTTTGTATTTCTTCTTTTGGTAAGGTTTGTAGTATTGGTTATCATAATTTTTTCGGTATCTTTTCTTGTAATTTGTATTTCTTTTAAATGTTTTACCTGTATTGGATGTGTTTTTATATTTTTTATGTTTGCTTCTTTTTTCCTCTTGATCCTTACATCCAAATACTAGTCGCTTTTCAGTAAAGCCACATACTTCTCTTAATCCTAATTTTTTTTATCTTTCTTTACCTTTTGTTGTAATCTATATTCTTCGCATTTTCTCATTAAATAGGCCCTTAATATCCGTATTTTTTCTCCTAGTGTATTCTCTCTTGGTTCTAATTTACTATATTCTTTAGTTATTTCTGTATTATATGGTTCTGGCAAATGGTCATAATAAAGTTGTTGGTATATCATTCCTTCATCTTGTAGGAATCTCGCTTCATAATAGAATTTTGTGAAACTTATTGTATATTCTGGTAGTTTATTGATCTTGCAACATTTCATATTATTTAAATTCATTATTATTTCGCATTTTCTTTCAGCTAATACGTTTTCTCTGGCTACTAGCCACCTTTCTCCTAAGAATTCTCGTTTTAATACCATATCAAATAACATTAATATTCCTTTCCAATCTTTAACATGATGAAAGATTTCTCCTTTCATTTGATAAGCTATGGTTTCAAACCAAAATGCTACTTTTCCTATCATTGTTTTGGATATTAATTCATACATATAGTCTAAATCACTAGTGTGTGCTGAACTCATTAGGGCTAAAGACATTCCTACGTTCCAATCATTTATTCTCCTACTTAATTCTTGTTCATCGTAAACATTATCTAAGTCTAGGAAATATCCGTTCATATTTATTCCTTGCGCCATAGATCCTACAAACTCACTAAACTCTGCTTGTTGTCCTACCGGGATATGTGGTGGTAACCTAGTGAGTTTTCTTGTTATGACTTCTAAGGTTGGGTCTATCATTTCTTCTTCAGGGTAATTGTCGGTATCCTTATTTACTATGTCATCTGATTCTATTTCCGTTTCAAAAGGTTCACTGTAATCGTCCTCTATGTCGCTTTCAGGTTCTTGTTCTTCTATTATCGCATTTACTCTTTGTATTTTATGTAAGACTTCTAATATCTGGTTGTTTTCCTGTATTATTTCAGAATCATTTTCATCTTCTATTTCTTCCGTGATTTTTGCTACCACTCCTTCTTTTACTGTCATTTCTTCTCTGTCTGTGCTGCTGCTATTATTACTATCTAGTAATGTTTCTTCATCGCTTAACTTATTTATTCGTTTTACCCTTTTCTTCTCTTTTAGTTTTGCTAGTTGTTGTTTTATAATGTAGAATTCTTCTTTTAAGTTGCCTAATTCTATTTTAACTGTTTCTAACTCTTTTTTGGTTTCTTTAATTTCTACTTTAGCTTCATTGAATTGCTTCTTTGTATCTTTATATTTGGTTTTGTATTTCTTATATTTACTCAGCCATTCTTCATTAGAAGATAGTTTTAACTTTGTATTTTCTTTTTCTAATCATATTATGTGTTGACGTTGAATTGTATTTTCGAGTTCTAATTTTGTTGGGTCTGTTAAAGAGTTATGAATGTTTCTATCTTTAAAATTTTCGTTACTTTTAATTGGTGTATCTTTAGGATCCTTAGAATCTTGTTTCTTCATGGGTTCGTATTTATACCTTTCTTTTTCTAATATTTCTTTACCATGGTTTCGAATAAATGTAACTGCGCTATGTTCACTGGTACTCATTAAAATTGTCCTTCCTTAGCTAAGGCTTTTAATCCATCTAATGTTTTTGCCACTTCATCTGGTATCTTAGGTTTTATTTTACTGATATCCATCATTATAGGTATTTTACTTCTTCTCCAAGCATCTACTGCTACTATCTCGGGTTGTGTAGGTAACGTTTCTATTATATTTTGTTTTTGTGTACTAGTCTCTCCTTCTTCTACCTGTGTTTCTTTTCCATTTTCTTTACTCATGTTCGTTACTATCGTATTTATCTGGTCGAGTATTAGCTTTAGTGTTGGTACTTCAGATATATTCCATAATTTTGTTAATTCTTCTCTAAGTAGTTCTCGTGTTTGGGCTTGACTATCTTTCATTTCATTCATCATATCAAAAAGGTTTTTTAACTTTTCTTTTACTATTAACTCTGTTCATATTTCATCTATTTTTTCGTTAAAACTGCTCAGCTTTTATTTATTCTTCTTATCCATCCGTCTCCTATATTTATCCATTCTTTATTGGATTTATTATCTATTACTTTTCTTAGTTGCTTTATTTCATTTTCCAACTCTATTTCTTTGGCTTTGTATTTTAAGTATTTTAACTGAGAATCTATAACTTCTTCAAATAACATTTGTTCTATTATCCTTAGTTTGAGTTCTTTTTTATTTATTTTTTCCTGGATATTCATATTTTGTCAATAAATCTTGTTTTGCCTTGGTCAGTAATTTCTATTCCTTTATTAGTGATCTTATAGTTTATCATAGTTAGAAAATCACTTCCTAATAGTAATTCATTAAAGCTATCATATTCTAAGACTGCTATGTCTATTTTATATTCTAAATCTTTGATTTTGAATTTTAAATTAATACTTTTAGTTACTATCATTTCTCTGTCATTTTCAGGGTAATGGAAAGTTTAATTTATCAGTGTGATCTTTCTCATTTATTTTACTGATATGTATATAGCTTTTTACAGCTCCTGTATTAATTTCGGTTATACAATCAATTGTTGTAACTCATTGAATATTATGACTTTAATGCTTAATATGTTCGCTATTGTGTTTATTAAGTCTAATGTCCTTGGTGTCTCCAAACTATGTTGTTTTGTTATTAATTCTCTTTTAATACTTAATCTAGATCCTTCTATATAAGGTTTTGTTTTATGTAAGATCGTTGTGCTTCTATTGCTAAAATCTATATGTATTTCTTCTGGGATTGTTATCTTTGAATTTTCTTTATGTTCTATAGTCTCTAAGATATCTTGGTACATTTTTGGTACTAAGATGTTTGTTTCGTATTGTTTTCTCACATGATGATTTCCTGTTAAGGCATATATCATTTTTGTCTCTATACTTATTATTTTACTCCCTGGCGGCATTTTTATTCCATCTAATTTATAGTATAGCGTTAGTGCTAATTCTTTGTGTTCATCTTTTAGCGAGATACTAAAATCTGGTTGTATAGTAAATTTTAACTTTTGATATATTAAATTTCCTTTTACTACTGATATTAATGCATCTTGTATATTTTCCAATATTCTGTCATCTAGTATGTACATTTGTATAGGTGTATCTATATTCTTCTGAAAATATGCTTTTATCGTAAATTATATTCCTCAGAAATATATATTTCTGTATTTCTTGGCCTCTTTTGCTGATAATTTTGATAACTCTCGTTTTATTGTCTCGTTAGTTATTAAATTTATTCTGGCTTTTCCATTTACACTTGTAGTGTCTATTACATTTTCGTGTTTTTGTATTATGTATCTTATTTCTTTATTTCTATCAAACCACTGTGTTTTAAATATCTTTTTTACTGATAATTCTTCCTTTTCATCTTGTATTTTCTGATATACTTCGGGTTTGAAACTTAAAGTTTGTGTTGTTCCTCCTTCGTATTCTTCCATTTGATAATTTGTTGTGTATAGATCTGTTGCTATTTCTTTCCCTTTATCCATGAGTTAATTGATTGATCAATTTGTATTGTTCTTTTACGACATCGTTCAAATCTCTTATCTCACGATTTTGCTTAATTATTTGCCCTACCTTTTCTTCTGTTATTTTTCTGATTTCCTCATCTTTCTGTCTTAACTGTTCCTCTTTTATGAGTAAACTGAATTTTAAGTTTTTCATAATATGTTCTTGTTCAGCTATTTGCTTGGATTGTTCTCTGATAGCTTTATCTCTTTCCGTTATTAGATCAATACGCATTTTACAACTTATTATGTGTTCATTTATGTCTCTGTTATATATTAATCTTTTTTCTGCCATATATTCTAATTGTCTTACCATATTTTGTCGTCTTCTTAATGTTTCTTCATCCATAAGAACTAGTAGTTACAGATAACTCTTCATTTATATCTTTTATGAATCCATCTTGTAACCTTATTCGTGCTTGTATTTGTATTAACTCTATATACAACCTTGTTAATTCTTCTGAACTTATGGTTTGTTGAGTTTGGTCTAGTTCCTTTTCCATAATAAATATCCTTAACTTATATTTTCTTTCTAGTTCTTTATGTTTCTTGGTAAGTTTTAGCAAATCTTTTGCTTGTTGACATAACCACTTTGCTTGATTTAGCTTCTTAATAGGTGCAAATGATGAGTTCATCTTTTAATACTGATCTGTTTCAAAGAAACGTATTTCCATTATTAAACTTCTTATCACACTTTTTTGTACATTAATTTCTATATTTATATCTTCTATCCTTCTTCTCATTTCTCCAGCATCGGAGTATATTTTAAATATTTCTCGTAATTCTTCATTGTTATAGAAATTATTACCTGCTCTTTTCTGGTCTAACCATTCATTTTGTGATTTTAATAATTCTTCAGCTTTTCTTTTTGTTTCTATTAAAAGGTGTTTCATTTCCCTACATCTCCAGATCATCTTATTATATCTGATTATTCTTCTGAAAGATAAAATCGTTCTCATTCTGAATTGCAATTTTCTGTGTCAAATTGTTCAAGGTTATTTTCAGATCTGTCAGATTCGTATTCATATTCGTTTAATCTGTTGTTAGAATCACATCTATGGTATTTATACCAATTAATCTTATTCATACTTTTAGCAGTTTTAACATCTATTTCGGTTTTCGTCCTATTTAAGGCTCTGATACCAAGATTCTTAATGCCAAGATTTAATAATACAATCCTAAGTTCATAACTCCATTTGGAAAGAATTCAACCACTAATATTAATTCTCGATGTCACATTTGTTGTATCCAAAATTATTCCATATAGAAAATGTAAATATACATTCCTTCCAACATTCAAATCTTATTTCCTTACTTACGTTCTCACTTATATGCCCCGGAATTACGAGGTGTAACACTTTAAACTTTCACCGAAGCAACATCTTTTGATCTCAACTTCCTAACCTGCTGGTCTAAAATGGCTATCAGCTCCTCTCATAAGCCAGATTTTGGTCAAGTAAAACTGAATCCCAATGAATCACATGCCACGTGGTACATATTCAATATCAAAATATGAAACATAGGATGAACACTTGACAAACCAGGGGTTAGGTTAGCTCATAAGCGACCTCACTGATACGCTGGACAATCTGTAAAGGCCCAATGAACCTCGGGCTTAACTTTCCCTTCTTTCCAAACCTCATCACACCCTTCATGAGTGAAACTTTCAATAATACCCTCTCTCCAACCATGAACTCTAAATCACGAACCTTTCAATTCGCATAACTTTTTTGCCTACTCTAAGCCGTGAGAAGCCTGTCCTGAATAAACTTCATCTTATCCGAGGACTCCCTTAACAAATTTGTACCCCATGGAATAACCTGAAAGGCATCGAACCAACCAACTGTATAATGATATCTCATATCATACAAAGCCTCTAATAGAGCCATCTCAATACTCAAATAATATTTGTGTTGTAAGAAAACTCCGCCAGGGGAACAAATTGATCCGCACGACCACCAAAGTTGATAACACAAGCCCACAACATATCCTCCAAACCCTAAATAGTCCACTCAAACTGGTCATCTATCTGAGGGTGAAAGGCTTTGCTAACCTCCACCCGAGTAATCAACTCCTTTTACATCGACTTCCAAATGTGAGACGTAAACTGCATGCCTCGATGCAAAATAATAGAAATAGTTACCCCATGCAAGTGAACTATATCCTGAATATAGATTCTGGCCAACTTCTCAGAATAATACGTAGTTTGAATAGGGATGAAATGAGCCAACTAGGTCAACCAATCCACAATAACCCAAATAGCATCAAACTTACCCAAAATTCGTGGTAGCCCTACCATAAAGTCCATAACAATCCTCTCCCACTTCCACTCAGGTATAGGTATCCTTTGAATCACACCGACAAGCTTTGGTGTTTCATACTTCACTTGTTGACAATTCCACCAAGATACAAACTCAATTATGTCCCTTTTTATCCGCCACCACTAGTAATGTTATTTCAAGTCAGGATACATATTACTAGCCCCTGAGTAAATGGAATATCTTAAACTATGAGCCTCCTCCATAATCAACCTAGTCAAATCACTTGTTCGAGGTACACAAATATGACCCTTAATCCTCAAAACACCCTCATCATCAATTGCCTCTTTGGCCTCTCCTTGTGATACGTTATCTCAAATTTTGCATAACTTTTCATCATCAAACTAATGAGCCCGAATATGCTCCAATAAGCACGACATCACCTCCACACAAGCTAAAACTCTACTCAGCTCTGAAATATCAAGTCTAAAAAAATGGTTGGCCAATGACACACATCCATGGCCAAAGCACACTCTCCTACCTGTAATAAAGCAAGACTATCCATACTCACCACCTTCTGACTCAAGGCATCCGCTACTATATTGGCCTTACCGGGGTGATATAAGATAGTCATGTCATAGTTCTTGAGCAACTCCAACAACTTCACTGCCTCAAATTGAGATCCCTATGACTTAATATAAACTAAATACTGCAACGATCTGTAAAAACTTCACAATGCACCTCGTAGATATAGTTCCTACAAATTTTCAAAGCAAACACAATTCTCCTTAAATTCAAATCATGAGTTGGGTAGTTATTCTCATGAACCTTTAACTGCCTCGAAGCATAAGATACTACCTTACCTTTATGCAATAATACACAACCAAGAGCAATCCATGAAGCATCATAATACACCTTAAAGCTCTCTCACTCTCCATGGATAAAGTCAAAATAGGAGCGGTAGTCAATAAAGTCTTAATTTTTTGGAAGCTTGCCTCACATTCAGCAGACCATTGGAAATCCATTTCCTTTTGAGTCAACTTAGTCAATGAAGACGTAACAGATGAAAATCCCTCCACAAATTGCTGATAGTAATCTGCCAAGCCAATGAAACTCTGAAACTCGATCACCGAAGAGAGTCTAGCCCAATCTCGAACCACCTCAAGTTTCTTAGAATCCACCATAATACCATCGTTGGATACTACATGACCAAATAATAGCACCGAACTAAGATAGAATTCGTACTTCAAACTTAGCATAAAGTTTTTTTCCTTCAAAACTTCAAGTACAGTCCTCAAATTATGAGTATGCCCATCTATACTACTAGAGTAGACTAGTATGTCGTCGATGAATACAATGACAAAGTAATCTAAGTACGGTTTTAAAACCCCTTTCATCAAGTCCATGAAAGTTATTGGGGAATTACTCATCCCAAAAGACATCACTAGAAACTCATGATGGCCATAACACATCAAAAAAATTGTCTTAGGGATATCTTCTGACCTAATTTCAAAGTTATGATAACCGGACCTCAAATTGATCTTAGAAAACACTAAATCACCCTGAAGCTAATAAAAAAGTAATCAATACGAGGTATCCGATACTTATTACTAATGGTCACCTTGTTCAATTGTCGATAGTTGATACACATATGAATAAACCTTTCCTTATGATATTGTGGATGATTTATGGAAGAAACAGTTTCGAGATGGTATGAGACTGAGATGAAGGAAAGCTTAGTACTCTCCCAATTCAGCGGTAAGGTCGGATAGTACAGTAATATTCTCACAGTTCAGCGGTAAAGTCAAGTGGTACAGAGAGTGATCACACTCCAAAGGCCAGGGACCTCGAATGGTACAACGACAAGTATATGGATCTCGTCAGTCCCCCCATATATCATGACTATGTGGCAAATCCCTTAGCATGTGTGTACCAAGTTTGTTATTGGATAAATATATTGCATTCATACACATCTTTGTACATGAATTTACCTTTCTTTTCTATGATATACCTACTTTCATATTATATATACAATTTATGACTTTGTGACTTAGTAGGAATTATTGAGTCGAGTTCATATGATAAGTGTTACCTTTAATCTTTATTTGATGTATACATGTTTTCTTTTGTTGTCGGTCTATGATACATACGAGTACTAGTATTTGTACTCATACTATACTTGTTGTACTTTTGTGCAGATACCAATCTAAGATCTGCTCCAGACCTCATGGTTGATCGTGAATGTGTTTATCAAGGCTTTCAAGGTGAGTTGTTTGGTCGTCCATGGCCCCTGAAATCCTCTTCCTTTACTTGCTATTTGTTTTGACTTGACAAATAGTTATTTCTCCTACGAGCATGTATTCATACTTGTATTAGTAAAGCTTTTGTACTATTTAGACCATAATTTGTGATATATTGGATGACTTGCTAGTAGTTATGATGTATTAAGAGTGAAGATGATCATGTTTATTTATTATTTCTGCTTATTTAAGAATCATATTTCTAAAAAATGAGGGATGGTTCATCTACCAATGGGTTAAGTATACGTGTCATCATGACCGCAATTTGGGTCGTGACATTGATCGATTATTTATACATATTAAATGAGTTTGTTAACATAAATACATGTTCAGAAAGTTGGAAATTTTCAGAGGGCTTACAACAATCTATTCTTCGGCACTTATAATCCTGGATGGAGGAATCACCCTAACTTTTCATAGAGAAACGACCAAGTCTAGCAACCACAGCTTCAGGGGCAGTATCCACAGGGCATTCAACAACATCACAACAATCAAGCTACATAATTTCAGCAACCCTGACCACCAGTTCAATAAGCAGAGCCAAATGAATTGCAAGCAGCCTATTTGACTCTCACAAAGTTACAGACTCAGTTTATGACCGAAACAAGATCATTTATCTGAAACATGAAGAAACAAGTGGGTCAGCTAGCGAATATGTTAAACAACAGACCGCAGGGGAATCTCTCTAGAAATATTGTTGTAAACCCAAAGGAGTAATGTCAGGCTATTACTTTTTTGAGAAGTGGTAAGCAAGTCGAACCAATCGCACCTCAACCATCTGCAGAGAAGACAGAAAAATTAGGTGAGGCATCAGATTTAGAAAAAGTGGTGGTTACTAAAGACCAGTCCACACCAAAAAAACTACCACCAGCGGTTAGTGTTGATCCTCAAATCAAAATTCCATACCCCAGAGGCTTAGAAAAAATTCTCTTGATAAACAATTTTCTTAGTTTTTGGAGGTTTTCAAGAAACTGCACATCAACATCCCTTTTGTTGAAGCTCTAGAATAGATGCCCAGCTATGTCAAGTTTATGAAGGAAATCCTCTTTAAAAAAAGGAAGCTAGAAGTGTAACGACCCGTTCCGGGGCCCGTTACTGGTGCCTTATCCCGGGCACCCTAGTGATACAATCATCAGAGAAAACCAGCGGAAAATAAAACTTAAACAAGAAACAGATATATGAACATAAAACAGGCCAACCCAACGGTTACCTTCCAATAACATAATAAATACAACTCTTTCAAAACGAACAGTTTAATCCCTTTTACAAACCACGCTTGCAGATTACATGACCTCTAAGATTTACAACAACTATGACGGGACGGGGCCGCCATACCACGAATGTACAAGAACCTACAACTCGAGAACACATACCAAAAGATAAGCCTCGAGAAACGGAGCTTCCCAAAGCATGGCGAGATCCTAAGAGCGAGGATCCACGGCCGATGTACCTCTACTGCGGCATGAACGCGGCCCGAGAGGTCGATCAACAGTACCAAGTATGTGGCGTAAAAAATCGTAATGAAATCATACTAGTCTATATAAAGCGGGAGACATGTATGATAACCAAACTACGATTCACAACATAAGCGATCATGTCGATCGGGGACTCGCCTCAAGTCATCACTCAAATATAACTATGGGTCTTACGCCCACAACATCAATCATGTTCGCATCGTGGCGCGTGCCGGAGTGCATCGGTGTAGACATGTCCATGATGCAACAATAATACAATGCCCACGGCCACATGCCCGGAATTCTACCTCGGTGTGAACGCGTCCATGTGACATCAACAATAATATCTTGGGTGATCAACCTGCGCGTAGCCACGTGCCCCGGAATTCTACCTCGGTGTAGACATGTCCATGTAACCACAATAACAATATATCGGGTAATCAACGGCGACGCGTAACGCGTGCCGAGAATCTGCGTCGGTGTAGACATGTCCATGTAACCACAATAACAATATATCGGGTAATCAACCCGCGCACGTCGCGCGTGCCCGAATCGCGTCGGTGTAGACATGTCCATGACATCAACAACAAGACAAGAATCAAAATGGAAACATACCCGTGGAATTCTCCATCACGCCGGACGCGTCAAGTAAGTTCTCAACAAGTCGACCTGCTATCGAGACGCGGTAACGTAAATACCACACTGCAACAAAGGCTATCATCACAAGCATAGGCAAGTTTCACAACAACAAGCATAGGCAAGTTTCACAACAACAAGCATAGGCAAGTTTCACACAACTCAAAGTACTTTCATTTTATGCCAAAGTCGGGTTTTTAACCCCAAAGTACTACATCGTTAAGTTCTTTTAAAAGAGATCCATTACTTTTATAAAAGTCACCTATACCCATAGTATTAGAATGACCAACCCACATTCCTTTTCAAAATCAAGTAACAACATTCTTTTCCTAAGTTCGGTTTGCCTAGTTTGATTACTCAAGCTTCTCATTTTCAAATGCTCAAGTCACTTATTTTAGAAAGGTTTCATAACTCATAGTCTTAATCTCTTTTAAAACAATTGAGTAACATATGTCATATATGTGAGTAGTTTATTCTTTGTTTATAACGATCTTATTACGTGACCATGATCTAGAAAATGTAATATCATTTTGTCTCATCTTAGCTTATGCGGATGGAGGTTTCTCTGGTTTTAATACAACACATCATTATTCAATACATTTTCCTTTATTAACGCTTATGATGGTGCAGCCGATACACATTCGATTCCAAATCGGTAAAACATTATCCCTTTAAAACCAAGTACTCATTACTCACGAATGAGGTTTCACACAAACATCCACATTAAAACAAATAAGTTAAGTCTCTTATCTTATAAGATCAAGTCTCTTAACTTCTAACATCGATAAACCATTTTCACTACGTAAGGTCGTTATAACTAACTTCCCATAAAGCTATTATAACACCCTATGTTTTAAACCAACCAAATCACTTAGCACGTATGCGTCTACCGTACTACATAGTTCACAACAATCATGCTAGAAAAGATAGGAAGAGGTTCACATACCTGCAACGATTTATCGACAATAAGCAAAAGCGCTCAGTACTTGACGCTCGGCTACTCTTAAGCCAAGTAGATCACGCCACACGTAGTACTCCACTCCTAAAATGGTCATGGTACTTCTATCAAACCTTTCTTATCATTGAAGACTTATACCAATAAAAAGCCCTCAAAATCTACGGAAATTTCGGCAGCACTTCCCCCGTTTATACTCACTTTTCCATCTTTTACCAAGGCCCGAATAACCGTAATATATATACCATATATATATATATAAGGCGTAATAATTAAACAACATAAAGAAGGGGATTACACGCCCAAACGGTAACGCGGTTTACTATCACGCCTCCATAACAACAATAAGTAAAAGAAGGGGATTACGCGACGGCCGTGCGCGGTTTACTATCACGCCTTAATAACAATACAATAATTAAAAAGGATCACACGCCCAACGAACGCGATTGAAAAATCTTCCCTTATGAAATGTAAATACATCAATGTAAATATCCAAGTAAATACGGTCCAAAGTAAATCTGATCCTTAAGTTGGGGTCCTTGGCGACTTTGTCCATTTACTTATCCAATTTACTCATTAGTCATCCAACTTATATTTCCATTCTTAATATAAGTTATAGTTACTTTGTTATTAGCTTCTTAGCAAGTAAGATACGTTTTTACCATTTTAATGGCAAACGGCCAATCCTTTCTTTTAACAAGTTAACAAGATCCAACTCTTCCAAACTTACTCCATATATTATATAATCCATAATATACTTATAATATATGTATAACAACCAATTCACAAAGAGGTTTAAGTTCCACTACCTCAAATAGCCCAAAATATCCATGTTCTTAAAGTCGCTCCAAGCAAGTCTTAGCTCCAAATCTTTACGTTCCAATCCTACAAGCAACCCATGAAGCTCCTAACCAACTTCTCTTCAAGATTCAACTCCAAAAGTGAAGAACACTTAGGGTTTCAAGATGACAACTTTCGGCCAAGGCATCCCTGAAGGCTAGGGGTGTGAAATCTTTTCAACTCTTGGTACACAATCTTCCTAACACCTTAGGGAAGAACACTTGAGAGTTTAAGAATTGTTGGACAAATTTTGCTCAAGAAATGGGGCAAAACGAGAGCTCTAGGTCGAGGAGAAGGGAGGGTTTTCAAGTCTTCAAATGTCTAAGTGTGGAAGATTTCATCAACTAAGGGTGCATATATAGGACAACAAGGGATAGGATGAAGGAAAGTGTGTGGTTGAGATTGGGGACAAGTGTGGGTGGGACCCATGAGCCAACTTGTCCACACAAAATATCTAGCAAGACTTGGCCACTTGCGCCACTTGTCTAGCTAATTTCGGCCAAGGGCCACCTGAGGGTGACACGTGTCGCCTCACTGCCCAAAATATTTCATCTCCGAAAATATCCATAATGGCCAAAATCTCAAAAACTAAGCGGGCCCTACAAAACGTAAATTTCACCGTGGGCCCACGTGACCATTTCCTAAATAAAATTCCATAATTCTCAAATATTCTAAGAAGTCAGAATACCAAATCTGTGAATACAATTCCCATTAACTAACCTTTTTCTTCACAAAAAAAGTAAACTTTTCCGTCGAAATATCACATCTTTATTTCTTTCCAAAATTTCTTTCGTAATCTCGCACGCACATCCTCACCTATATACCACGGAACTACTGGTATAACATTCTTCCCTTAGAAACATTCGTCCGAATGTTCATTCTAAGTCTCAAACGTGCTTGTGTCGGTATAGTCTTCACTACTATACTTACAAACCGATCATGCCACCAATGGCGAGAATATAACATGTGCAAAACTCAAATCCAAGCCAACGAGGAATCATTTCTAATCTTACAACAGCTCCACTAGCTTCAATTTACTCTAAGGCCATTCCCGCCTTCACGATCGATTCGGTTGAACGCGTCCACGAACTCGTCACGATGGTTACCTAAACTTGGGCTAGCACCCTCGTGACCTACCACTGGCGGGACCACCTCGGCGACCCGCTCAATATGGGCTGCGGGTTGACCCGCAAATGGCCTCAACCCGACCCTAAACGCGCAACTCTTGTTCCGATCCGAACAATCTTACTAATTCACGTCATGAAAGCTACCACTTCCATCTCACACTACCCATGTAATTATCCCACAATATTTCCCGCATACCAAGTACATCGGCAAAGACCAACCGTAAAATCACCCACTCAAGATGGCCTCGCCTCTAAGGTCTCCACGTATAAAACTCTAAGGTTCACACTTTCCATGCCCACACTTATCCTTCCAACTAACCATGTTTTCTAACTTACAAACAACACAACGCTATCCGTACATAGCACACAATAATAAGATCATCATATCGCGCAAACCAAACTCTAGAGGGTTAAAGATATACCTGAAGCTACCGCTCCACTCTAATCATAGGCACGCCTGCAGGCGCATAATCGAAAGGCGATGAACCACCATCGATCCGTGTGGTGAGTCGTAACATCCGTGCTACCCTGATCGGACGATTCCTCGCAAAATGGCCTGCTGCCGCAAAAATAACAAGCTCCTGGCACCACGACACTCCCGAAATGCGGTCTACCACATCGACCACCGAGGTAGGGGTGACCGCATCCGCCAACACCGCTTCCTGAAACTCGAACCTCGAGCCACGACCGCTCCGAATACTCTGAAGGTTGTGGAGGACCACTCTGCATGGCGGAGGTACAAAACTAGTATCTTTTGAGGCGGTCCGCCTCGAAAGTCACCAAAGGACCACTGTTGTTCGCCTCTTCTGGCGATCTTGGTCATTCCGTCGACCTCTCGTGCCTCACATCGGTGCATGAGCTGCGTGCGGGCAATGTCCATGCGGTGAAGAGCTACTCCGAACATGCCTCGACATGTAATCATCGAGCCACTGTAACATATCGGTGCACTCGATCCTCCATACTAGCTACCAATTTGGGACGTCTGGACAATGAGTCGAACTCCACATTGTACTCCCGAACCGTCGCGCGCTCTGTCTAAGCATCAAAAATCGCCGGCGTGCCTCGCCATCTGCGGAGGCAAGAAGTGCGTGAGAACGCCCGAAAACTCATCCCATCTTGCTGGAGTGCATGCTCTCCCGGAAAGCTCCATGAATCAAACCAATCATTGCGGTATCACGCAGCCGTCTGAACAAAGGTCACGACTCGGTCTCGAAGCCTTGATCACCGCGTGATCGCGTAGCTGCCGGATGAACTCCTGCGGATCATCCTCGAGCCTCGACCCATAAAACTCTGGCGGGCTACAACTCGAAAGTCCGTAGCCTCAAACTATCTGCTCGGGGTGAACCATGGTGCTCTTTGGGCTGGGCTGCTGCATCCGGCCTATCTCATATCGGCCACGACCACGGCGGCAAAGCCCGCCATCTCTTATAACCCATCTCTCTGCCCCGGTGTGGGGTGGAGGCTCGGTGCTGCGGTCTCGGCGGCCATTCTTTGCGGCTCTAACCTCTCTGGGGGGTGGCGGCGTCCAAAACCGCCGTCTGAAGCACAAACTTCGTGTCTTGCGGGCTGCGCCTCGTACTCCTCTGTATCTCACTAGCGGTTCCCTCGGTGTCTTGCCGCCCGTGGCTCTGGTTGCCTGCGCGGAGGCATAAGCGGTAAAAGCGAGATACGTCGAGAGGGTCCAACTTACAACACTCTAAGGCACGATCTCGGAATGAGAAGAATGGAAACCAATCCTAAATGTCCTGCGACCTCCCGATTATAGATGTGGTGCACAACACATCGATAATCAAGACTCTACTGACACGGTGCGTAGACTTTCCGAGGATTAATCGCTCGATACCACTTTTGTAACTTTGCGCGAGGTTCTAGTGTCACTCGGCGACCCAACAAATGGTACCGGACTGCATGCGATCCACGAGGTTTGGACCTTCTCGGGGCGTGCCATACGGAGAGCCACGGTTCGGTGCATTCGCGTGAGATGCTCACGGCCTCTTTATACGCTCGGCCGAGGAGGTCGATAACAAGTACCAAGTATGTGAAATCGTAAAAATCAGAATGAAATCATACTAGTCTATATAAAGCGAGAGACATGTATGATAACCAAACTCTGATTCACAACATAAGCGATCATGTCGATCGAGGACTCGCCTCAAGTCATCACTCAAATATAACTATGGGTCTTACGCCCACAACATCAATCATGTTCGCATCACGGCGCGTGCCCCGGTTACGCATCGGTGTAGACATGTCCATGATGCAACAATAATACCAATGCCCATGGCCGTACCGGAATTCTACCTCGGTGTGAACGCGTCCGTGTGACATCAACAATAATATCTTGGGTGATCAACCTGCGCGCGTAGCCACGTGCCGGAATTCTACCTCGGTGTAGACATGTCCATGTAACCACAATAACAATATATCGGGTAATCAACGGCCGCGTCGCGTGCCGGAATCTTGCGTGGTGTAGACATGTCCATGTAACCACAATAACAATATATCGGGTAATCAACGACGCGTAACGCGCGTACCGAATCTGCGTGGTGTAGACATGTCCATGTGACATCAACAACAAGACAAGAATCAAAATGGAAACATACCCGTGGAATTCTCCATCACCGCGGACGCGTCAAGTAAGTTCTCAACAAGTCGACCGGCCCTCTATCGAGAGACGCGGTAACACAGAAATACCACACTTGCACAACAAAGGCTATCATCACAAGCATAGGCAAGTTTCACAACAACAAGCATAGGCAAGTTTCACAACAACAAGCATAGGCAAGTTTCACACAACTCAAAGTACTTTCATTTTATGCCAAAGTCAGGGTTTTTAACCCGAAAGTAATTCATTCGTTAAGTTCTTTTTAAAGAGATCCATTACTTTTATAAAAGTCACCCTATAGCAATAGTATTAGAATGACCAACCCACATTCCTTTTCACATTCAAGTAACAACATTCTTTTCCTAAGTTCCGGTTTGCCTAGTTTTGATTACTCAAGCTTCTCATTTTCAAATGCTCAAGTCACTTATTTTAGAAAGGTTTCATAACTCATAGTCTTAATCTCTTTTAAAACAATTGAGTAACATATGTCATATATGTGAGTAGTTTATTCTTTGTTTATAACGATCTTATTACAAAGACCGTGATCTAGAAAATGTAATATCATTTTGTCTCATCTTAGCTTCTACATGCGGATGGAGGTTTCTTGGTTTTAATACAACACATCATTATTCAATACATTTTCCTTTATTAACGCTATGATAGTGCAGCCGATACACATTCGATTCGAAATCGGTAAAACATTATCCCTTTAAAAACCAAGTACTCATTACTCACGAATGAGGTTTCACACAAACATCCACATTAAAACAAATAAGTTAAGTCTCTTATCTTATAAGATCAAGTCTCTTAACTTCTAACATCGATAAACCATTTTCACTACGTAAGGTCGTTATAACTAACTTCCCATAAAGCTATTATAACACCTATGTTTTAAACCAACCAAATCACTTAGCACGTATGCGTCTACCGTACTACATAGTTCACAACAATCATGCTAGAAAAGATAGGAAGAGGTTCACATACCTGCAACGATTTATCGACAATAAGCAAAACGCTCCAAGTACTTCAACCCGTCGGCTACTCCTTAAGCCAAGTAGATCACGCCACACGTAGTACTCACTCCTAAAATGGTCATGGTACTCTATCAAACCTTTCTTATCATTGAAGACTTATACCAATAAAAGCCCTCAAAATCTACGGAAATTTGTGACCTTCCGCTTATACTCACTTTTCCATCTTTTACCAAGGCCGAATAACCGTAATATATATACCATATATATATATAAGGCGTAATAATTAAACAACATAAAGAAGGGATTACACGCCCAAACGGTAACGCGGTTTACTATCACGCCTCCATAACAACAATAAGTAAAGAAGGGGATTACGCGCCAACCCGTGCGCGGTTTACTATCACGCCTTAATAACAATACAATAATTAAAAAGGATCACACGCCCAAACGGGCGATTGAAAAATCTTCCCTTAATGTAAATGTAAATACGATCAATGTAAATACGATCCAAAGTAAATACGGTCCAAAGTAAATCTGATCCTTAAGTTGGGGTCCTTGGCCAACTTTGTCCATTTTACTTATCCAATTTACTCATTAGTCATCCAACTTATATTTCCATTCTTAATATAAGTTATAGTTACTTTGTTATTAGCTTCTTAGCAAGTAAGATACGTTTTACCATTTTAATGGCAAACGGCCAATCCTTTCTTTTAACAAGTTAACAAGATCCAACTCTTCCAAACTTACTCCATATATTATATAATCCATAATATACTTATAATATATGTATAACAACCAATTCACAAAGAGGTTTAAGTTCCACTACCTCAAATAGCCCAAAATATCCATGTTCTTAAAGTCGCTCCAAGGAAGTCTTAGCTCCAAGTCTTTACGTTCCAATCCGCTACCAGCAACGCCTTGAAGCTCCTATCCAACTTCTCTTCAAGATTCAACTCAAAAAGTGAAGAACACTTGGGTTTCAAGATGACAACTTTCGGCGGCATCCCTACAAGGCTAGGGTGTGAAATCTTTTCAACTCTTGGTACACAATCTTCCTAACACCTTAGGGAAGAACACTTGAGAGTTTAAGAATTGTTGGACAAATTTTGCTCAAGAAATGGGGGCAAAACCGAGCTCTAGGTCAAGGAGAAGGGAGGGTTTTCAAGTCTTCAAATGTCTAAGTGTGGAAGATTTCATCAACTAAGGGTGCATATATAGGACAACCAAGGGATAGGATGAAGGAAAGTGTGTGGTTGAGATTGGGGACAAGTGTGGGTGGGACCCAAGCCACTTGTCCACAAAATATCTAGCAAGACTTGGCCACTTGTCTTGCCACTTGCAGCTAATTTCGGCCAAGGGCCACCTAGGGGTGACACGTGTCGCCTCCTACTGCCCAAAATATTTCATCTCCGAAAATATCCATAATGGCCAAAATCTCAAAAACTAAGCGGGCCCCACAAAAGTAAATTTCACGTGGGCCCACGTGACCATTTCCGGAAATAAAATTCCATAATTCTCAAATATTCTAAGAAGTCCGAATACCAAATCTGGGAATCCAATTCCCATTAACGAACCTTTTTCTTCACAAAAACCGGAAACTTTTCCGTCGAAAAATCACATCTTTCTTTCTTTCCAAAATTTCTTTCGTAATCTCGCACGTACATCCTCACCTATATACCCTGGAACTACGGGGTATAACAAGAAGAGTATGAGACAGTAGCATTAACTGAAGAATACAGTGTTATTCTGCAAAGGAAGTTGCCACAAAAGTTAAAGGATCCATGAAGCTTCACCATCCCATGCACTATAGGGGATGTTAAATGCAAGCAAGCCTTATGCATTTAGGGGCAAGTATCAACTTGATGCCCCATTCTGTGTTTTACAGATTTGAGTGGGGGAAGCAAAATCGACAACCATCACCTTGTAGCTAGCAGATCGTTCCATCAAGCATCTCTGAGGTATCATTGAAGATGTGTTGGTGAAGGTGGACAAATTCATTTTTCCGACTGACTTTATTATCCTTGACATGGAAGAGGATGCGGATGTGCCTATAATCATTGGAAGACCCTTCTTAGCCACATGGAGAGCACTCATTGATGTTGAGAAGGGAGAGTTAAAACTTCAAGTTCAGGAAGAAGAAGTGATCTTCAACGTCTTCAGGGCAACAACAGACCCAAGAGCAAGTGACAATTGCTTTTCCATTGGTGTAATTGAACAAGTCATTTCTGAGAAAATCCTTTAGAGTACTGATGCTCTTGAAGTGATATTAAAACAATGCGAAGAAAATAACAGTAAGGATACTGAGCTTGTGGATGATGCCAAGGGGGTGAACCCTTCTCCGGGAAAAGAAAAAGGAAAAAAGAAAAAGAGAAAGATCATGAAATGGCTATGTTGAAGGGGTAATCTACCTCTTGAATGAAGAATAAATATGTGTCCTGCTAAATGACGTTAACGACAACACATCGCTATTGGGAGGCAACCCAACATTTTACTTGTTATATTTTATTTTATTTTATTTCATTTTGTTTTGAACAATCTCAATGCTTTATTGTCTCTTGGTCTATATCTTTGATGTCAGGTAAAGTGGGACGCCAACTCTGAGTGAAAAAGGACCGCGAAAGGCTAAAATTTGAAGAAACATAATCGCAGCTTCCGGACTGGGGAAGCGTCATGGCGTCCATATGAAGGGTCGCGGTTCTTGAGAGGCAGTGAGTTGAACTTATTTTCGATGGTGAAGCACCGCGGTGCCCAGATGAAGGGTCGCGATGCTTGATTGACAGAGTACCTGAACAATTTTTGGGTTAAAAGAGCCGCGGCGCCTAGGTCATTTTCTGATCCATAATAACAACCTTATCAACCACATCCACAACCACCACCATTTTGAATTGCTATTAGGTTTTTGTAAGTTTTCATTTTTTGCTTTACTTTTTCACATTGGAGACAATGTGTTGAATAAGTTTGTGGGAGTCTTATTGTTTTGTGTCAGTTGTTGTTGTTGTTTGAGTTTGTCGTGTTTAAATTATTTATGTGTAGTCGTTTGTTTATTGTTCGTGTCTTTGTTTTAGTGTCTTGTGTCAATGAATCAAGTTAAAAATAATAGCCCATGAGATTGAGTGAATGCATGTGATAGAATTGGATGTTATTGATAGTCATGAAATCCATAAATCTGTGTGATTAAGTTAGATAGTTTTTGAATTTGCCTTCTGTTATTAACAAATATGAAAACTTGATCATGACTGTTGACTTACGTGTACTCAATGGTTCGGGTTATGCATGATTGAATTTTGGTTTGAGGAAAGAAGGTGAAAAAATTTAGAACTTATTTTCTTGCTACTTGAGACGAAATCCTAGATAATTAATGCTTAGGAAAATGATTTAGGCCATCTTTGGAACGTTTGAGTCTTTCAAGCCACCCTTGATTACATTAATCCCTAGTTATCTCTTTTGAGCCTTAATGAATCATACTTTGTTGATTAACACTTATCTTTGACCCTACTTGAAATACTTTACTATTTTTCCATCCCCTTGAATTACCATAAGTATAGAAACATACAAGTTTGGGGTTGAATCCTAGTAAATGGTATTTTAGACTGGTTACTATCAATAAGAAGTGTAAAAGGATTGGGAAAAAGCATCTAAAATAAACTACACATCTCTTGTACATACAATGAAAAATAAGTTTGGGGGAGTGTTGTAGTTCAAAAAAAGTGGAATTTCTCAATCTAAAAAAGAAGGAAAATGGTGGATTGCTGTGAATTGTAATGTGATATCAAGTTTGGATTGGTTGGTTCCTGTGCATATGGTAATCTTGAGCCTAAATGACATTTTATCTACCAGTGACCTAAGCCTAACGATATAACATATAAAAGCTCTATTGATTCTTAAGCATGTGTATCTACATTAGTGGAGAGTAGCAAGTTAGCAAGCTTATAGAATTTTGGCCTGATGGACTGTTGGAAAGAAATCATTTGTGCATAAACTGATATTGAGTACATGTTTGAGTCAGTAATCATGGTTGAGTGATCATATGCCCTAATAACTTTAAGCAATCTTGATGATTATCTGACTTGAAATTCTAGATAGCAAATTAGTGGTTAGAATATTTCTGAAAATGATATTGCATGTATTCATGATCTTCGAGGCATAATATACTTTTGTTAACTTGATTCATTCTTAGAGTTTGTGTGTTTTTCTTTTTAGGGTGTTTAGAGTTCTTTACTCGATGACGAGTAAATTTTAAGTTTGAGGGTGTTTGTTGAGTCTATTTTTAGTATTGTTTTAGAGTGTGTTCACTACTACATTTTTTATCTAATGCAACGGTTTATATAAGGCTAATGTAACGCCATATGTAGTACCGTTGCATTAGATGTGGCTAATGCGACGGGTTCAAGTTATAAGAAATCAGAAAATATGCTAATGCGACGGTTCAAATCGTCTAACAACGCCCAAACACGACTGTCGCATTAGCCTATCTAATGCAACGGTTGTCCCAGGCTAATGCAACGGTTCATATGTTTTAATATCCCCAAACACGACGGGTCACATTTTATTTCAAGATACCCGACTTAGCCCCCATCTTCTTCCAAAATCCCTAGCAATCCCATCCCATTTTTTCTAGCCGTCGCATCCCCTTCCCCCCAGCTCGTCGTTGCCTTACCCTTGCACTGCTCGTCGTCGCCTTACCCTTCCACTGCTCTTCCCTCTTCTCCAAGGTTAGATTATATTTTACCGTCGTTTTACCGTCCCCTTTCATGATTTACCATTGTTAATTCAAGGTTAGATTACTGTATGTGTATAGATTTGCTCAGATTTTACCGTTGTTGCTTCGTCGAACTGCTCAAATCGAACTGCTCAGATTTTATTCATTGTTCTTCCCACATTTTGTTTATTTGTAATTGTATTTCCAAATTAAATTACAGAGAATGTAATTTAATTTGTTTACTGATATGTATTTCCAGATTTTATTTATTAGTCTCTTAAATATCTAATTATGTACTTGTGTTTTAACTTATTTTTACTTTTTAATTAATTTTGTATCACATTTTGACTTATGTACTTGTTTTTATATTTTTTGATATGTGCAGATAAGAGCAAATAAGTCCAAATTTTCTGCTCTGCAAAGTCAGATTCCAGAGTATGAGCGACAACGGATCAAGAATTTGAAAATGAATGCAGAAATAATGAATGCTCAAGGTGCTGGATTTTTTGCTAACAAAATACTACGTAAAAAGATTCTTGGTTTGGATCGTCCAAGTAGTTGTGGACAGCGCAATGACTTGTTGGAAGAAATAGATGATGAGTCCACATCTGAATATGATGGAGGCGGTAACGAGGAGAAAACCACTAGCAATATGGGTGCAAAAAGGAATGTAACATGCTCCAATTAATGCTTACTCTTTCCTCTAAACTATGGCTATCAGTATTTATCCTTTAACAGCATCCAGATTTGGACTTGGTTGCATCATATTAGAGAATATATTAAATACTTTTTATGTTCTCTACAAGCTACTTCATGTTCAATTTGCAATAACTTTCAATTGTGCAATGGCTTATGAAGATCTTTTTATTGCAATAAATACCAAGAGTACACTTAGAACCAAGCTCAAAACTCCAAGTGACCAATAAATCCATATTGCTATTGTTTCCTTCTTTCAAAACCAGTTCACCCAAGAGGAAATTTCAACAGTTTTAGTATTCTTGATCAAATCCCATAAAGGATAACACAAGAACACAATACTACCTCATAGCTACAGCTTCTGCCTCCATAGGAACTTCTGCCTGGCAGTTTTTCCCTTTAGCTTTTCATTAGCAGGTGTGTTTCAAAGTACTTTGATATAGAATAATATACACTTGTAGTTGTCAAAGTACTGAACCAAATTTGTCCATACACAACCAAGGGTATCTGATTTTGCACAATTGTTGTATACTGTGCAAAACCTGATATTGTAACATGTTAAATGTAACATTCTTTCCATGTTTGATTGCATTTCTCCTCTTTCTGTGACCACTGTATGTTTAGTATAGCTTAAGCAGTCCTATGTAACTGAAATACTATCTGTGATTGACTGTTTGGTCATCTTTAGTGTCCCATAAAGTCAGTCCTGTACACTTAAGATGTTGCATCCATATGGCTACTTGTACATTTCTAAGCCTTCATGTTCTTCTGAATTAGCCACATGTTTGTCTTTGCTTACCTAAAATCAAGAGAATCTCTGGTATGTTAATGTTCAAGTTCTATTCATGCTTTGTAAGGTTGATGGAATGTTTATAAC
This sequence comes from Przewalskia tangutica, assembly GCA_029844215.1. Classification (NCBI taxonomy): domain Eukaryota; kingdom Viridiplantae; phylum Streptophyta; class Magnoliopsida; order Solanales; family Solanaceae; genus Przewalskia; species Przewalskia tangutica. Next base: position 18,769,150 of record CM056718.1, read on the forward strand.
AATGACTAACTTTTAAGGCTGATTTACATAAATAGCTACTGTTGTGGCTTTTTGTTTAGAAGTTGGCCACTTAAGAAATATTAGACCAATGGTATGATGTCCAAAAGTTGCTATCGCTGTTTGAAGAAATTTATAAAACATACTCTAATTTCGTCCATTACATGTTTTAGGTCGGCCACAAACTATGGGGGATTTTGTGAAAAAGAATAATCCAAAACATAAACATAATCAAGTTGAGAAGAAGCAACAATCTTTTGACCATCCTAATTCTGAGATAGAGTATCGTAGTCTTGAACCGCAAAAGCAACAGAAAAATAGGTCATTTTGTTCTCCAGGTTCTATGTTAGCATATCTTGAATTGCGAAAAAACAAGTAGAAAACAATGAAATGATTGCAACAAGAAATGAGATTATGAGTCATACTAATGCATCACCAAAAAGATATGATACTGAAAGAGATGATAATGATGATATCCAACTAAATGATAATGCCAATGATGCGGGTCATGACCATGCAGATTGTGATTTGGAATTAGCGACTGAAGACGAAAAGGAAGGTACTCATTAGTATTTATTAATCATTTAGCTTATTAGCATACTAAATTAATACTTGAATTAACACTTGAATCTAAAACAGCTTCCAAAAAGAAGAAGCATCGAGGGCCAATAAAACTTACAAAGGTTCATGCGCGTACAAAAGAGGAGCGCCAAGTTATTATTTTGAACTCATTAGGCCAGCCAGTTGGACCTACAAAGGAAATAGTTAATGAATTTAATTTTTTCTTGGGAACTTTGGGGAAGGATTATGAGCTTGCGCCACTAAATTATACTAGTTTTCCAAGTCTTCCCACACATGATAAAATATGGGATTATTTTTGGTATGTCGCAATATTGTTCTTTGAAATATTACGAGTATATTCTTGGTTCTAGACCTATATATATTACTAATGTATCACTTTAATGATTGATATAGGAAAAGTATATGGTTGCTGAAGATGGAAGAAAATATGTAATGGAGGCAGTTAATGCAAGTTGGCGTAGTTATAAATGCAGATTTAAGAAGAATCACTTCTATAAATATGATAGTGATGAGTTAAGATGGTTTCACAAACCTGACACTATTTCAGTACCTCAGTTTCAGGACCTCTTAAATTATTGGCATTGTGAACAGATTGAGGTATTCAATTAAATTTGCTTATGTTTTCGTGTAATAATGAGGTAATATTATTCTAACTTATTATTTTTATCTCACATGCAGAATGTAAGACAAATAGAGACAATCGTCTATTATTAGATGATATGCACACGATGGGTCGTAAGTCGTTTGCAATGTTACGTCATGAATTGGTATACACTTTTCTTTTTCAATAATTGAATTATCTCTTTGCTTCCATTAATTCTCACTAATTTTAATTTGTAAAAATTTAAGGCTTAGGTATTTGTGTTCTAAATTTCATTTTGTTTTTTACAACAACAACAGGATCCAAATAAGAAAGAACCTTCTCAAGCAAAGGTCTACAAAGAATCAAGGAAAAAGAGTTCCAGGGAGAACATACCATACCAACAATGAGAAAATTGAACAGAATATTGTGAGTTTAACAAATTGTATTATCATATATTTGCATACTTTTGATAATTTAGTAATACAATGACTTAACATTCTAAAAATAGGCAAAGATAGATGCTATGGAGTCCACCCAACACGGAGAAGGTAGCAACTCTAAAGATCTAGTTCTTTAATCTCACGTGCTTCAAGGTCCCAAAAGCAAAGATATCTTACGACTTGTCAGAAAATGTGTGACAAAGACTGATTTGAAGAAAAAAGAGAAAAAATCAGGTTTCATAATTCCGGAGGAATTCTTGCAGAATATGAAAGCTGAGTTAGTGCAACATCTTGCACCGACCGTTGCATCAGTGATTATATCACCAATTCAAGAAGCTAATCCTGGAATAAATCTTGTTATTCCTGCTTTTGTGAGTCCATCAATTCCAAATGATGCGTCTAGTGCACCGCATGTAAGTGAACCAAATGGGCAGTCTGCTGGAACAGTTAATCAGGTAATTTTTGTGTTTCCCTTCTTTCCCACACATAGTAATATTCTGGAGCTTGAAATTTTATATATTATTATATTGTGAAATTATATGTTTTTATATGACTAAACTACATTAAAGTTATTATTTATGATGTTTTGGCTAGTCTACCATTTTTTTACTTATGACTATTTATTATGTTAACTTGTAGGTGTGTGGTGATCTAAATGGAGAAGAAATCTAGCAATCATAAATGGTGGGTGGAGGCTTATCACTCGTTTGTTTTTGCATCAATTTTTTGTTTCTAGTACTTATGCTAAATTTATTATATATATGGAGATACTTTTGTGAACAATTATTTTGTAATATGTCCTATGGGTCTAATATTGTAATATCGTACCTTTGTGAATAATTAGTAGGACAATCCTTTTTTATTATTATCTTTCTCTTTTTATTATTTATTTTGTAATTATTATTTTCTATAGCCGTTGCATTAGGTGACTCTAGGCTTCTTCAAACTAGGTGCATATCTAATGTGACGGTTGTACAAGGCTGTCGCATTAAATCGATAAGCCGTTGCATTAGGTGACTCTAGGCTTCTTCAAACCAGGTCCATATCTAATGTGACGGTTGTACCGGGTCGTCGCATTAGGTCCATCAGTCGTCGTATTAGATATGCACCTAATGCGACGGTTAAATATAGTCGTTGCATTAGGTTCATATCTAATGCGACGGTTGTACAAGGTCGTCGCATTAGGTCGATTAGCCGTTGCATTAGACCTAATGCAACGCCAGCGGATGCAACAGCTCATCGTCATTGCATTAGGTCTAATGCAACAGCCAGAGGGCCCTATGGTGACGATTTTGAGACGTCGCATTAGCCTTGAAATGTAGTAGTGGTTTTTGGGAGTCTTTTCTGTCATTTAATTGTATTGTCCAGTATTATGCATGTTATGTTTTCAGGTTTTAAGCAATTCATAAGGTTCGAGACGAATTCAAAGGAAATAGGCGGTTATTGAGGACAAAAATGCATATTTGGTCACAAGAGATAAGTCAAAGAAGCCCTGAGAAGCTCAGGAAGCAATTTAAACAAAATTACACTGTCAACCGCGCGGGGTCCACAAGGCTAATGTGCAGAACTTACTCGAATTTAGAGGCACGACGCTTGGAGTGAAGAGCGCGGCAGCTCAGCCATGGCGCTGATTAGCGGTTACATTCGAGTGAATTAAGCCATGGCGTATTTACTGACGGCGGAAATAAGTGAAAAATTGATTTTTAGCAAGGGTAAACGTCCAAGAAGGGTTTTTCGATATATAAGCACTGGGAGGCAAGAAACAAGAAGGCAGGACGCAATTAGAGACACAGATTGTTCAAGTTCTTACTTTTCTCTTTCCTTTAATTGAATTTATTTTGGTATTAAAGACAATTAGCGTTTTTAACATGTCTATGAGCTAATTATTTTATTAGGATTTTCTGTCGAATCGCTTGAACCTCTATTATGACTTAATTATTATTAGTATTTCTTCTTCATCTATCATTATCTAATCAACTTGTGCTTATTGAATGAGAATTGACTGGCCATTAGTTTTCACTACTTATATGATTTCAAATCAAGATCTGAAAAGGGATATTTGAATATGCTATAGTTGATTAGACATAGGTTCAATCTTGAACGAAATTATCACGATTACATGTGTAGCGTATGTAGGTTATTGATCTTAATCCTCATATGTGGTAGAATTTATCATAGAAACATAAAATATTCTACTTAGGTTGAGTTTTTATATGTCCTAACCGAAATATAGAACACCTCAGTTAACATGTTATCTTGATAAAAAGAAAGATTTCTAGTCTTGCATTAACGAATAGTAGAGGGCATAGTTGATGAGATTGGAAGTCTTAATTACCTCCATACTGAATTAAAACTCCAAGTATTTTCATTCTTAGTTTATTTCTGTTTATTACTTTAGTTGTTAGTTCTCAGTTTAAAAATCTCAATCTATAATTGTTTATCAAATAGAAACCAAAGATTAATTAGTTGGTAATTGATAATTCAGTCTCTGAGGACGATACTCGGTCTTACCGAATTTTATTACAAATTACGATACGTACACTTGCGCAGCATATAGAAAACCCGCAACAGAGATATAGTGCAATTCAATAACATTGTAAGATGCATAACAATCTCATATCCGAGTCTCTCATATCAATATCACATACCAAGTCAAAAAAATAAGCTACAGTTTATACTTTTAGGGCGAGTGAATGAATGTTAGTGAGTGCATCCATGTACAGAAGAAAAAAGAAAATCTGCTATAAAAGGTAGGAGTGCATGATTTACCCCAAGAAAATCCTCTCAGAAATTGTTTGATGAAAATGGAGGCTGATCGGGAGAAAAAAACGGTGTTGGTGTGACACTGGAACACTCTCTCTTCCTCCACCTCCATAAACGCCAATCCAAATAATCACCTCAAAACCTTATTTTTTTCAAAAATTTGCTCCATCTACCTTGTGGAAAGGATTGTGGAATTTCTTTAAAGTATTTTCTTCTTCATCAACAAATATATCTTGAGATATTTCCTCTAACCCAATTTTTTTAATTATATAATGATCTTAGTGCCCATTGATGAAGATTCCCTCTGGCTTAATTAGTTTGATTGTGTGTTGATGTATTTTTATCGTTTACAAAATAATCCATTTTACATGAGAATTCCTACTGTTCTCGCTGTGTTACTTTTTTCTTTATTTTTTTAATACATTTTGTTATGTTTTTTAGTGCTTTTGCCGAGATTTGATGGGAGGTTACTTCCATGGGAATGTGATTTGTTATTACCTTTTAATTCTTAAATATAATCAGTTCAATAACATATTAATAAACCTAATTAATCAAATGAATCAAATTATCCCGAAAGATTTAATTGTAATACTATAAAAATTTAAATAATGTAATCTTCGTCGCTGTCCGAAACAACGCTAATGTTATTGTATTCATCCGATTCTTCCTCCTCCCCACTGATATCGTCATCTTCACCCCCCCCCCCCCCCCTCCACAGTAAGGTGAACGAATTCCTCCCTCCCATCTGAGAGTGTCTTAGTCCAAACCCAAAATTTCGCACTGTTCTCTTTGTTCATCACTGTCAAATATTCATTCCTTCATAAGGCTTTTGCAGCACCAGGGTATCTCCTAATTCACACTTCCTTGTAAATGTTTCTATAGGTTGTTCTATTTCGGCATGTCCGGGTAGGTGGGACCGGAGTAATCACGATGCCATTTTTAATTTTCCAACAGTTCTTAACATGCTTCCTCGGTCCCTCAGAAATTACGGTCTTCCAAAGCATGATGGAGGGCTAGATAGTTCGTTTGGTAGGTTGTTGATATTGCTTGGATCACCGAAAGACCATGCCAACGTCATAACACCTCGTAGTAGCACTACTTGGAGTATAATGTCACGACCCGACCCCGGGCCCGCGACTGGTGCCCTACCTGGGCACCCCTTTCGGTATACATCAGAGAATAGCAGCGGAACATACACAACTGATAAAATGCTTAAACATAAAATAATAACAGGCTAGCCGATAAGGCCACCTTCCGTAAACTATACAAATAAAACAGTACAATTTTTTTTTGCTTTACAACCCAAACCACAATGTGACTACAGACCTCTAAGAATAATAATTGTGACGGGACAGGGTCCCGCCATACCCCTGAATAAACAACAACCAACCATACCAGGGATAGGCCTCCGGAGAAATGGAGATTCCCAACAGCTGAACAGTGATCCTAAAAGTGAGGATCAACTACCTGTACTCTACCTGCGGCATGAACGCAGCCCCCCGGAGGAGGTCAGTACAACATGTACCAAATATGTGGAACTGAAAGTACTGTAATGAAATCATAAGTCTATAATAAAACTGGAGACATGTATGATAGCTCAATTAACAGTACATTGTGCCTTACTAACAATGAGAGTAAATAGGAGTATACTTACAACATAAAAATAGGAAGCTCACGATCAAAGCAGGACCACCCGCCCGCAGTATCATTAAGCAATCCTACTCCTGAGATTATTTCACCCGCATAGGTCGTGTGGACCCGCATGAGGTATTCCTCGCATGGGACTATTTCACCCGCATAAGCCCTTACGGACTCGCATGAGGTATTCCTCGCATAGGCTGTACCCGCCCGCATGGGACTATTTCACCTGCATAAGCCCTTACGGACTCGCATGAGGTATTCCTCGCATCGTGGGTAGCAATTCCACGGAATATGCAAATGCCACAAACCCGGGAAATGACCCCGTAATGAATAATATACTACTAGCACAAACCGGCTATCACACATAACATAAGCACTACCGGCTTATCATACATAACATAAGCACTACCGGCTTATCATACCATATATAAGCAAGTTAAGAAATCCCCTAACTTCTTATTTGTTATACCCCGTAGCTCTGACCCTACGTATGAGAGCGTACGAAAGCATGTAAGACTTAAAATTTTCTAAGGATAGGTTGACGGATTGTTCCGGACGGGTTTTAGTCAACTTTGAGGCGGGTTATGACCCGATACATTGAGAGCTCCTAAGTGTTTCAAAGGTCTAGGGCGTAGTTCGTGGAGTCTAGATTCCAACGCAACCAACCATTCGTCGATAGGACGTCGGAGTAGAAAGTTATGAGAGTTACAAGTTCAGTGCGCAGTCGGACAGAAATGTGTTTCGGACAAAGCGGCGAGGCGGCGCGGATGCGAGGCAGCGCGCGAAAATCTTGAAGGTCGCTGAAGTTGCAGCGCCGCGGCTGAGCCAGCGGCGCGCGCTGGAAGTTCGAGAGAGGCTGCGGAGGTTTGGCCGCGGCCGATGAAGGCAGCGGCCGGGATATTTGGGCGGAAAAACTTAGGAAAGTCTGATTTCTCTTTTAAAAAGGCCATGGGAGGGTGACAAGTGTCCCCCCCCCCCCCCATCTGATTTTTCTTGCATGCCTTATATTGACCAAGTCTTGAAGACTTGGTCATCTTTCAAACCTCTTCCTCTCTCTAAATTAGCTCCTCCTTCTCTCTAAAATTCCTAAGGGAATTCAAAGCCTAAGAAAAATCTGAAAGTTAAGAACAAGAAGGAAGCTTGTGGCTAGCTTGTTGGTGTTGTTGTGGTGGTATTCTTGGCAAGGAAGCTAACAAAATATTTGGAATAAATTTGGCTAAAGCTCTAAGGTAATGGTTCTTCCTTTATAATTAGTTTTTAGTATTGCATGTTAAGAAGAAAGAACTTGTGGTAGTGAATAATGCACTTAGAGTCCTTGCATGTAAGAAATGTGGTTTGGATATGAAGGATTGGTTAAGAAGAGATTATGAGCATGTTGTAGCCTAAAAAAACTACCTTAGAATTGTTAAGTGAATTGTTGTACCTAATGGGGCAGAATTTTACACACCCAAGTTTGGATGTGTAATCCCCTTTAAAATGTTGGATTGTTGAGCCTTAAATGTGGTGTTTGGATGATAAATTCGGCCTTTGAAAAGGTGGCAAAGTGAGTAGAAACAAAGGAAATGCTGCCCAATTTTCCATAGGAATTAGTAACCTTGAACTTGGAAATATTCTACTTTGAAACTAGAAGTTAATAAACGTATTATGGTCATTATAGGTTGACGTATTACGTGTGATAGTTGGAATTAACAAGTGGATTGACCGAACATGTATGTGGAACTTTCCTATCTCTTGAGCATGAGTAGTTGTACCTATGTAGTACGGTAGACGTACAAGATTTGATATCTTTCACTTACTTTAAAGTATATGATACTTGTTTCATTTCAAAAGTATAAGTCCCTTGGATTTAGGGAAAATGTATTTGACAAAGGGATAACGCTAATATAATGACTTTATGGGAAGTTGGTTATATTAGTTTTCTTGAAAGGTTCACAAAGAAAGGTTTACTCTAATTAAAACAAGTACGGGTAAAGGATTTGAAACTAAGAAAGGTGAATTGATTTTTAGGCATTGGTTGCCTAAGGTTTTAAAGGAAATGAAGTCACTTGATTTAGAAGCCTATTATATTTCTAAAAGGAAATGTGACTTGTCTTGAAAAGAAATCGTAACTTGATACTATGGTGATTAGTATCTTGGAATTTTTGTATAAAAAGAGTTATTTCTTAAAAAGTTAGAAGTACATGGTACTTGGGTTGAATTCCCGGATTTTCTATTAAAAGACATGTTAGTGCCTTAGGATACTAAAATAAGAGGATATATTAATAATGTTAATAAGAAGTTAGGGGATTTCTTAACTTGCTTATGTTATGATAGGCCGGTAGTGCTTATGTATGATATGATAGGCCGGTAGTGCTTATGTTATGTATGATAGCCGGATGAGCTATGTTATATATTTGTATTATTACGGGGTAAACCCCGGGTTATTATCTATGCCATGGATTTGCTACCCATGATGCGAGTGCGGCGCTTGCACTCATGCGGATCCGGACCACAGGATCCATGCGGGTGAAATAGTCTCATGCGAGTACGGCGATGGTACTCATGCGGGTCCACAGGATCCATGCGGGTGAAATAGTCTCATGACGAGACGGATGACCTCATGCGGGTCCACAGGACCCATGCGGGTGAAATAGTCTCAGGAGTAGGATTGCTTAATGATACTACGGGCGAGGTACCCTGTTTTGATCGTGAGCCTCCTATTTTTATGCTATAAGATTTATACTTGTTACTCTCATTGTTAGTAAGGCACGGTCTGAGAAATTGATTTTTATCTATGACACCATCTTATTTTTGACTTATGATATTACTACAGTATTTTCCAGTTTTACATACTTGGTACGTTGTGTCGACCCCGCCTCGATGTGTGTTCATCTGCATGAGTAAGGAAAGCGGTGGTATATCCTCATTCCTAGTATCTTTTACTCAGTTTTCAGGAACTCCATTTCTTAGGAGGCTCGACTTTTGGTATGGTTCTCCCTGTTGTTGTTTATATTTTGTACATTCAGGCATGACGGGGCCCTGTCCCGTCATAGTGTTACTCCTTCTTAGAGGCCTGTAGTCTTGTCATAACTTGGTTTGTTTAAGGATGTAACTGTTCGGTTTTATGTACTTTTGGGGTAGCCATTTTGGGCTAGACTATTTTATATCATTATAGTTGTTTATTGTGAGTTTATATTCCAGGTTTTCTCGATGTTGTGTCACGCGGTGCGGGTCAAGGAACCGGTCACGGATCTAGGGTCGGGTCGTGACAAAAGTGGTATCAGAGCAGTTAATCCTCGGAAAGGGTCTACAGGTCGTATCTAGTAGAGTCTTGATTATCGGTGTGTTGTGCACCACATCTATAATCAGGAGGCTGCAGGATATTTAGGATTAGTTTCCATTCTTTCACTCTAAGATCGTGCAATAGAGCTGTGTTATAGGTTGAATTTCCTCGACGTATTTTTCTGTATCGCTTATGCCTCTCCTCGCAGGCAACCGCGCCCGTGAAGGGCAAGCGAGAGGAACTACTAGTAGAGGCACCGAGGTTACTAGGTGCGTGCCCGATCCCCACGGATGAGGTGTTTGGACGGCGCGAGTTCTACAACGCCGCCAACCCCAAGAGAGTCCGAGGCGGCGGCGGCATCGAGACGCGGTACACGAGCCTCGATCCAGCGGCGAGGCGCAGGATATGGGCAACAAGGAGATGGCGATTCTCGCCGTGATCGTGGCGAACGTGAGATAAGTGGAGACAGCGATTCATTGTGCCGTAGTTCAAAGACAGAGTCGCTAGCTTGAGGCGAGGACTTTTGAGTTGCGGCCACCGTAGTTTTATGGGTGAGGCTCGAGGATGATCCTCGTGAGTTTATCCGAAGCGATTCTGGATCATGAGGTGATCGGGGCTTCGGAGACCGAGTCGGTGGTACTAGGTTCGCATCGGCTGCGGGACACTGCAGTTGACTGGTATGATTCATGGGAACTGTCCCGGGGGGAGCATGCGCTTCCAGCTGTTTGGGACGAGTTCTCATAGGCGTTACTTGGCCATTTCTTGCCTCCGCAGATGAGGAGGGCTCGGGCTGATAGATTTTTGACACTGAGACAGAGTGGGCGGACGGTCCGGGAATACAACGTGGAGTTTGACTCATTGGCTCGGTATGTGACCACTTTGGTAGCAGACATGGAGGACAGGGTGCACCGCTATGTCATAGGACTCGATGATCACTTGGCCGAGAGTTGCACGGGAGTGGCTCTTCAGCCGGGCATGGACATTGCCCGCATGTAGGCATATGCGACAGGTGTGAACGCGGTAAGCGGATCGGCAGTGCTCAGCGAGAAGAGGCTAGGACAAAAGGTCCTCTGGTAGTTTTAGGGTAGACAACCCCAAGAGCACCAATTTGCACCACACCGGTCGAGCGCTCCTCCACCATCTTCGGACGTCTGAGTATTCGAGGAGCGGGACGAGGTTCGTGGCCGGGTTTCGGAGGACGAGTTCCGGTCGAGATGAGGCCACATATGCCTCGGTGTGGTCGATATGGTGATTGCCATTATAGAAGTGTCGTGTTCCTCCGTGAGCTTGTTACTCTTGTGGCGGCAGGCCATTTGAAGAAGATTGTCCGACCGTAGGCGGCGGAAATGCTATGGCTCAGCCGACCATTCGATTCTTTGGGTCTTCATCTTCGATGGTTATGCGCCGGGGCGAGGTGTTCACGGCCAGCGAGCGCGGCAGGGTCGTGGCGGGGTTCGATTCAGCGTCCTCGAACCGCATTTATGCTATGTCCACCGCCAGATCGTGAGGCGTCACGATGTAAATCCGAGTACATTGTTGGTTGCTTGCTGTGATGTTTATGCTTTGATAGACCCAGGTTCTACCTTGTCCTATATATCTCCTCATATTGCTGGTAGAATAGGGATAGAACCCGAGTCCATAAAACCTTTTGAGGTAGCTACCCCGGTAGGTAATTCGGTGGTGGCCGAGCGAGTGTATAAGGCTTTCCCAGTGACTATATACAGCCGTCAGACTCTAGCCGACTTGATAGAGTTGAATATGACGGACTTTGATGTGATTATGGGTATGGATTGGCTAGCGTCTTCCTATGCCAATGTGGACTGTAGAGAGAGGTTAGTTCGGTTCCGGTTTCCTGGTGAGCCGGTTATCGAGTGGAAGGGGAATACTGCATCGCCGAGGGGTAGGTTTATTTCTTACCTCAAGGCTAGGAAGATGGTACGGAAGGGGTATATTTACCATTTGGTTCGGTATTCGACATCGAGGTGAGATCTGGACCTTGATCGGTCCGGTTGTTAGAGAGTTCCCAGACGTATTCCCAGACGAGCTTCCGGGTATCCCTCCTGAGAGGGAGATTGAGTTTTGCATCGATTTGGCGCCAGACACTCGACCGATATTTATTCCGCCATACGAGGATGGCACCGCCGAGTTGAAGGAATTGAAGGACCAGTGAAAGATTTCTTTGGAGAAAGGCTTTATTAGGCCGTGTTTCTCCCCAGGAGCGCCGGTGTTATTTGTAAAGAAGAAGGATGGGGCCAGCTGCGTATGTGTATTGATTCTGACGGTGAACAAGGTAACTATCAAGAACGATATCCTCCCGTGATTGATGATTTGTTTGATCGGTTGCGAGTGCGAGATGCTTTTCAAGATAGACTGCGATGCAGTTACCATCAGTACGAGTTAGAGGCGGATATCCCAAAGATCGCATTCAGACCGGTATGGGCACTATGAGTTCGGGTGATGTCTTTCGGATTGACCAACGCTCGGCGATATTCATGGATTTGATGAATAGGGTGTTGAGCCATTCTTGGATATGTTCGTTATAGTGTTCATTGATGATATCTTGGTGTATTCGCGCACGCAGCGGGAGCATACTGGTCATTTGAGGCGGTATTGAGTCCTCGAGACCGGCGATTGTATGCCAAGTTCTCGAAGTCACGAGTTCGTTAGCCGATGGCTTTCTTAGGGCATGTTATGGTAAGCGGTATTCGGTTAATCTGGCTAAGATTGAGGCGATCAGACTTGGCCCACCACTACAAGCGGAGTGCGCGGCTTTGGGCCTTGCGAGTTATTATCTGAGGTTTGTAGAAGTTTGCTTCTATTTCACCCCTTTGACTAAAGTCGACTCGAGCGGCTATGTTCGATGGGACGGATACTTGTGAGAAAGTTTCCATTGCTAAAGGAGAAGTTGACGGCCTTGCTTCTTACTCTTCCAGAGGGTTTAGATGGATATGTGGTTTATTGTGACGCGTCAGGTGTCGGGCTTGGGTGCGTGCTGATGTCGCACGGCAAGGTTATAGCTTATGCATCTCGACAGCTTAGGAAGCATGAGAAGAACTATCCCACACATGACTTGGAGTTGGCGGTATGATTCATGCCTTGAAGATCCGAGACATTATTTATATGGAGTTCATGTGGACATTTACACGGCACCACAAGAGTCTCCGCTTATCTTCACCGGAGGAGCCGAACTTGCGGCGAGACGGTGGTTGGAGCTACTTCAGGATTACGAGGTTGATATTCTATTCCACCCGGGAAGGCCAATGTAGTTGCGGATGCCCTTAGTCGCAGATCGATGGGTAGTCCGCGATGTTCAGCCAGAGAAGAGGGATATGGTCCGAGAGTTACATCAGCTAGCGAGCCTTGGGGTTCGTTTGGTTGATTCTGATAGTGATGGAGTTCGGGTTCGAGAGGTTGTCGAGTCTTCCATCGTCGAGGAGGTGAAGAGGCGACAGTATGAGGATCCGATTATGGTACGATGCAGAGATCGCTCTCCAGGGAGAAGAGTCTATTTGAGGTAGCGCCGTGGGTGCTAAGATTTGAGGGCGGTTGTGTGTTCCGATGTGTGACAGACTTCGTCGGCCAGATTCGGGAGGCACAAGGTGCTCGTTATTCTATTCATCCGGTCGACTAAGATGTATCATGATCTCGAATCGTGTATTGGTGGGATGGCACGAAGAGGGCGTTGCGGAGTTCGTGGCACGCGTGCCGAATTGTCGAGTTAAGGTTGAGCACCGTAAGCCGGTGGCATTGCGAGCTATCGATATTCCGACTTGGAAGTGGGAGGTGGTAAATATGGATTTTATTACAGGATTACCTTCCACTCAGAGGAAGCACGACTCCATTTGGGTTATCGTCGACAGGCTGACGAAATCAGCCCATTTTCTTCCAGTCAGGACGACTTTTTCGGCCGAGGATTACGCGAGACTGTATATCAGGGAGATTGGGAGGCGCACGGAGTGCCGTGACGATTATTTCGCATGGAGCCCAATTTACGGCTAACTTCTGGAGGTCTTTCCAGAAGGGATTAGGGACACAGGTGAGTCTCAGTACGATGTTTCATCCTCGGGTCGACGGACAGCCGAGCGCACTATCCGCACAACGAGGATATCTTTGCGGGCTTGTGTTATTGATTTCAGGGGTAGCTAGGAAGATCATTTACCTCTTGTGGAGTTTGCTTATAACAACAGCTATCATTCTAGTATTCAGATGGCGCCTTATGAGGCCTTATACGGGAGGAAGTGCAGGTCACCGATAGGCTGGTTCGAGGTGGGAGAAGTTCAGTTAGTCGGGCGGACTTAGTTCACAGCGATGGATAAGGTGAAGCTTATCCGAGAGCGGTTGTTGGCGGCTCAGTCGGCGAAGTCGATGCAGATCATCGGCGTCGACACTTGGAATTTGAGATAGATGATTGGGTTTTTCTAAAAGTATCGCCCATGAAGGGCGTGATGAGGTTTGGTAAGAAAGGGAAGCTTAGCCCAAGGTACATTGGGCCTTATCAGATTGTCCGTAGGGTAGGCAAAGTTGCCTATGAGTTAGATCTTCCGTCCGATCTGGAGGCGGTGCATCCAGTTTTTCATGTGTCTATGTTGCGGAAATGTATTGGAGATCCATCTAGAGTGCACCCGATTCATGATGTCCAGTGTGGAGGAGTTATCGTATGAGAGAGTCCCATGGCGATACTCGATCGTCGAGTTAGGAGACTTGGACGAAAGACGTGGCTTCCGTCGAGTCCATGGCGAACGAGCAGGAGGAAGTGACATGGGAAGCAGAGGATGACATGATGAAGAAGTATCCTCACTTATTCCCTATACCTCCAGGTAACCTACTTTCCTGCTTGTTAGTTTTGATTTAGTAATTACGCTTAAGTATGTTGTGGCTCGTGGAGCTTCTTTATTTGCAAAATAATAGTTAAGAGGGTCTATGTCGATGTTCTGATTTGAGTAAGCCTAGAAGGAACATTCGGGACGAATGTTTCTAAGGGGGGGGAGAATGTTATACCCCGTAGTTCTGACCCTACGTATGAGAGCGCATTTGGCACGTAAGACTTAAAATTTTCTAAGGATAGGTTGACGGATTGTTCCGGACGGGTTTTAGTCAACTTTGAGGCGGGTTATGACCCGGTACATTGAGAGCTCCTAAGTGTTTCAAAGGCCTAGGGCGTAGTTCGTGGAGTCTAGATTCCAACGCAACCAACCATTCGTCGATAGGACGTCGGAGTAGAAAGTTATGAGAGTTACAAGTTCAGTGCGCAGTCGGACAGAAATGTGTTTCGACAAAGCGGCGAGGGCATGGCGCGAAATCGAAGGGTCGCTGAAGTTGCAGCGCCGCGGCGCCAGGACGGCAGGGCCGCGGCGCTGGAAGTTCAGAGAGGTTGCGGAGGTTTCAGCGCCGCGGCGCCGGCGGCGGGGCCGCGGCGCCGAGGCGGGATTTTTGGGCGGAAAAACTTAGGAAAGTCTGATTTCTCTTTTAAAAAGGCCATGGGAGGGTGACCAGTGCCCCCCCATCTGATATTTCTTGCATGCCTTATATTGACCAAGTCTTGAAGACTTGGTCATCTTTCAAACCTCTTCCTCTCTCTAAATTAGCTCCTTCTTCTCTCTAAAATTCCTAAGGGAATTCAAAGCCTAAGAAAAATCTGAAAATTAAGAACAAGAAGGAAGCTTGTGGCTAGCTTGTTGGTGTTGTTGTGGTGGTATTCTTGGCAAGGAAGCTAGCAAAATATTTGGAATAAATTTGGCTAAAGCTCTAAGGTAATGGTTCTTCCTTTATAATTAGTTTTTAGTATTGCATGTTAAGAAGAAAGAACTTGTGGTAGTGAATAATGCACTTAGAGTCCTTGCATGTAAGAAATATGGTTTGGATATGAAGGATTGGTTAAGAAGAGATTATGAGCATGTTGTAGCCTAAAAAAAAACTACCTTAGAATTGTTAAGTGAATTGTTGTACCTAATGGGGCAGAATTTTACACACCCAAGTTTGGATGTGTAATCCCCTTTAAAATGTTGGATTGTTGAGCCTTAAATGTGGTGTTTGGATGATAAATTCGGCCTTTGAAAAGGTGGCAAAGTGAGTAGAAACAAAGGAAATGCTGCCCAATTTTCCATAGGAATTAGTAACCTTGAACTTGGAAATATTCTACTTTGAAACTAGAAGTTAATAAACGTATTATGGTCATTATAGGTTGACGTATTACGTGCTATAGTTGGAATTAACAAGTGGATTGACCGAAGAGGTATGTGGAACTTTCCTATCTCTTGAGCATGAGTAGTTGTACCTATGTAGTACGGTAGACGTACAAGATTTGATATCTTTCACTTACTTTAAAGTATATGATACTTGTTTCATTTCAAAAGTATAAGTCTCTTGGATTTAGGGAAAATGTATTTGACAAAGGGATAACGCTAATATAATGACTTTATGGGAAGTTGGTTATATTAGTTTTCTTGAAAGGTTCACAAAGAAAGGTTTACTCTAATTAAAACAAGTACGGGTAAAGGATTTGAAACTAAGAAAGGTGAATTGATTTTTAGGCATTGGTTGCCTAAGGTTTTTAAAGGAAATGAAGTCACTTGATTTAGAAGCCTATTATATTTCTAAAAGGAAATGTGACTTGTCTTGAAAAGAAATCGTAACTTGATACTATGGTGATTAGTATCTTGGAATTTTTGTATAAAAAGAGTTATTTCTTAAAAAGTTAGAAGTACATGGTACTTGGGTTGAATTCCCGGATTTTCTATTAAAAGACATGTTAGTGCCTTAGGATACTAAAATGAGAGGATATATTAATAATGTTAATAAGAAGTTAGGGGATTTCTTAACTTGCTTATGTTATGATAGGCCGATAGTGCTTATGTATGATATGATAGGCCGGTAGTGCTTATGTTATGTATGATAGCCGGATGAGCTATGTTATATATTTGTATTATTACGGTAAACCGGGTTATTATCTATGCCATGGATTTGCTACCCATGACGCGAGCGTGGCTTGCACTCACGCGGATCCCACACGTGATCCACGCGGGTGAAATAGTCCCACGCGAGTACGGCGATGGTACTCATGCGGGTCCACGGGATCCATGCGGGTGAAATAGTCCCACGCGGGTGAAATAGTCCCACGACGAGGCGGATGACCTCACGCGGGTCCACAGACCCGTGCGGGTGAAATAGTCCCGAGTAGGATTGCTTAATGATACTACAGGCGAGGTACCTGTTTGATCGCGAGCCTCCTATTTTTATGTTATAAGATTTATACTTGTTACTCTCATTGTTAGTAAGGCACGCGGTCAAGGAAATTGATTTTTATCTATGACTCCGGCTTATTTTTGACTTATGATATTAGTACAAGATTTTCGATTTACATACTTGATGCGTTGTGTAATCGACCCCGCCTCTGGCTGCGTTCATGCCGCAGGTAAGGGAAAGCAGGTGGTAGATCTTCATTCCTAGGATCTTTTACTCAGGTGTCAGGAGCTCCATTTCTTTCGGAGGCTCGACTTTTGGTATGGTTCTCCCTGGTGTTGTTGATATTTTGTACATTCAGGGGCATGACGGGGCCTTGTCCCGTCATAGTGTTACTCCTTCTTAGAGACCTGTAGTCTTGTCATAACTTGGTTTGTTTAAGGATGTAACTGTTCGGTTTTATGTACTTTTGGGGTAGCCATTTTGGGCTAGACTATTTTATATCATTATAGTTGTTTATTGTGAGTTTATATTCCGCTGGTTTTCTCTGATGTTGTGTCACAAGGGTGCCCGGGTCAAGGCACCGGTCACGGATCCGGGGTCGGGTCGTGACATTATTAGTCTTATACATGTACACTCTCATTTTTAGTTTACTTAAGGCACTATCGTGTCATTATAAAAATCCGGGAATTTAACCCAAAGCACTACGTACTTCTACTCTTTTAAAATGACTCTTTTTCATACAAAACTTCCAAGATACTAATAACCATAGTATCAAGTCATAACTATTTTTCAAGACAAGTCACAATACCTTTTTAGAAAAATACATTTTCAGGCTTCTAAATCAAGTGACTTCTTTCTTTTAAAACCTTAAGCAATTGATGCCTTTAAATCAATTTGCCTTTCGTTATTTCGAGTCATTTAACATACTTAAATTACTTAGAGTAAACCACTCTTTTTAACTTTCCATAAAGCTATTATAACCAACTTCCCATAAAGTCGTTATACTAACTTTATACTTTAGAAACTTACATACTTCTTTATAACCAAGAGACTTAAACTTTCCAACAAAACAAGTATCAACAATACTCAACATACTTAAAGTCTCTTAACTTTTGAAAAACCAAGATATCCTTAATATTTAAACAAGTGAGTTAATTCCCTAACTCAACCAACTTGGACATTCTTAAAATAAGCCAAGGATATCAAATAGACTAGATTGTCAAAATCTTGCGTCTCTAGTACTATACATTTACAACTTATTCATGCTCGAGAGATAAGAAAGTTTCACATACCTCTTCGGTTTAATCCACTTGCTAAGTCCATTAAGCGTGCGTAGTATGTCAACCTATAATGACCATAATACGTCTATTAACTTCTTACTTCAAACGTAGAATATTCCAAGTGCAAAGTCACTAAATTCTACGGAAAATCGGACAGCACTTCCTTTGTTTCTACATACTTTGCCACCTTTTCAAGGCTGAATTCAATAACCAAACACGCCACATTTAAGGCTCAACAAAGTAGTTAACAATAGGGGATTACACGCCTACAAGACGTGTAAAATTCCACCCCACAAATGATATCAAACTAATACAAACTACTTAGGCCAATCCGGCAACATTGAGATTCAATAACACCAATTCTTACCCAATTTCCTTTTCAATCCAAGTTGTTAGCATAACATGATATCAAGTCGCAATCGATTATAACTACTCTAATCTTCAAGTAAGTAACATGCGACGATTCTAATTAACGACCAAATTGTAATCCAACTTCAAATGGCTTATATGACATTTCGGATTTTAGGCTACAACAATCCATAACACTTATAAAACTTCAACACATATACTTCATGCTAGCAAACATGTAAGGCTAACAACAATATATAATCTTGTAACACTTTAAGAGACAAGATTATTACCTCAACGAGTCTTAGTCCAACTTCAATTCCGAAGTCGCTCCCTAGCAACTTAGAGCCTTTTCTTGACACTTCAATCCGCTACTTGAGACCCTTAGAATAACACAAACAAATTTCCTTCAATCTTCCCAACAAAACCTAGAAAAGCAACTAGGTTTTCATTTTGCGACTAATACGAAAACTATCTTTTTCCGGAATTTTTCTATTGAGATACCCTTACAATACACTTAGGAACCTTGGTTTAAAGTGGGGAGATTATTGGACAACAAACAAATTTTTTTCCTTTTCACTCTTGATGAACCCGAGAGCACTTGTATTGTTCATCCAATTTTTCTTGAAAATTTGGCTAAGTGTGGAGCTTGTCTCACTACTAGTACTACTATATAGCACAATGGAGGGTCAAAATGTGCACAAATATGTGGCTTGGATGAAGTTCTTTTAAATATCAATACATGTGGTCCCATTGACTAAGTCAATTTTGTCAAGCTTTACTACTTGCAAGACTTGTCTTCCTAACAATGGTCAAATGACCCTTTTGCCCATGCTTATTTTCGTCCAAGACACCATAAGGGGGGGGGGGGGGTGACATGTGTCACCCTCCCATTCGTCACAATATTATATTTTCCGACAATTTCATAATTCCGATAAATTTTTACAAGTCTCTAATCTTAACATTTTTGAGTTCTTACGTACGTTCTTATAAACATATCCTGAAATTCCGGGGTGTAACATATAACTCCACCCACTTGAGCTTTTATCCCCATATGTCTATGCTGTGAGGCTTGTAGTCATGAACTTCTCCTTAGATTAAATGTCCGACATTTCCTAGAGATTGTGTGATATTTATTGGTTCGTTTTTCAATGGATGAAGAATACCGTAATATTTTTATTGATGCAGACTAGTATAACAGCCAATCATGGATTTTTTTTCCTAGATATGATGTAATTTAATTTAATTTTTTGTTCCGCCCATTTGGATTTGTTGACCCATCTCCTTTCTATTTCTTTTTAAACCAACCGCTGAAGAAAGGTTTTTAGACATTTTAGACGTATTCAGTGAAAGTATAGAGGAGTGAATACAAAAAATACTCATTGAATTATATTTTTTTATTGAAATAGTTCGCTTATTTATGGACGGCTGAGTAAATATCAAGTACTATTGAATACATCATCATATATTGTATTCGGATTACGTAGGAGATTGGACTATACCATGAATTATGTGACAACTCAGAGCACTTTTCTGATAATACGTATATGACATAATATTTCACGTGCTTAAAGTTATTCATGTTAGGCGATAAATAATGTAATTTTATGACTCATCTTACTTGACGTGTTTATTTTACTAATTTTTTAATTTCTTTAACTTTTTTGTTTATAGGTATAGATCTTCCACGAATGACCCTGCATCCGGGTCCAGAAGAGTATGATGTTCTAATAATCTAGGAGAAGCATCAATCACATGATGTGTAAAATGGGACATTGGAAGGACATAAAGCATACCTATCTCCACGCCGTGCAGATTGTGAATTCTAGAAGCATTTGAGGTGTCATCCTTTGCATCCCCTCATCCTTGATACTTTGGAAGGTGTTGATTTAGGGGAGTAGTAGAGGTAGGATTTATCCCATATGATTGGGGAGTCATCACTGCACTTATAGAGAGGTGGCGCCTTGAGACGCACACCTTTCATATGCGTACGGATGAGGTGACAATCACTTTACAGGATATTGAGTTCATGTTTGGCATGGTCGTAGATGGCGACCCCGTGTTTCAAGCTAATACTAGAAATATGAGCCTTTCAAGGTGGCAAGAGTTGATCCATGAGTTTACTGACTGGGCACCCGCTGAGGATTATTTTGACGATGTTAATAGGGTGAAAGTATGTAAATTAGTTGAACATATGAACCAGTTAGATGTGATTACATATCACACCGCAGAAATTGATATGCAAAAGCAGGTTAGGTTATACTTGTTATGCCTGTGCGACAACACGATATTTCCGGATAAGTCCGGTGACAAGCTTAATTTAGATTATTTTCTTGACATGTGTGACCTTAACGTAATGGGCACATAAGATTGAGAAGCAGCTGGATTGTCATATTCATATACTTATCTATGCTGCACCTCGATGTCCAACGCCAGCGATGTGTGGATTTATTTCATTATTGTTACGTTACTTTTAAAATTTGTAATTTTATTTGGTTTTATATTTTATTGTTATAATCTTTATATTTTTAATTTTTTTTAATATAGTTCTTGGATTGGGAGCGACTTATACCGATGTAGCCATCACCACATCGTCGAGCACATCCACCTGAGGCACATCCGACTATTGCACGGAAGTGGACTCATCGAAAAGTCAGCGAAAATGAGACACTTGATGTGCTAGCCATATGTAGGGGTGAATTGGACAACCTAACATATGGTCAGGTATGTAATCATAATTATATTTACAATTGGACAACCTAATAGTTACGCTTGTTTCTTTTATTATCAAGTAATTTTATGTTCTTTCTATCATAGTTTGTGTGGGAGCCTTATTCAGAAGCCATTATTAATGGACTTCCCGAGTGGTGTTGGTGTGGCCGAGGTATTTGGATGGTGAAGGTACCCCTTATTTATGGGATCTACTATGAGTGGCACATAGTAGATCGCATTCTCAGACATTTTAGTAGAAAGCAGCATATTCCGGGACCATATGATAAGTTTGAGCCTTTTCATTTCAAACGTGACAAGTGGCATGCCATAAAAAACCTGAATAACGGTATTTTGAGTAGACGACTAATTAATGGACAACTCGTCGAGAAAGGTTATATCAAGCTGAACCTATGACTGAAGATCCAAGTGAACTATCACAGTACTTTAATTTGTATCGGCACCACTCGCACACTTTCATAGGAAATCCAGCACATATGTGGCTAGGAGATACAAGCACATGGTAGGCAGGCATGAGGCACTGATACGTACATTACATTGCTTCAGATGTTTGATTTTTTTGCATAATGTAGACCATTATGATATCTTATTATTTAATTTATTTCAGGCTTTAGGACATCAAAAATCGTACATGTTGGCTTACAATACTAGCCAAGATTCTACCGCGTCTGATACAGAGAAGGTATTGGCAAAGAAGTTTAGCCGCATTAATATAGAGTCTATGACTGCTGCCTCTCTGGGGATGATTTTGAGTTTCGCTCCACATTATACACCATCGGGCGAGTCCGAGGAACCGTCTACTGTGCATGTTCCATGTCATCATAATCACATTATATCTACATTTGGGGAATGTGGTAGAGGACATCAAGGGAAAGCTGGCAACAAACAAGGTCGAGGTCGCGTGGATCACTAGTTGGTCGATCAAGATGACGTTATAGCTGATTGTGAGTCAGATGCACTGGCAGCATATATTCCTCCTTCATCAATGCCTGTTGTTGATCCATGTTACCCGGTAATGGATTTTGATATGCCTAGCTCATCGATGTATGCTCATGAGGTTCCCCATTACCAAACAACAAAAATTGTCACTATAGAGAGGTCTTTCAGGCAATTCACATCGTCTGAGCCTTTGAGCTTCACATGTTTGGCCCAACGCTATGGTGCTCAGATAGATGATTTACCTACATTCGTTAGACATAGCTCTCCAACAGGGAGTAGACTGAGTTTTACCAACGTTAGTACTCGAACTACTCAAATAACTTATACCTTATTCAATTTTATTTATTTAATGGTTACCTTATGTGTCTATATTATTTATTTTGAATAGTCTTCCATGTCACTATAATACGAGTAACTATGACACACAATATGACGGTGTGGCTTCAAAGCGCTATCATAACTTTGATTGGAGTGTGCAAAGTTGTGATATGGAAGGACCGAGTAATGCTCCTATACAATTGCACAATTTGGACAGGAGTGGCGGACACCCTTCAAATCTAGGTACAAGTGAATTAGGTGGCATCAATATCATTCGACGGTGCCCTACTCTGATTGAGTCAAATGATAGGTAAATATAATGATATTTTATTCACATAAATTAGAAGTGTTTTAACTAATTGTGATGAGATTTAAATGCCTTAAATTTTGCTATGTTTGTAGGTGTAATGATTTTAAAGAAAACCCCGTATTGACTCAGCTCACACAAATTGTGAGCAACAATGCTGTAGCTAATGATCGATTAGATGAGTCGGATAGTGATAGCCCATTAAATCATGATTGGGCGGATGATGAACAATCGTTTGGTGATGATGGTCATTCTTATGAACATGTCACCGCCTGAGGTGATGGTAACATTAACTATCATTATAATGTGATTCCATATTTAGATAACACAAAAGAAGGCCCGGATGATTTTGCCTTCACAAGAGATGATGGTCCAGTTCTGCCTGCACTTTGGGATCCTAAAACCATACTTTATCAAGTCAGTTTAGTACGGTGGCAATGAAGTTTCAAAATGTATCATTTTGTATCTTGGACCATTTTAAGGGGGTTGATAATTTTTTTTGTATATGCAATTAGGTATGCTATTTCAGAACAAGCAGGAAATGAAAGGTGCAGTAAGAATAGTGTCTCACTGAAAAGAAAGAGTTCATTTATGACCAGTCAAAAGGTAAATTTTGGAAGGTTATTTATAAGTGACATATGTTAGGATGTGAGTGGATGATCTGTTTTGGAGAGATTTCAAGTGGTATGTAGAAGACATGCCAAATGATTGAGTGACACAACTGCCTCACATATGATTAGGATCATTCCAATTTGAGTATCCACCTTATTGCTACTACATTGATACCACAAATTATTATTGACGCACACATCAGTATTAAGAAAGTTGGGAAAAAATAGAAGGGTTATATAATTTACTCCTAGTTATAAAAAAACACAAAAAGGGCGTAAAAAAGCTTTTCAAATGGTATACAGAGATTTTGAAAGTTCTTTCAAGGCATTGCCTAGATACATGGTTGCCCTACAATTTTTCAATCCAGAAACCGTTGTTGAGTGGGAACACCAATCAACTACAATGCAAGGAGATCACAACTTCAAGTTTCTTTTTTGGGCTTTTAAATTAAGCATTTGGAATGTCTCAATCCATGGCCTGGCGAAATACGACAGTCGATGCCTGAATGCATGTAACTGAGTGAACCACATGACTGCTGAATCAACATGGGCCTCCAAAGCATGCACTAAAATGATAATAAAACATGCAAACCGAATACTGAATAAAATCTAAAAATATATATTTTGTGGAAGTATCTAAAAGCATGTTATGTCTGAAAACCGATGCTGACATAACATACTAAACTAATCTAGGATATGTAACCTCTAGACATAAATCTGACTGCAAAATTGTTTATCATGACAAGGCCCTGATGTATCTCTATTATAAAATATAATCATGAAAATAGACTGACTGACACCCTGGATGAAATGGGGCTCACCAATAACTGATACATGTGAAGTCCTAGCATGTAGCCTCGTCGTCTTGAAACTCGGCGCCTGCACCGTGAAGTGCAGGCCTCATGAAAAAGGTATGTTCGTATATTTGAATTGTACTATGTGTAAAGCAACTAAAAGACTAAATAGGCACATGAAACTGAAATTGTAACATGAGCATGATCTGACATAAGTATTAAACATGTGTAAAATCTGCAAAACTATATATCTGGATATTTGTGGGGAAAGTAGTAGTATAACCGACAACATGAATCACCACATGATTATGTGGAGTTTGGTACCTGGCCCGACTAGCAAAGTGCTCTCATACCTTGCCGAGGTATGAAAAATGAGCATGGCATGAATTGATCTAATCTGCAATCTGAAGGTATCGTCCTCTGGTGGAGAGATCCTTAACCTACGGTAGCATACGTAATTTCAAGAAATTTGAGCCTTCTCGGTAAACTATGCAACTCCCAAAATATGTACTTGAAAATAGTGGCTTGTAAGCACTTGGGTTTCATGAAAGCAACTTGTAAAGCATGGTTTGAAATTATAATTTATCATGTGAACTGATATAAAATATAACTTGTGTAAATTCATGAAAACATACATATATATAAGTTCTTGAAATTTAATATTAATGGTTCATGAATTGTAATTTTAGAACCCACAGAATTCGAGGTTATGTATATTCATGGATTACGCAGGGATTCCTAATAGCCATAATGGAAAATAAGGAACACAGTAATGAAGTGATAATACAACATGGTATATCACAAGACATGTAATTTATGGATATCATGAAATTGGAACAAAAATCTAAGTTATGGAATTTCATAAAAACGTGGTGTGGAAAAGAACATGAACGTTCTCACACGTGGATAGAAGTTCTACATACCTTAATCACTCCAAAACTTGAAGAAAATGTCTGAACTTTTGAAGAGAACACCCAAAACTCATAACTTGAAACCTTGAGAAGGGTTTTCTTGAAAATCCTAAGATTATAGTGTGGAATCTTGTTAAGAACTTATGTACAAGTGTTAGAATTACTTAGAAATTCATTGGAGAGACTTACCTTGATGTGGGAGGATGAGGAGAGGAGATAAAAGTCGTGCTAGGGCTTGAAGAACTAAAAAATGGAATGAAAATCGCGATTTTAAATGAGTTTTTAAGTCCATTATGCAGGCCATTTTGGGAGCCGCGGAATGAGAATGTCGGCCGCACTTTTGGTCGCAAAAATAAATAGTAACTCGCCTAGATTTTGGCCATTATGTGCCCCATATACCGATTATGTGGATCGCAGAATGGGCTGCTCTGGCCACACTTTTTCCCAGCGTTGCGATCCTTTAGTAAAATAATCATAACCTTTTTGTAAAGATGTCCGTTTGACCTCTATAATATACCATTGGGAAGGTATTTCAAATATTTATAACTTTAATGAAGGAAGGTTTCCATAATTCTTTACATATTTCTGTATTCTCACTTGAAGTGAGGCCTTGTGCAAACTCACTTGAAAACGTGGCTCATAGAGTAGCTTCCGACTATACCTTTCCCAATGACTCTTATTATAACTTGATTAGCTTTCAAAATACTTTCTACACTCTTCATCTTGGTTCAATTATGTTTTCAATATACTGGTCAAACCTTAC
Source organism: Przewalskia tangutica (assembly GCA_029844215.1). Classification (NCBI taxonomy): domain Eukaryota; kingdom Viridiplantae; phylum Streptophyta; class Magnoliopsida; order Solanales; family Solanaceae; genus Przewalskia; species Przewalskia tangutica. The sequence continues at coordinate 18,794,601 of CM056718.1, forward strand.
CCCGAAGGTACGAGGTGTTACAATATCTTCCTCTTGGGATTATTCGTCTTCAAATGATGAAGCATGGTTAGGATTATGACTAGCTCTGAAATTTTACAAAAATATCGGCAAGGTTACCTCTATAAATAGGACTATCTCAACATTTTTCAAACACCTGACAGCTAACCAGAGTACCATACAAGCCTCACACGATATGTTAATATGTATGACATGACATAATATGGTAATTGAAACATGGACGTGACTAATATGAATACTGAGCTGGCACGAATATGTGAATACTATCTGTCATAAATATCGATCGTACATGAACACATAGATATTGAACTGAATGAATACTATACATGAGATTTGAAAAAGAATTTGTAGCCACAAATGACGTGGGTACTGTATCATAAGCATGGACATGACATGATTACATGAACGTGAGAAGCATGACACGGGACGTGAATACATGAAGATTTCCTTGTATGCATACATGAGTGTTAAATTGACATGAGATATGAATACATGTAAACTTTGATATCATATCATATTTGATTGCTGAAAAGATGAATATTACAACATGAGATCTGAATGTTGAGCGGAGATGGAGCCTAAACACTAAACTGACATGATGTCTGAATACTTGAGGTAGTTACCCTATGCATTTTATGTTTGTCCATCAATAAGCCTGGATATTTGGGCTCGGGTCCTCTATGCCTTCCCATGTAGCCTTCTTCGCATTTTGGTTCCCTTACAACACTTTTACTGGAGCGACTTTCTTAGTCCTCAACTTGCGAACTTAACGATCTTTCGTAGGATGTTGTATGGTCTAATTTATTTGGGACTAACTTCTATTTCTTCTCAAATCATATGACGCCTTTCATAGGCAAAAATTTATAGAAATACTCAATCGTTAACATGAAACTCTAAATCTCTGTGTTGCACCTTCCCATGGGACTCTTGCGATTCTTAGCCATTTTCAAATGCTCTTGAATTAATTTAACATTTTCAACAACCTAATGGACCACATCTGGCCCTAGCAATTTTGTTTTGCCAACTTCATACCAACCAATAGGTGATACACCTTCGCCCTCCATCTTGATACTAGCATGATATCTATATTTAGAAACAACTCAATGAGAGTCAATTGATCATCTCAATTACCTTTAAAGTCTGGGACACATGTTCTCAACATATCTTCAAGTATTTCGATAGGGCTATATGTATGATGATGAAAAACGATACTGAAATGGTATCCAATCCCTTCTAAAATACTTTAAAGAAATTTCTCTTAGAACACCTCGAACTGATCCAATGGAAATTGGAGCCCCATGGAATCTGGAACTTACTTGAATATATATATATAACTTGGCATAATCTTATGTTGAGTCGTCTTTCTCTTGCTACCAATTTAGAAACTTAGCCACAAAATTAGCTACATTATTCTTCATGTCATTCCACCAATAAACCTTCTCAAGGTCATGATACATTTTCTTGGAGCTTGGGTAGGTAGAATATCTGAATTTGTGTGCCTCTGCAATAATTCTCTCTTTGCATCTATCTACATCCAGGACGCAAAATTTTCCTTCGTATCTTAGAGTACTATCATCTCCCCCTTGATTTGAAGCTATTTATTTATATTTGTGAGTCCCTTCTTTTAGATGCAATAGATAGTGATCATGAAACTATTTTTCTCTTTTACTCAACTACTAAGAAGGATTTGACTTTGTTCAGTACAACAACTCTACCATCTTTGGGGTTCGAAAGTTGAACTCATAGCTTTGCTAACAAATGAACTTATCTCATCATGATTCTCCTGTTCTACCTTGGCATGAGCTAAACTACCCATACTTGATTTCCTTTTTAGACACTTCTTGAAATACTCATAGCACTACTGTGCGCAAAGTCTTTGACCAACACCTTGAATATTAGAGTCTCTCGTGCAATGGCAATATCCTTATGCCACATAACTAAGCATGATCATATAGATTTTCTGGGTTTTCTTAATTGATAATAACTAATCTTGACACAAGTAATTCGACTATCATTCTACCCACTTCGTGTTTCTTGTACAAATGAGGCACAACCTTATGAAGACTATCTCATTATGCCCTCATTATTGAACTGAGGTTCTTCATATCTTATGCTAACCCTTCGGGTTTTCAAATATTCAACTGCACTCATTGACAATTTACACATCTCTCTCGGACTCTTCTCTCTCATCGGGATCTAACTAACTTTCCTCAACTTCTGCAATTCTTTGCACTTTATGTCACTAACGACTCATCTTTCGACTCACTTCTGATCGATCTTCCTTATTAGGGAAAACTGAATTACTTACATGAACTGGGGAACTAAATTACTTATATGGAATTACTGGCATATTCATTCTTAACGACTTAACTTCGCTCACACTACTATTCTTAGGGAAAAGCCCTTTTTGGATAACTCTTAAAGACTATTCTTCTGTAATTTCCTCTCTTACTGCTTAGCTGATTTTCTTCTACCGCTGTCAATGTACCTCACATTTATCTTAAACTCCTTGGATTCTAACATGCATTCTATGTATTCAAATTGCTACTCACTCACCAGTGTTAACCTAACTAAGAAAATCAAATCGTACATCTACTAGCTCTGCTGAAATTGCCAATTCATTGTATCTACTCAAAACTTACTATTCTCTACTAACCATCTGCTAGCATCATGTTCTCTGGTCCTGTCCTGAATACTAAGTGAAGCGTATGATTATTTCTAATTTTCCTCATCATCTGACCCTATTCTACAATAGTATACTATATTTTCTGAGCTATATACATGGATCAAACTTAGGGCAGTTACACCTCTCTTAAATAAAAGATTGAAATAACTAACCCAAACTTTCTATACACTTTAAAGTCAAGTCAAGTCAAACTATACTTATATGACGTAAACACTTAATCACATAACCTTAGAGGGGAAATGTCACATATTATCATCTCATAGTAATATCTACTTCTTGTAGTAACTTACTAACGTCATACTCTATGGTTCTGATCTGAATAAGCTTAAATAATTTAAAATTATTCTCATAAATTCAATTCGTCTGCTCATGGTTCTCATATCGTACAAAATCTCTTCTTAGTCATGTGCATAGAGCATACGACAAAATATACATCTTTGAAAAATCAAGACATTCTAGAATCACAAGTGTTTCGCCCTTAGGCTATTTTCTATTCAAAATCATAGTGATAAATTTATGCCTGATGCGGCTAAATTCATACCATGTTATCCCGTAAGGTCTTAAATCTGAGCTATCATCCTCATACTTATATCTCCATGATCTAAAAATCCAAATAAACTTATTATGTAAGGTATAGAACATATGTATACTACCATGCAGAAACTTATCCTTAAAATGGAACTATCGCCTGATAAATATATCATGTTCCATTTGGCGAGTCTTGGGTCTTAACCCATGCATGAAAAATGTGAAGATCTCACTGTAGTCATTATTACTTACCCTTTCTTTTAGCACCTGTAGGCTTCGATGTATACTCAACAGTCAATTCATAAGAATCTGGATATACTGAAAATTAAAAATATGATAACTACATAACCGAACACTAGTGTACTGAATAACAATAATTCTGCTAACTGAAATAATGTATAGCTAGTAACTGAGGTAAACTGATAACCATAAAACATTATAGCTGCCTTTGCACTTTCTGATAAGGGTTATGCTCTAGTCTATAGTAACTACAAATTTTGTTTAACTTTTGATATTATATCAAGTCTCATATGTTACCAACATGTACTTCTTGATTATACCCAAATGTATAGTCATCCTCACTTGAACCTTGAATTTCTTTTTCGTTGCTTTCCCATTTGATACGTTTGGAATTCAATGGAAATAGAATGTTACTTACCACTTTATGCTTATTGGCGTGAGTTAGAAGAATTATTAAATGTATTGATCTAATTTGATGGTCTAGAGTATGAAAGAAGTGAGACAATCCTAAATGTCTTGGTGGTCAACCATTTATATGTGTGGCTCACACACACATATAAAAGTGCCCCCAGTGGACATGGTTTTATGAAATCTCTAAGACACTTTAACCTAGGCTCTGATATCAAATTTTTAATGCCTCGAACCATGTTCTGGGTGAATCACGACACTCAGTGTCTGACTGCATGTGATTGAGCGAACCACATGGTTGCTGAATCAATATGGGCATTCAAAGCATGCACTAAAAAGATAATAAAACATGCAAACTGAATACTGAATATAATATGAAAATATATATTTTGTGGAAGTATCTGAAGACATGTTAAGTCTGAAAACCAATACTGACATGATATACTAAACTAGTCTAGGCTATGAAACCTATAGACTTGAGTCTAACTACAAAATTATTTACCAAGATAGGGCCTTAGCGTACCTCTATTATAAAATATAATCCTGAAAATAGACAGACTGACACCCCAGATGAAACGGGGCTCACCAAATAGCTGGTACAAGTGAAGTCCTAGCGTGTAGCTCTGTCGTCCTAAAACTCAACACCTACACCATGAAGTGCAGGTGATCGGTGTATTTTATATACACCTTTTGAGTCATTTTTAGTTAGTCTTTCGCCCATTTTTGTACAAATATGTGTCGTGTTAGGATAAATTTTCTTTCTTTTGAGTCACAGTGGTTTAAAGTGGCACATTGGAAAGAAGAAGCGAAAAGAGGGCAGAAACAGAGGTTCCAGAGCTCAAAAAGCTAAAAAGTTGGCAACCCGGCGAAAGCGCAGCGTGCGCGCTGATAACCAACCAAAGAAGCAGAGCGCCACGGCACCCAAAGAGTAGAGTCGCGAAGTTTGGTGCCGGCGCGGTTCTGGTCGCGGCGCCAACGCGGGAAAATTGCCAAATCCGAATAGGAATGGGCCAAGGCCAAGAAGGAAAAGGTTTGGGACGTTTTTGGTGATTTAAAAAGGACCTTTAGGTCATATTTTGAAGAGTTCCACACTTGACAATTCATCACAACTTGAAGATCAAGATTAGAGACTTACTTTTGAGTAATTTCTTGTTCTTTATTTTATTTCTTTTTGTGTATGTTGGATATCAGTTTAGTTCTTGGCATGTCTATAGCTAGGAACTAACTTAATTTAGGGTTTTCCATGTCGAATCGCTTGAACCTCGTTCTTATGAATTAATGCATGTTTTGGTTTCTTCTGATTATTGTTGAGATTTATTCAATAATTGTTTTGAATGCTTGGTAATTAATTGATCACTAATTATCATAACTTATATGATTTCTAATCGAAATCCGAAAGGGGAGATTGTGAATATGCTATAGTTGAATAAACATAGGTTTAAATCGTGGACGAAAGTACCCCGATACTTGTGTAGCTTAATAGGTTATTGTTTTTAATCCTCTTTTGTAGTCAATCTTGTCATTGAAAGATAGAAGGGTTCTACATTGGGGTTGAGTGTTTATATTACCTTAACAGGAGTATAAAACGACTTAGTTAACTTACTATCTCAAAATAGAAGAAGAACCATAATTAATTGCATTAACGAGTTAAGCGAGCGGATAGTTGAGGAGATTTAGAAGCCCTATTTCCACCATATCTGAAGTAAAGTAAAGTAATTTAATTAGCATCTATAATCATAGCTATAAACAATTCATCAAATTATCGGTTACCAAATAGATACTACAGAATAAAGGTTGATAATTGGACAATAATCCCTGAGGACGATAACTCGGTCTTCTAGTCTATATTACTTGTCACGACACGTGCACTTGCGTTTAGTGTATGCATAAATCGCGCATCAAGTTTTTGGCGCCGTTGCCGGGTATTGGCGTAGTTCAATATCATTTTTTCTATTCTTAATTTCTAATTTGGTTTTTATTTTTATTATATTTTTTTATTTATTTATTGGTGGAACTGTGCGCCGTGATCCGTTTGTTGGTTTGATTTATCTCAGGGAACCTGCAAACCATGGATTACCACTATCAAGGGTTACAGAACTATCAACAGCAATGTAATCCCCATGCCCCACAGGAAGAGCAGGATGGGCTACGAGCAGTCATACTCATGCTAACTAGGCACCAAACTCAGTTCATGGATGAGACGAGAGTGTCTCTAAAGAATTTGGAAACGCAAATAGGACAACTCGAGGGCATGCTAAGAAACAGAATACAAGGGAATCACCCTGAACATATTGGGGAGAATATAAAAGAGCAATGTCATGCGATTGACCTAAGAAATGGCGAACCAGTGGAAGCAAACTCACCACCACCGTGTCCAGAAAAGAAGGACCCAGATTTCTCGTAGAAGTTGCAGCGCCACGGCGCCGATAATCCTGAGACATTGCAGAAATTTGGGCGCCACGGCGCCGAATCTCAGGGTCGCGGCGCCCAGGGCTCAGAAAGCACAATAATTTTGGGAGCAGTTGTTGACGCACCCCAGGTGAAGATACCATACCCCCAAAGGCTAAAAACAAGTTCTCTTGACAAATAGTTCTCTAAATTCCTGGAAGTTCTCAAACAATTGCAACTCAACATCCCGTTCGCTGAGGCACTAGAGCAGATGCCGAGTTATGTAAAGTTCATGAAGGAGATTCTCAGAAAAAAGAGGAGGATAGATGACTACGAAACAGTGGTGTTGACTGAAGAATGCAGTGTCATCCTACAGAGAAAGCTACCTCAGAAGTTGAAAGATCCGGGGAGTTTCACCATCCCATGCACTATAGGAAAGTTTGAGTGTCATAAGGCATTGTGTGATCTGGGGGCAGGTATAAATTTGATGCCCTATCTGGTGTTTTGTAAACTTGGAATGGGAGAAGCCAGACTTACAAACATCACTTTGCAGCTAGCTGACCGCTCCATCGTCCACCCTAGAGGAGTCATCGAGGATGTGTTGGTGAAGGTGGACAAGTTCATCTTTCCCGTTGATTTCATCATCTTAGACATGAGAGATAATGACATGATCCCTATCATACTTGGCATACCCTTCCTAGCCACATGACAGGCACTGATTGATGTTCGAAAAGGTGAGTTGAGACTTCGTGTGGAAGAAGAAGATGTGATTTTCAATGTTTTTCGAGCAGCAACCTTCCCAGAGGCAAGTGACAACTGCTTCGTCATTGATGTGATCGAAGAAGCAGTGTCAGAAAATGGGTTCAGAAATGCTGATGCGCTTGAAGAAGTGCTAACACAATGGGATGATAATAGTGGCAATGACCCGAATCTGATGGAGTATGCAAATTGGATGAATTCTTATGAGAAGTGTGATAAGAAGAGATATGAAGAGCTTGGGCAGATGCCAGAGAGATCAGTACCATCCACAGAAAAAGCTCCAGAGTTAGAGTTGAAGACTCGGCCAGATCATTTACAGTACCGATATCTAGGTGATAATCAATCCTTACGAGTGATCATCTCATGTCATTTATCCACAGTAGAGGTTGAGAAGCTGCTGAGAGTACTGGGGCTCACAAACGTGTCATTGGGTGGACATTAGCAGACATAAGGGGGATAAGTCTGTCAACAGTGATGCATAAGATCCGTCTAGATGATGAGAACAGACCCTCCATTGAGGCACAGAGGAGACTGAATCCAAATATGAAGGAGGTAGTCAGAAAAGAAATCATGAAATGGCTTGATGGTGGGGTAATTTATCCTATCTCTGACAGTGCATGGGTGAGTCTGGTGCAAGTAGTGCCCAAAAAGGGTGGTATGACAGTAGTGACCAATGAAAGGAATGAGCTCATTCCATCTAAAACAGTTACTGGATGGAGAATTTGCATTGACTACCGCAAGTTGAACAAGGCAACCAGAAAAGACCACTTCCGTTGCCATTTCTAGATCAGATATTGGATAGACTTGCAGGGCACAATTACTACTGCTTTTTGGATGGTTACTCAGGGTATCATCAGATTGTCATAACACCAGAAGATCAGGAAAAGATAACATTCACCTGCCCCTTTGGTACGTTTGCATTTAGAAGGATTCCATTTGGGCTTTGCAATGCACCTACGACCTTTCAGAGGTGTATGATGGAAATTTTCTCTGATATGGAGGAGAGGACTATAGAGATTTTCATGTATGATTTCTCGATCCTTGGGTCCTCGTTCGACGAGTGTTTGAGGCACTTGGAAGCAGTGTTGAAACGGTGTGAAGAGTCCAACCTTGTGCTGAATTGGGAGAAGTGTCACTTCATGGTAAAAGAGTGGATTGTCCTTGGACACAAAATATCCAACCAAGGTATTGAGGTGGACAAAGCAAAGATTTCAGTAATCGAAAATATACCACCTCCGGTATCAACAAAAGGGGTCAGAAGTTTCCTTGGGCATGTCGGTTTTTATAGAAGATTCATCAAGGACTTCTCAAAAGTCTCAAAACCTCTTTCCACCTTGCTAATGACTGAGGTTGATTTTGAATTCAATAAAGAATGTATGACCGCTTTTCAGACACTCAAGGAGAAGCTTATCTCAGCGCCTATAGTCATTGCACCAAACTGGGAGCTCCCATTTGAACTGATGTGTGATGCAAGTGATTATGCAATGGGAGCAGTGCTTTGGCAGAGGGTCGATAAGGTATTCAGATCCATTTACTATGCTAGTAAAACTCTTATGATGCACAATTGAATTATGCCACTACAGAAAAAGAATTGCTAGCAATAGTGTACGTATTCGAGAAATTCAGGCCATACTTAATTGGGAACAAGGTGATAGTATACACTGACCACTCTGCCATAAAGTACTTGATGACAAAGAAGGATGCAAAACCTCGCCTTATCCGATGGGTTCTGCTATTACAAGAATTTTACATGGATATCCGTGATAAGAAGGGAACAGAGAACTTAGTTGCTGACCACTTGTCGAGGCTTGAAAACATAGAGAGCCAGAACACCAAGGATGTGCAGATAAATGATCACTTCCCAGATGAACAATTGTTTCAAGTAAGTGATGTCTTTAAGTTACCTTGGTACGCTGATTTTGTTAATTTTCTCGCAGCTAAGGTAGTACCCCCAGGATTGACAAGACATCAAGTGAATAGGTTCTACTCTGAAGTCAAACACTACTATTGGGATGAGCCAATGTTATACAAGCACTTGTGACCAAGTCATCAAAGCGATGTATACCGAGAGGATGAGATGCACAGTTCTCACCCATTGTCTCACCTTACAACGTGGACATTTTGGGGCGTCGAAGCATTTCTGAAGTGCGAAAAGTGGGTTCTATTGGCCAATCCTCTTCAAGGATGCCCACACCTTTGTGAAGAGCTGTGATCGTTGTCAAATAACAGGGAACATATCAAGACGCAATGAAATGCCTTCGAATGGGGTCTTGGAGGTGGAACTATTTGATGTAATGGGGATCGACTTCATGGGTCCATTCCCGTCGTCCTTTAGAAATCAATACATTCTTCTGGCAGTGGATTATGTGTCCAAATGGGTAGAAGCGGTAGCCACTAAATAAAATGACAGTAAGACTGTCCAAAGGTTCCTCCAAAAGAATATATTCACAAGGTTTGGTACTCCTAGGGCCATCATCAGCGATGAAGGAAGCCACTTTTGCAACAAGCAGCTTGATACACTATTTTCCCGATATGGAGTCTACGACCGCACCACATTGCCCTATCACCCTCAAGCGAATGGGCAAGCAGAAGTTTCAAACAGGGAAGTGAAGAGCATATTGGAAAAGACAGTGGATGGCTCAAGGAAGGATTGGTCTATCAAATTGGATGACGCCTTGTATGGGCATCTGAGCATTCAAAACCCCATGGAACGTCACCATATAAGTTAGTTTTGGTAAAGCATGTCATCCGCCGATGAGTTGGAACACAGGCTTATTGGGCAATGAGGAAGGCGAACATGGATGCCAAGCGGCGAGGCGTAAGAGGTTGCTACGGTGAGTGAGTTGGATGGTCGGACCTGATGCCATGAGAATGCAAGGATCTACAAGGAACGAACCAAAGTATGGTATGATAAGATGTTGATCCTAAAAGACTTCCAAGCAGGACAACAAGTGCTTTTATTCAACTCAAGGTTGAGGTTGTTCCCAGGCAAGCTCAAATCGCGTTGGTCAGGACCGTACACTGTTGTAAGAGCATTTCCCTATGGTGCAGTTGAAGTGAGAGGGAGAGAAGGAGCCCCTTTCAAGGTAAACGGACAGAGGTTGAAACCCTATCTAATCAATAAAATGGAATACATGAGCCTAGTGATCCATCTCATCGCAAAATGAATAGGGAACCTGCGTCCGGCTAAAAGACGTTAAAGACAGCGCTACTTGGGCGTCAACCCAAGGTTTTTAAATTTATGCAATTTAGTTTTAGTTAGAACAGTCTCACAGAAGGTATTGTTTACATGTTGTGATGACAGGTATAGGGCTAAAAAGTGGAGGACGAAAAATGCGAGAGGGGAGAAAACCGGCGCCACGACGCCCAGCAGAGGGTCATGGCGCCGAAATCTCAGAGCACCGCGGCGCCGCGACGAAAAATCTGAAAAATAAAGAGCCCTAGAAACGATCTCCCTCTTCCATTCTGACGGGATTTCCGACGTTATCTGCCATGCATTATCCACCGCCACCATTTTAAACCAAGTTTGTAAGTTGTCCCATTTTTCTTTTACTTTTGAGTCTTGCACACATTAGGGACAATGTGTGATTTAAGTTTGGGGGGGAGTTCTTAGTTATTTTTGATATGTTTTTTGAGTCTTTTTGTGTTATTTTCGATGTTTATTTAAGTCTCATTTTTTTTATGATCATGCATGCTGTAGTTACTTGAAACGCCTAGTGAAGTAAGGTTGAATAATGTAATGGAATTAGAAGCAACCATTTGAACACTTATGTTAGATATGCCAAAAAATCATGAAATCGAACTATTTGGGGTATTTTGCTTGATTTATACATTGTAAGTGATTAAACCTATGTGTCTGCTTGCTTGTTATTTGAGGCGAAATAGTTAGGATATGCATGTTAGGGAGATGACTCAGATATTTCTTTGTTAGCTCTTTCTTACCATTCATTACCTATCCCTGACATCACAATTGTATCACTAGTCAGCCCCATTGATCCAAAAATATGACCTTTCTTTGACACCCTATAATTCCATATTTGTGTCATTAAGTGGAAAAATTGAGTTGTTTGGAATATAAAGTGTTGAAAAAGAAACAAAAGAGAGTGAACAATTTTGATGCACCCCAATGAATAATAATAATAAATAGGCAAAAGCCTAAGTTTGGGGGTGTCTACTGTTCATCAGACACCTCATTCTCTCAAAACAAAAGAGGATAAAGATAGGTATGAGGATAAAAAGAAAATCAAAAAGAAAATGGAAGAATCGAAAGCAAAAGAGCTTATGCTACGTAAGATTGAGCCTAAAAGCCTATTTTTACCTACCCATGCCTTAGCCTACATTACAACCCTGAAAAGCCCTGAAGATCTCTGATATGTGTATCCATGATTAGTGGAGAATAGCAAGTAAACATGTCATAGGATTTTGAAATTAACATGCATAGTTAGGTATTCTTACTTCCATTGAGCATGATTAAATTGAATTTGCGAAATATCTGATTTGATGTGTTTAGAATGCTAAAAATTCATGCTATATGTTCTTGCATATTATTCTACTAATCTTCATGCTTTTCTAAGTAACAATGATGCAGCAATCTGATCAATGTCTTTGAGTCTTTTTATTTTCGTTTCTTTCATGTCTTTGTTTCTTTTTTTTTATCTTTACTCGAGGGCGAGCAAAGGTTAAGTTTGGGGGTGTTTGATCGGTGTATTTTATATACACCTTTTGAGTCATTTTAGTTAGTCTTTTGCCCATTTTTGTACAAATATGTGTCGTGTTAGGAGAGATTTTCTTTCTTTTGAGTCACAGTGGTTTAAAGTGGAACATTGGCAAGAAGGAGCGAAAAGAGGGCAGAAACAGAGGTTCCAGAGCTCAAAAAGCTAAAAAGTTGGAAACCCATGCGAGAAACAGGGCAGCGCCGCGGCGCCAACCAACCAACAACAGCAGAGCGCCACGGCGCCAATGCGGGAAAATTGCCAAATCCGAATAGGAATGGGCCAAGGCCAAGAAGGAAAAGGTTTGGGACATTTTTTGTGATATAAAAAGGACCTTTAGGTCAGATTTTGAAGAGTTCCACACTTGACAATTCATCACAACTTGCAGTTCAAGATTAGAGACTTACTTTTGAGTAATTTCTTGTTCTTTATTTTATTTCTTTTTGTGTATGTTGGATATTAGTTTAGTTCTTGTCATGTCTATGGCTATGAACTAACGTAATTTAGGGCTTCCATGTCGAATCGCTTGAACCTCGTTCTTATGAATTAATGCATGTTTTGGTTTCTTCTGATTATTGTTGAGATTTATTCAATAATTGTTTTGAATGCTTGGTAATTAATTGATCACTAATTATCTGTCACGACCCGACCCCGGGACCGCGACTAGTGCCCTACCTGGGCACCCTTACAGGTATACATCAGAGATAATCAGCGGACATACATGAAACTTTATAAAATAAAACAACAGAAGTGAAACAACAGGTTAGCCGATAGGGCTACCTTCCTGGACATACATATATACAACCGAAGCAGTTGCCTCCTTTCTTTACAAACTGACCCACAAAATGTAACTACAGACCTCTAAGAGTTTTTAACATAACAACAGTGGCGGGACAGGGCCCCGCCATACCCCTGAATATACATGAATCTACTACTTCAGGGAAAACCGTACCAAGAGATAAAGCCTCCGGAGCAAATGGAGCTTTTTCCCAAAAACTGAACCGAGATCCTAAGAGCAAGGATCACCAACCTGGGTACCTAAAACCTGCGGGCATGAACGCAGCCCCCCGAAGAAGTCGATCTAACAGTGCGAATATGGAGCGAAATAACGTCTGAAATGCGGATCATAATCGTACAAAAGAATGACAAGGACAAGTATAAAACAATACATACTGATCCTCGCCGTGTCATTACCACTTATGAACTTAATCGCACTTATTATCTTTTCCATTCTTAATAAAATTTACCACATTCTTACGTACATTATTAGAAAAAGAATCATTAAGTTCATTACTATATAACTCACTTATCTTTCATAAGTATAATCCGACCCTTTAAAGAGGGGCACCTATACTACCCGGCCCAATCTAGGACGCGATCAAGGTCACATAGTCTGCCCGTAAAGGTATCTTGCCGCCCGATCACGGGTCGATAATGTCATCTAGTGCGCGTAAGGTATCTTTGCCGGCCCGTTCTGGTCGATAATGTCGTATAGTGCGCGTATAGGTATCTTGCCGCCCGTTCTCGGTCGATAATGTCATATAGTGCGCGTATAGGTATCTTGCGGCCCGTTCTGGTCGATAATGTCATATAGTGCGCGTATAGGTATCTTGCGGCCCGTTCTGGGTCGATAATGTCATATAGTGCGCGGTATAGGTATCTTGCGGCCCGTTCTCGGTCGATAATGTCATATAGTGCGCGTATGGGTATCGCCTACCCGTTCTGGGTCGATAATGTCATATAGTGCGCGTATAGGTATCTTTGCGCCCATTCCGGTCGATAATGTCATCTAGAATCAGAATTTAACCCAACGTACTACGCGCTCTACTCGCTTTAGAAAGACTCTTTTTCAATTACAACTTCCCGATACTAACAACTATAGTATCAAGTCCTATCCGTCTTTCAAGACAAGTCACAATACATTTTTAGAAATACAATTACCGCTTCAAAAACAAGTGACTTCTTTTCTTATAAAACCTTAGGCAAGCGATGCCAGTAAAATCAAGTTGCCTTTTCACTAAAGTCAAGTCATTTATCTTTCCATAAGGCAAATATAACTAACTTCCCATAAAGTCGTTATATTCACTTTATACCTTAGCCATAAACAATTTCCTATCCAAGGGACTTATACGTTTAAAAGCGGAACAAGTATCACATACTTTAAAACTCTTCAAGTCCCTTAACTTTAAAATCAACTTAAGACATCCTTACTATTTTCAAAGAAGTGAGTTAATCTCTAACCCACCCGACTTGGCATTTACATAAAACAAGTAAAGAATGTCATAGTCTTGACGTCTCTTAGTACTACATACGTGCAACTAGTCATGCTCAAAAGATAGGAAAAGTTCTACATAGAGTAAATCACATAACTACCTCTTAACTTCTAAGAGTGTAAGGAAACATGAAATGATACCACAAGTATATTCCATACATAGAATCATGCCAAAGGAAGGAAGAGGTTCATTGCACTGCGACGATTGTCGACAAGTAGCAAAATGCTCCAAAGTACTTCAATCTTGATAGCTATTCCACTCTCCAAGTAGGATACGCTATACTTAGTACTTCAACCTATAATGGTCACAATCGTCCATTAACCTCTCACTTCATACGTAGAATTATTCTAAGTGCTAAGTCACCAATTCTACGGAAAATCGGACAGAACCTCCTTTGTTTCTACTAACTTTGCCACCTTTTTCAAGGCCGAATACAATAACCAAACAGCCCCAATTGGCTCACCACAATCTATAAGGTAGTCCAATACAAATAAATACCAACTACTACAAACTACAAGTACAAATTCGGCCACCTTGAGTTCAACAATACCAATTCTTATCCAATTTCCATTTCAATCCAAGTTATTAGCCTAACATGATATCAAGTCGCAAACGATTATAACTACTATAATCTCCAAGTCAAAAACATGCGACGATTCTAATAACGACTAAAATTGTAATCCAACTTAACATGGCTTACATTACATTTCGGATTTCCAAGGCTACAATCAATCCATAATCCATATAAACTTCAACACATATACTTCATGCTAGCAACAAGTAAAGCTAACAACAATATAAATAATCTTGTAACACTCAAAGAACAAGATTATACCTCAACGATTCTTAGTCCAACTTCCAATCCGAAATAGCTCCTTAGCAACTTAGAGTCTCTTCAAGACACTTCAATCTTCTACTTGAGACTCTTAGAACAACACCAACCAAATTCCTTCAAACTTCCAAACAAAACCTAGAAAAGTCACTAGGTTTTCACTTTGCGACTAACCCGAAAACTATCTTTTTCCGGGATTTTTCTATAGAGATACACTCACAAAACACTTAGGAACCTTGGTTTAAAGTGGGGAGATTATTGGACAACAAACAAATTTTTTGCAAAGAGAGCTTAGCCAAACCCGAGAGCTCCTCTTGTGGTTCTTCCAATTTTGTGATTTTTGGCTAAGTATGGAACTTGTCATACTACTACTAGTAATATAAAGTGTATTGGAGGGTCATGATACACACAAATGGGTGGTTTGGATGATCTCATATGAAATATCAAGACTTGTGGGACCTTTGACTTAGTCAAGGAACTCAAGCTCATAACTTGGAAGACTTTAGTCACACAAGACTATGGTCGATGACCATCTTAGCCATGCTATTTTTCGCCGAGGCAACATTAAGGGGTGACACATGTCGCCTCCCATTCGACACAACATAACGCTTTCCGACAATTCCATAATTAGGTAAAAAAATTCAAGTCTCAAATCTTAACACTTGAGTTCTTACGTGCGTTCTTAAAACATGTATCAGTAAATACGGGGTGTAACATTCTTCCCCTTAGAAACATTCGTCTCGAATGTTCTTTTCTGAGTCAAACTTAAAATTAACAACATAGTTTCCTTTCACCCCGACATACCAACAATGCCACACATGGCCTTAATACCTCGCACTCACATATCTGTCGTCATAAGCCCAAAAAGGATTATCTTTTCGCATTTCCAACTCCTTCTAACATATACATAGTCTCAATATAATCTGTTCATAAAACTTAAACATACCATAACTTATCATGTAAACAAGTTTCTAAAGGCCAAAGACATACCGGAAATCATATAGTCGGTTCAAGGACCGCTAAAATGAGAACTCCTACCACGACCTGCGCGGCTGTCGGTGCATGAACATCCCGCCTAGCTAGTGAAGGCGAAGAACCCGCAATCGATCCAGAGGTGTGTCGTCCCACCAGGACCCCCTCTATAAGGACACTCTCTTAAAATATGGCCTAGACGACCACAAGAAAAACAAGCACCCGTACCGGCGCGACATACCCCAGGATGGAACCTACCACACTGGGCGCATTGAGGCAAAGGTGGCCTCGACTGACTGGAACCCCATCTCCCGAGACTCAAGCTCTAGAGATCGACCGCCCTGCATTCCCGGGGTTGTGAAAACCCATTGAAAATCGTGGAGGTGCACTCGTGTCGGTGAGCCGAATCAGACCTAGCTCGCCGAGGCTCTCGCCTCGAATATCACCTCAACCCTGCCGTCGCCTCTTGGGCTGGCCTTGGTCTGGCGGTCCTCTCTCTCCCTGTCCTCAATCCCCTGTGCATATGTCTGTATCCTGGCAATATCCATTCCTGGCTGAAGGGCCACTCCCAGGCAAGCAGTGATCATATAACGGTCTAGTCCCATAACATAGCGATGGACTCTATCGGCCATGTTAGCCACAATAGTGTGCGCATACCTAGCCAACGAGTCAAACTCTAGGGTGTACTCCCTGATGGTCCTCCCATTCTGCCTCAATGATAAGAACCTATCAACACGGGCTCTCCTCATCTCAGGAGGCAAAAAGTGACCAAGAAAGGCCTCGTGAACTCATCCCAAACCGGGCGAGCATCATCACCTCTCGAAAGCAACCACGACTCAAACCCGGTTCAACGCGATGTCGCGTAACGGTAGGAGGCTAGCGTAATGCACTGTCTCTCAAGCCCTAAGAACTGCGTGGTCCGTAGCTGCCGAATGAACTCCTGCGGATCCTCATCAGACCTCGAACCATAAAACTCAGGTGGATGACATCCTAGAAAATCCCTACTCCGCAAACTGTCGGCTCAGGGTGGGTTGCACGCTCTTTGTCGGCGCCCGACTACTATCTTGGTCAATAATCGGATGCTCCCGTAGTCTCTATACTCGGCCGCCAAGCGGGCGGAGGCTCGTGCAGGAACCTCTGGAGCTCTGCCGCTCTCGGCTCTCTAATCTGCCGGCGTGGTGAACTCGCCGACCGCCTACTACCTCGTGCATAGTCGTGCCGACTCACTCGTAACTCTGCGCCATCGCGCGGTTCCGCTTTGCCCTTCCGGGCCACTGGTCGCTTCCGCTGGAGGCATAGCTGTTTCATAAGAATAGGTCGGAGGATTCAACCTAATAAGAGACTCTCGCACGATCTCGGAGAGAAGAATGGAAACCAATCCTAAATGTCCTGCAGCCCCCTGATTATAGATGTGGTGCACAACACACCGATAATCAAGACTCTACTAGACACGGTCTGTAGACACTTTCCGAGGACTAACTGCTCTGATACCACTTTTGTCACGACCCGACCCCGGGACCGCGACTAGTGCCCTACCTGGGCACCCTTACAGGTATACATCAGAGATAATCAGCGGAACATACATGAAACTTTATAAAATAAAACAACAGAAGTGAAACAACAGGTTAGCCGATAGGGCTACCTTCCAGTACATATATACTGGCCAAGAAGCAGTTGCCTCCTTTCTTTACAAACTGACCCACAAAATGTAACTACAGACCTCTAAGAGTTTTTAACATAACAACAGTGGCGGGACAGGGCCCCGCCATACCCCTGAATAT
Organism: Przewalskia tangutica; assembly: GCA_029844215.1. Taxonomy (NCBI): domain Eukaryota; kingdom Viridiplantae; phylum Streptophyta; class Magnoliopsida; order Solanales; family Solanaceae; genus Przewalskia; species Przewalskia tangutica. The sequence goes on from CM056718.1 coordinate 18,812,198, forward strand.
ACATGAATCTACTACTTCAGGGAAAACCGTACCAAGAGATAAAGCCTCCGGAGCAAATGGAGCTTTTTCCCAAAAACTGAACCGAGATCCTAAGAGCAAGGATCACCAACCTGGGTACCTAAAACCTGCGGGCATGAACGCAGCCCGAAGAAGTCGATAACAACAGTGCAGAATATGGAACAGAAATAACGTCTGAAATGCGGTCATAATCAGACAAAAGAATGACAAGGACAAGTATAAAACAATACATACCAGATCCTGCCGTGTCATTACCACTTATGAACTTAATCGCACACTATTATCTTTTCCATTATTAATAAAATTTACACACATTCTTACGCATATTATTAGAAAAGAATCATTAAGTTCATTACTATATAACTCACTTATCTTTCATAAGTATAATCCGACTTTTAAAGAGGGCACCTATACTACCCGCCCGATCTAGACGCGATCAAGGTCACATAGTCCGCCTGTAGCGGTATCTTGCCTACCAATCTCGGTCGATAATGTCATCTAGTCCGCCTGAAGGTATACCGCCCGCCCATTCTCGGTCGATAATGTCGTATAGTCTGCCAGTATAGTATACGGCCCGCCATTCCTGGTCGATAATGTCATATAGTGCGCGTATAGTATCTTGCCGCCCATTCTCGGTCAATAATGTCATATAGTGCGCCTGTATAGGTATCTTGCCGCCCATTCTCGGTCGATAATGTCATATAGTGCGCGTATAGTATACCGCCCGCCCATTCTCGGTCGATAATGTCATATAGTCCGCGTATAGGTATACCGCCTACCATTCTCGGTCGATAATGTCATATAGTCTCGCGTATAGTATATCGCCCGCCCATTCCCGGTCGATAATGTCATCTAGAATCCGAATTTAACCCAACGTACTACGCGCTCTACTCCTTTAGAAAGACTCTTTTCAATTACAACTTCCGGATACTAACAACTATAGTATCAAGTCCTATCCGTCTTTCAAGACAAGTCACAATACATTTTTAGAAATACAATTACCGCTTAAAAACAAGTGACTTCTTTTCTTATAAAACCTTAGGCAAACGATGCCGTAAAATCAAGTTGCCTTTTCACTAAAGTCAAGTCATTTATCTTTCCATAAGGCAAATATAACTAACTTCCCATAAAGTCGTTATATTCACTTTATACCTTAGCCATAAACAATTTCCTATCCAAGGGACTTATACGTTTAAAACGGAACAAGTATCACATACTTTAAAACTCTTCAAGTCCCTTAACTTTAAAATCAACTTAAGACATCCTTACTATTTTCAAAGAAGTGAGTTAATCTCCTAACCACCCGACTTGGCATTTACATAAAACAAGTAAAGAATGTCATAGTCTTCAGACGCTCACCGTACTACATACGTGCAACTAGTCATGCTCAAAAGATAGGAAAAGTTCTACATGTAGTAAATCACATAACTACCTCTTAACTTCTAAGAGTAAGGAAACATGAAATGATACCACAAGTATATTCCATACATAGAATCATGCCAAAGGAAGGAAGAGGTTCATGGACCTCATGACGATTGTCGACAAGTAGCAAAATGCTCCAAAGTACTTCAATCTTGATAGCTATTCCACTCTCCAAGTAGGGTACGCTATACTTAGTACTTCAACCTATAATGGTCACAATACGCCCATTAACCTCTCACTTCATACGTAGAATTATTCTAAGTGCTAAGTCACCAATTCTACGGAAAATCGGACAGAACCTCCTTTGTTTCTACTAACTTTGCCACCTTTTTCAAGGCCGAATACAATAACCAAACAGCCCCAATTGGCTCACCACAATCTATAAGGTAGTCCAATACAAATAAATACCAACTACTACAAACTACAAGTACAAATTCGGCCACCTTGAGTTCAACAATACCAATTCTTATCCAATTTCCATTTCAATCCAAGTTATTAGCCTAACATGATATCAAGTCGCAAACGATTATAACTACTATAATCTCCAAGTCAAAAACATGCGACGATTCTAATAACGACTAAAATTGTAATCCAACTTAACATGGCTTACATTACATTTCGGATTTCCAAGGCTACAATCAATCCATAATCCATATAAACTTCAACACATATACTTCATGCTAGCAACAAGTAAAGCTAACAACAATATAAATAATCTTGTAACACTCAAAGAACAAGATTATACCTCAACGATTCTTAGTCCAACTTCCAATCCGAAATAGCTCCTTAGCAACTTAGAGTCTCTTCAAGACACTTCAATCCGCTACTTGAGACTCTTAGAACAACACCAACCAAATTCCTTCAAACTTCCAAACAAAACCTAGAAAAGTCACTAGGTTTTCACTTTGCGACTAACCCGAAAACTATCTTTTTCCGGGATTTTTCTATAGAGATACACTCACAAAACACTTAGGAACCTTGGTTTAAAGTGGGGAGATTATTGGACAACAAACAAATTTTTTGCAAAGAGAGCTTAGCCAAACCCGAGAGCTCCTCTTGTGGTTCTTCCAATTTTGTGATTTTTGGCTAAGTATGGAACTTGTCATACTACTACTAGTAATATAAAGTGTATTGGAGGGTCATGATACACACAAATGGGTGGTTTGGATGATCTCATATGAAATATCAAGACTTGTGGGACCTTTGACTTAGTCAAGGAACTCAAGCTCATAACTTGGAAGACTTTAGTCACACAAGACTATGGTCAATGACCATCTTAGCCATGCTATTTTTCGCCCAAGGCAACATTAAGGGGGGGTGACACATGTCGCCCTCCCATTCGACACAACATAACGTTTTCCGACAATTCCATAATTCCGGTAAAAAAAATTCAAGTCTCAAATCTTAACACTTATGAGTTCTTACGTACGTTCTTAAAACATGTCCTGTAAATACGGGGTGTAACATTCTTCCCCCCTTAGAAACATTCGTCCTCGAATGTTCTTTCGGAGTCAAACTTAAAATTAACAACATAGTTTCCTTTCACCACCCCCGACATACCAACAATGCCACACATGGCCTTAATACTCGCACTCCATATATCTGTCATAAGCCCAAAAGGGATTATCTTTTCATTTCCAACTCCTTCTAACATATACATAGTCTCAATATAACTGCTCATAAAACTTAAACATACCATAACTTATCATGTAAACAAGTTTCTAAAGGCCAAAGACATACCGAAATCATATAAAGCGTTCAAGGACCGCTAAAATCGAACTCCTACCACGACTGCTCGCCACTACGGTGCATGAACATCCCGCCTAGCTAGAAGGCGAAGAACCCGCAATCGATCCAAGAGTCAGGTGTGTTGTCCCACCAGACCCTCTATAAGGACACTCTCTAAAATATGGCCTAGACGACCACAAGAAAAACAAGCACCGCATCGCGCCGACATACCCCGAATGTAACCTACCACACCGGGCACATTGAGGCAAAGGTGGCCTCGATCGATGGAACCCCATCTCCCGAGACTCAAGCTCTGAGATCTCGACGGCCTCGCATTCCCGGTGTGAAAACCCCGCTGAAAATCGCGAGGTGCACTCGTGTTTGGCCGAATCAGACCTAGCTCGCCGAGGCTCTCCGCCGAATATCACCTCAACCCTCGCCGCTCGCCTCTTGGCCGCTTGGTCTGGCTCGGTCCTCTCTCCTCGCCTCAATCCCTCGCATATGTCCGTATCTCCGCAATATCCATTCCTCGTCGGGCGGCCACTCCTGTGCAAGCGGTGATCATATAACGGTCTAGTCCCATAACATAGCGATGGACTCTATCGGCCATGTTAGCCACAATAGTGTGCGATACCTAGCCAACGAGTCAAACTTCTGGGTGTACTCACGATGGTCCTCCCATTCTCGCCTCAATGATAAGAACCTATCAACACGGGCTCTCCTCATCTCGTGAGGCAAAAAGTGACCAAGAAAGGCCTCTCGAACTCATCCCAAACCGCTGGACGAGCATCATCACCTCTCGAAAGCAACCACGACTCAAACCGGTTCAACGCGATGTCGCAGAATCCCAGGAGGCTAGCGTAATGCACTGCCTCTGAAGCCCTAAGAACTCGCGCGTCCGTCAGAGTCGCCGAATGAACTCCTCGGATCCTCATCGACTCGAACCATAAAACTCGGTGGATGACATCCTGAAAATCCCTAATCCGCAAATTGCTCGGCTCAAAGCGGTTGCCGCTTCGTTTGCCACGCTCGACTACTATATCGGTCAATAATCGGACCGCCTCGTAGTTTCTATACTCAAGACCGGCCGCGAATCGAGGCTCGCACGGAACCTGCGAGCTACCGCCGCTCGGCCTTCTAATATCGCCGGCGTGGCTGAACTCGCCGACCGCCTACTACCTCGGGCATAGTCTGGCCCGACTCTGGTAACTCACGACCATCGCGCTCGCCGCCGCTTTGCCCTTCGGGCCTCGGTCGCTTCCGCGAGGCATACTGTTTCATAAGAATAGGTCGGAGGATTCAACCTAATAAGACATTTCATCGCACGATCTCGGAGAGAAGAATGGAAACCAATCCTAAATGTCCTGCAGCCTGATTATAGATGGTGCACAACACACCGATAATCAAGACTCTACTAGACACGATCAGTAGACACTTTCCGAGACTAATCGCTTCGATACCACTTTTGTCACGACCACCGGGATCGCGACTAGTGCCCTACCCAGGCACCCTTACAGTATACATCGTAGATAATCAATGAACATACATGAAACTTTATAAAATAAAACAACGAGTTGAAACAACAAAGTTAGCCGATAGGCTACCTTCGCCGACATACATATATACAACCGGCAGCTTGCCTCCTTTCTTTACAAACCGACCCACAAAATGTAACTCTGCACTCTAAGAGTTTTTAACATAACAACAGTGGCGGGACAGGCCCCGCCATACCCCGAATATACATGAATCTACTACTGTGGAAAACTGCATCAAGAGATAAAGCCTCCGAGCAAATGGAGCTTTTTCCCAAAATCAACCGAGATCCTAAGAGCAAGGATCACCAACCTGGTACCTAAACTGCGCGGCATGAACGCAGCCCGAAGAAGTCGATAACAAAATTTAATATGGAATGTAAATAACGCATGCAAGAAATGATCATAATCAGACAAAAGAATGACAAGGACAAGTATAAAACAATACATACTGGATCCTCGCCGTGTCATTACCACTTATGAACTTAATCGCACCCTATTATCTTTTCCATTCTTAATAAAATTTACAGCCACATTCTTACTACATTATTAGAAAAAGAATCATTAAGTTCATTACTATATAACTCACTTATCTTTCATAAGTATAATCCGACCCTTTAAAGAGGGGCACCTATACTACCCGGCCCAATCTAGGACGCGATCAAGGTCACATAGTCTGCCCGTAAAGGTATACTGCCCGGCCCATTCCAGGGTCGATAATGTCATCTAGTCCGCTCAGAAGGTATCGCCCGCCCATTCTCGGTCGATAATGTCGTATAGTCTGCGCAGATAGGTATACCGCCCGCCCATTCCCTGGTCGATAATGTCATATACCGCTCAGATAGGTATACTTCGCCCATTCTCGGTCGATAATGTCATATAGTGCCTCAGATAGTATATCGCCCGCCCATTCTCGGTCGATAATGTCATATAGTGCGCTCAGATAGGTATACCGCCCGCCCGTTCCTGGTCTATAATGTCATATAGTCTGCCCGTATAGGTATACTGCCCGGCCCATTCCCGGGTCGATAATGTCATCTAGAATCCGGGAATTTAACCCAACGTACTACGCGCTTCTACTCCTTTAGAAAGACTCTTTTCAATTACAACTTCCCGGATACTAACAACTATAGTATCAAGTCCTATCCGTCTTTCAAGACAAGTCACAATACATTTTTAGAAATACAATTACCGGCTTCTAAAAACAAGTGACTTCTTTTCTTATAAAACCTTAGGCAAGCGATGCCGTAAAATCAAGTTGTCTTTTCACTAAAGTCAAGTCATTTATCTTTCCATAAGGCAAATATAACTAACTTCCCATAAAGCCGTTATATTCACTTTATACCTTAGCCATAAACAATTTTCTATCCAAGGGACTTATACGTTTAAAACGGAACAAGTATCACATACTTTAAAACTCTTCAAGTCCCTTAACTTTAAAATCAACTTAAGACATCCTTACTATTTTCAAAGAAGTGAGTTAATCTCCTAACCCACCCGACTTGGCATTTACATAAAACAAGTAAAGAATGTCATAGTCTTGTACGTCTACCGTACTACATACGTGCAACTAGTCATGCTCAAAAGATAGGAAAAGTTCTACATAGAATAAATCACATAACTACCTCTTAACTTCTAAGAGTAGAAGGAAACATGAAATGATACCACAAGTATATTCCATACATAGAATCATGCCAAAGGAAGGAAGAGGTTCACATACCTCGCGACGATTGTCGACAAGTAGCAAAATGCTCCAAAGTACTTCAATCTTGATAGCTATTCCACTCTCCAAGTAGGATACGCTATACTTAGTACTTCAACCTATAATGGTCACAATACGTCCATTAACCTCTCACTTCATACGTAGAATTATTCTAAGTGCTAAGTCACCAATTCTACGGAAAATCGGACAGAACCTCCTTTGTTTCTACTAACTTTGCCACCTTTTTCATGGCCGAATACAATAACCAAACAGCCCCAATTGGCTCACCACAATCTATAAGGTAGTCCAATACAAATAAATAACAACTACTACAAACTACAAGTACAAATTCGGCCACCTTGAGTTCAACAATACCAATTCTTATCCAATTTCCATTTCAATCCAAGTTATTAGCCTAACATGATATCAAGTCGCAAACGATTATAACTACTATAATCTCCAAGTCAAAAACATGCGACGATTCTAATAACGACTAAAATTGTAATCCAACTTAACATGGCTTACATTACATTTCGGATTTCCAAGGCTACAATCAATCCATAATCCATATAAACTTCAACACATATACTTCATGCTAGCAACAAGTGAAGCTAACAACAATATAAATAATCTTGTAACACTCAAAGAACAAGATTATACCTCAACGATTCTTAGTCCAACTTCCAATCCGAAATCGCTCCTTAGCAACTTAGAGTCTCTTCAAGACACTTCAATCCGCTACTTGAGACTCTTAGAACAACACCAACCAAATTCCTTCAAACTTCCAAACAAAACCTAGAAAAGTCACTAGGTTTTCACTTTGCGACTAACCCGAAAACTATCTTTTTCCGGGATTTTTCTATAGAGATACACTCACAAAACACTTAGGAACCTTGGTTTAAAGTGGGGAGATTATTGGACAACAAACAAATTTTTTGCAAAGAGAGCTTAGCCAAACCCGAGAGCTCCTCTTGTGGTTCTTCCAATTTTGTGATTTTTGGCTAAGTATGGAACTTGTCATACTACTACTAGTAATATAAAGTGTATTGGAGGGTCATGATACACACAAATGGGTGGTTTGGATGATCTCATATGAAATATCAAGACTTGTGGGACCTTTGACTTAGTCAAGGAACTCAAGCTCATAACTTGGAAGACTTTAGTCACACAAGACTATGGTCAATGACCATCTTAGCCATGCTATTTTTCGCCCAAGGCAACATTAAGGGGGGGTGACACATGTCGCCCTCCCATTCGACACAACATAACGTTTTCCGACAATTCCATAATTCCGGTAAAAAAAATTCAAGTCTCAAATCTTAAAACTTATGAGTTCTTACGTACGTTCTTAAAACATGTCCTGTAAATACGGGGTGTAACATTATCATAACTTATATGATTTCTAATCGAAATCCGAAAGGGGAGATTGTGAATATGCTATAGTTGAATAAACATAGGTTTAAATCGTGGACGAAAGTACCCCGATACTTGTGTAGCTTAATAGGTTATTGCTCTTAATCTTCTTTTGTAGTCAATCTTGTCATCGAAAGATAGAAGAGTTCTACATTGGGGTTGAGTGTTTATATTACCTTAACAGGAGTATAAAACGACTTAGTTAACCTGCTATCTAAAAATAGAAGAATAACCATAATTAATTGCATTAACGAGTAAAGCGAGCGGATAGTTGAGGAGATTTGGAAGCCCTATTTCCACCATATCTGAAGTAAAGTAAAGTAATTTAGTTAGCATCTATAATCATAGCTATAAACAATTCATCAAATTATCGGTTACCAAATAGATACTACAGAATAGAGGTTGATAATTGGACACTAATCCCTGAGGACGATAACTCAGTCTTCTAGACTATATTACTTGTCACGACACGTGCACTTGCGTTTAGTGTGTACATAAATCGCGCATCAGCAGGCCCCATGAAAAATGAATATTAGTACATTTAAATATATGTAAAGCAACTAAAAGAGTAAGAAGACACATGAAATAATAGGACATGAAACTGAAATTGTAATATGAGCATGATCTGACATGAGTATCAAACATGTGTAACATCCGTAAAATTGTATGTTTGTAAATCTAAATATATGTATATCTGTGGGGAGATAGTAGTATAACATACAACATGAATCACCACAAGAGTACGTAGATTCTAGTACATGGCCCGACCTGCAGAATGTACCCATACCTTGCCGATGTATGAGACATGAACTTGGCATGAAAGGGTCCAATCTACAATCTGAAGGTATCATCCTTTGGCTGAGTGACCCTTATCCTACAGTGGCATATGTAGTTTCAGACTATCTGAGCTTTATCGTTAAACTATGCAACTCCCAAAATATGTACTTGAAAATAGTGGCATGTAAGCCCATGGGTTTCATGAAAGCAACTTGTAAAGTATGGTTTGAAATTATAATTTTTCATGTGAAGTGACATAACATATAACTTGTGTAAATTTATGAAAACATACATCTATATACGTTCATGAAATCTAATATTAATGATTTATGACTTGTAATTCTAGAAACCATGGATATTGAGGTTATGGTCATTCATGAATTACACACGAATTCTTAATATCCAAAATTAAAAAATAGGAACACAATAATAAATTAATAATACAAGGTATATCGTGATACATGTAATTTAGGGCTATCATGATATTGGAACAAATCCCTAAGTTATGGAATTTCATGAAAAACGTGGCGTGAGGAAGAACATGAATGCTTCCACGCATGGATAGAAGCTCTACATACCTTAATCGCTCCACAAACTTGAAGAAAAGGTCTGAACTTTTGAAGAGAACACCCAAAACTCTAAACTTGAAACCTTGAGAAGGGTTTTCTTAAAAACCCTAAGATTATAATGTGAAATCTAGTTAATAACTGATGTATAAGTGTTAGAATTACTTAGGAATATATGGGAGAGACTTACCTTGATGTGGGTCGAAGAGGTGAGTAGAGAAAAGTCGTGATAGGGCTTGGAGAACTGAAAAATGGAATAAAATTCAGCAAAATGCGAACTTTAAATGTGTTTTCATGTACATTTTGTGGACCATTATGCGAGCCACTGAATGGGAATGCCAGCCACATTTTTGGTCGCAAAAGTAAATAGTAACGCACCCAGATTTTGGTCATTCTGAGGACTATTCTGCACCCTGCAGAATGGGCTGCTCTGGCTCACTTTTTCCCAGTGTTGTGGCTCTTCAGTAAAACACTCATAACATTTTCTACAGATGTCTTTTTGACCTCCATAATATATCATTGAAAAAAATTCAAAGATATACAATTGTAATGAAGGATGTATTCCCAAATTCCTAATAGATATTTTCGTATAATTGCTTGAAGTGAGGTCCTATGCAAACTCACTTAAAAAACATGACCCATAGAGTAGCTTTCGGCTATACCTTTCTTAATGACTCTTTTTTTAACTTGATTAGCTTTCAAAATACTTCTTACACTATTCAGATTGGTTCCATTATGTTTCTATTGTACGAGTCAAACCTTTTCCCAAAGGTACGAGGTGTTACAACATCGATGGATTCAACGATTACAGGCCAGTGATCTCAATAGACGACACTCATCTCCATGGTAAGTATGAGATGTCACTGTTAACTATTGTTGGAATTGATACGAATAATAATATTTTTCCACTTGCATATGTTGTTGTTGCACGCGAGAGCGTTGAGTCTTGTGGTTCCTTGAGTTGTTCTGGAGACATGTTGTTTGTGGGAGAAAAGTAATTTGACTTATTTCTGACCATCATCAAGGCATCTTGCAATGTGACCAAACACATGAATGGTTTCAACCACCATTCATACACCATAAGTTTTGTATTTGGTATTTGAAAAGCAATTTTAATAAAAAGTTCCTCAACAGTGACCTTGAGAACCTAATATGGTTGACAGCTACAGAGCACCAAAAGAAGAAGTACAAATGAGGATGGCACAAATCAAAAAGTTGTCACCTCCAGCGTATCTGTTGTTACAAAAACCTCCGGAGGAGAAATGAACATTGATTAATAACGAAGGTCATAGGTGAGGGGCTATGACAACAAATGTCTTCGGGTTTTACAACGATTTATTGAAGAAAGCTCATAGATTTCCTGTTACTGCCATGGTCCGTTTGACGTTTAAAAATTTTGTTGATATGTTTGATCAATGAAGCTGCCTTGCTGCTTTATTGATTGCAGATAATAAGCCTTGGCTACTCGCTGTTGAAAAAAAGTATCAAGATGTGGAGAGGGATCAAATGCACACTGACATGCAACAATACAATTCATTGGATGGAGTCTTTGAGATTCAGACATTTGTACACGAAGGTAAGGGCAGAAATATCCATAAAGTCGACTAAGGAGAAAAATATTTGTGCGGGAAGTGGAGAAACTACCATGTGGAATGTTCACATGCCATTAAATTTTGTAATATCAGTGGCATTCATCCAAAGACCTATGTTATCAAATACTATAGCTGCAGGTTTTACCAACAAACATACAGTGAAAAAATTTCACCCTTGGGTGATGAGGCATATTGACCACCTTCTCCTTTCAATTTAATTGTAAACATTGGATACGAGCGAAGCTCAGGAGAGCGAAGTACAACTAGAAGGAGTAATGAAATGGATATAGCTCACGCTCGCATGGCTAGGAAGTGTAGCACGTGCAAGCAAACAGGTCATAACAAAAATTGTTGCCCCCTACGGACTCAATAGTGGTTGTTGCTTGGTCGTTATTATATTTTTTTTCTAAATTGTAGGTTGTTGTTTACTTATGTAATTTTCTATGAATATGTTGTTGTCCTTATTGTAATAAATACATATTACGTTTTGTGAATTTTAATTGCGTATTTAATTTAATATTTATTATTCATATAACGTGTAAAATTTATTTGACTTATATATTCGTGTTTTTTGTATGTTTACAAAATTATTTCATAAAATTTTAATTATTGTATGACTTTGTTAGTTTCGGATTGAGTTAAAGCATTTTTTAATATTAATGTGTCTACAAATGAAATAAAAAACATAAAAAGTGAACATACGGAAAAATTTAAAATTATAACTATGGCAAATATGTCTACAAACGGATTTTAAAAAATGTATAATTTGAGCTACATTTTAATGCCTCAATAGTTACAAATGGACATTATTTGAGCTACATTTTTGCCACTATTAAAATTATGTCTACAAACGGATTGACTCCTACACGTTTTGCAATTAACTTTTAAGAAGATTTTAAAAAAAATCCTTTTGCAAAACGTGAAGCTCCCCACATTTTGCAAAATGAAATTATGACTCGTTTTGCAACTAATTATTTAAATAATAATTATATTGCAAAACGTGAGGAGCTTCTCGATTTGCGATAGAAATTCTTTTCCTCTTGCAAATTGTGGGGCTCCCCACGTTTTGTAAGGAAAAAATTAAAAAAACAAATTAGTGACATTTGTAAAACGTCATAAACAAGCCGTTAATATTTGGGATAAAACGTGAGCTGCTCCACGATAACTCCATTTTGGTCTATTGTGGAGACCACAACTCCTTTTGACAATATGGGTTAGAAATTATGTGCCGGACTCTTAAGAAAAAGGTCAGGCAATGCGATCTTATATGGACCAATAATATATTGTCCCTATTAGTATCACCCATTTAATAATTGACTCTCTTTTTTTTGTCTTATATGGACCTTTTAAGTCCAGTATAAAGCCATTATAGCCCTTACTTATTTTGTATCTTTGCTCCCTTTATTTCTTTCTATAGTAATCATCGGCCTTCACTGCTGCAAATTATATTCTTTATCAGCTATCGATCATCTCCTATTACACTTCCTTGATATGGAAAAAATACATGTATCCTTTTTGTTTTTATTTTTATTTAAATATATAATTTAATAGTTTTAGAGAAATTATTTTGGTGATTCATCTTGTTTTAGAAGTTCTAGAATTTTAGATGTAAAGAGAATGACTTTGTTTATGTTTCTGTTGTATTAGACTGGTATGTTTCAAAAATTTGAAAGAACAAAAAGGTTATCTGAAAATTACCATAAAGACTTTCAAATGTTTCTAGGTGACTAGTAATTTATGGTGCAATTAATCTGGACAAATATATTTTCTTATTTGAATTTATTTCTTAAGTAACTTAATAATATAGAAGGGGAGCCTTGGAGTAACTGATAAAGTTGATGTCATGTTGTAATGACCCGTTCAGTCATTTTGGCCATTTGGCGTATTTTTTTAAAACACCTTTTTCTCTAGCCTTGTTATGCTGATTTTGATGTGCAAAGGTGGGTGGCGTGACTTCCGAGGCAATCGGATGTGAATAACAAGAGAAAACTGGTTGTTTGAGTTTTGGAAGTTTCATGTTTGAAAAGTTTAACTAGGATTTGACTTTAAAGTAACTGCGTTGGGAATCAAAATTCGATGGTTATATCAGCTCCGGAACATGATTTATGACTTAGGCGGACTGTTGAAACGGGTCCCGAAGGTTTTGAAAGAGTTTTGGGTAAGATTGTAAAAATTGGAAAGTCTTAAGATAAGAAATAAGCTTTGGTTGACTAAAGTCAATATTGAGGGCATTTGACTCTTTTTCGAAGTTTCATCGACCGGAATGTCGAGTATGGTATCGTCGAGCCATTGGTTCGGTGTTCGAGGCACTCAAGAGCATTCGGGTGTGTGGTTGAAATTCTAGCTTTAAGAGCTTTTATAGTGTGTGTTGGTAGGACCCTTGGTCAACATGACCTTGTATGACAATTTTGAATGTGCGAGCAGATTCGTTGCGTATTTTAGGAGAGGTTTGCATATCAGGTTTGTATCTGGGAGGTTCCGGATGAGTTTCGGGGTTCCAAGAGGATGTTATGGAAACCAGATTTTTCTGGTTTCAGCTTTTGCTGGTGTCATTTTTTGCGTTAGCGGAGAAGGCATTGCGAAAGCGGCCCTCAAGTATGCTGGCCATTGCGATCGCGAGGGTCCAGTCGCGGATATGATGTGTATCGGTTCTGTGTCCCCGTTGTCGCACCCGATTTCGTTCGCAACATTATTCTAGCGAATCCTGCTAAAAAATAAAATTAAAATTAAAATGCTACAGAGTGCTAAAATGTTAAAGGGTTAAAGGGTGCTAAAAGGAAATACTAAAGGGTTCGCGGAGTCGCCACCTAATTAGTTTGGGTGAATTAGGACACCTAAATATTAACTAAGTCAAATCAACATTAACTCCATTTAATGGTCTGCTAAATTATGTGAGATTCTGGGCAAGTGTTCTTTATTAATCTAGAGGGAAGGGGTTAGACACCTTCTATGATCTGCTAACTTGCGGTTGTCCGGTCAAACCTAGGTTAATTATTATGTTAGGAAAATGCATGTTAGAAAATATTCAAGAAAAAGATAATGTAAACGGTTTATAAAAAATGCATTCTTATAAGACTTGTTTAAAATACATGTAAGTTAATCTTTAGATGTAAGTATGCATTTATAAGGCATTGCAAAATATATATTGTATAGCATAGTATATAAAAATAATGCAAGAATCATTTTGGCAAAATAGCGTGATTAACAAATATGAGCAAAGATGACCAAATTAGTTTTATGAAATTGTGATCATGCATGATGGGCCTAAACTAAGTAAATTAGAGACAAATTTCTAATATCAAACTACTTTCTATTGATTCAAGGTTTAACTATTCTAAGTGTTCTACTAATTAGTGTAGCGTTAGATAATTAATTACAACAAATGAATGGGGTGGGACAGGAAATCAATAAAGATGACTCGAAGGAATGGCGAGGTCATTTCGCCAGTAGCTTTGGAATTTCCGATGCGGGATGCACATAGATGCGGGTGATTATTTGGTGAGAGTCTTAATGAGTCTCGTATGAGACTCTTCATGGGCTACGATGCATTTCATGTAAAACAAGAAAAGAAAAGGATAGCACAGATCCCACAAAAACTTAACAAATAGCAAACAAGTAAGATATAAAATTTACACATATTGAAACTACTGCAGTTTGCTATTCAAATGTCGGGCGGGCCCAACAGACGCAATAAACGATTTACTGGGCCTTAATATATACCGAAAAATATAAGGAGCAGGCCCAAATATGATCTTGAATTTAGAGAGTAGAACGAGAACGCAGTAAGGGAGAAAAATAATGCAGGGAATAAAATACATTATGGACTCATCAAGATATGAAAATGAGTAATGCAAGCACTATCAGAAAAATGTAAACGCATACAGTCGTAATTTAGGTATAATCAGCGATTTACAATGTTCAGTAGTTCACATAAAGAGGGAGAACTACACCTCAATCACACGAGACATTTCAAGCATACAGAATCACATAAAGCTAGACATATGCGTAGACAAGATCGGTTCATATTGGCATTTCCAGAAAACAACAAACACAAAGGATATGTCATTCACTTAGCATACAAACACAGTATAGTATTTTAATTTCTAAACTCATTTGACTCAAGTTCAGACATAAATAAATTGTTCAATTCATTTACGAGGCCAGTTTTACTTGTTTAATACCTTCTAGGGTCGGATTACTTCCTTAATATGCTCACTACATGAGATATAGTTACAATCTGAAGGCAAAATGCTAACAGGGGGATATAATACGACATGACATAGATTGGTCAACATAATGCAATATGCTAATGTCAACATCATTTAGTGACTTAATGATAAGATTCAAAGTAGCCACAAGGACTTCTTATGCTGATATTGTGACATTTAAACACTTAGACATGCATATTTGCTTACTGGCCAGTTTAAGATTTATAAATATGATGCAGTTTAACATTCAATAGCAAGACAGACATACATTAAGCATTTAACTTAAAGTATTCCCAGACAAGCATATCAATCCCAAATTATCATGTGATCAATCCAAATATGAATCGAGGCAAGTGAAACCGATTCAGATACGTATAACGACACTAACAATCATAACCAGTACGCATATTACAGAGCACACAAATTAGCATAAATGGAACGAGACTCGAAAGGAAAATGAGTTTACCTTCTCCGGACAACGAATCGAGGCAGCGTATCAGGTCGTCGATCCACTCGGAGGATTGTTGTGATGCAATTGAAAAGGGAATGATGCTTTTTTATTTTGCTTTTAGGAATTAGGCTTCTTATTCCTATGGTTTTCTAGACTGTAAAAGGTGTCCAAGGCGATTGACTGATTAACTGAAATTCGAGCGGGTTCTTTGTTGTCCGAGAGCTGCCTATTGCATTTGTGTAAACCTCTATTTATAGTCCCAATTTTGGGTTCCGATTTTGGTAATTTTGGGACAGCTTTTAAGGTTAATATTGAGACAATTTTTGGGCTGATTTTCAGATTGATTTTGTAGTATTTTAGAGGGATTTTGATTATGGTAAAGGAATGATTTTGGATGATTCTTGACGATTTGGTACTGATTTTTTATATGATTTGTTAATGTAAGTTTTGGGGTCCGATTTGGGTATTGATTGTTGTCACGACCCGTTCCGGGGTCCGTGACTGGTGCCTTACCCGGGCACCCAAGTAGTCATACATCAGAGTAATCAGCGGAACATAAGACAAGACAAGAAACATTATAAAAATAGAAACAGTTTTATCTGAAGAAAAGCTTGCCTTTCGGCATAATATATAACCCAAGTTTTGCAGTTACATCCCAACTGTACAATAGGACTCTGCACTTAAAGAAGTAAACCACTATGGCGGACAGGCCCGCCATACCCCGATCAGACAAAACTAACTACAACAGGGAGATCATACCAAAAGTAGAGCCTCCGGAGAAGATGGAGCTCCTGAAACCAACGCAAAAGATCCTAAGGATGCGGATCTAGCACTGCTGCCCTTACTGCGGCATGAACGCACTTCAAGGAGGTCGATAACAGTACCAAGTATGTGAAATCAGAAAGTACTTAAATGAAATCAAGTATTTAAAACCATTTGCAAATACAATCAGTTCATAGTACCATATCACAAAGCATAACAATAATATGTAAACTGTAACAGGTCTTTTCTAGGCCGCGAATGATCGAAGCAAGGCCAATCGTCCATAGTATCATTATGCGTGCCTAGTCCTGGACTCCCCGCAGTCCGCATAGGTCACACATACGCACCGCATGAGGTATTCTCGCGTCGGGTTAGCTAACCCCGGTACCTCCCCGACTCCCGCACCGCATAGTCTCAATAGACCGCGTAGTCACATTGCACCGCATGGCATCCCCGTCGGGCTAAAACACCCGAATGATCAATCCTCGAACTCCCGCAGCTCGCATAGTCACATAGATCGTAGGCCGATAGACCGTCAAGGGTGGCAAGCCCTGTATAATAAGTCAAGGGTAGGTGATATAATAACAAGATAAATGCACTTACCGCTTAGCAACGTAAGCACGCAAGAATGACCCCTTTCACAACATTATAAGACACTAACACGTAGCATCATAATATGTCTACTTATCAAACAATCTTACTACACTTAATGTAAATCAATACAAGGCTTTTATAAACAAACAAGTAAATAGCCTTTTATCTTTCTTAAGTTGTTATACCTAACTTCCCATAAAGCTAGTATAACTCTTAAGCTTTTGTTTTAAAACCAAATATTTCTCTCATTAAAAATGATTCGATTCTTTTGAAATGCATCGTGTTCTTATTATTCGGGCTTAAGTCAAAAGACATTGCCGTAGTTATTATTCGAGCTTAAGTCAAAAGACATTGCCGTGATTATTATTCAGATAACACGTATGCGCTCACCGCACTATATATATATCTTAAAATATCATGCTTAAGAGTATAGGAAGAATCACATACCTTCCGGTGAAAACCTCCCGCCAAGTCGAATATGTCGCGCAGAATCAAACTATAATACCAATACGCCTATCAACGCTCAGATCAGATCGTATAAAGCTCTGCAGAGGGTTCTCTATTCTATGGGAATTTGGGCAGACTTCCTACCCTAAGCTATACAGCCATCAGTAAACAAATTCTATGTGAGTACAGTTCAATTATTCTTCTTTTATACCCTTCTACTGTGATAACAGTTCAATTATATTTTGTAATATCCTTCTAAGTATTTATACTTATTCCTATACTTCTACAGTATGTATTCTCTAATTACAAAAGAAGGATAAGTTTATTTACCTCGATAAACCCAAAAATTATCCAAGTTAAACGTCGCTCCTGAGCAAGGTTTAGCTCCTAATTTGCACGCTCCGATAGCTCCAAGAACCCTTAGAAGTTCTTCCCAACTTCAACTAAGTACTAAGGGATTTGGGCTAGGGTATTTTGGGCATTATAACAATACTAGAAGGCAACTTTTCTACCAAGGGAGGGGGGGTAGGTTTCGGCTAGGCTAGGGGTAGCCTCGCTAAGCTTCACCTCGAGGGAGTAGGCTTGGACGAAAAGGCTCGAGGAGAGGGAGGATTTTCAAGACTTGGAGAAAGATTTGTGGATGAAGAACTCTTCATCTTAAGGGGTATTTATAGGTCAAGCCATGGCCAACCAATGGCCAAGATGATGCCAAGTGCAAGGCAAGTGTAAGGTCAAGATTTATCCAAGTGCCCTTATCCATCTACTACACAAAATATCCTACCAACTACTTGACAAAATAGGCCATCCAATTCGTCCTAATGCCGCCTAACGTCCACCAATGGAGGGTGACAAGTGTCGCCTCCCGTTGGTCCAAAATGTTTCGCCTCTCGAAAAATCCGCAAAAATTAGAAATGACATAGCCGAATTTATCCTACGCGAGTTGTGTAAAACGTTTCGGAAACGATTCTTTTAATGAGTTGTGCCCAAAAAAACGTCCCATTGCCTACTTTAAGGCTAAACTTTCGTACGTACGCCCTCACGTACATACTCTGGAAATACGGGGTATAACATTCTCCCCTCCTTAGAAACATTCGTCCCGAATGTTCCTTCCCAAGACAGTTAACGATAAAGCTTAAACAATTTGCAAATGCCACACATGGCCACAAAACAACACTTAGGCATAAACGATAATGAATATTTACAAGTAGGAAAGTAAGTTACCTGGAGGCGTGGGGAATAAGTGAGGATACCTCTGCCTCATGTCCTCCTCAGCTTCCCACGTCATCTCCTCCCTGAGCTCGTTCCGCCACAGAACTTTGACGGAAGCCACGTCCTTGGTCCGCAGACGCCTAACCTGACGATCGATTATCGCTATGGGAATCTCCTCATACGATAACCCCTCGGTCACCTGGACATCGTCAATCGGATGCACCCTAGATGGATCCCCGATACATCTCCTCAGCATAGAAACATGAAACACCGGATGCACTGCCTCCAGATCGGACGGCAGATCCAACTCGTAGGCAACATTGCCTACCCTGCGGACAATCTGATAGGGCCCAATGTACCTTGGGCTGAGTTTCCCTTTCTTCCCGAATCTCATCACACCCTTCATGGGTGACACCTTCAGGAAAACCCAATCATCAACCTCGAACTCCAGATGCCGACGACGGTGATCTGCATATGACTTCTGTCGACTCTGAGCTGTCAGTAACCGCTCCTGGATAAGCTTCACCTTATCCACTGCCTGCTGTACCAAATCTGGTCCCACTAACTGCACCTCGCCTACATCGAACCAGCCTATCGGCGATCTGCACTTCCTCCCATACAAGGCCTCATAAGGCGCCATCTGAATACTGGAGTGGTAGCTATTATTGTACGCAAACTCAACTAGAGGCAAATGATCCTCCCAGCTACCCCTGAAGTCAATGACACAGGCTCGCAGCATATCCTCAAGAGTCTGGATAGTGCGCTCTGCCTGTCCGTCTGTCTGCGGATGGAATGCAAGACTGTGCTCACCAAGGCCCCTAAACCCTTCGAAAGACCTCCGGAAGTTAGCCAGAACCGGGCTCCTGCATGCGATATGATCGAAATAGGGACTCCATGCCCGACGATCTCTGATGTAAAGTCCGCATAATCCTCAGAAAAAGTCGCCCCGACGGAAGAAAGTGGGCTGATTTCGCCACCGGCGATAACCCATATATAATCATGTCTCTTCGAGTGCGAGGTAATCCTGTGATAAAGTCCATGTTGATCACCTCCCACTTCCGTGTCGATCTCTATCGTCAGAACAAACCACCGTGCCTCGGTGCTCTACCTTCACCTGCTGACAACACGGGCACTGAGCTACGAACTCTGCAACGTCCCTCTTCAAGCCATCCCACCAATACACAGATCTAATGTCGTGGTACATCTTGGTCGACCCTGGATGGATAGAGTAACGCGCGCTGTGTGCTTCCCCAAGAACTCTGCCAAGTCCTCAAACATCCGGAACACACAACTCGCCTCAAACCTTAGCACCCCATCAGGTGCTACCTCAACGGGACCCTTCCCCTCACGAAGAGCCGCATCACGATACCGAATCAAAACCGGATCCTCGAACTGTTGCCTCTTCACCTCCTCGGCGATGGAAGACTGCAACCTCACGAACTCTAACCCCACTACTATCGGAATCAATCAAACGGACACCAAGGCTCGCTAATCGATGCAAATCACGAACCATGCCCTCCTCTCTACCGCACATCCGATAGGCTCCCATCGACCTACGACTAAGAGCATCCGCCACAACATCGCCTTCCCCGTGGTACAGATAGCAACATCGTAATCCTTAAGCAACTCTAACCACCGCCTCTCGCCGTAAGTTCACTCTCCTCCGGTGAAGATATCTTGAGGCTCTTGTGGTCAGATAAATATCCACGTGAACCTCATACAAATAGTGCCTCTAGATCTTCAAAGCGTGAATCACCGCCGCTAACTCCAAATCATGGGTGGGTAGTTCCTCATGTTTCTTAAGTCGCCGGATGCGCGCTATAACTCTACCCCGCCTGCATCAACACACACCACCCGATGCCCGACGCATCACAATACACGACATAACCATCCGACCTCCGGAAGAGTAAGAACGGGCGGCCGTCGCCTCCTTTAGTAACTGGAAACCCTGCTCACATGCATCAGTCCACTGAAACTTGGCTGCCTTCTGAGTCAGCCTAGTCAATGGTGCAGAGATAGAAGCAAACTTCTCCACGAACCGCCGATAATATCCTGCAAGGCCCATAAAATCGCGCACTGCCGGAGTAAGAGGTCAGGCCAAGTCCTCGATCGCTTCGATCTTGGTCGTATCCACTGAATGCCATCACCCATAATATGCCCAAGAAAAGCCACCGGCTAACCAAAACTCACATTTAGAAAACTTGGCGATAATCACTGGTCCCGAGAATCACAAGACAGCCTCAAATGCTCCGCGTGCTCTCGCTCTGGCGAGAATAAACCAAGATATCATCAATGAACACTATCACAAACGTGTCCAAAATGGTTTGAACACTCGGTTCATCAAATCCATGAATACCACGAGCATTGGTCAACCCAAAAGACATGACCACGAACTCATAATGCCCGCATCGTCCGAATGCGATCCTAGGGACATCCACCTCTCTCGACTCGAACTCGATGATAGCCCGATCGCAGATCAATCTTGAGAAACATCTCGCGCCGCAATCGGTCGAACAAATCATCAATCACAGGAAGGGTATTCGTTCTTAATGGTCACCTTGTTCACCGTAATCAACACACATGCGCAGCGCCCCGCCCTTCTTTCTTTACGAACAATCACGGCGCTTCCTGGGGAGAAACACTAGGTCCGATGAAGCCGCTTCTCCAAAGAAATCTCTCAGCTGGTCCTTCAACTCTCTCAACTCGGCAGGTGCCATTCTGTATGGCGGAATGGAAATGGGCCGAGTGTCTGGCAACACATCTATACAAAACTCGATCTCCCTCTCAGGAGGGATACTGATCGGTGTATTTTATATACACCTTTTGAGTCAGTTTTAGTTAGTCTTTTGTCCCATTTTGCACATATAAGTGTCGTATTAGGATAGTTTTTATTTCTATTGAATCAAAGTGGTTGAAATGGCCAAATGGCGGAAAAGGAGCAAAAAGAGGGCAAAAGAGGAGATGCCAGAGCTGAAAACAGAGAAAGTGGCGAACGAGGCTAAAATCCAGACCAGCGCCACGCGCCTCGCAGCCTAGAGGGTCGCGCGCCACTATTCGAAGAGGCGAAGACTCAGCACGCGGCGCCGCATGCCAGATGCAGGGCGGCGCCTAAACATCCGGAGAGCTACAGAAGACAGTACGCGGCGCTCGCATGCCAGATATCGGCCGCGCGCCAAAACACCCGACGGATCGCAGAACTTCGGCCGCGCCGACGCTGAAAATTAGGTCTTTGACGGATTTTTGGGCCAGCCTGCAGGAAAAGAATGAGGCGTTTTAAACCTATATAAGGAGAACCCTAGGCGCTTTGAGGTTCCCTTCTTGCACAACTCAAGATTTTGGCTTGGAGATTGGATACCATTAACTTAGTACTTTCTTTTCCTTTTTCTTTCTTTAATTCAGTTTTTGCATGATGAACTTTGAATTAGTTTTTGTCATATTCATGGCTAGGAACTAATTCTCTTATAGAGCTTTCTATGTTGAATTTCTTGAACCTTATGTTATAAATTAATGCATGCTTATGGTTATTTTTCTTATTGAGAGATCTATCCAATAATTGAGTTGAATTCTTGGTAACTAATTGACAACTAGTTATCACTATATGATTTCTAATCGATTCAAAAGGGGGGATTGTGAATATGCTGTAAGTTGGGTAGACAGGCTTGAATTGGGGATGAAAATACCTCAATTAGTTTTGTAGCGTTGATGAGAGGCTTAACAACCCTAATTTTGCGCATTGTGCGTGACGGTCAACTAGGTTTTTGTTCTTAATCCTCCTATAGAGTTACCCTTATCAGTGAAAGTTAGGTAAGGAACAATACTGGGGTTGAGTGTTTATATAACCCTAACGGGAGTATAAAACGATTTCGTAAACCTGCTTTCTCCAAAAGAAGAATACCATAAGTAATGCATTAGTAAGTAGCATAAGCGGATAGTGAGGATACATAGAAGCCCTATTCTCATCACATCTGAAGTAATTCTTTATATTTACTTATCTTTAATAATTCTTAGTTATAAACCAAACAATCAATCATTAATTCACCAAATAGATACTAGAAAATAGATAGTTGGTACTTGAACCCTAATCCTAGAGGACGATATTCGGTCTTATCTAAGACTATACTACTTGATACAATAACGTGCACTTGCGTTTAAAAGTGTGTGCATATTACGCGCATCAAGTTTTTGGCGCCGTTGCCGGGGAGTAGGCATAGTTCAATATCAAATTTGTCTATTTTTAATTTCTAATTTGGTTTTATGTATAGTTTTTCTAATTTTGTTTGTTTTATGTATTTATTGTGTGAAAACAAGGGTGCCGTGATTCTTTGTTGGTTTTGATGCATCTCAGGGATTCACCTTCTTGGATTCTGTGGAAATTCTTTTTCATGCACCTATCACAGAAGAAACACCACTAGCTATCACGAATGACTCCCAATTAGGAATTGCATACCATCAAGGGCAACCCCCAGAGTCAAGAGATGTAGAGAATTTCACGGTTTCCTACAAAATAAGAAGCCTAAAAGACAAACTCATCTTGTGTGCTTGGGGGATACTTGTATGTTTAAGGCCCCTGTTTGAACAAATAGTTATAGGGAAATTGAGACCTATAGAAATAAATCTGTGGATTGCAAGCAGTTCGCAGAAGTATCCAATGGGCACTCAGAAAGGTTAATTGCGTCCGGCTAAAAGACGTAAAAGACAGCGCTTGTTGGGAGGCAACCCAACGTTTTCAATTATGTTATTTTAATTTCTGTCTTTAGTTTATTTTATTTTGTCTAGAACAATCTCACGGTCTTGGAGTCTTGTGTTTGTGCTGTGATTGACAGGTACAGGGAAATAAACTGAAGAAAAGCAAGGATTTCCAGAAAAGCGGCGTGGCCGCGCGCCGCAAGAGCAGGCCGCGCGCCGATGTAAAAAAGGCACTGAAGTTTAAGAGCCGCGCCCCAAGAGTGCCGCGCGAAATATCTGAAAAGGTGCTTTGAAGTTTGCGCCGCGCCTCGTGAGCAGCGCGCGCAGTAAATCCGTAAAATGTGCAGTTTAGCCGCGCGCCTATTAAATGGCCGCGCATGAAGTCCCGGGCGAGCGCAGATGATTAGCCGCGCGCTAAAAGCGGCGCGGCCGGCGAATCCAGAAACTTAAAACGCCCAAAAATCAGATTTTCCCCAATTCCAACTTCAAAAACCTAACCTTCCCTCTCCAAAAACCCACGAAATTTCAGAAACTTTCTCACAAATCCTCAACAAATCCAACCCAACCACAACCTAAACTCTTAGATTCCTAAAAACCCCCAACTATCTCAAACAACAAAAGCTCCATTCCATAGCCTCAACCCACCAATTGAAACAAGAACAAGCTTGAATATTCTCATCAAAAGGTAATCCCTATCTTTGTTCTTGAATCCTTTTACTGAAGTCATAGAAGGTAGTAGTTGGGAAGAGTATTGTAGTTGGAGTAGTTGCAATCTTGAAAAGTTGGTTGTGAAGTTGAGAAAAGAGTAGAAAAGGAGGTCGTGGGCATTGTTGAAGTTCAGGGGTGTTGCCGCTAGTTGTTGAGTGTGTAGGAGACATTGTGCCACAAAAATTAGAAGCTGCAGATTTTGTTTAAAAATGGCCACCAGAAAGAGAAGAGGATCCACATCCACCCCAACCCCACAATACGATGAAAATAGATTTGTGAGTTACCAGGCCTTCCAAAGATACAAAAGGCTTGATACTGCACTGCAGTAATTCGAGAAGGGAATGGATTACCAAAGGGATCATATGGGAAGAAGACATTTATGAGCCCATCCGGCTATGATAGAGCTAAGGGGTGGAAGAGATTTGTCAATCCGAGAAGATAACACCTGAATACAACAATGGTGCGGGAATTTTATGCAAACTTTTCGGAGAGGACGAAAGGGTGCTTTGTAAGGAAATTATATGCTGTGTGGCGGAAGCAATAAATGCGACTCTAAAACAAAGTGGATGTTGAAGGAGGAATTGGTGATCGGAGCCATTTTAGAACATGGTCTAGAGCACCGACAACATCAATCGATACCGCCAGAACACCGCTACCTACCCCGGGCCGCTTTTGAGATTGGAAGAAATGGATCTAGGGCACCGAGCAAAGCCAATTCAACAAAGCGCAACAAGGCTTGGCTATACTTCATCAGCGCCCGCATGATTCCATCCACGCACTTCACCAGAGTGCCAGAAGACAGAATTAAGCTAGTATATGGAATCATGACGGGAAAAATAATTGATGTAGGGAAAGAGATAGTGCAGAGCATCGAAGAAATCAGCAGGTTGGTGACAACAGGTGGATTGGGACACGGCTCGCTTATTACCAGTCTATGCCACATGAGTGCGGTCCCACAACTACCCACAGATACTCATGAAAGAAACCAACCGCCAAAGGTCCTATGGGATAGTGCACTCTTTCCTGCACCCACTTCAAAGAATGACGGAGAGCACCACTGCCAGCAGCAGAGGCCGCCATGGATGAAGATGAGCCGAAATAGGGGCTCACATGAGGCAGACCCACCCACCGCCAACCACAAGAGCAGAACCTTCAGAGCCCACAACGGGCAATTGTACCAACATCGAGGAGATGATGCAGACCTTGCAAACAGTAGTACAAGGACAGCAAGAAACAAGGCAACAAATCGACGAGCTGAGTGCCTTGTTCAACCAATGGTCGATGCATTATCCGCCGCCACCACCACCATTTTAACCAAAGTCTGTAAGTGTTTTTTTCTTTTATTTTCTTTGAGTCTTGCACACATTGGGGACAATGTGTGATTTAAGTTTGGGGGTGTTTTATTTGTGTGTCATGTTATGTTTTATTTAAGTCTTTTTTATTTGTTTTATGTTTATTTTGAGTCACCAAAAATTTTTCTTTTTTGAGTCATAATTGCCTGTCAAAGATCATGTATGCTGTAGTTGCTAGAAACACCTAGTGAAGTAAGGTGGAATAATGTAAAGGAATTGAAGCAACTATCTAAACACTTAGGTTAGATATGCCAAAAACTCACAGAATCTGTCTATTTGGAGTTTCTTGCTTGAGTTATGCATGCTAAATGATAAATGCTTATGTGTTATGATTGCTTGCTATTCGAGGCGAAATAGTTAGGATATGTATGTTAGGGAGATGACTCAGGCATTTCTTTGATAGCCAATTCTTACCATTCTTTTCTATCCTGTACTTTAAAAATATCCCTAGTCAGCCCCATTGAGCCTAAATTTGAAACTTCTTCTTTGACACCCTATATTCCCACAAAATTGTGCCATAAGTGAAAATATGAAATAGTGGAGTACATTGTATTAAAAAGAAGAAACAAAAAGAGTGAACAAGTTTGATGCACCCCAATGGAAAAGTAATAAGAAAGAGGCAAAAGCCTAAGTTTGGGGGTGCCTATTAGTATAATACACTTCACTCTCGGACATCCAATGAGGGGAAGGATAGAATTGAAGTGAAGGAAAGAATCATAAGAAAAGGGAAAAATTGAAAAGCCAAAGAGCTTATGGTACAGAAAAATGAGCCTAAATGCCTATCTTTACCAACTCCTACCTAAGCCTACATTACAACCCTCAAAGTCCTGAAGATCTCTTTTATGCATATCCAGAATTAGTGGAGAATAGCAAGTAAGCATGCCATAGGAATTCTTGAATTTATATGCATGATTTAGTATACTGACTTCCATTAAGCATGATGAATATGAGTTTGCGAAATATCTAGCTTCATGTGTTTAGTGTGCTGAAAATTTCATGTTATATGTTCCTGCATATTATTCTGCTAACCTTCATGTTTTTCTAGTTAACATTTATGCAGCAAAAGTGATTAATGACAGGGGAGTCTTTTATTTTTCGTTTCTTTGAGTCTTTTATTTTATTTTATTTCTATCTTTGCTCGAGGGCGAGCAAAGGTTAAGTTTGGGGGTATTTGATCGGTGTATTTTATATACACCTTTTGAGTCAGTTTTAGTTAGTCTTTTGTCCCATTTTGCACATATAAGTGTCGTATTAGGATAGTTTTTCTTTCTATTGAGTCAAAGTGGTTGAAATGGCCAAATGGCGGAAAAGGAGCAAAAAGAGGGCAAAAGAGGAGATGCCAGAAAACAGAAAGTGGCGAACGAGGCTAAAATCTAGACTGCCACGCGCGCTCCCGCACTAAAAGCGTGGCCGCGCGCCACTATTCGTAGAGGCGAAGACTCAGCGGCCGCGGCGCCTCGACAGAGATGCAGGTCGCGCGCCGCATGCCAGATATCGTGGCCGCGACGCCAAAACACCCGACGGATCGCAGAACTTCCGGCCGCGCGCTTATTCGCAGGCCGCGCGCCGACGCGAAAAATTAGGTCTTTGACGGATTTTTGGGCCAGCTGCGCAGGAAAAGAAGGAGGCGTTTTTAAACATATATAAGGAGAACCCTAGGCGTTTGAGGTTCCCTTCTTGCACAACTCAAGATTTTGGCTTGAGATTGGATACCATTAACTTTGTACTTTCTTTTCCTTTTTCTTTCTTTAATTCAGTTTTTGCATGATGAACTTTGAATTAGTTCTTGTCATATTCATGGCTAGGAACTAATTCTCTTATAGGGCTTTCTATGTTGAATTTCTTGAACCTTATGTTATAAATTAATGCATGCTTATGGTTATTTTTCTTATTGAGAGATATATCCAATAATTGAGTTGAATTCTTGGTAACTAATTGACAACTAGTTATCACTATATGATTTCTAATCGATTCGAAAAGGGGATTGTGAATATCCGTAAGTTGGGTAGATGTGCTTGAATTGGGGATGAAAATACCTCAATTAGTTTTGAAGCGTTGATGAGAGGCTTAACAACCCTAATTTTGCGCATCATGCGCGACGGCCAACTAGGTTTTTGTTTTTAATCCTCCTATAGAGTTACCCTTATCGTGAAAGTTAGGTAAGGAACAATACCTGGGTTGAGTGTTTATATAACTTAACGGAGTATAAAACGATTTCAGAACCCGCTTTCTCCAAAAGAAGAATACCATAAGTAATGCATTAGTAAGTAGCATGCGGATAGTGAGGATACATAGAAGCCCTATTTTCATCACATCTCAAGTAATTCTTTATATTTACTTATCTTTAATAATTCTTAGTTATAAACCAAACAATCAATCATTAATTCACCAAATAGATACTAGAAAATAGATAGTTGGTACTTGAACCCTAATCCTGTGAGGACGATATTCGGTCTTATCTAAGACTATACTACTTGATACGATAACGCACTTGCGCTTAAAAGTGTGTGCATATTACGCGCATCGATACCCGGAGGTCGCCCGAAACACGCCTGGGAACTCTCGACTATCGAATCGATCAAAATCTGGTACCGCAGCCTCGTGATCAAACACCCGAACGAGATGGTAGATATACCCTTCTCGCACCATCTTCCTAGCCTCGAGGTAGGAAATAAACCTACCCCTACTGATACAAAGGCTCCTCCCACTCAACAACCGCCTCAGAAACCGAACCATACCACTCTCTCCTCGCAGCTACATTGGCGTAGCAGAAGCTAGCCAATCCATACCCACGATCATGTCGAAATCAGTCATGTACAACTCTATCAAGTCGGCCAGTGGTCCGACGATCAGATATGGTCACCGACAAGCCCTATATACCCGCCGAGCTACCACCGAATCACCCATCGCGTAGCTACCTCGAAAGTGGTCTATGGACTCGTGCTCTATCCCTATCCTACTAGCAATAAGGGAGATATATAGATGAGTAGAACCCGATCTATCAAGGCATACATCAAATCCAGAACCGATAAGGTACTGCGGATTTACATCGGTGAGGCCTCCGATCTGCCTACCGGATAAGGCATAAATGCGCTCGAGGACCGCTAGAATCGACCCGCGCCATGACCTCTGCCGCCACACTGGCCGCCCATGAGTACCTTGCCTCCGGCGAGTAATCGCTTCGGGATGAAGAATCGCAAGAATCGACCTGCAGTGACCCTACCATCGTGCCGCCGCTTCGGACAGACTTCGCAAAATGACCTGCCGCCACAAGTGTAGCAAGCTCCCGGAGTAGTACTGCAACCCCCTGAATGGAACCTGCCACAGCGGACACACTGAGCGGACCTCGATCGGTTAGCACCCTTGCTACCCTGGAAGTCCGACGTCCTGGGGCCCTGACCTGCCCCCGACTGCTCTGGCTGTACCGAAAATGATGTAGGAGTGCTCTGAGCCGGCTGCGGTGCAAATCTAGACTTGGCGATGTCGCCCACCACGAGGGCTACTAAAAGAACCGGCCGCTTGGCCTTCTTCGCTGATATCGGCTTACCCCGGCGTCTCTACGCTCCTCGCATCCCAGTGCATGAGCCTGCATACGGGTAATATCCATGTCTGGCTGAAGAGACACACCCGCACAAGACTCGGTCATATAATCATCTAGCCCGGTGACGTAGCGATGCACCCGGTCCTCCATATCTGCTACCAGTGCAGGGACATATCGAGCCAATGAATCGAACTCGACATTGTACTCCCTAATCGCGTCCTCCCCGCCTCAAGAATAAAAATGCCGCCTGCGTTCTCCTCATCTGCGGAGGCAAGAAGTGTGTGAGAAAAGCCTCCGAAAACTCATCCCATACTGCTGGAGGTGCATGCTCTCCCCGGGAAAGCTCCCACGAATCAAACCAATCGATCGCGTATCACGCAGCCGATGCGAACCAAAGGTCACAGACTCGGTCTCAAGCCTTGATCACCCGTGATGATCCTTCAGAATCGACGGATGAACTCCTGCGGATCATCCTCGTGCCTCGACCAGAAACTCGCGGGCTACAACTAAGGAAATCCCAGAGCCTCAAACTGCTCGCCTCGGGTGAACCACGGTACGATCGGGCCGAACTGAATCGCCGTGATCCGCCTATCCTCGTGTTCGCCACAATCCTAGCCAATAGCCGGGCCATCTCCTTGTACTCCTATCTCTCCGCCTGTGCCGTGGGACGGGAGGTGCGGTATCGTGGTCTCGCTGGGCCGGCGGCGTCATGGAACTCGCCGTCTCGGGTATAGACTGGGCCTGAGCCCTCGTAACTCTCGGTGTCCTACTAGCGCCTCCTGCCGCTTTGCCTTCTGGACCGGGTTGCCTTACGTGGAGGCATAATCAGCATGGTAAAAGGAATACGTTAGAGGGTCCAACTTATAACACGGCTCTAAGGCACGATCTCGAGTGAGAAGAATGGAAACCAATCCTAAATATCCTATAGCCTCCTCGATTATTGGTGTGCACAACACACCGATAATCAAGACTTTACTAGATACGGTCAGAGACACTTTCGAGGATTAATCGCTCGATACCACTTTTGTCACGACTCGCCCGGTTCGTGGATCGTGCCTTACCCGGGCACCCAAGTAGTCATACATCAGAGTAATCAGCGGAACATAAGACAAGACAAGAAACATTATAAAAATAGAAACAGTTTTATCTGAAGAAAAGCTTGCTTTTCGCATAATATATAACCCAAGTTTTGCGCTACATCCCAACTGCATAATAGACTACACTCTAAAGAAGTAAACCACTATGGCGGGACAGGGGCCCCGCCATACCCTCGATCATAAAACTAACTACAACAGGAGATCATACCAAAAGTAGAGCCTCCGGAGAAGATGGAGCTCCGACACCAACGCAAAGATCCTAAGGATGCGGATCTAGCACTGCCGCTCTTACCTGCGGCATGAACGCAGCCGGCGAGGTCGATAACAGTACCAAGTATGTGAAATCAGAAAGTACTTAAATGAAATCAAGTATTTAAAACCATTTGCAAATACAATCAGTTCATAGTACCATATCACAAAGCATAACAATAATAGGTAAACTGTAACAGGTCTTTTCTAGGTCGCGAATGATCGAAGCAAGGCCAATCGCCCATAGTATCATTATGCGTGCCTAGTCCCGACTTCCCGCAGTCCGCATAGTCACACATGCACCGCATGAGGTATTCCTCGACGGTTAGCTAACCCCTGCACTCCCTCGACTCCCGCACCGCATAGTCTCAATAGACCGCATAGTCACACGCATCGCATAGGCATCTCGCGTCGGGCTAAAACACCGGAATGATCAATCTCGAACTCCCAGCCTCCGCATAGTCACATAGATCGCATAGCCGTATAGACCCGCATCGCGCGCAAGCCCTCGGTATAATAAGTCAAGGGTAGGTGATATAATAACAAGACAATGACTTACCGTTTAGCAACGTAAGCACGCAAGAATGACTTTTCACAACAATATAAGACACTAAAACATCTATCATCATAATATGTCTACTTATCAAACAATCTTACTACACTTAACAGAAATCAATACAAGGCTTTTATAAACAAACAAGTAAACAGTTCCTTTTATCTTTCTTAAGTTGTTATACCTAACTTCCCATAAAGCTAGTATAACTCTTAAGCTTTTGTTTTAAAAAAACCAAATATTTCTCTTCTGTTAAAAATGATTCGGTATTCTTTTGAAATGCATCAGGGTTCTTATTATTCAGGCTTAAGTCAAAAGACATTGCCGTAGTTATTATTCAGGCTTAAGTCAAAAGACATTGCCGTGATTATTATTCAGATAACACATGTACGTCTACCGTACTATATATATATCTTAAAATATCATGCTTAAGAGTATAGGAAGAATCACATACCTTCTCGGTGAAAACCTCCTGCCAAGTCGAATATGTCGCGCGCAGAGAATCAGCCTATAATACCAACACGTCTATCAACGTCTGATCAGATCAGATAAAGCTCTAGCGAGGGTTCTCTATTCTATGGGAATTTGGGCAAGACTTCCCTACCCTAGCTATACACCATCAGAAAAATGTCTTATGTGAGTACAGTTCAACTATTCTTCTTTTATACCCTTCATCGTGATAATATTCAATTCTATTTTGTAATATCCTTCTAAGTATTTATACTTATTCCTATACTTCTACAGTATGTATTCTCTAATTACAAAAGAAGGATAAGTTTATTTACCTCGATAAGCCCAAAAATTATCCAAGTTAAACGTCGCTCCTGAGCAAGGTTTAGCTCCTAATTTGCACGCTCCGATAGCTCCAAGAACCCTTAGAAGTTCTTCCCAACTTCAACTAAGTACTAAGGGATTTGGGCTAGGGTATTTTGGGCATTATAACAATACTAGAAGGCAACTTTTCTACCAAGGGAGGGGGGGTAGGTTTCGGCTAGGCTAGGGGGTAGCCTCGGCTAAGCTTCACTCAGTGGGGAGTAGGCTTGACGAAAGGCTCAAGGAGAGGGAGGATTTTCAATACTTGGAGAAAGATTTGTGGATGAAGAACTCTTCATCTTAAGGGGGGTATTTATAGGTCAAGCCATGGCCAACCAATGGCCAAGATGATGCCAAGTGCAAGGCAAGTGTAAGGTCAAGATTTATCCAAGTGCCCTTATCCATCTACTACACAAAATATCCTACCAACTACTTGACAAAATAGGCCATCCAATTCGTCCTAATGCCGCCCCAACGTCCACCAATTGGAGGGTGACAAGTGTCGCCCTCCCGTTGGTCCAAAATGTTTCGTCTCTCGGAAAAATCCGCAAAAATTAGAAATGACATAGCCGGAATTTATCCTACGCGAGTTGTGTAAAACGTTTCGTCGGAAAACGATTCTTTTAATGAGTTGTGCCCAAAAAAACGTCCCATTGCCTACTTTAAGGCTAAACTTTCGTACGTACGCCCTCACGTACATACTCTGGAAATACGGGGTATAACAATTGTGGTCAGTGTTGACGCGTTTTTGGGAGATTTGGTTCGGTTATGGTAAGGGGATTTGGTAGGATTGAGGCGTGATATATGGATGATTTGGGGCTGAAGAAGGAAAGGTTTTGGGTGTAAGAGAGGGTGGAGGAGACAGTTTGAAGGTTTTAGGGTTAGGTCACCTTTGTGTTTTGTTTAGGGGCTTTGAGGTGTAGATGAATGAAATAGGGGCTAATGGGTCGGGTCAGACGAAAATAAAGGGCTTCTGGGCTGCAGATATTTAAATTTGGGCTTAGTTTCTAGGGAGTAAAGGTAAATGTGTTGGACGAGTTTGATTTTTGAGTTGGATAGAATTTTAAGTGTTTTATTAGTTTTGGTTTGGGATTAAATTATAAATAATATTTATAAAAGTGTTTTGAGTATTATGATATTTAAGGAGTGCTTAATGCTCTATATAAATGCGGCGTCATTATTAAATTGCTTATTTATGTATGTATATATTTATATATGCGTATATTATTATTATTAAAATTATTTTGCTGTGTTTTAAAAATTAGTTTAATTTATTGAATATTAATTGGAATAGAAGGTCAAAATTGGGTGTCAACACCGACGATCGCAAGGTAAGGTCCCGCGATCGCGAAGGTAAGTCACTGGGCAGATTATAAAATTCCCAAAACGTGTTTTGACCTCCCATTCACTCATTTTGAACCCTAGATTTTGGGTTAAGAGGATTTTGGAGAGGATTGTTCAAGTTCTTCAAGAGGGTAAGATTCCAACTCCGATTTTATGATTAAGTCTTCAATTATTGGGATTTTCCATGCTAGAATCCATGTTTAGGATGGAGAAACTTAACAGAATAAACCCTAGGTTTGAAAAGATTTAAATTCTTGATTAAGCATAATTATAAGGCTAGAATTTGATGATACTGCATTTCTAGGTTCCTTAGACTATGGGTAAACTAATTTGAGAAAGAAATTCGTATTTTGCCCTTGGGCTCGGAAATCACCTTTTGGTGTCACTTTGGGTTTTGCTTCAAAGAATGTCATTATGGGTACCACTGGGATTGTGTGAATTAGTAGAATAATGTGTTACCATATTAACCCCGATTTTCTAGTACAATTACATATTTGATCTTGGGGTTTTTAGAATATGGTTTGGGTGGACTTTCTAGACCCAAATATGGCATAATGTAATGTGGGCATCGTTTATCTCATATTTTGATACTTAATCTGTGTTGAGCAGATTGGCACCGTGAGGAGTCTATTTGAAAAGGCAAAGCGACTTCGTGACTTCATACTCTTATTCCAAGCAAGTTGAGATTTTGTACCTTACTTAAACATCATGATTGGTTTGAATGAATTAACTAATGAGGGGAGTAATTGGGACTATAAGGGGTCCCCATACGTGTGATATGACAAACACTTGTATTGGGTACTGGTGCCATGTTATGGATATTAGTTCTTTAAATTACTTAGAAGTATGTCATGTTTTGGGCACTAGCTGATAGTATAGTACAATTTCTTAGATTCGTGTGTAGGATATGAAGCCCGTATTTTCCGTGATATTATTATTTGTCTGTGTGCTATGTGAATGTGTGTCCCTTTTCATCCCATCATACACGTTTAAAATAAAAAAAAGTAAAAGATCGATTCTTTATTGTATAAATGACTAAGTCAGAACCTGTGTGGCTTATAATTTCTTCTTGTTGTTGAGCATACTATATTTATGCTTCATAATTTACTAACATGTGTGGCCTATAGTTGCTTCATTATGTTGTGCATATTATAATTATGCTTCATAATGTATAAACATGTGTGCCAATAGACGAGTATAAGAGTTGTGTAATTATACTTAGGTATTGTGGGAGCATACTTGGGTGTTGTGTGAGCCTACAGTGTGATTATACTTAGGCAATGTGTGAGCATACTTAGGTAATGTGTGAGTCTGTTGTGTGATTATACTTGGGTATTGTGTGTGATCCTAAGTGGTATATGGACCTCGCGAGTCCCCCATGGGTCACGATTCGTTGACATTCGAACGTGTGTATACCGGTGATGAAAACAAAGTCCTTGTATTGCATAGCATCTACATTTCATATCATTTACTCATTCCTTCCTTATTGCTTGTTTGCCTAAACTGCGTAATTGTTGGTTTATATCGCTACTTGGCTATCTGAGTGTTCCTGAGTAGTGAGAGGTTCTTATGCTTAGGTTTAAATATTAGATTGATTGGACTCTATTTATATGAATCGTGAATACCTTTTTAGGCATGGGGAACTGGATGCTATAACATAGGCTTGGACTCTTGGTTTGAGTGGATTCGGATATTGCGTCACTATAGTAAACTGATGGTGGTTAGTATAGAAGTAGTAATCGGTAGGCCAGCTCTCGTCTCCATTTAAGATAGGGTCGGTCGACAATGCTGCTGAGTATCTGCTGGTTTTGTACTCACGCTAGACTTTTTACACCTTTTCGTGTGTGGGTTCTATTCCTAATTCTAGTGAGAGTTTGCGACTATTCATCTATTGTGGAGCTATTTCAAAATATTCGGGGTGAGCTACATAGAGATCTGTGGCGCCGGATGCTACTTCGTTACTTCTTTATTTTGTCATCGCATTTCGGGGCAATTATGTATTTAGGGATATATTTCCAACTTGTATTCCATAAATAGTTCTTGTACAAGTGACACCAGTCTTGGGAGGTTATATTATTTTTGTATTATTTATACTATGAGATTTCATAATACTTAATTGGTTTACTTAATAATTTCCGCATTGTATTTTTCTATTTAATTCTAGTTGGATGGTTGTGGTTGGCTTATTGATCATTGGGGTTAGTGTCATCAAGACTCTACGATTTGGATCGTCACTACAAGAAAAAGGACCTACGGTGACGGTTAAAAACTGTCATATGAGAGGGTGGATGACGGTTTTGTAAGTGTCATTGTAGTCAGTGTCATTGTAGCCAGTGTCACGAATAGATGACGGTTAAATAAATGTCACATAATATGTGTCGGGCATAAACCGTCACACATTTGCTCGTCGACTTTGACTATTTCCCGTTTTGTAAGTTTTTTCCCGGGTATTTACAAATTTTGGCGGTAAAATATTTGAATTTTATTAATTTAATATATTTTTTGGCGGTAATTTTTAAATAACTTTGAATTTTAATTAATTTAATTTAAATATAAACAATTGCGGAAAATTTAATTTTGACGCATTTTGTATTTAATAATTAATTTAATCAATTGTTTTTTTTTAATTTTTCAGTAATAGTTAAATTGGTGAGAAATTGGCATATTGTTACTAAAATGTAACTAATTAATCAAATCATTTTAAATACATAATATTGAAACATTTAAGATTGTAACTAAAATATAACTAATTAATCAAATCATGTTACAAATCTTCTTGTTCCCAAATGTATCCAAAACAAAATGAGTCTAAGTACATATTATCCAAACATTATGAAGGTGGCACAACTGCTGTAGTACGGAGAATCTTTGAAAAATGATGTGCCCACTCAATCTGGACCTCATCAAGCTCATCCTGTGAAAAAATATTTTTTTCCATTGTACTGTTAAGCACAATAGAGATCAATTAAAATGTCTAATCATAATTAGGTCATTCTAATGTAATCACCTCCAAATATAATTCAACATGTTAGATCAATTATAATACACAATAGAGATCAATTAAAGTATATATAGACAAGTACATAAACAAGAAATAATGTTAGATACTTACATTTTTTGGCAGCAGGGATAAATCATTCATGAGGTCTTTAATGAAATGCAACATATAGTAACCGCACTCGTATCCATTAGGCTGTTGTGGTACCTATAAGCAAATTTAACCCAAACATTTACTTAACTGAACAAATTTGAACTTACATTACATGCAATTAAAGACTCGAATAAATGTCATACATGAGTTCAAAACATATTAAAATATTAAAGAAGGGGAAGAAGCAATTGAGAGGTGTAGAAACTCAAAAAAAGCAAGCCCTTTATCCCCCCGCCCCTTCTTTTTTCTTAGTTTTTTAAAATAGTTGACCTAAATTGATTGTTAGTTACACACTGAAGTTCAATTCAATGCACACTACAAACACAGTAGCCTTATCATGATAGACAACACACAATATTCCTATGGTCAAGCTTAAGAACATGTATCTAATCCCTTTGATAATTTGAGCAAGTTATATGTGAAGAGGTCTTTAACTACACTTCATGGTTTAAACATATAGCACTTGAAAAAATGAAAAACATTCTGATTTTTCCACATAAACTGCAGGTTTCAGCCTAATTAACAGAAAAATTTATGCATGACATAATATAAGAAAAATCATGCTATCAGGACAAACACATAATTGCCAATTTCACAAGGATTTCGGGTTTAATACCGATATTTTAGCAACAAATCCAATAGAATCATATTGTTAGGCCGATTTCCAATTGCTCACGCAAGTGTACATATCGTTACAAGTAATATAGTCTGGTAAGACCGAATATCGTCCTAAGAGACTGGTTTCTAATTACCGAACATCTATTCTAGGTTATCTATTTGGCACAGATAAGTTGATTTGGTTTTTATCTAACACTAGTAGAGTAATTTCAAGAATTAAACTAAATTATTGAGGTTTAATCGGTTATGAAGGAATTAGGGCTTCAATATCCTCGACTATCCACTCTTTTCAATCCTTAATGCAACAAGAATGACTTCTTCTTCTACGTTAAGATAGCAGGTTAACTAGACTGTCTTATATTTCGGTTAGGATATATAATCACTCAACCCAAGTGCAGAAACCTTCTATCTTTCTATGATAGGTTTTACCACATAGGAGGATTAAGAACAATAACCTATAATGCTACACAAGTATCGGGGTACTTTCGGCCGCGATTTTAACCTATGTCTATTCAATTACAGCATATCCAAATCTCTCCTCTCGGTTCTTGATTCGAAATCATATAGATTATGATAATTAGTGATCAATTAACTATCAAACATTCATACCAATATTGAATAAATCTTAATCAAGTGAAGAAGAAACCAACTAATGCATTAATTCATGAAAACGAGTTTCAAGCGATTCAAAAGAAAAGCCCTAATAAAGTGTTTAGCTCCTAGTCATAGACATGCTAAGAACTAATACAAATCCTAACATGAACTGAATTAAAATAGAGAAAAGAAAAAAAGAAATACTTAGAACTAATGTCTCCAATTGTAGCCGCCAAGATTGTGATGTGTTGTGTATCCCGTTGTGTCCCCTAAAATCTGTCCCAAGGGTTTAAATATGCTGCAAAAATCGTGTGTCCTGGACCCTTCTGCCCCTGGCCGATTGTCTTAAGATTGGCAAAATTTCGCGTCGGCGCCGCGGCGCCTAAACTTCTATGGGCAGTCTGATCTTATGGCGTCGCGGTCCTGCTGCTAAGCGCCGCGGCGCTGCTTTGCCTTCGTCCGAATCTCCAATTTTTAACCTTTTTGCCTCGGGACCCTCCTTTTCGCTATTTTGCCTTTTTGAACCGTTGTGACTCAAAGAAATAAAAACGACCCTAACACTATACTTATTTAAATGAAAATGGGGAAAATACTAACTAAAAATGACTCAAAAAGTGTATACAAAATACGCCTAACACATATTAAAGTGACTCAGGTGTCAAGTTTTAACTTAAACAACTATCAAGAAAAGTATCAAATCTTCAAGGTGATTTAGACTCAATTGACATAAAAGGTCAAATGGACCTCTATGAACAGCTTCTAAGTTAAGAGAGAAAGTTTAGCTTAGTTTTCCAATTTAGATTATGGAATAGCACACAACAGTTAGCACAAATATTCTGAACTTCTCATCTTTTACCTAGATATGCATTTGAAAAAAATTGGATGTATTTTAAACATACAGTGGTAGCATGAACATATAGATAGATGCAAACAGTCTCTTAACTGGAAAAAATTGAACTTACATTACATACAATTAAAGACTTGAATAAAATGAAGTACCTTAACAATTTTCATAATTCTAGAAAAAGCCCATTTCTGATTATAACTTTTTTGAGTTGTGTACATGCGCATGGCGCTATAAAAATGACAAAATATTAGAACATGCTTGTCAATATTCTTGAAATATAATTGACTATCAATATTAAAACAAGTTAGTAAATAATAACAAGTAAATGATACGTACTGTGTGATAAGTTTTACCAAGTCTTGATGAGGAGCATTATTAAGAGAATCTAGATAGTATACCTCAAATTTAGACACATCAAAAACAGCCAATACCCAATAATTCCTACAAATCATGTATATTTAGTATTTCTCAATCTAATTAAGGAAAAAGGAGACTTTAAATACAACATATAAAGAAAACATAATTGACATACTGAGGATTATATGGCATGAAGATCATTGGCGGATGCATTGTAAACATGGTGGTGCAGCTGCACCACCAGATTTTTTAAATTTTTTTGCCTTCTAGGCATAAAAATAAAAATAAAAAATTGCTATGCAAAATATTATTATTTCATATGTTTGCACCACCAAAAATTATCGTCTGGATCCGCCACTGATGAAGATATATTGTCCATCTTTCCCTTTCCACAAACGATCACATAGACTTGCTGCCCTTTTTTCAGGTGGACTGTTTGGTTTAACTTTTGGATTTATATTTGCACACACCAAACCAGGCAGCACAAACTCAAATGTCCGCACTCTTCCTCTTCCCGACTGGTTGTATTTCTCATGCAACAAGCTAAAATATAAACATGAGAATAATTTTTGCATCAAGAAAACAGTTCACAACAAAAGTTAACATTATTGTTATGCCAGTTCACAGAAAAAGAGGTATGTGCTAATAACATGGCAGTTCACAAAAGTTGTTAATATGAAAATTTTGTTTTTCTGAGTAGACTAATGTCAATTGCACACATCACATCATAACAGAATGTAACAGAAAAACAGCCAACAAATTAAAAGACGTACCAAATGTAAACTTCAATTTGATTAACACCTAATCAATCCATTTTGAGTAATGCCTCACATTCGTCCTTGTCAATATGAGCTTTGACAGAGATTGTGGTCTTAAAAACAGAATCATCCACAAAGGTATGGCACAGAATAGTCTGCTGGCAACCTCATATCCGAAATGCCCCCAAAAAGAGCAAGAACTGCATTATGTTCTCGTTGTTGCACTCCTGAATGTCGTGTTTTTCTCATTAGCTGTGGAAGATTTCCAATTTTCTTTTTTCCTTTCTTCTCATTTTCTAAAACATTTGTTTGATCATTCAACACCACCATTTGGTGGTAGACTGATGCACTTCGTCAACGCCAAGCATTTGATCTTTCTTTGGTGATTTTTCCTGGCCACCAACATCGTCCTTATCATCATTGTCAACAACTGGAGGTGCATATGAATAACTGGCCATGTCTGAATGTTTAACATTCGATGCTTTAACTAGGCCCCTCAGTTCTTCCAACTCACTCTCAACATTAAACAGTCGCTGCTCTAATCTATTATTGTTTCCAGTCTTCGCGATCTATCATATGTGTGAAAGTACAAAGTAGCAGTATAAAATTTACTTGTCCCTTGCATATGACTATTTTTTGAAATCTTTTTCATAGTTCTTGCAAGTATGTCGTTCTTTCCACGAACCTTGAGTTTACCCTCTTCGACATCCTTTCTAATCCCTTCTTGTCAATACAATAATGTAAGATATAATTCAGGTGAGACATTTCATGAATAATGTTACATTTGTCAGATTTTGTATTCTTATAATTGAGAGCTTACAATTTCGTTGACATTAACTTCCACTTCTGGGTCAAATTACCATCTCTCATCATCCGAGCTTGCTTCCAAAGATCACTCCTATCAATTTGCTCCTCTGAAACGTCGGATGAAGAGCATTGTATATTAAACAAAAAAAACTCAGATGGTTTAAGTTCAAGCTCATTTTTCTACATTAAAACAAAAATATAAAACTTATAATTTTTTCTATAAGCCTTGTATATCCTGCTCTGCTCAAGCGATGATTCAAATTATTTTTTGCCCTCTTTACTTTTGTAACTTTACTTTTTCTGATTAAAGAAAATTTGAAAAGAATTATTTTTTTCATTTATTGAACTACATTTAAAAGGAGATTTAGTTTTGTTCATTTACTCACCAGGAAGTCTTCAGAAAGACGAGACTTCACAAACTTCTCCCAATCAGATTTGGTAATATTTTTGTGTTCAATTGGAGAAGTGTACAACAATTGACGATCATTTACACGTTGGATAATATATTTTTTGTCAGTCTGTATTTGAAGTTTCGGAACATATATCCAATTCCTTGTAGAATTTGCTTCTTACTTCGTGGATGAACCACAAAATGTACCTGAAATGATATTTACACAAAATTTTCAGCTCCTTATCAGTCACAAGTTTCTACAATCAGCCCACCAGACGCAATAAGGTGAAGATAAGAAGAGATTAAAAGTGAAGAGAAGAAGAGATACAAGTAATCAGACACATTATGAATTTACCTTAACAGATTCCCAAAGTCGGTCTTTTTCTTCTTCTGGAACGAACCGCCAATCATCATGAAGTATAGACACTGTTGTACGGGCCAAAACTCCTAAATGAGTGCATAAATCATTGTCTGATTCGCCTATTGGAATCCCCAACGTATTGCTTAACCACAATTATTTCACGTCTTTTTCTTTTCATCATCTATTTATGGCCAACAGAAGCACCTCTACTACGGATGTTATCCTCTGGTTTGTCTCCATCACTTGTATCTTCTTCATCATCTTTGCATTTTCTTGAATTTTCTCCACCAGAAAAATTAGGAATGGGTTTAAGTTTGTATTGCACTGGAGCATCATCATGCTCTTCATTTTCATCAGATACACCATCTGACAGTTGGTCATCATTATTGTTACAATATGCATCTTCTTTTTTACTCTTTTTATCCATGTCTTATAATTGATCATAATCAAGTCAAAACAACAAAAATAATTCATAATTGATCATAATCAAGTCAAAACAACAAATATGATTCATAATTGATCCTAACCAAGTCAAAACATCAAAAATTGATCTATACATGCACCGAAACATGCACAACTAATTACACCCAAATTCCGTCTTTTCCATCTCCTATGTATACACCAAAGTTGTCATCACCATTCACCGGTAATTCATTTGAAATGGGAGCATGATCCATCATATTGTCTATATCATCATCAGTACCTTTATTCGGCATACGACACACTATAGACCATTTTTCATCACTTGGATCAGATACGTAAAACACTTGTGTTGCCTGCGAAGCCAAAATGAATGGTTCTGACTTATGGCCTAATCGTTTGAGATTTACAAGTGTGCATCCAAGCTCATCTTTTAATATGACACCATTAGCATTCTCTACCCAATCACACTTGAAAATTGCAACTCTAAACATATTGTAATTTATATCCCAAATCTGATCTATAACTCCGTAAAATCCCATGTCACGAGTTATAGGATTTTGATCCTTAGAACTCGCAACTTGCAAGGTTGAAGCAATAATAGTAACACCATTATTCTGTGTCTTTCGAATTGCGTCATGCTCACATGTTTGAAAATGATATTCATTAACATCATATCCAGAATGTTTGTAAACGATGGGAGAAGCACAATGAGACAACTAACGCAAAGTTTCTAAAACTTCAACACCATTGTGTATTAATTCATAAACCTAAGAAAGCAATTCATAATCAATAATATACATACTAAAATAAAAAATGAGAACCATAATGTAACTATATGATTATGATATATTTTAACCTTATTCTTGAGCCAAGCAGCAAAGTGTTTGTTGTGTTCAGTCTTACACCACTGCTCAGATCTCTTTGAATGTTTTAATCTTATGCACTCAAAAATCTCACTTCCCCATTAAATGAACAAAACAAATTTCATTGATACTGTGTATAAAAATAAGCAACAAGATATGTATTTTAACTAAGAAAATAATAAATTATCCAATAAACAGTTGAATTTCAACTATATTCTCCAAAATCCATAAGTGGGCTTGGAACAACAAACCTGAATCAGGCTGGATTATTTCCAGTTCACCAGTTGATTTTTAAATTAATATACTCTGCATGTGTCCTTCTGGTACACCAACTTTTTTCATATCTGACATGTATGTGGAGCAAAATTATAACCCTTCCTCAGCAATACAACCTTCTGGACAATTACGATTCCTCGCACAACTCTTCAAGGTTTTCATATTTCTCGAAGGGATACATCCAACGAAGAAAACCAACCCCATGTTGTCTCACCTCACTCACCAAGTGCACAGTTAATTGGACCATTATATCGAAGAAAGATGGAGAAAAACTTTTTTATAGCAAACATAAATTACTACAAGATCCTTCTCTAATTGATCCAATATTGTGACATCAACAACTTTTGTACATAAAGCATTAAAAAACATAACCTCATGACTGCTTTTTTAACATGCTTATTCTTCAAACTCCTTAATGTAATCGCCAAAAGTTGTTGCATTAAAACATGGCAGTCGTGGGACTTCAGTCCTTGAAGTTTCACTTGCTTCGCACAAACTAGGCTCCGATTATTGGAAGAATATCCTTTAGGAGCCTTAATGTTTTTAAACATTTACAAACGATCATTTTCTCTTCCTTTGTCAATGTGTAACATGCTGGAGGAAGCCAAGTCTTTTTTTTTTCTTAACTTGCGGTGCTAACTTTCCCCTGATTTTTAAAGCAACTAGGTCCATCCTTGACTTCAAGCCATCTTTAGACTTACCCGGAATATGAAGCAAAGTCTCATATACACTCTCACACACATTCTTTTCAATGTGCATAATATCTAATTGGTGTCATACAATTAAGTGCTTCCAATACTCTAAATTGTAGAATATTGATTTCTTCTTCCACCATAATCTCTCATTAGAACCATCCTTATATTTTCGCCTCTTCCCATTTTTCTTCCCCCATGTATTGTCAACACATTCAACTAAGTGTAATATTTCCTCACCATTAAACTGTACAGGGGCATTTTGCTCTTCTATTTCGTTGCCAAAGGTAGATTTTTGCCATCTATATTTATGTCCTTTTGGAAGCCAACGAAGATGACCAAGATACACATTTTTTCTTGCTATGTCGAATTCTACATCGGGGAGTATCAACCACACAATATGGACATGCATAATAACCCTTAAAGGTACAACCAGTTAAATTCCCATATGCAGGAAATTCATTTATAGTCCACATCAAGACAGCCCGCAAATTGAATACCTCTTTCTTGAAAGAATCAAATCACTCAACCCCGTCTTCCCATAAGATTTGTAAATTATCTACTAAGGAGCTAAGTAGACATCAATGGCATTCCCCGGTTGTTGTGGACCACAAATTAGGAGGGATAACATCAAGAATTTCCTTTTCATACAAAGCCACGGAGGAAGGTTGTAGGTTGTAAGAACAATTGGCCAACAACTATATGTACTACCAAGGGAGCTATCTGGATTGATTTTATCTGCTGATAAAGCTAGACGGAGGTTCCTAGGGTGTTTTCCCCTACCTTGGAAGGTAGAGATGTTGTTTCTGATAGACTCTCGGCTCAAGATAGAGCAATATCAAAACAAGTCAAAAAGGAAAAGAAATAATAAGTATAAAAAAACAATACGCTAAGCGAAAAACAAAAGACAATAGATAGTAATAGAAATAAAAGGTAAGAATACATGAGAAATACTAAGACTACTTGTAAGGAATGATAAGTAAGACAACGCTCTACTACCTACTAACTCTCTACTTTAATTCGTGACCTCCACATTGTTCTATCTAAGGTCATTTCCTCGGTAATCTGCAACTGTGTCATGTCTTGTTTAATCATCTCTCCCTAATATTTCTTCGGCCTACCTCTATTTCTCTTGAAGTCATCCATATCCAACCGCTCATACATCTGCACTAAGGCATCCACACATTTCTTCTTCACATGCCCCAACCATCTAAATCTTGTTTCTGTATCTTATTCTCCATCGAAGCCACTCCCACCTATTCTCGTATATCATCATTTTTAATTTTATCTCTCCTAACATGCTCACACATCCATCGCAATATCTTCATTTCAACAACTTTCATCTTCTG
Source organism: Przewalskia tangutica (assembly GCA_029844215.1). Classification (NCBI taxonomy): domain Eukaryota; kingdom Viridiplantae; phylum Streptophyta; class Magnoliopsida; order Solanales; family Solanaceae; genus Przewalskia; species Przewalskia tangutica. The sequence continues at coordinate 18,856,449 of CM056718.1, forward strand.
AATGTGAGAGTTCTTGACTGATCAACACTCCGCTTCATACAATCTACACCGCTCTGTAGAACTTGTCTTTGAGCTTTGGTGGAAGTCTCTCATCACGCAAGACTTCGGATACGAGCCTCAATCATCCACTTGGCACCAACACGACATGTGACATCATATTCAATCTCTCCATTTTTGGATAATAGACCCAGATACTTGAAACTTTCATTTCTTCTGGACGACAAGTGTATCAAGCGTAACTTTCACGTTAGCCTCACGTGTAATGCCACTGAACTGACACTCCAGGTATATTGTCTTCGTCCTGCTCAACCTGAACCCTTTAAATTCTAGGGTCTGATTCCAAATCGTTAACTCCCCCGCGGTTGTCGTCAATTAGCACTATAGCATCCACAAATAACATACATCATGGTACCTCTCCTTTGATATGGTGCATCAGTATACAACTTTCAAAATATATTCTTATAAATTTAATACAACAACAAAAACAGCATACCACTTAAATACAACTTTCGTATCTTGACCTTAGCTGGTAACTATGACTTTCAACTTTGGATATGTACAAGTAGTCACTTCAATTTGTCTCCACTTTGTCAGTTAAACACTACAACTTACAAATGAGCATCTAGACACCTCCAAAATTTATGTGTCACATAAGCATTTGTGTTACGTGTTCAATTTTATTTGCGCACACCAAAGTTGAAGGGCATACTTGTCAGTTGAAGTAAAGTTTGAGCGTGTGTTTATGTATTATGGCTTTTACATATAAATTGCATACATCATCTTTGTATGTATTTCGTATGTGGTTTGTACTTTGATTTTTCAATGGTCCGCGATTTTTCATATCAAATTTTCTAGCCCAAATACCGGATCGTTATTTTAAAGCAACAGAGAGGGATATTTTCTGTTAAAGCAATGTCAGCGACAACAGAGAGGGTTTGTTTTGTTACCGCAAATCAGGAAAGTATATCAATTCTGCTACATTAGGTAAACTATTGATATGTTTGGTAAATATGAAAATATATTTTATAATAATGTTTCTTAGATATTTATGTAGTGTCAAGTCATGAAAATATTTTTTTTGGCGCCTTTTATCTTCCCCCACACCCCACCCTCGGCCCCACCAAACAAACTTACGCTATTTATTTGCTTAGCTAGAGAAGCAAGTTTTAAAATATTTCAACTTTAAATTAGTATTTATAGAGGTCCGGATGAAAAATATCGATCCAAAATTAGGAGATGAAAATACAATTGAAGATTTTGTGAATGGTAACTTTACAAAAAAAAAAAAAAAAAAAACTTGTTGAAATTCTAAGACCTATTTTTCAAACTTTATATTTTATATTTCAAATTTGAAGTTGAAATAATGGGTCAATTTGATAAACAAACACTTCGTCAGAGATAATCTCTAAGAGAAATATGTATGGATAAACAAACTAAATTAGTTTTCCACTTCAAGATAAAGTATCCATTTTCTTATACTTCCTTCTTTTCAACTTATATGTTTTACTTTTTTTTTTTTAGTTTGTTTCCTAAAAATGTGTCTTTCTATTTTTAGTAACTCTAATTCCAACATTCTACGTGATTTGTTTAGAACCATAAAATTCAACCTGCATTTTGATACATTAGGCATCCTTTTAGACCACAAAATTAAAAAAAAAAACTCCTTAGGTTCTGAAAACTCCATATTTAATCAAACTAAGAAATGTAAATTAACACGGAGGAAGTAATAAGGTATTTTTGGGATTAAAATATTTTCGCTGAAATATAATTATTTTCTTCATTTTCTCATTTCCACATCAATGCATTATTCAAAGTTTTTTTTGTTTTGAGGTGGGGGTGGGGGGAGAGGATGGGTGTGTAAAAGTCTTAACCTCAAAATGAAAGAAAATGCAGAACCTGGAGAAGTTACCAGTGATTACAAGAATTGATTGGAATCTGCATGGAGTATTACAAAGAATATCACTCAATTGAAGATACTAAGGATAATATAGTCAGAGCAAAGGAAGGGTTTTAGATTTCAATAAGTTAAAATTCGTGCAATGAAAAAAGGTTTATTACAACCAAAGCAAACAACTAACCTGTCGAAACTCAAATGCAACGAGGAAGTCTCTGAAGCTCCAATGCTGCACGAGAAGCAGCATCAGCAAGAGATGGAACAGTGGAGCTTTTGACCTGAGAAACAATCCCTTCGATTTTTGATATCTCAGGCAAACTTATTGACAATATCATTGCATGTGACAGGTACTGTCTACAAGAATAACCAAGTGCGATCAGAATCCGTTGCAACAGCAAGTGGGAGATGTTCTGTCTCCATGACTCGAGGACGAGACTGACTTTGGGAAGGTTTGTCAGGAATCCGGTGGTAGCTTCCCTCGGAGCTGCCTTGAGCAATAAAACTAAGCACTCAGAAGCTAAATCTGCAACATTAATCTCATTCAAATGGGTGAGTTCTAATAAGACCCCAACATTTTCACCAAAGTCCATTATATCTCTGATGCATTCGTTTTGATCAAAGCCAGAGGAATTCTCATATAAAAGAACAGGTTCTTTTGCAAACATAGAGCCTCTCATACTGCCTACTGAGCGTAAAAGGAAAGCCCTACACAGACGAAGAGTTGGTTCAATGAAATCTTCCATCTCCTTTGCATATACGAATTCCAAAAGGCTACCAATCTTTCTGACAACTTTTAGTTGGGAGAGAGATTTGGTTTCCAGCTCTGGAGCAGATGTAAGAGCCAAGCAGAGCAGTACATTGTTGACATTTGCAGTTGAGAAATCACCAAGAAGAAATTCAAAGCACTGGGAGATTATCTTCATGTGGACAATGTCTGCAATTTTTATATGGTTATACTCAATGAGCATCACAAGAAGTTTCTGAGCATACGCAGGTATTGGGTCCTCATCCTCAATCAAAGAGGGGTAGAGAGGGAGGAAGTAAGAATTAGATATGGACTTCAAATTCTCCGGTTTCTGTTCATTTTCAGACGTTTCATCCAGTAACATGACCATCACATCAAACAAAATCTTTAGACACAAGAATCTGGCATCTCCATCTTTATTTCCTCTGTAAATAACAGATAAACTAGGTAGGATCTGACTAACAAAAATGCTAGAACTTTCTTGAACCAGAGATATCTCCTCTGCTATACACTCAAGAACACGTAAAAGTGTTATCTGAAAATCATCTCTACCCTGCAACCGGAAGGAAGAATTGTGTAAGTGCTTCGTGGACCAACAAGAAACCCAATCTTCTGCATGCATCTTCAGTTTACAGTGGATCAAAATTGTGAGCAAACTAAGCTAAATTGCGGAGCCGTGCTGTAAGTGTTTAAATACACAGTCCATTTGACAGATCATCCGCCTAATTTTCTGAGAAATTTAAGCAAATGCACCCCCGACCCACCCCTTCTTTATCAGACTTTGGAGGCTATACCAGCTTAACACTAGTTTGGTAGCTAATAGCTCAGATGACGACTATTAGGAGGTCTTGCAAATGAATCATGTTAAATTCAAGGTATCAACTCTAGGACGAGGTTTATATATTCTTCTATGTGGGCTTTAGGAACACTTGACTTTTTCTTTCTTCAAAATAAGAACCTTTATCTTATACGTAGATATTTTTCAATTACATAATGTAATAAAGATATCATCAGAATTACCTGGAAAGGAGACTCCACCAGTTTAAGCAGATTTGCCAACTGTTGCAGAACCTGATGACTAGCAACCCTTCTTTTCAATGAAGCGCACCCAAGGAGATGGAGAACAACAGGAAATAGATGCATACTATTCTTAGAAGAATTTCGACTTGTGAGGCTAATCATCTGCCCACGGCGTTTACCACCCTTGAGTTGCTGAATGTCCCCAGATATAGACTCTAGCAAACTTGGTACAGTTGATGCGACAACCATTCCAAGTGCATCTAAACACTGCTTCACAAAGTCGTCTTTCTCTTTTACCAACCTATCAACGGTTGAGAGCATTTTTGCATTGCAAAAAAATAGTGGCAGCCACCTCTTCCCATTCATACAAAGTAGAGCCACAAATATGAGTGCCTTTCCCTTCAAAACTTCACTTCCTTGCTCAATTAGAGTCACAAGGTTCAAAACAAGATTCTTGTCTTCAACCAAGGCAAGAAGGTACCTTCCAACACTTGGAAGTGTATGACTTTCAAGGAGGGTCATGTTCAGAATGTTTAAGCAGATTTGTTGCTCTCGTGGATTACGCTTGACCAGGCTTGAAACCATATCCTTGAATGAAAGTTTTTCCATGACTCGTTGAATACTAGAAGGGCTAAAATGAACAAGACGAGTCAAGCAAGACCCTGCTGTCAGCCTCATGCTCTCCTGCTTTCCAGGAGCCCTAAATATGTAGCAGAGGTTAGTAATGACATCTTGGCTGGTGAAACGAGCTGACCAGTACCCTCCTTGACTGGAGATGTTTTCAATTGTCCTCAGAGCATAAAGTTGAGTAATATCATCCTCTCCATTTCGTAAAACTGATGAAACCAATGAAATTATTGGACTTGTAACCTACAACATTACATTTTCAGAAAGGAAGGTTAAGAAAGAATGAAACGCTTTGCTATATGTAAAGACAGTACAGTTGCTTGGATGATTTTACCTTATTTTCCCATAACTCCAAGAGAAATATCTTAATATTATTGTTCATTTTATTGCTATATAGTTTTGCATTACAAAGGATTGCAAGCTTATTAGTTCTTCCGGTAAAATATAGAGAAAAACTTGTAGGATCTTGTATATATAGATTCTACAATATTTTGTGATGTGGGACAGATAGCTTACAGGAAAAATATTGGTCTATGCCAGGTCGCCATCTGTCATCCATCTTATTCTTCAGAATTTCGTGTTAGAAATATGTGCATGTGCAGATTTATATACATGATTCTCTACAAGATAATCATTATATGCATTTACATGTCTGTGAATATGTGGCTGTCAGAATTATCACTAATTAAAAAAAAAATTGTGTTTAGCCTATTAATAAGTATCATTTATATCCTAGTGACAACTTGCATTATTACCCATAAGAGCTGCATTGGTGCTTGGATTGTGTTTCTGACAGCGTCTATGCTTTTAAGTGATTGCTCATAGAATGCTTAATACTTAAAACTCCATTGCAATATAGCCAAATAATTTATTGTGAAAAGGAATTTTAACAAATATACTCCCTCCGTCCAACTTTAAGTGTCTTACTTTGACTTGGCACGGAGTTTAAGAAATAAAGGGAGACTTTTGAATCTTATGGTTTTAAATTAAAGATGAGTGGAGTCTTTTAAATCTTGTGGTCTCAAACTCGCCAAAACTTACTAAATATTGAAAGACACTTTTTGGGACAAACCAAAAAGGAAAGTAAGACACTTAAATTGGGATGGAGGGAGTAATTATTAACTTAACAAGCTGCACCAGAATAGAAGTTACAGCAACGAAGATACCTGCCAACACGATGAGGGTCGGCTGTCCTTAGATGGAGATTCCATTGGTTTATTATCCCGAGCTTGCTCATTTTGAGTAGATATGTAAAATAGTAATTCTCCCAAAGCAGCCATGGAAAACCTTCTCACTTTCTCTTGCCTATCTCTCAGACCATCAGTTAGTGCACCTAAAATTCCAGAATTTGCCAGCTCATCCCCAATAAAAGTAGAGTGACGAATCAACAAGCCAATAACTGAAGCAAGTTGAGCACGCAACAGTGAAACCTTGGAGTGACGAAGCATTTTGACTAAAACCAACATAATAGGCCCATTGGTCAAGATGTTGGCTGCATCAGCATTGCTGCTCAAAAGCTCAAGATATCTGATCGCATTTTGCTTCTCCCCTGAGGCAGTATTCCCACTAACAATACTGATGATTCTACTATTAAAAGTGTCTAATTGCTCCTTTGACATTTTGACAAAATCAGACAGTTGAGGTGCATCGAATGAAAGTGAAGGAATTGCATCTGAACCTTTATCTGATTTTCTGCTAGGCATTACAGGTCTGACTGAGAGATCAGATGGATGCCACAGAATATCCGAAAGGTTTGTAGATGGTTTTGAGATATCAGAGACATCCGCAGAATTCTCTTTAATCACATGAGTCTTTAGCTGAGGGCTATCACTTGGTAGCATAGCAGCCACTTCATATTTAGAAGATTGTTCATGGTCAGATGTCCTTGAATAATCTGACAAAGGTGTATTAACCACCCCTGCTGTATCTGGATGTCTGCTGTCACAATCCATCTCTTCCACATTACCCTCCGTCTGATTTGGAGTTGAAGTAGCTGACTCAGGACTCTGAGTGTTGTCGGTTTCATCAGGTTCATCTTGTGTATCATCCTCATTATTCTCATTAAAGTCAAGTTCCATGTCAGTATTTTCAACCTTAAGTTCAGCATCATTCTCAGAGTTATTAGGCAATGGCCTGCGGTAGTTCTCCTTCTCATTTTCCCTCATTAAGTTTGATTTTGCAATTCTTGAAAGACGTAAAAGATTGACTCCTCTAGTAGTGTCTTTCTGCTTGTCATCAGTTGTCCTGCCAGAACCCTTCATTTGAGCTTTCCGACCACTGGATATGCCCTTGACTGGTGTCACGTAACCTCTGGATCCAGTATTTGAATTTTCATCCTGCTTGAGGGACGCCTTTGAATCTTTTTCACGAGTCTTTTGTGGGGTCTTGTTTTGTACTGGCTTTTCACTGTTCCTTTCTGAAAGACATTGTTTAGAAGAAATTTCTATCATATTATCAAACGCAGGCTGAGGAGGTAAAGGCACTGGAGCAAATCTTGTTTTCCAGAAAGCATGTCCTGCAAGCTCGGGCCACTGCATTCTTTCAGCAGGATCTTTTATTAGAAGAGAGTTAATCAGATTGACTAAGGGGCGGCTTGGGGTGCCAGGAAGTGCTGGAGTTGGATCAGAAATGACTGATCTCACTAACTGCGTAAATTCTTTGCCAACAAAAGGAGGTATCCCAGCATAGCATTCAAACAAGACACAACCAAGAGCCCAGAAATCAGAGGCATGGGAATGGACCCCTCCTTCCTGGAAGAGCTCTGGAGCCATGTAACAGGGGGTTCCTCGCTTTATTTGTGGTAACTGAAACATACATGATATAAAAATAGCACAGATGAATGATCGCAGGAGGAAAAAAGAAACAAATCACAATCGAAAGCAATAAGTACCACTTTATAAATCTATATTCTATTTGGTAGTTGAAGAAGGAAAAAATGCAAAAATTATAGAAATATGCTTTCCGTGTTTGGTTTGTGAATTAAAACGTAAAAGCAAAGAAAGGAAGAAGTTAGCTAATTGTAAGATCTTTCAGGGAACTTGTGCGTCCTCTTGACTTCAAAATTTCTCTAGACAGACCAAAAAAGAATATTTTAGAGAATTTCTGCAGAAAAGACGAGAAGTTAGCTCATAGTAAGATGTTTCTTTTTGCTTCTTTTCAATGTCCAAACAACAGAAACCGTGCTGCTCTTAGGTTTTCCCCACTTCCTACACCAGAAGAATAAAAATCTATTTCTTCTGGCTTCATTTTATGTTTTCTGGTTCAGCTTCCTAATTCTGAAAACAGCATCAGATAATTACTACGTCAAATAGATAAATAAGATGAATAAAAAAGTGTCCAATGTAAGAACCAACAGTTTGCAAAAGCCTTCACATAACCTTTGGAATTTTTCTAACAGATGCATATAAACCACTTATACAAACGTAAAAGTTGCTATAAGACTTGACTTGTGCATAATCACCCAAGCGTGTGGCCTAGTAGTGATTGAAATGGGTGAAAACCTTGGAAACCAGGGTTTAAATTTCATCAGCAACAAAAAACACTTGGTGATTTCTTTTCATCTTCCTAAGTCGTGGTGGATAGAGTTCCCCGGTACATATGCTGGTGGGAGGTAGCACGTACCCAGGAATAGTGGAGGTGCGCGCAAGCTAACCCGCACACTACCGTTATTAAAAGAAATGAATTGACTTATACACCATTCAGGCATATACCTTTAAGGAACTTCCAAACAGTTATGCCACCAATTTTTCTTTTCATTTTTATTTATTTTAGGGCAAAAAGGAGGGGAAAGAGAGGGGAACTACCTGGGAGGAAGGTGTCTTTGATATATCACTCAATTTTCTTGCTAAACCAAAATCACACAGCTGCCAGGAAACAAATTGAACTTCAACATCATTTAATTCGTCAAAAGCACTCATCATGATGTGGAAAAGTCACAACTTTAGATCACCATACCTTCGTGATTCCATTTTCATCCAATAGGATGTTTGATGGCTTTAAGTCACAGTAAATTATTCCCCTTGAATGCAAGTATCTGGTATAGTAGATAAAACACCAAAAAAAATAATTCATGCCCAAAACAACAAGCGCTACAAAAGAACAGTGAAGCTAAAGTTACTTACAGAAGAGCTCTAACAAGGCCACAAGCAAGATCATGTATTGAATCTTCGGGAAGCTTGCCATCCTTCCAATCGGAAAATAGATGATGTTAAAATCTCCCAGGTGTGGTTAAAACTAAAATACAGGTAAGATGATGTAGATGTGACATTACCAACTAAAGTGCACCGGGGTCATCTTTACTACTCTTAAATAAATACAAATCAAAAAAGAAAATCCTACTTCTTCACCTCACTTTGCTGGCACAAGACAAGTTAGTCCCAAGTCTGACAAACTTTATTTGTGAGACTACAAACAATCATCTACATTAAAGTGTTCAATTGCACATGACTCTGATGTCCTTAGTGCCTGTTTGGGAAATCCCCACTATAGGCATGCAGCAATACCAAGAAACCTCATATCCCATGCCTCTATTAAAAAAGAGACCAAGAAGAATTAGAGTATTGTCACAAATTTGGATGATCATGTCTAATGTCTGCATGAGGCATCCTATATGCCAGCACTTGCAACACACACCTAACTTGGTAAGCAGTTATACCACCGGAACAATGAAATTTATTTATAAAATATAGCAGACCTGCCAGTTCTTACCTGCTGCAGCAAGCTCATGAGATTTCCTCCAACACAATATTCTAAAACCAACCACAGGTGTGCGGATGTTTCATACCTAATGGACCGGTTGAATTACAAAATAAGTCAGAGAAATCTTCTTATAAAAAGCCAAAAGGACCTTCATCCCAGAAACGAAATTGAAGAAAAGGGAAGGAGTTATATGCAAGACAGGAAAAAGATAAATCTTACCAGGAGTAGAACTTCAACACATTTGCATGATCTAGAGAATGAAGAATTCTGACCTGCAGCAAATGTAGTCAACAGAAGAATTAAATACATGCATAAAGGAAACTGAAAAATAGATTTTTTTAAAAGTTGCAGTTCTTGATTATTTGGTCGCGATACTTCAAATTTATGACACGGAACAGAAAGACTGTCTTATGACTCTACCTTAACATCTATCAATATGATGAGGCAAGTTGCTTTTCTAAGACCATGCTTACTAAAGAATTGACATTTAGCTTCTGAAGTGGTTCAGCTGCTTTTGAAGATTTGCAAGAGCTAGAGATAACATTAGAACAATTAAGTAGATTCATTGAGCAACAGCAGCTTAGCAAGAAACAACAGAATTTTACAGCAAGTCAATGTATAACTTACACGACAACATGTTGTAACTATATTCAGCCAGCAGACGTTTCCAAATTCCATACTGAGGAGGGTCCATGAATAATTACCCTATAAACACTTGGGGTGTGTTTGATCCAATTTTCCCATGTTCGGTTGGTCAAAATTTTGGAAAACATTTTCTCTAGGAAAACAAGTTCCTTAAATGTGAGGAAAATGACTTCCCTAATGGAAGTAGGGAAAACAAGTTCCGCAAGTGGAATTCCACATTGGTTGTGTCCTCCCCACTCTCCAACGTACCTCATCTTCACCCCCATCCCCACCACCCCACAACCCTACTCCACCACTCTACCTCCTATAGTATTTATCTAGATTATATATAAATGCTTTTAGGATAATATTTTTTGCTTACGTACCAAACACACACTTAATGTATAACATTTTTCCTTTTTGTCTATTTCTCTAAAAGAAGTTGACTACAATTAAAAATCAACATTATGAAGTTCTCAAAGTTTTAAGAGAACTACTTGGTAGCTAATAAATTCCGCGCTTAGTTCCCAATTAAATCGGAAATTTTCATGGTCCCGAGAGGGTGGCCTAGCAATCAAATAGCTCAAGTAACAACTTGGGAACCAAAGTTTGAATTTCAGCATAGGGAAGATAGCAGGTACTATGTGGATTAGTCAACCTACATACAAGGTAGCCTAGACACCACTGTTATCACGTCGATAAATCCGCCATTTCCACAATTGTGAAATCAAATCAAACTTCAATGATTCAATTCCACTTCGCTTTATTTTTTTTATTTTCCACCCAGTGTCACCCGCATTGGGCCCCGACTATATCCGGATTCACGTCGCATGGGCCCCATTCAAGGCATGCGCTACGTACCAAGGATTTTTACATACAAAGGGCTCGAACCCAATATTTTTGGTTAAGGGAGGAGCAGCGTCATCCGCTGCACCACATCCTTTGGTGGTATTCAATTCACTTTGCTAGTAAACTCTATATGAATTAAAGTCTCAAATTATTACAATTACAAGTCAAATGTAAAACAAAATACATAAAACCTTTTTCCCAGGGTTACTTACTTCATGAAGAACCTTGTTTTTCTGTGATTTATCCACACTCTTTATCGCAAAGTACTCGATAGTATTCTTCTTTCTTCCTTTATATACAGTCTGCAAAACAAACAAACCAATCACTAAACATAGTTCACCGAAAAGAAAAAGGAAAAAAAACTCATTACCGAGTGCTTTCCACGGCCAATAGCTTCGTAGATATGGTATTGATTCATATTTAGCTAGGGTTTTTTTTTAAAAAAAAAATCTGAAATTGAAACTACTATAGTTCTTTGTTTTTGCTAATTAGAGAAGAAATGTAATGAATATAGTGATTAAATACAAAGTTGAATTTACTAGATTTGCGAGGAACTGAGAGAGAGGAAAGGGAATGTGTGTGGGCGGGAAGGTTTCGAGTTGAAAAAATAAATTGAAATGAAGATCTATGTTTTGGAGAAAATTAAATTTTAAGGACCCATTGGCAATGAGTATTTGAGAAAATAGTTTTTATTTTCAAAGTGAAAAAAATGATATTTTAAAATTGAAGTTGTATTTGACCATAAAAATTTGTTTTCACTTTATTTGAAGATGAGCGTTTGGCCATAAAAATTATAAAACTTTGTTTTCACTTTTTTTTTTACTTTAATTACATTAAAACAACTAAATATTCTTTACAAAACTATAATCAAACACAACTTCAATCTTCTACTTCCAATTCAAATAATATGAAAAATATTTTATTTTTATGGTCAAACGTTTACTAAATTGGAGCTACTTTTTGAATTTTTATCAATGATTTGAAGTGAAAAAGTGACAACAGCCTTTTGATGCGTTTCAAATTTGAAAAAAAAAATGAAATTCAACTTGAAATTGTATTTCGGAATCTTTTAAAAATTTATGATCAGACATGATTTTCGAAACTCAACTTCAAAAAAATAAAAAATATATATATTTATAACCAAACTGGCCTAAAAGATTGTTTTGTTCAAAAAAATAAGAATAGGAGGCAAAAAGGGTATATTCTTTTCATTTTTTCTTTGCCTTTTGTTTTTTTCAATAGGGTATAACGGTTTGATTGACTAATACTATCCTATGGTTTAAATTTGAACACTAAATGCACTATAAGCTACAGCTAATTTGAAAACACGCTTTTATTTGTTTGAGTTTTACTAGTTATTTTATTTGTTGAAAATGAGCATATTTGATCAAACTATGTTTATTTTGAAATAATTTTATCAAATACAATTTCATAGGCTGTGTTTATTAATATTATAAATAATTCTGAGTTTCGTTAATTTTTCAATAAGTGTTTTAAAACGTAAAATTACGGGAAAGATTCACTTTTGAATAACTTTATTTAAATGGATAAATGGCTTGGAATCTTTATTAAGAGAAGTTTTAATTTAGTTTATCAATTTCTCCCAGTCTCAGCTATTAAAAAAATCCCTAACCTGTTGACTCTTTGTTTCACTTCTCATGATGTCAAAGACACAAACAAGTTTGAAACTCTAAAAGTAAGCTTACGCTTCCAAATTGTTTACCCTCGGCTCACTGCCTTGATATCCATCTAGTGTCCTTGTTTTGGCAAAGATTCGGAGAGACGAACAATCGGAGTAGCTTTAGATCCGGCTCTCATTGGTTTCTCTCTTCTCCTATAGGTATTCGACTTTTTGATAAAAACTCAAGTGAACAGTACTTTCAGTGCCGGTGAACAGTGATTTTTGCCGACAGACATGTTCGATTCAACTGGAGTTGGTACTTCCGGTAACTCATATGCATTTTTTGTCCTTACCCTTATTGTTAAATTTTATCGCTTCGTTGTATTGATTCGTGACTTTACGTTCTTGCATTAACCCTTCGTGTCTTGGCGTAGTGATTTTACTTGCTTCTAGTTTCACTTTGATCTCTTCCTGTTTTAGGTAAACGTTTGAATAGTCTATTATTTTATATTTACTTTAGTGGCTCTGGTAACTGATGGTGGACTAGGGTCATGTTTTCAGTCGGGGACGGGGGTGTTGACACCCAATTTTGTCCCTCTCTTCCTATTTTTCATTCAAAATTAAACTACTTTTAACACCGCAAAATAACTTTAATTTTAATAAATACATACATATTCATACATAAATTAAGAATTTAATATTCTCAAAATAATCGCTATTATTATCTTTATTCGCATTTTTTTCTATTGTGACGTTTTTATCATACTCATAATTTTTTATTCTAATATTCTATGTTATTCACAAAAATAGCATTGAATTTTATATTAAGCACTAAAATATCTCTAAAATATTTTGCATTACTTATCATCACGTTGTATTTTTATCCTTATAATTTATAGTTTTAATAAATCATTTTTATATACTATAATTTATTTTTCCTTCCATTAATTTGAAACACTTAAAACTGTACCCAACTAATCAAAATTCTCAGCCCAACTCCCTTTAAAAATCGTCCAGCCCAACTCTCAAATACCCCACGACCCGCAACCCAAATGCCCCATAAGCCCACCTCCTTTATCTTCTAAAACCTAAAAGAAAAACATAAACCTAAAAGAACCTTCCAAAAAAAAGAAGTCAGTCGTTTCTCACCCTTCCATTCTTGGCATAGCACCAAACTTCTTTCACTCATACAAGACTTTGTCCATCCCATTTCTGTGATAAGTCATCTTCAAATCACGTGAAGTCTGCTATGAGAAACGTTCAAATTTTGAATAATGTTGTTTGACTCATTTCAAAATATGAATCAAGGAATCCCCTATAAATATAACACTTTGGAGTTCATGAAAGAGATCTGGAGAGCCGCCGCCCTACCCATTTCCAAACTCTAAAATACATTCTCATTTTATTCTACGAGAACTCTCAGACCTTCACACTTTTTGGATCCGCCGTATCTTCACTCTCAAAGCCCTAAAGAGAATTCCAGCCGCCACCCTACCCCCTTTAGAATTCTTAAACCTCTTTTTAGTCATTGCCTTGCACTCTTAAAAAGCCCTAAAATCACTTTGCATTTTCGCATTTAAACTTAGAGACTAGCAGCCGCCACTTCATATAAGTCTTTTAAAAGAAATTTTGCTTTTGATTCGGTAAGTCGATTTGACCCTTTGCCTCAGTCGCTGCACCCGAAATAGATCCGAAACTTAACTTTTTTTTACTATATTTACGGGTTTTGTTTGGGTGTTTTTATTACTTATTTGGTAATAATGTAGTTTATTTATGTTGTTGTGCTTAACGTTTAAACCTGTTCAAGTTTAGTCAGTTCATTATTTTTCTGGAATTGTTTTACTGAATGGTTACTGTTGTCATATCGATGAACTAAAGATTATATGATAAATGTTGTTTATTTTAGATATGTGTTGCTTGGTTTATCCAAGATTCAATAACATGTGAAGTTTTGACGAATCTGGATTGGGCACACTTTATTTATGCTTGTGTTCAATGTTTTGTTCAGCGCCTGTGTTCAATGCATTGGTTCAGTTCCCTGATACTGTTTTTAATATACTTTGAATCTGCAGTATAGAGACATGTATTATTATGTTTTGATAGGTGTTTTATCACACCATCCATCTTCATGTATAAATTTAATTAAGTGCTTAAAAAATGATTAGGACAACATCTCTGGGCTTTGATTCGGTTTCATGTGTTTGTTCTCTTCATCTTTTGATTGAGTCCAGTAAGTCTAGTTTTAGGGACTGTATGTCCGAAATGGAATATCAACATGACATTTCTTTTGAGGTTTATTTCTTTCGAAGCCCATTTTAGGTTCAAACAATGTAGAAGTTATAACTCTTTTCTTATGTGTATGCTAAGTTCGTACTTCACTTGGGTTATTGCGTGAGTTTTGCGAAATCATATTTTTCTATGTGTTGTCTGTCGCATAGTTAGTGATTATTATATAATGTGTTAGAAATATTATTAGATAATTTATAATCATTTCATGCGTTTTCTGTTCTCTTATATGTCACACGGCCTATAGGCCCACGTTTTGCTGCCTTGCACACCTTTGAGTCATCACAATATATTGTTTTCATGAGTAATTTATTTTATGTCTATAATTTTATATTTCAGCTACTAATTCTATTCTTTTCTTCTATTTTTACATGAAATGCATCGGGAGCATGTGAAGAGTCTCGGCATGAGACTCAACGCGACACGACGAAAAATGAAGATCCACATCCACATTCCTTGCATTCTTCGGCCTTGGGACTTCTAAACAAATAGGGCGGGATGACGTCGTCACCCGTCTTAGCCACTTTAATTCTTTAAATTCCGCCATTTACTTTTGTTATAATTCAATTTATTGCACTTATATAATTATTGAAATGTGTAGAATAGGTAGACTTGAGACCAATAGATTAAAGGGGAGGGTAGATTAAAACAGAAAATTTATTTTTTAATATCTCTAAAACATGCTTTTTAATAATGCCTTGCAAGTGCATATTTTCATAAAACTTTAATTTTATTCATAACATATTAGTTTCAAACAAACTCCTTTTCATGCATTTTTAAACAAAATCTTATCCAAATTTTATGGAGAATATATACTTCAAGCAATCATTTGTAAACATCTTTTCTTGAACTTTATATTTTCAAAACATGCATTTTATACATTGATTAAGCCTAAGTTTGACCGGACAACCGCGAGTTAGCGGATCCTATAGGATGCATAACCCCTTCCCTTTAGGATAATGAAGAACTCTTACGTTAGAATCTCATTAGTTTCGCAGATCTTTAAAAATAGAGATCATTTGTAGCATTTTATGCTACTTAAAAGTGGCTTAATTCACTTAAAATAATTTGGTGGCGACTCCTTCAACACAAACACCATGTGTCTTATTCCATTTTGACTCCGGTTAAAATGGGGTGTGACAGGGGGCGAGGGTTAGGGGGTACGTGGGGTAAGGGAAATGCTAGGCTGAGAATAGGGTCTTGAAACATTGAGACTTTAACGGGGAAGTTCATAGAGCTAGTTAAGATTCTTAAGAAGAGAAGGATTAATATAGTCTGTGTTCGAGAGACCAAATGGATAGGACCTAAGGTTAAAGATGCGGAGGTATATAAGTTATGGTTCTCGGGTAGGTCGAGGTATATGAATGGAGTAGGCATTTTAGTAGACAGCGAGCTAAGGGATCAGGTGGTATAGGTTAGGAGGGTCAATGGCAGGATGATGACGATTAATTTAATAGTTGGAGGGTTCACTATGATCATTATTAGTGCTTACGCGCCACAGACGGGCTTGGACGATGAAGAGAAAAGGTATTTTTTGGGAGGACTTGGATGAGATGGTGGGTGGTATACCACCCACTGAGAAGTTATTTATAGAAGAAGATTTCAATGGACATATCGGGTCACTTTCGGGGGCTATGACAAAGTGCATGAAGGCTTTGGCCTCAGGGACATGAATGGGGGAGATGTCTCACTTTTGGAGTTTGCTAGAGCTTTTGAGATGATGATAGCCAATTCGAAGTTCTTGAATAAGGAGGAGCACTTGGTGACTTTCCATAATTCGGTGGCTAAGAATCAGATAGACTTTTTGCTCCTTATAAAGGTTGACAACAATCTTTATAAAGACTATAAGGTTATTCCGGGGAAGTATCATACAACCCAACATAAGCTTTGGTGATAGATTTGGAGATCAAGATGGAGAAGAAAATGAGGGTTGTGGTTTACACGTTAAGAATCAAACGAGGGAGTGACCATGGTTAGTGCAAATGAGATGGGGAGAGGTTGATAGCCAAGAAGGCTTAGGGGAGTAGTGGGGATGCGACCAGTATGTGTGTTACACCCCGTAGTTTCAAGACATGTATTTGAGAACGTAAGTAAGTAAGTAAGACTTGAACGTCGGAAGATAATATAGCGACATTTTCTTAAGGAATTCATTCGAAAATGTGAATACAACAATTTGATTAGTCGGAGTTCAATTCTCCTAATTGGAGTCACGATATTAGTTTTGGATTTTAAAGTCTCGGATTTGGTCATGTGGGGCCCATGAGAAATTTTACGATGTTGTGGGACCCACGAGATTTTGTGATATTTTGGCCAAGTATAGAATTATTTTGTGAAAGAATTATTTTGGACCAATAGGAGGGTGACATGTGTCACCCCCACTTGTCTTGCAAGACTTTGACTCACATTAGATATCTTGAGACTTGAGGACATGTGGACATGGGTCCCACTCCACTTGGTATTACACTTGGATAAATATCCAAGTCTTGCAAGACTTGGACATTATACACTTATCAATTTAGCTCTCATCTTCTCCCTTTGAGCTCCATTCTCAAAAATCTCCATAGCTAAAGATCAATAAGTGTTGACAAGTTTATTTCTCCAAGATTAACTCCTAAACCAAGTGCTAAAACAAGTTAACTCTCCAAACCCTCCAAATCTTGTGTTGGTCGAAAATGAGGGTGAAACCCTAGCTTGATTCGTCGACTTTTTGGAGGTAAAACGTGAAGGAAAGTTGGTTACAAGGTTGTAGGGGATACATATATGTAATTGGAACTTGAGGAAGTGGAGCAAAACGAAAATTGCGGGCCAATCTTACCCGGACTGTTTTTACCGATTTTAGAGCCAAAAATAAGGTAATGGCTTTTCTTCTTTTAAAGTAATTAGATATTACTTATTGTTGATATGTATGGATGAACTTGTACTAAAAAGAATAAAGATTAAATAAGGTTTGGACAATATTTGGAAGTGAGGCTGAGACTAGGCCATTTTTACGTCGTTGGATTGGTTGGTTATTATTGTTGTTAATTACACTTGTCGCATGTTAAAATGAAGTAATATGGTTGTTTATAAGTTGATATATCATATATAGAAGTGTTGAAACTTGAATTGGAATAAAATGGATTAAGGAAAGAGTTATCGGATTGTAGTTGTTGGCCGCATATTCTATAAAACTGTTGGACATTATTATACAATTTTTGGGGACTGTTTTAGGGCGTTGGAATTCTGGAAATTCATCCCTGATTATGTATGTTTATGTATGGAAATTTCTAATGAAAGTCCTAAGAGATTAAAGGTATAAAAGGGTGTTAAAAGACTTCACATTGTACCCTTAATGTTGATTAATTGTGGACTGTTTTGTATCGTTGTGGTGCAGAATTTTACACATCTAGTAGGTGTGTAATTCTATTTGGTTAATTTTTGGTTGTGCCCTTAAGTGTGGCTTGATTGGTGTTTAATTCGGGTCTTAGAAAAAGTGGAAAAGTACGTATAAACGGGGGAAGTGCTGCCCAAATTTCCGTAGATTAATAATAGAACCATTACTTGGTATAAGTCTTACACTTGATAGCTTGAAGTTGGTAAAAGTGCTATTGTCATTTTAGGTTGAAGTACCCATTCGGGGCGTATTCTACTTGTCGTGTTGTTTAGTCGTCAATAAGGTATGTGAACTATCTTTTTTTATTTGGCATGATTTGATTGTATAAAGTGAGTGGATTTAATCCTTGATGATAATTGATTTGTTTTTATAAAGTGAGTGGATTTCAATCCTTATTGACACTTGACTTGATCTTTATAAAGTTCCATTGGATCCTAGTCCTTAGTGATATATATTTCCCTTGATAGTACTTTGAGTTTTCTAAAATGGAAGTTCTATATATTCCCTTGGTAGTACTTTGGGTTTTCTAAAATGGAAGTTGTTCTATATATTCCCTCGATTGTACTTTGGGTTTCTACATGGTTTAAATCCTATTGATATGTGTTAGGAGAAGTACCTTTGGGTTTCAAAAAAAGAAGGTTCATTTTAATGATTTTGAAAGAAGAAGTGACTTGATTTAAAGGTATAAGTTACTTGATTTTGAAAGAAGAAGTGACTTGATTTAAAGATATAAGTTACTTGATTTTAAAAGAAGAAGTGATTTGATTTAAAGGTATAAGTTACATGGTTCTAAAAAGAGGTAAGCTACTTGAGTCTAAAGGTGTAAGTAACTTGATTTTAAAAAGTGAAAATGTCTTGATACTACGAGTGTTAGTGTCTAGGGGTTTATAAATGAAAGGATGTACGGCGAACGTACATAGTACTTTTTGGTTCACGTCCCTAATATTTCATAGTACTTTGGGTTCATTTCCCTAAAAATGTGATAGTGCCTTGGTTAATTCTAAAATGGAAGTCATGGTATTGCCTTGGTTGTTCTAAAATGAAAGTTCGTTTAAAGATTTTATTAAGAGTCAAAAGATGGTTTAAATTCCACATGATTGCTCAGATAGTTATTCGTGCAAGTGTATTGTCTGTGAACTTGTATTCACGATGCAGGTATAGATTCCCATGAGATGTATATTGTCCGTGAACTTGTATTCACGATGCGGGTATAGATTCCCATGAGATGTATATTGTCCGTGAACTTGTATTCACGATGCGGGTATAGATTCCCATGAGATGTGTTTTATCCGTGAACTTGTATTCACGATGCGGGTATAGATTCCCATGAGATGTATATTGTCCGTGAACTTGTATTCACGATGCGGGTATAGATTCCCATGAGATATGTTTTGTCCGTGAACTTGTATTCACGATGCGGGTATAGATTCCCATGAGATGTATATTGTCCGTGAACTTGTATTCACGATGCGGGTATAGATTCCCATGAAATATGTTTTGTGTGTGAACTTGTATTCACGATGCAGGTATAGATTCCCATGAGATGTATATTGTATGTGAACTTATATTCACGATGCGGGTATAGATTCCCATAAAATGTGTTTTGTTCGTGAACTTGTATTCACGATGCGAGTATAGATTCTCATGAGATGTATATTGTCCGTGAACTTGTATTCACGGTGCGGGTATAGATTCTCATGAGATGTATATTGTCTGTAAATTTGTATTCATGATGCGGGTATAGATTCCCATGAGATGTGTTTTGTCTGTGGACTTATATCCATGATGCGGGTATAGATATCTATGACAGTATTTGACTAGACGAACATACATGCATGATTTTGTTATGACTCTCTCACTTTTAAAAGGTACAGTCGGCTCTATTTTATATGGCATAGTAGGATCTGGTATTTGATTTTCATACTTGCCCCTGTCATTCTTTTGTACAATTATGATTTTTTTTACTGTACTTCCTGGTTACATACTTAGTACTTGTTGTACTGACCTCCTTCGCGGGCTGCGTTCATTCCCGCAGGTATTAGGTACTCAGTTGGGTGATCTGCGAGCTTAGGATCTCCACTCAGCTTTCAGTGAGGTAGCTCCATTATTCCGGAGTTTGTCATGTTGGTACGGAGTTGTATTATGGTTTTATGTACATTCAAGGGTACGGCGGGGCCTTGCCCCGTCATAGTTGTTGTCAAAATTCCTAGAGGTATGTATCCATATGTGGGATGGACCGGTGTATGGCTGTAGGCCTTTGAGTGTTATATATGTGATGGCAGCCTTGCCGGCTTTGCCTTTGTTAAAAAGAAATTTTGAGTGTTATTTAGCTTCTGCATGTTACTTGTATTGTATGAGTAGAAGGGTGCCAAGGTAGGGCACCAGTCGCGGGCACGGGGTTCGGGTCATGACAGAGTGATATCAGAGCAGTTAGTCCTCGGAATGTCTACAGACCGTGTATAGTAGAGTCTTGTTTATCAGTGTGTTGTGCACCACATCTATAAATAGGAGGCTACAGTACATTTAAGATTAGTTTCTATTCTTCTTACTCCAATGTCGTGCGATAGAGTTGTGTTGTTAGGGTAGTCCCTCCCTAACGTATTATTGTGGTTGCAGCGATGAGAAACCGACAGCGGCCCAGAAGGGAAATATTTGAACTTTGTATCCAGGTTGGTAAAAATTGTTGTATAGTTGGTATGATGATATACATCTATGCAGACGTATTTATTTGGGGCCATGTGTGTGTCTTTTTGAAGCAATTGTGGGTTATCATGTGATGATTAAGCTTTATAAATGGCTTGGAAGGTATAAAACAGTTTAATAAATCCACATCAAGGTTATATATGTGCTAATTTGGAATAATTAGGAGGTGATGGGCTGTCTGAGGAGGTGATGAACACTTAAATGATCATGTTTAATTGACTTAATGACATACCATGTGGTTGGATTAAGCTGTGTTGTATGCTTAAATGAGATGCACGAATAATATTGGTATGGAGTAAATAGGGTTGTTATGGTTAAGACACCATGACTTTTAGATTAGGAGAAGTTACCTTACCCTTATGCGGGGAGAGATAATATAATCTTGGGACATGGAATAATTGAGAATCTTAGAATATTAGATAACCGTTGAGACCTTAGAGATATAAGGCCCTCGTGAGTAAAAATTTTTACGGTTGATCTTGATTAAGGTACATGGTATATATGAAGTATAATGACCAAGTTGGATGTTGTAACTCTAAGGATTTGAAAACAGAAGCAATATTTGAAATTATGTATGTATACTAGAATAAGGTTGGAACTACGAAAAGAGTACGACAAGTAAGAAAATGAGCGAACAATTGTTAAAAGAATTGAAGTGTTTATAGTTATGAATAATGAAGGTATGAAAAGAGAATCATTTTAGACCATGAATGAGAGTTAATTGTGATGATACACACTCTAGATTTGATTCCTCGTTTGGCTTTTGATTGATGTATATGCATGTGTGATATATTGTGGTCATGTGTGACATATTTGGTTTCGTTGGGTGTAGTTTCAGGAGACTATGCCGAAATTTGTTGAACTTAAACCTATTATGAACATTCGGGACGAATGTTTCTAAGGGGGGAGGATGTTACACCCCGTAGTTCCAAGACATGTATTTGAGAACGTAAGTAAGTAAGACTTGAACGTCGGAAGATAGTATAGCTACATTTTCTTAAGGAATTAATTCGAAAATGTGAATACGAAAATTTGATTACTCGGAGTTCAATTCTCCTAATTGGAGTCACGGAATTAGTTTTGGATTTTGATGTCTCGGATTTGGTCATGTGGGACCCACGGGAAATTTTACGATGTTGTGGGGCCCACGAGATTTTGTGATATTTTGGCCAAGTATAGAATTATTTTGTGAAAGAATTATTTTGGACCAATAGGAGGGTGACACGTGTCACCCCCACTTGTCTTGCAAGACTTTGACTCACATTAGATATTTTGAGACTTGAGGACAAGTGGACATGGGTCTCACTCCACTTGGCATTACACTTGGATAAATATCCAAGTCTTACAAGACTTGGACATTATACACTTATCAATTTAGCTCTCATCTTCTCCCTTTGAGCTCCATTTTCAAAAATCTTATATAGCCAAAGTTCAACAAGTGTTGACATGTTTCTTTCTCCAAGATTAACTCCTAAACCAAGTGCTAAAACAAGTTAACTCTCCAAACCCTCCAAATCTTGTGTTGGCCGAAAATGAGGGTGAAATCCTAGCTTGATTCGTCGACTTTTTGGAGGTAAAATGTGAATGAAAGTTGGTTACAAGGTTGTAGGGGATACATATATGTAATTGGAACTTGAGGAAGTGGAGCGAAACGAAAATTGCGGGCCAATCTTACCCGGACAGTTTTTACCGATTTTGGAGCAAAAAATAAGGCAATGTCTCTTCTTCTTTTAAAGTAATTGGATATTACTTATTCTTGATATGTATGGATGAACTTGTACTAAAAATAATGAAGATTAAAAAAGGTTTGGACAATATTTGGAAGTGAGGTCGAGACTAGGCCATTTTGGCGTCGTTGGATTCGTTGGTTATTATTATTGTTAATTACACTTGTCGCATGTTAAAATGAAGTAATATGGTTGTTGATAAGTTGATATATCTTATATAGAAGTGTTGGAACTTGAATTGGAATAAAATGGATTAAGGAAAGAGTTATGGAATTGTAGTTGTTGGCCGCATATTCTATAAAACTGTTGGACGTTATTATACCGTTTTTGGGGACTGTTTTAGGGCGTTGGAATTCTGGAAATTCAGCCCTCATTATGTATGTTTAAGTATGGAAATTTCTAATGAAAGTCCTAAGAGATTAAGGGTATAAAAGGGTGTTAAAAGGCTTCACATTGTACCCTTATTGTTGATTAATTGTGGACTGTTTTATGGACTGTCTTGTATCGTTGTGGTGCAGAATTTTACACATCTAGTAGGCGTGTAATCCCCTTTGGTTAATTATGTTGGTTGTGCCCTTAAGTGGTGCTTGACTGGTGTTGAATTCGGGCCTTGGAAAAGGTGGAAAAATACGTATAAACGGGGGAAGTGCTGCCCAAATTTCCGTAGAATAAGAGGACCATTACTTGGTATAAGTATTACACTTGATAGCTTGAAGTTGATAGAAGTGATATTGTCATTTTAGGTTGAAGTACTACTTGTGGCATATTCTACTTGGCGTGTGGAATAGCCGATAAGGTTGAAGTACCCATTCGGGGCGTATTCTACTTGTCGTGTTGGTTAGTCGTCAATAAGGTATGTGAACTATCATTTCTTCTTTGGCATGATTTGATTTCATAAAGTGAGTGGATTTAATCCTTGATGATAATTGATTTGTTTTTATAAAGTGAGTGGATTTCAATCCTTATTGACACTTGACTTGATCTTTATAAAGTTCCATTGGATCCTAGTCCTTAGTGATATATATTTCTCTTGATAGTACTTTGGGTTTTCTAAAATGAAGTTGTTCTATATATTCCCTTGATAGTACTTTGGGTTTTCTAAAATGGAAGTTGTTCTATATATTCTCTCGATTGTACTTTGGGTTTCTACATGGTTTAAATCCTATTGATATGTGTTAGGAGAAGTACCTTTGGGTTTCAAAAAAGAATGTTCATTTTAATGATTTTGAAATAAGAAGTGACTTGATTTAAAGGTATAAGTTACTTGATTTTGAAATAAGAAGTGACTTGATTTAAAGGTATAAGTTACTTGATTTTGAAAGAAGAAGTGACTTGATTTTGAAAGAAGAAGTGATTTGATTTAAAGGTATAAGTTACATGGTTCTAAAAAGAGGTAAGATACTTAAGTCTAAAGGTGTAAGTAACTTGATTTTAAAAAGTGAAAATGTCTTGATACTACGAGTGTTAGTGTCTTGGGTTTATAAATGAAAGGTTGTACGGCGAACGTACATAGTACTTTTTGGTTCACGTCCCTAATATTTCATAGTACTTTGGGTTCATATCCCTAAAAATGTGATAATGCCTTGGTTAATTCTAAAATGGAAGGCATGGTATTGTCTTGGTTGTTCTAAAATGAAAGTTCGTTTAAAGATTTTATTAAGAGTCAAAAGATGGTTTAAATTGCACATGGTTGCTCAGATAGCTATTCGTGCAAGTGTATTGTCCGTGAACTTGTATTCACGATGCGGGTATAGATTCCCATGAGATGTATATTTTCTGTGAACTTGTATTCACGATGCGGGTATAAATTCCCATGAGATGTATATTATCCGTGAACTTGTATTCACGATGCGTGTATAGATTCCCATGAGATGTGTTTAGTCCGTGAACTTGTATTCACGATGCGGGTATAGATTCCCATGAGATGTATATTGTCCGTGAACTTGTATTCACGATGCGAGTATAGATTCACATGAAATGTATATTGTCCGTGAACTTGTATTCACGATGCGGGTATAGATTCTCATGATATGTGTTTTGTCCGTGAACTTGTATTCACGATGCGGGTATAGATTTTCATGAGATGTATATTATCCGTGATCTTATATTCACGATGCGGGTATAGATTCCCATGAGATATGTTTTGTCCGTGATCTTGTATTCACGATGCGGGTATAGATTCTCATGTGATGTATATTTTCCGTGAACTTGTATTCACGATGCGTGTATAGATTCCCATGAGATGTATATTGTCCGTGAACTTGTATTTACGATTAGTGCTGTTATCGGTCCGGACCGGTCTGAGTATCCACTTACCGGAACCGGTCCGATAAGCTTACCGGTCCGGACCGATCCCGAACCGATAAGGTTTCGGTCCTCGAACGAGATCCGGTCCCGGACCGAAACCTTATCGGTCCGGTTCTCGGTCCGGACCGGTAAGAATTTTTCGGGTCGGACCGATTTTTTTCTTTTAAATTGAATTTCCAATACTGAAATTGACATTCTCGGACACATTACCACGAAATTTTTACGTTGAAATATATTGTATAACGCGAGATATTTAGATTTGAAAATTGACAATTGGTAACAATTTGGGGTTGATTGGCAAGACGGATGTTTTTTGAGAAATTGGTTGCGCCAAACTGCTTTAGCTGTTTGTCCGGCCCTATCTCGAAAAAATAAGAGAAATAAAAAAAGAATTAGATCAAACGGATATCCGAGCGCAAAATTATGACCATTTAAAGTTTCATTAATTTACAACTAATTAGAGATGGCATGATGGGGGTAGTGGGAACTGCTGGAGGGGGGGGTGGGTTGGGGTTGGGGGTGTTCTGGGTTCTGGTCAGCTCCTGCTCGGTTCGGTATTTTTGGTACTCGTGTCCAGGGCCAGATTAAGGTTTGGTCGAAATGTCGGTCGGGTTCTGGTCCGGTTCTCGGGTAATTATCGGGAGTATCCGGACCGCTAACAGCCCTATTTATGATGCGAGTATAGATTCTCATGTGATGTGTTTTGTCTGTGGACTTATATCCATGATGCGGCTATAGATACTTATGACAGTATTTGACTAGAAGAACAAACATGCATGATTTTGTTATCACTCTCTCACTTTTAAAAGGTACAGTCGGCTCTATTTTATATGGCATAGTAGGATCTGGTATTTGATTTTCATACTTGCTCCTGTCATTCTTTTGTACAGTTATGATTTTTTTTACTGTACTTCTTGGTTACATAGTTAGTACTTGTTGTACTGATCCCTTCGGGGGGTTGCGTTCATGCCCGCAGGTATTAGGTACTCAGTTGGGTGATCCACGAGCTTAGGATCTCCAAACAGCTTTCAGTGAGGTAGCTCCATTATTTCGGAGTTTGTCATGTTCGTACGGAGTTGTATTATGGTTTTATGTACATTCATGGGTACGACGGGGCCTTGTCCCGTCATAGTTGTTGTCAAAATTCCTACAGGTCTGTATTCATATGTGGGATGGATCGGTGTATGGTTGTAGGCCTTTGAGTGTTATATATGTGATGGCAGCCTTGCCGGCTTTGCCTTTGTTAAAAAGAAAATTTGAGTGTTATTTAGCTTCCGCATGTTACTTGTATTGTATGAGTAGAAGGGTGCCCAGGTAGGGCACCAGTCGCGGGCCCGGGTTCGGGTCGTGACAATGTGGGACATGACATCCAGTTGTATTTGAGAGGCAGTTAGAGAAGTGCTTGGGTCTCGAGGGGTAGTCGTGGTGGGTATCGAGGGGACTAGTGGTGGAATGGTAAAGTTCAAGAGAAGGTGGAAGCGAAGAAAGCGACGTATGCGAAATTGATAAAAAATAAGGATGTGGTGGATAAGCGGACAAATAGGGAACTGTATAAGATTGCGAGGAATGAGGCAAAGCTTGCGGTTACGACGGCGAAAACAACTACTTTTGAACGCCTGTATATGGAATTAGGGGAGAAATGCATACAGACTAGCCAAGACGATAGGAAGTTGTATACGGAGGCGTCCATTCAGGATTCAGTTGCATTATTATAAATGTCAACCATCTTTGTTCCGAACTACATTCAACATGATTCCAAGATGGGATACGTAGGTCGAGCTATTTGAGTTCCGTCGCACCAAATTAAAAATAAAAGAAACCCCTAGGAAGCCTCTAAGACATAAGGATTCAAAGGATCGCCACACTGAGTACATAAATCACAACTTACATTTGGGGGAACATTGTTGAGAGGATCTCAAAAATTCAACCAACAAACCCGACATAAAGGATCAGCCAACCTAAATTTTCAAACTGGGGCAATTTTTGAGAGGATCTAAAAATCTCACAGACAACACCGATACAAGAGTCAAACGATCTAAAATATTCAACTGGTAGAATTTTTAGAGGAACTCAAAAATTCCTTCGCAATGATTTGACATGAGAGTTCGCTACAAGATAACGTTTCACTAAGGCAAATTTTTGAGGGGGCATCAACAATTTTATCAGGACAAACGAGGAGCACACCCAGAGCGCAAAGGACAATCAAAGAACCTCACTCAAAGTGTTTATGTCATGATATTTAGTTTAAAATTTAAATACGGTAAAATGTTTTAGTAAAAAATTATTTTATGATCAATGTTTTCCAAAATATTTTCATATTTTAATTAAAAAAATCATCTCTCATAATATCGAGCCCAAAAAGGGAGGGGGGTCGATACTGGAAAAGTAGAGAAACAATGCAGCGGGAGCCGGCGGCGCGGATCCCATTGGAACTAACAATTTTTTTTTGTGTTTGTAGGTCCCGAAAACGTCATCAGGAGGACGACGAGTTTTTCCCTACTAACTTGTATGTTCATGCATGAGACATATAACAAAGAAGAAACTCCGACACTAGAACATAACAACCAATCTATGAAAGTCACAGACAAGCAAAACGCCATCAGAGCGACACAATCAGAATGGGAGAGTTATTTAAAGTGGCAAAGCGCCACCAGGACAACATAATCCGGCCATGAGAGCCAAGAAAAGGACAACGAGGTACGATTCGGCCATAAGAGCCATGAAAAGAACCGAGCGCCACAAGAGCGGCATAATCCAACCATGAGAGCCATGAAAAGAACCAAACGCCACAAGGGTAGCATAATCCGACCATGAGAGCTATAAAAAGAGTAATGTGCCACAAGAAGAGATGGTAGTGGATCTTGGACCGGATCCGGTGGATCCAAATCCATTTTATAGGATATCGATCTTCAAAATTTGGACCCGACGGATCCGGATTGGACCCGGATCCATTTCTAACGGATTAGATCTTGTATTTGAAATCCGTATCCGATCCAGATCCGACCCGTGAATTCGTTTTTTATTAAATATATTTATAACCTAAAATGTAATTTTATAAGTATTTTTTTCCATAATTTCTGTATTTTACATTCAGATTTGAACTTTATTTTTTTTATAGAGAATTCTATGTGTTCTTAACTGCGCTTTTGCACTTATATATCACTAAAATTGGTGACTACTTCAAGCGGTGATCTACAGAGAATCTTCACTGTTTTGGTGAACACTTGTTTATGATTTTCTTCAATTTCATTTTATAAGATTTGCTATTCTTAATTGAAAATAACAATTAAGAAAAGCACCACAAGAGAGGCAATATTCAGGCATGAGAGCCATATAAAGAACAAAACGACCATGGTCACAACCGATCAAAAGGATGAAGAAAGACAATCTGGCAATGAGAGCCATATAAAGGACAAAATGGACATATGAACAAGAGGGTCATAGCCGATCAAAAGGACAAAATAAAGATAACCATCCAAGAGAGCCATTCATACTGCATGCCGAGAGGGTCATTTATACAAATACTGCCAAGAGGGCCATTCATACAAACAATGTTGAGAGGGTCATTCATACAAACTGCATCTTGAGAGGGCCATTCATACAAACTGCATGTCGAGAGGGTCATTCATACGAACACTGTTGAGAGGGCCATTCATACAAACACTACTGAGAGGGTCGTTCATACAAACTGCATGCCAAAAGGTCCATTCATACAAACACTATCGAGAGGGACATTCATAAAGACTGCATGCTGAGATGACCATTCATACAAACCGCCAAGAGGTCCATTCATACAAAATTGCATGCTAAGAGGGTCATTCATACACACTACCGAAAGAGCCATTCATACAAACTACATGCCGAGAGGGTTATTCATACAAATTGCAAGCCTAGGGGGCCATTCATACAAACTGCATGCTAAGAGGATGATTCATACAAACTGCATGCTGAGATGGACATTCATACATACATACTACTGAGAGGGATATTCATTCATAAAAACTGCCGAGAAGTCCATCCACACACGAGCCAGATGGTGACACAAATGAAATCCGCTCACTGAATATATGCATGAGCTAGACAGTGTCATAATTGGCAGTTGCTCAATAAAATATACATGAGCTAGACGGTGTCAGAAGTAGCATCCACTCAACAAAAAATGCATGAGCCAGATAGTGCCGAAGGTGGTATCTCGGGTCAACCTCTATATGAGCCAGATGGTATTGAAGGTGGAATCCGCTCAATTTAACATAGTCATATGAGCCAAACGGTGTTGAAGGTGACATCCATTTAAACAACATCCAACAAAAAAAGTCATGCGAGCCAAACTGTGTCAGAGGTTCACCCGCTCAGAATAATCACCAAAGAGGGCACAACAACATGGTCATGCAACTATGATAAAATATAAATAATCAATATGTCAGGTCCTCTCATATGGAAATAGGTCAAAGCTATCAGAGAGGGAAGCAAACAGACCAGGTCCAGACGCAAGCGGAGCAAATGTGGAACTTGTTCTTGGGGAGCCGGTCAAAATAATGTACCAACGAGAGTTAATCTCCCTGTATATGAACTTGAACATCACTCCATACCGAACTCGATCGCAAATCATAAAGATTTTTGTTTTAGAAAAACCTGTAACCAGTCGGGTGTGCACCGGAAAGGTTTTCAAAATCTCTAAAGGGATTCCCACATAAGTAATACCCTTTTCAGGCCATTGAGTCAAACTACAAGTGACACGATTCCCGAAACACAGAGATATGTAGGCCAACTCGATATATGAGGATTAGTCGCATTCTAACAAAGTCATTTCATTATGTAACCTGAATCATTATGTAACCTGATATATGTAGAAAACCCGGAGACTAGGGTCCGACCACAATTTTCAAAAGATGCATAAAAAAGAGAAGTACTTCCCAATTGGTCGTCTAAAAACTAGGCCAGTCAAATATTGTTGCTTAGAGATGGTATTTCCATCACCGAACAATGAAGGGACAGTTGTTGACACCTAATTTTTACCCTCCTATGATTTTAGTTAATTATTCAAAGCTCTTGTCATTTCTTTTTTATAAAATATCATCTGGTATACTTATTGTGTATCATATTTTGATCATTAATTATGATTTTAGAATTTTAATTGATAATTATGAAATTAATTATCTTGAAATTCTCAATTTAAAGAAATTAATATTTTACTCCGTCAAAATTGAGAAGTTGTTTAATTAAATGGAATGAAATTACCCCTCAATTTTAAATCATTTTGTAGGATTTGAATTTTTCTTAAATCCTAATTGGTGTCAAATTTAGACTTATAATGAAGCTTTTAATCTAAGTTGACCATATTTGAAATATTTTGGATTCCATTCCGTTTGCCTGCGCGAAGCAAACGCACCCTAATTGTGTCCATGACTTTGATTTTCTTTTAAAAAAATTCTATGGGCCAAAATAATTCTTTCAAAATCAGTTGGGTCCGTCCCAAAAGGATTATGACCCGGCCCAAACCCGCTATTTCAGGCGTAAAAGAACACCACCCCATAAACTCCCCTTTCCTTTTCACGATTTGGGTAACCGCATTATACTTCGTCTTCCTTGTTGCCAAAAATGGCGAAGTCCATAGTGTACAAAGGCATTAATGGCCTTTTAGACGCAACCACTACCCCGCCGCACCCCGTATTCTAAGGTAAGACTACCCCTCTGTTCGTTTTGCTTTTTCTGCGATCGTTTTTATAATTCGTATCTTATTCCGATTTCAAATCGTCAATTTTCATTGGTTGAGAACTATATGGAGGGAATCCCCCCTACCACCCCCAATTTGTGTTCTCCCACATCGATCCGCTGGGTCTGCTAGGGTTTCCATTTAAATCCTACAAATATACACATTTATTCTTAATTTTAAGTATCCAGAATCCAGAATCCGGTCCGAGCTTGAATATTGGCATTCACATTGTCGAGAGTCGATTTGAGCTAAAATCCGATTAATTTGTGCTTAACTTGGGATTCAAGCCCTTTGGTGGAACCCATATTTAGTATAAATCAGTCGATTACAACTAAAAACCTCCCTTTTGTGTGATTTTTGAGTTGGAAATCCCCGGAGTGAAGAAGTTACACTTCGACCTTTCTGCTACCTCCATACAAGGTAAATGTCCTCCCTTTAAGTATTTTTATTTAAATTCCACTGTTTACATGTATTATGTGATCATTGGTGTGCTTAGTTAGTTATTTAGCTATTATGTTCATTGGATGGCTTTTAGTTTAGTTCAAACCATGATTTAGATCCTAGTTCAAAATAATATAGATATATATGATTAGAAATGGTCTAGGAATCTGTTAATCTAAGAAGCATGCTTACTTAGTTTAAATATACATATGTGTGTTATCTGAAGTAGGTATGGGTCATTATGAACTGATTGAGGTTTGATATCTACCGGGAAAGAATGTAATCATGTGACATAGTATGCTAGGGTATGTTGTTGGTAAGTTTGAAGTGTTTTGACTGTCCATGGGCCATATGAAGCTATGATACTGGCTTAAGAACATAAGATTAGTGTATAGATGACATGCTTGATTAGTTTAAGTGTAATATTATGCCTATTGCCTTATCTATTTCTAACATGTTAAATCTGTCTATCTTGAGGTCCTTAAGTCATCACAAAGTCCGTGAACCATCTGTATGCCATACTAGGTTAGACATGTGCACATTTTGTCTCACATATGCTTTCCTAAATATCATGCACCCTCATGCTATGACCCACTCATATGAATCTGGACCATGTTAGTGAGCATTTGTTGATAAGTTAACTTGAGTTAATGTATACAAAGCATCTCTGAATCCTGTATGAACCCATAGCATCCTAAGATTTCTAGCCAGTATTCTCAATATGAATGCCCTCCTCAGATTATTGAAACCTTATCTAGCCTATATGAACCTTATTCCATGTTTTAAACCATGTAATTAAGAAACATAGCAACCAACAGTTCTTATTTGTCCTTGTTTGTGAACCTTGAGTCCCATGTTTAGTATGAATGCTATGTATTTATGCCATATTTGTTTCCTTCTGATTTGAAACCATGCCGAACTACCTATTTACTACACTAGTATGTACTGAAAAGATTTGGGGTCTACATGACATGAATGTTTGTTTCTGTGGTAAGTCAGTCCCATTTGCAATGTATGTTCAAGCTTAATCTGCTAGAATCTTGACCACTCAAGTGATCATCCAAGTTTCAAATATCGATTTAAACTTGAGTAGGCTACCTGTTGAGTTTGTATGTTTAATATAGCTTAATATATGACTAGTTGCTCTCTTTCTCTATGGCGAAACTAGGTGATGAGATTAGCTACTTATTGAAATGTTAGGATAAATGTTCTAATTTATCTCCCTTCACTTAAAAGGTTAATTTGAACATGGGATTAAGTGACTTGATAATCCCTAAGGGGACTTCAACTCTATTTATCATACGACTGTTAAATGTAACTCTGACTTTTGACTCATTACAACCTGATTACTTCTCTCATTTGTTATGTGAAAGATTGTCCATTGATTAGTTTGGTTAGTTGACTTTGTCTACATGTTCACCTCATACACACATAGTGAGATCTATTTTGCCTACGTGAATTCTGCTCTATGTCTTCATCTACTGAGAATAGGTCATTTGACATAAGTGTTTGGTCCAGATAATACTCTACACTTGTTGGTGTAAGCCTATGATGTTTGATACCCATATAGTTGGTGAATATTGGATTGATCTTGTGTTGACTGGAAAAGATGCATGATTACTTTCTAGTGTATGTGTTAAGGTGCTAGATATGTCATGGTGTGGTAAAAAACTGAATCATTTGGCTCCTATCTTGAATAATTTCTAGTCCATGTCCTGTACTCCCTCTGAAGTTCTGAAACTTAATTGACATCCCTAAGGTGATCAACATACACCCAGATTATGTTAACTTTGTTTGGAAAGTTTGAGTTGAATAGGATAATGTTTTTTTAGATTGATCAAGTGGCCATGTTCTTGTTCTGGGCTATAAATGTTTGTACCTATTGCATGAGTTTGGAAATGTATAATGTGTATAAGCCTGAGATTTGTGATTCAGCATGCTGTATGAGTTGTTTTCTAGTGCGTGCTTTGTTATCTATGCCCTTATATACACCACAATATACAGGTTGTATACCATATATACCTAGTGTATACAAGGTATACAAGATTGATAAACTGCATGTGTATATCTGTGGAAGAACTCCAATTAGAAGTTACTTGGGCCTGACCCTACTTTATTTTCGTATGTTGTTAGTATTGAGTATTTGGGCCTAGCCTAGTTCCTTCCTATGCATTTATTGACTGGATTAGACTCCATCCTTGCTATGATCATATATATACATTAATTGGGCTTGACTTAAACTGCTACCAACCCATGCGTGGATTGTTTCTATGTTTGTTTATTCTCTATCTCAATTTTGTATTAGTTAGTCACAATTAAATATGTGTAGATTCCTTCTTTCATTTTCGTTTTCCCCTTTATTTTCCCCCTCCACGTGCATCGGGACGGGTCCTGTTGGGCTTCCTTCGCATTCTTCTAGCCGATTGGGCCAAGGCCCAATCAAAGCAATTTTCATAGAGTCCGTGATCGGATCTTTGCCTAGAACCGAAGCTGACCTTTAGCTAGCCGACCATGTGCCAGAAGTCGCTTGTAACTGTGCTTGAAGACCCAACTATGAGTGAAAATAGTAACTTGTGGGCTTAGGTAGGCCCACCAGCCTAAACTCAAATCTCTTTCAATTTCTATTTGCAATATATATGTATTATTTGTAATGCAAATACTTTGTATATTATTGGAACCCCTATAGTTACTAATTTAGGATAGAAAAACGATACGTACATCGTCGCTTAGAATAGAATCACCATAAATTAGTTTTCAAAACTTAATTAATTCTGAATTTCGAAGGATGTCAAAATGAGTTGGGACTGTTTTGGGGCATAATCAAATGAATTAACTAAACTTCCATTTTTGAAATCCAGACTGACTTAACAATGTGCTGATTTTGAAGACCAAATGTCTAAACAAAATCTGGGCTGGTGAAACTGATTTTTGAGTTAAATTTGGGCCGGCATTGACATTTTGAAACTGATTTTTATGGGCTGAGCTCAACGAAATGATTTCAAGGAAAAGGACTTCACACTATCTTAGACTTGAGTTGAGTTGTGAGCTTTGAGAATATTGTGGAATATGAATTGACTTTTGGGATATAGCATGAGAAAAGGAAAAATGTTTTTTTTTTCCTGTTCTTTCAAAAAACCAAAACTTGTCATTACAAATGGATTGTACTCTTTTTTACTTTAAAAGATTTTTCAAAAGGTGCAAGTGATCTTGGACAATTTATTGGACTAATAGTGAGTTCTACTCAAATTAAATCTTTGACTGATCTTTGTCTGAAAATAAATTGACCAAATTACCCCTGTGCAAATGATTTTGGTGGAAGTTAATTCTTTTGTTTTCAAAAACTCTTTGAGTTTTAAATAAGTGTTACAGGAATTTAAACACTTTTAAGCAATTTACGTCATTTAAACATGCTATAGAACCCAAAGGTCAACCATATTGTATGAATCCTTAATACCGGGGTGTCTAACACCTTCTCCGGGGGATCACTTGAACCCTTACCTTGTCTCTGGTTTAGATAGGATTTTTCTTTAATTTGAATAAACCCTTTCAACTTGTTTTTTCTAATTTACCTATAAATTATGTGGCAACTCTAAAAAATATTATCTGACTTAGCACCAACAACCTCATAGTAGGTTTTGTGCCTCGAGTAAAAGTGAACGGTAACAGTGAGAAATACTAGCTAGAGTAGTTCTAGAGAACACTTCTAGTAAATTATTCTGATTGCTCGAGAGAGAATTGTGGTAAGTGGAGTACTCACGATTAGTAGAGAACAAATCGGTGAGATTAGAGCTAATGTAGCGAGAAGGAAGCCGATAATTGGGAAAATCATTACCCTCAGCCTCCTTAATCTTGAAGTCAATTCATCCTTTTTAGTTGATATTTTCACTACTTTAATATCTATCAAAGGGTAGAACAAGGTAAGGTCAAGGTTTTCTTCTCGTTACTCTTTCCACGGAATAGTTAGGTAGTTTTAAATAGAAATCTTAATCTTCATAACTCGTAAAATTGTTTGAACTTGTTTTCTTTGTAATATTGAACATTTATAGCTAACATTAGTTTTTTGTGAGATTCAACTCCGGACTTTTAGACTGGATTATATTTGCAGTGATCGCTTATTCTTTTTATGACTAGAGTTGGACGTGATCAAGTTTTGATGCCATTGCCGGAAACTAACGGTGTAGCTGTAGCCCTAATTATTGGTAGGGTTCAAGTTTGAATCTTTATTTTGTTTTATTTTGTTTTAGTTGTTGATTGAGAAACATGATGTCACGACCCCAAATCCTATTTGTGTCGTGAGGGCACCTACCCTGAACTCGTAAGCGAACCCCATACACTCAAGATAGAATAGTTAATAAACAATGCAGAAAAGTAAAGAACAACAGAAGTATTGATAAAGTTTTAAAACACTTGATCCATAAACCTTAGGAACATACCCCAAACATATGGTTGTCATGAGTACAGAGCTACTAAAAAGATTACAAAGTATGAAACCTATACATCCTGAAATTTAAGACAAAAATAAAAGATAATATAGGAGTTTCAGTGCTGGAAAAGTGTTCGCAACTCACCCTGGACTCCTGATAAGCTATCCAAAAGTGTTGCGTCTATGCTCCACTTGAATCTAGATCAGTACATGCACACAAAGGAGCGACAAGTATAGAGTGAGTACGGGAAACACATGTACCCAACAACATCATCGACCGACCCTAACTATAGCAGTGGGGAGAGTTGGTACTTTTCTATACTTCTCTAGTTAGTTAACTAAGGTATAATCAAATCGAATATCCAACTCTATAAGTAAAGTCCTACAGTTCGATAAACCACGAGGATCATCAGTATTATCAAGCCATTCTAAAGTTCTCAACTTTACTAAGAATGAAGCCCAAAATATTGCTACCGAATCCTGCCTAAACCCCGTTCTGGGCGTCTAATCCCATAAAGGTTCCACCTTTTCATCACAACTGAGAAAGTTTACTTTAAGTATCCAACCTTTGCATCAACTAAGGCACATCCGTTCATAAGGATTTGACCTTTACACTATTAAGTCAATATATATATATTAATAGAGATTCAATCTTTCTATCTTTTAGAACATGCATCGTCATAAATGTTCTATCTTTCTTTCCCTTTCAAGAAAGTAATCCATAAAGTCTCATATTTCAGTCTTACATCAAGAATAAGTTGCAAAGCTTCACCATTTCTTCCTCTAAGAGCAAAATGATCATAAGTCTACAACTTTACATCACCGAGCACACATGGCATAAATTACACATTAGAAAGTATACATGAGATGCAATGCAAATGATATGTATGCAATGCAATGACCATATATATATTCGGTATACACATGCTTCTGCAGTAGGTGTCATGTGACTCATGAGAGACTCAGGAGGTCTATATACCCATTTGATCCCAGCTCTGGCTGTTGTATCATCATCAATCATCACT
This sequence comes from Przewalskia tangutica, assembly GCA_029844215.1. Taxonomy (NCBI): domain Eukaryota; kingdom Viridiplantae; phylum Streptophyta; class Magnoliopsida; order Solanales; family Solanaceae; genus Przewalskia; species Przewalskia tangutica. Next base: position 18,892,525 of record CM056718.1, read on the forward strand.
CTCTTACCATGTACCATATCCAGTAACCGACATTCAAGACCCTTTATCAGTATCTCAATAGTTCAATGTCAATATTAATATGAATGAACAATATGGATATGTGAACACAATGCAAAAGCAAAAAATAATACAATGAGTATTTCTAATTTCCTTTCAAGATTTAGATGAGATGTAGAGTGATGAATGCATGATAAGTCATAATCACATAATTAACCAATATGGCTCTCATTGCCTAATTAAATAGCAAATATACCCACATAAGTGAATTTTATGCATCGCGCTCACTGCCCGTAGGCTAAACACATAATCACCGGAATGTACAACATACTACATTACTTTAATTACTCTTTTAAGTACACCGACACCCGTACAAGTGCTCATCACCTCACTAGTACGGGACCCCTAATTCCTCATTACTCCCTTTAATTATTAAACCAATACATAAACACTATATTACAGTCTAGTAAGTCTCAACTTGCATCTTTCCCGAGCCGAAGAGTCACACAACCACTTTTCTCTTCCTTTGAATCTCCTCACATGCCCAATCTTTTCAATAATCATATCTAGATAAGATTACAAGTCTAACGATACCCACTTTGCTATATGGAAAGATTCAGGTCTAAACAAGTCAATCCAAATACTGCCCAAATCCAGAGGGTTAAAATGGTAATTTATTGCTAACATGAGTAAAATAAGGTCAAGACAAGGCTCTATACGATCATACGAATCCAACAATACATATATTGATACATAAAACTAGAATCCCTGAGCTAACCCAAAAAGGGAACCCTAGCACACAAGGGTAAAACAAGAAATTGAAAGTAAAATTATCTTACCTATCATACATACAATCCATATCCTAAAATTGTCACAATATAAGCCCAATTGATCCTTCAATTGCAAGATTAAGTAAAAGGCACCAATTCTAAACCCTAGGTTTTCCCCCAATTTCAAAGGGTTTCCAATAACAAATTAACTATCACAACATCATTAATCAATACTAGATTACAATATTATATCCATCTAATCAATAACCAATCCCAATTCATGATTCAAGGTCTCTCATTCTAGCATGAAAACTTGTGACATCTTCTTCCCCAAATAGAAATTACACTAAGATTAGATGACTCAAATGATGAATAATAATGAAAAGGGATGAAAATCTTACCTCTAATGAAGAACAATGATGCAAGACTAGAATATCCCCTCGACCGAGGTCTTAATCACAAGAGAATATTTTTGGGGAAATGAAATTATTTTAGGGCATTTAATAATCTAATCTGAAACAATGATTCCGCTTCAACAGAATCGACACCACCAAAGCGTACACGCTTTAACGGAAAAATAGGCCATCAAGGCGAAGTAACTTAAAATTCCGAATGTGCGTTGTTGCGGGACCAACTCCGCAGATGTGCCATCACTTCTATGAGAAAATATCCACAGAAGCGGGAACCTCATAATCACACAAGGCTAGCATCTGCGAGCCAACCTCGGAAGAGGCAGACACGCAGAAGCGACCAGAAGATAGCTGGTGCGGAGACCAGAAACCAACAACTCTAGAACTTAGCCAATTCTCCACTAAACACCCGGAATGCTTTCGGAACCCCCCGGATACAAACCAAATATGCTACCCCAAGGTAAAAGGTTCTACAAACTCGCTTGCACACTCAGATTTCTCATACGACCGATCTAAGACATACATTTCTATGAAATCGCCCAAAACATCCAATTTTTATAATTTTACAAATAAAACCATAAAGTACATCCGAATGCCTTGGGAAACAAACCAATGATCGGCTAAGTCATAAATGACATTCCGGACCTAGCATAATCGATAATACTTTGAAAAAGACGTATTTACCCACAAGTCAACTATTAGTCAAATCTCTTCTCTTTAACTTCAAAACTCACTGAAATCAATTCGAAACTCATTCGATTGGCTCGGGAACCACGCTACCTGTTCTCGAAAGTCATAAATACCAAGATAAAGCTACCAAAAGGGTATTCTTAGGAGAACTAGATCAAAATGACTAAACGGATCGTTACACATGACATCTTGGAATTATAAGAGTTTAGGTGTTGGTAATTCTACTTCAGACCGTTCTTATGCATATCGTGGTGGAAATCACTCATGGAAAAATTATAAAAATATTTTTGGGAGAGAGTTATGTGCACCAACTCAATCTGATATGTGGAATGTGTGGTGGTCAAGATAGTCACTTTTATGATTGTGCTTATATTTCTTATCCTATGCCAACCCCTTATTATGATGACTCTGCCTTTTCTTGTGAGATAGAAAAAATGAACCAAGAGATGCTGGCCTAAAAGAGATTAAGAATATGTTAAAGCGCCATGTGGAGCAAGATGATGAGAAACAACTGCAAATACATAGACAATAGGCAATTATTCTCAACTTGAAAGCTCAAGTGAGTTAACTAGTTGAAGCTTTAAATGTTCAACAAACTAATATTATGGATAGTAGCCAAGAAGAGCGTGAATTAGAGGAAAAACTTGAGGTTCTAACGCAGGAGTTAAGAATGGAACACCAACAACCTAACAACCTAGATTTTGAGGATGTCGATGCTGAAGAAGTAATCTTAGAGTTAACCAAGGATCTTGAGGCCACAAATTTAGCTAACTCTTATGTGATTGATGTTGAGGATGTTTAAAAAGTCTTGAAATTCATGTATTTGAGTGCATTGGACCTCATTCCAAACACTTCTCTACACACTGTTTGGATGGTGAAATGGAAATGGATTTTTATGAACATAAAAAAAGTCAAGGAAAGAGGTAGATGAGCCTTATATTCTGAATTTTTTGAGAACGTCTAGGCAAGGTGACACTCCTCGATTAAAAGTCAAGAAAGAGCATAAAGGCTTATTTAATTTTTGGCTCGCCAGAATTTGTACCACCCCAAGAGCATAATTGTAGAGCTGAATTAAAACTGGGGATTCAATTCATAAGCTGAGGGTGGAGAAAAAAGTTGTAATATTGGGATGTGTCGTGCCATGATGTTAAATAAGACTCTTTGTTAAGAGTCAACCCCTTTACCGTTTCTTCTCTCTCTCTCTATATATATCTTGTAGTGTTGTTTTTATTTTGTAGGAGCATGAAAAGGGAAGTCATTTGAAAGATGAAAAAGCAGGCAAGATGATTGAAACTAAGTCTGGGGTGTCCGCATAAAGGACCATGCCAGGGAGAAGTCTAAGTACCTCATTAGTCGCTATATCTTCAGCCTTTGGTCTACCCAGAGAGTCTCTTTACCGTTTTGTATTTATGATGTGTACTGCGGATAATGCTAAGATTTAAGTATGGGTGGGGAGGTTATTTGGATTCTTTTATGTGCTATTTTATTTTTATTGTGTTATTGAATAAAAGAAATCCAAAAAATAAATAAATAGAAACTAAAAAAGTACAAAAATATGCCTTTTGTTTTTAGATAGTAATAACCCCTTGATTATTTTGTACCATAATTTCTTTCCTAGGGTTTATTTTTTAACCAGATGTGTAGATTTTTTTAGGAAAGAAGAATCTTGTGTTCCACTTTACTTGGTAGCTTAATATTGACACAAGTCTTTTATATGAGGTAGGTAGTCATCCATAATGCGTATGATGCTTCACAGGATGTAACTAACTTCTTCGATGATGTATGCAAGGCAATCCCCCTTCTTTCAAAAGCATGAAATCCAAAGTATTTACCGTTTTCAAAAGAAATGATGAAAGCCTCATTCTATTCGTATATCGTTTATCCCTTGTCGAGAGTTGTTCATTGTTTTTATTGTACTCATAATCATTGATTGATTGGTTGTTCGTCCATAATATCATAAGCCTCCAAAAAAAAAAAGAGGAGTGTCCAAAGAAATAATCGTCGAGTCGATCAAGAATCGTTTTAAAGTAAAGTAAAAAAATTTGAATTCCAAAAAGATCATAAGTGCCATTGTTGTCACAGCACAGTATCCACATCACCGAACTTATGCCGGTGTACAATTATATATATATATATATATATATATATCAGTTGGTGGGAAGTTCTACATGTACAATTATACACACTGCGCCACACTATAGTCGATCGGGATACACTTATATGTGCATACATACATCTCATAGTATACCTGAGCAAAGTGACATATTACATGTAACAACCCATCTGTTCGTTTTAGCTAAAGACCCTTATTTGCTCATTTGACCCTTATCGTAATCTTTATGTATGGGTTGTGATGTGCGGGGATGGGTGACACATATCTCGAGTGATTAGTGTGTAAATATGCATATGTTATAACAATTCCATGTGTATTTTAGTTGTTATTGTATAGTATTTGTTGCATATTTATACGTAATTTTGTATTTCATAGGTTAGCTACAAATATCTATTTTTCTATAGTAATGGAATACTTAAGCATGATTGAACATGGTTAGTATGTATATTGCTTGATGTCTAGGCCATAATATAAATTACACTCATCCAATTTTTGTGACACTAATGTTTTTGGATACTCAAGACAATGTATTAAAGATATAAGTGAGTATATAAAATCAACTTTGCAATTTGAAAGTCCAATTAAGATTACACAACAATTCTGTCCAAAGTTTGGTTGAGTTTTGATCCATGACACATTTTCGTATTTTTTAAGTAAGACTCCAAAAGGTTGGTAATCTCTTTCTTATTGTGTGTTTATAATTTATATGCATAATTGGTTACGTGATTTAAAAAGTGGTCGACTAATAAGGAGTGAAGTAGATAATTCGGGTAAATATCTCAAAAATATGGCTGAAGGTGATATAGAAAATCCTAATGAATTAATAGGAAATCAACAAGTGCGTTCCATGCGAGATTTCTTAGAACCTCAGCGTAAATACTATTCCATCATGCTTTGTTTATCCACAAAATGCTCATAATTTTAAACTCAAGCTCGGTACGATCCAATTACTTTTCAATTTTCATGGACTTGAATCTGAAAACCCTTATTTGCATCTGAAAGAATTTGAGGAAATGTGTGTCACTTTAAACGATACAACATGCACTCAAGAATCAATTAAGTTAAAGTTATTTCCGTTTTCTCTCAAAGATAAGGCAAAAATATGGCTTAATTCTTTAAGACCTGGATCAACTACATCTTGGCAATAAGTGCAAACCGAGTTTTTAAAAAATTCTTTCCAATTCATAAAACAAATTCTTTGAAGAAGCAAATCAAAAACTTTTTCCAAAAGTCTAATGAACAATATTTTCAATGTTGGAAACGTTTTAAAGATTTGTTGAATTCTTGCCCTCATCATGGTTTTGAAAATTGGAGAACTGTAAGTTTCTTTTATGAAGGATTAAACTCTGAAACGAAACAATTGTGGAAATGATGTGTAATGGTGAATTTTTCGACAAAAATCCTGAAGATGCACTTGAGTATTTAGATCATTTAGTTGATAAAACTCAGTCTTTGTATAATGAAAGTACTTCGGAAGGTTCAATTAGATCTAATCTGGAAAATGCTAACAAAGGAAAGTATTATCTTAGTCAAGAAGATGATCTAAATGCCAGGATTGCCAGTCTAACTAGAAAAGTTGAAAGCATGGAGTTAAGTAAATATAAGGAAGTCAAATTTGTGCAAAACAAAGACTTGTGTGATATTTGTGCTGTTGAAGGACATTTAACAAATGAATGCCCAAAAATTCCCGTCTTCAAAGAGATGTGTCATGAACAAGCAAATGCGATGTCTAACTTTAAGAAACCATTCCCATCTACTTTTTCCGAGACATATAATCCAACTGGAGGAACCACCCCAACTTTAGCTGAAGGAATGATAATACTGTTCAACCTTTACCCAACCAAAATACCTCAAACTCTAGTTTCACCCCATACGCTAGACCACAAACAAAAAGACTTGAAGAAACATTACAAGCATTTATGCAGGGTCAAACAACGATCAACAACCAAACTTCACAAGCCATCAATGAAATTAAAATAACATTGTCTACGTTGACAAATTCCTTAAGAACAACTGAAAAAGGGAAGTTTCCGGCTCAAAATCAACAAAACCCTGCTGGTCAATGCCAAATCTCTGCCGAAACATCATAAGAAAATGTCAATTTCATTACTACCCTACGAAGTGGAAAAACAATTTACAAGACAATTCACCTCAAAGATCCAGAATCAAGCTCTACTTCAAGTTCACATGATGAAGATAAGGATGACGGTAAGAATTCTGATATTTTAACTCCTAGTAGAAGACCATCACCCGCTCCTTTTCCTCAAAGATTACATCCTATTAAGAAGTTGAATCAAAATCCTGAAATTTGAAGCAAGTAAAAGTTAACATCCCACTACTTGATGCAATAAACCAAATTCCATCTTATGCCAAATTTTTGAAAGATTTGTGTACTGTGAAAAGGAAATTAAATGTTCAAAATAAGGCATTTCTGACAGAGAGTGTAAGTTCAATCATTCAACAAGAAACTCCACCAAAATATAAGGATCCTGGTTGTCCAACTATATCTTGTGTAAATGGTAATACTAAACATGTACTTCTTGACCTTGGAGCGAGTGTTAATCTTTTACCATTCTCTGTGTACAAACAACTGGATTTGGGAGAACTAAAGAAGACTCATATCACACTTCAATTGGCAGATCGTTCAGTAAAAATTCCAAGAGGTATAGTGGAGGATGTATTAGTTCAAATTGATAAATTTTACTTTCCTGTAGATTTTATTGTTTTGGACACACATACAGTTTCAAATCCAACATCTCAACATCCCATCATTTTAGGAAGACCGTTTCTTGCAACCTCTAATGCTTTGATAAATTGTAGAAATTGAGTTTTGAATCTCTCTTTTGGAAATATGACTTTGGAGTTAAATGTTTTTAACATTTCCAAACAACCACCAAATAATGATGAATTTTATGAAATTGATGTAACTGACAAATACACTCTTGAACATTTCATGACCTCATTTTATGATACGTTAGAAAATTTATTAACAAATGATTTGATTAATGAGGACAATTTGGAGTCTATATTTGAGACTTCACAGATTCTAGAGGTTAATGGATGGAGGCCGACGTTTGAAAAATTATCAAAATCGAAAAAAGCTTCAATTCCATCAAGTGTTCAACCACCAGTGTTGGGATTGAAACCTTTACCATCAAGTTTGAGGTATGCATATTTGGGTGATAATGATACATATTCGGTAATAATATCTTCCAAATTGAACCATGACCAAGAGCATAAATTGTTAGAAGTACTAAAAGTTCACAAACATGCAATAGGATGGACTTTGTCTGACATAAAAGGAATTAACCCATTAATTTGTACTCATAACATTTATTTAGAGGAAAATGTTAAACCCTCTAGGCAAATGCAACGAAGGCTAAACCCGAATATGAAAGAAGTAGTAAGAAGTGAAGTCATTAATCTTCTAGATAATGACATTATTTATCCATTTTCGACAGTAAATGGGTAAGTCCTACTCAAGTTGTACCTAAAAAGTGCAGATATGATGGTAAAAATGAAAATAATGAATTGATTCCCACTAGAACTGTTACTGGCAGGAGAATGTGTATTGACTACAGAAAATTAAATTCTATGACTAGAAAAGATCATTTTCCTTTGCCTTTCATGGATCAAATCTTAGAGAGAATTGCAGGATATGCTTTTTATTGCTTCCTAGATGGATATTCAGGGTATAATCAAACAGCAATTGCACTTGAGGACCAGGAGAAAACAACATTTACATATCCGTTTGGAACCTTTGCATATCGAAGGATGCCATTTGGACTATGTAATGCCCCAGCCACATTCCAAAGATGTATGATAGGTATTTTCAGTGACATGGTTGAACGTTTTCTCGAAGTTTTCATGGATGATTTCTCTGTTTTTGAAAACTCATTTGATGATTGCTTAATGAACTTGGCTAAAGTTTTAACTAGATGTGAAGAGAAAAATCTCGTTCTTAATTGGAAAAAATGTCATTTTATGGTAACCGAAGGAATTGTATTAGGACACATTGTTTCAACAAAAGGAATAGAAGTTGATAGATCCAAAATTGATCTAATTGCTAATTTACTAACACCAAAATCAGTAAAAGATATTAGATCATTTTTAGGACATGCTGACTTTTATAGAAGGTTCATAAAAAACTTTAGTGCAATTTCTAAACCAATATGCAATCTTTTATTAAAAGATGCTACATTCAAATGGACTGATTCTTGTGAAAATGCTTTTGTGAAACTCAAAGAAATGCTCACTTCTGCACCTATTATGCGACCCCCTGATTGGACTTTGTCCTTTGAAATAATGTGTGATGCTAGTGATTATGCTGTTTTAGGACAAAGAAAGATAAAAAACCCTATGTGAAAGAAAGATAAAAAACCCTATGTGATCCACTATGCAAGTAAAACTCTTAATAGTGCTCAAATGAACTATTCCACTACTGAAAAAGAACTACTTGCTGTAGCATTTGCATTAGAAAAATTTAGATCCTATCTAGTTGGCTCGCCCATTATTGTGTATACTGATCATGCAGCTTTAAAATATTTATTAGCAAAGAAAGATGCAAAGCCAAGGTTGATTAGGTGGATTCTTTTACTCCAAGAATTTGATATAACAATTAAAGATAAAAAAAGAGTTGAAAATGTTGTGGCTAATCATTTGTCTAGACTTACATGTGATGAATCTTTTGAGACAAGTCCCATAAATGACTCTTTTCCTGATGAACAACTCTTTTATGTATCTAATTTTCTATCTACAGGGCAAATTTCAAATCATTGGAATGCACAGGACAAAAAACAATTCTTCAGAAAAGTGAAAAATTTCCTTTGGGATAACCCATATCTTTTTAAATATTGTTAAGATCAAATAGTAAGAAGATGTGTGCCTGATGATGAAATTCAAAGTATAATCACTTTTTCTCACTCAGAAGCATGTGGTGGTCACTATTCCTCAATGAAAACCGCTGCAAAAATCTTGCAGTGCGGATTTTATTGGCCCACACTTTTTAAAGACACACACAAATTTTGCAAATCTTGTGATAGGTGTCAAAGATTAGGTGGGGTAACTCATAGAAACATGATGCCATTAAATCCCATTTTAGTTGTAGAAATTTTTGACTGTTGGGAAATTGATTTTATGGGTCCTTTTCCATCATCTTTTGGATATCAATACATTTTGGTTGGAGTCGATTGTGTTTTAAAATGGGTTGAGGCAATTCCTTGCAAAAATAATGATCACAAAATTGTTTTGAAGTTTTTGAAGAAAAATATTTTCTCAAGATTTGGAATGCCTCGTGCAATCTAAGTGATGAAGGTTTACATTTTTGTAATAGACCATTTCAAAACTTAATGAAAAATATGGAATTAATCACAAAGTGTCAACCCCTTATCATCCGAATACAAGTGGACAAGCTGAACTTGCTAACAGAGATATCAAACATATCCTGGAGAAAACAATTGGCCCAACTCGAAAAGATTGGTCTCTCAGGTTGACTGATGCACTGTGGGCATATCGAACAACATTCAAAACATCTCTTGGTATGTCCCCTTACCGACTTATTTTTAGAAAACATTGTCACTTGCCTGTTGAAATAGAACATAAAGCTTTTTGGGCTATCAAAATGTTTAATTTCAATTTAGATAAAACTAGTTCATTGAGAAAACTTCAACTAAATGAATTAGAAGAAATCAGAAATGAAGCATATGAAAATTCTAGAATTTACAAAGAGAAAATGAAAGTATTTCATGACAAAAACATTGTTAGAAAAACTTTTGAAATTGGGCAAAAAGTTCTTTTGTATAATTCTAGATTACACTTGTTTCCTGGAAAGTTGCGGTCAAAATGATCAGGGCCTTTTACTGTAAAAACTGTCTTTTAATATGGAGCTGTTGAAATTGAGAATCCAAGAAGTGGTGACATTTTCAAAGTAAATGGACAACGTTTAAAAGCGTATTTTGAAAGTTTTTTCAAAAGAGATCGAGTCAGTTTCTTTGGCTGACCTTGTCTACAAGATTTGATTCTGTTTTTTTGTGTGTTTATTTCAAGTATAATTGTCTTTGTTATTATTATTTTTAGTATTTCTTTCTTTCTTCTTCTTTTTTCTTTTTTCCGGTATAAATGGCGGATTCGGTACTCCGTGACTCTCAAGTCGGAATTTCAGTTGCCCACAAAAACTGAGTTGTACATAAATATATAAAAAAAAATGTTTTCCCCCCCTATTTTTAACGGTAATGAATAGTATTTTTATCACTTTTCCTCCCCCACTTCAACAGTCATTTTTACAAATTTTACACCATAAATACCTCATTCTCCTCCCATTTCTAAACATCTTTCCTTAATAAATGAATAAATATTTTCTTGCCTTCATCACTCTTGTTTTCGCTCTTATGCTCATCGTTGGTTATAATCAAGAAGAAGAATTTTGTGTACCATACATAGTAATCATGACACTCACTGCACAATTTTTAGGGTTCGCCTGGGCTATAGCATTTTTATGTGATATGTAATGTAGTAGCCGTAAAAATCGAATAAAACTTTGATTCTGTTATTTTAGCTCTCATATTTGAATACAACTCTTAAGCAATTTGATAAAATGGATGTGGTTATTGCTTCTTTGAACAAACGTTTCCCCTTCTACGATAAGAATGATTTGGTTAAAATTTACCTTGGCCGGTGCGAGAGATTAAGGTTACTAATGATTAAGGGCCTTCCAGTTGATTTACATTGGTTGATAGAAGCAAAAGTCAGGTTTGGAGGTGAGTTCATAAACTCATTTGTTTCACGCTTGGCTGGTTTGGGTAAGAGCACATATTCTAAAAAACGACGAGCTAAAAGAATGAATGTTTGCAGCAAATGTGCTAGATGGACTTGTAACACTCGTTGTAGAAGTATAGGAATGACATCCAACAATCGATATGATAAGATATGTTTCATTAAGAATGAACTGAGTAAAGAGTCTTTGGATGATATTCATTTGACTCTTGAGACGCATTCTTGTGGAATGGTGCAACGTCATATTATCGATTTATGGGGGCAATTTAGAAATGAATATGCACTTAGTCTCGAGAATCTGACGTTAAAAGACCCTGTTTGCCAATTTTTAAGAAAATTGGATGGGAAGCTTATCCTCGACTCATAGAAGGCGTTTAAGCCATTTCTGGACGTAAAACCAGAGGAAGATGTGAGCCACAATCACAACTACTGTTAGTGGGACCTTTACTTCTGATTTCCCCCCAATAAATAGTGCATCTAGAGTTGTACCATGTACATTTTTTACTTTCCCTTTGTATATAATGCATCATCTAGTTTATCGTAAACAACTCATTTAATTTTTAGTCTTGAGAGAGAGCTCAAAAAAATAAAAAATGGCAACATCATCATCTCCAAATATAGCTTCCATTTGTGTGCTTGGTGGGTCTAGTGGTAAAAATAATGAATACCAAGTGTCAGCAAATAAACTTGGAAGTGTGCTAGCAAAGAAAAAAATCAATTTAGTATATGAAGGCAGTACACTTGGTTTAACAGAGAATGTGGTGTTGACGACATCCTTTGGAGGGACCGAAGTTTTAGGAATAGTCCTGACTGCTCTTAAAAAGTTTTTTGGAAATACAGTGGGTAAGGTAATAGAAGTTTCGTCCATACAAGAGAGGGTACCTAAAATGTTGGAACATTCGGATGCATTCATAGCTTTGCCAGGTGGACTTGGAACTTTTGAGAACATCCTTCATATTGCTTATTGGTTAACGCTAACTATTCATTCAAAGCCTATTGGGTTACTAAATGTTAATGGTTTTTATGATGAGTTACTAACTTTTCTAGATCATGCAGTACAACAAGGTTTCATGACAGAGCAAGTACGTCAAATCTTCCTACAGATTCAAACCCTGAACGGTTAATTGAGAAACTCCAAGTCTTTGAGTTTAAATATAATTCAATTGCTTCTCAATTAGATTGGTTTGGTGATTGTGGAAAAAAGAGAAAGGTTGATTTAGATTTACAGCTATAACAATAATCATGTTTGCAATTTTTTTTGTTTGTGTATGTGTTTCAGGTTTATTTTCTTCAATTTTCTGTGGAATCAGGTAATATCTTCTAATTTTTGCAACTCGAGTTATAAAATATTGGGGACAATGTGTTGATTGGGTTGGGGAGAGAATTAGTAGACATCCTTTTATTGTAAAAAAGTAAAAAAAATAAAATAAAAAAGTAAAAATGGCAGAGTAAGGGGTAAAAATGACCCTTGAGATGCATAAAAAAAATTATGCTTACTTGAATCCTTAACTTCAATATGTGCAATAAAACAAACTTTACACATTTTATTTATATTATAATCTTGTATTATCTAGTAGTTGGTTATAAGTCATCTTTATTTCACACACACACAATGACAAATGATTGTGGGTTGTAAATTGAATAATTCTACTAATTTCTTTGCTTTACAAATGACTGCAGCTAAATGATTGGGTTTAACGTAATAATAATAAAAAAAAGAAAAAAAATGAATACTCCTGAGATGGAGCGTAAAACGTACTCAGGAGGAAGAAAAAAAATGAATACTCCTGAGATGGAGCGTAAAACACACTCAGGAGAAAAAAAATGAATATTCCTGAGATGGAGCGTAAAACGCACTCAGGATGAAGAAAAAAATGAAAAAAATGAATATTCCTGAGATGGAGCGTAAAATGCACTCAGGAGAAAAAAAAAATTATAAACCCAACCAAAAAGTGTTAGCATCAGTAAACATTGAGATAGTAGTTTTATGACATGAGACCCATAACTATTTGTTAATTAACTTGAGCACAACAGAAGATGACTACTAAACTACTCACTTAGATAATACTAGATGATGAATAGATATGAATACAATAGTTTGTGAATATGGACATATTAGAAGAAGGAGTTGGTAATAATGAAACTTTAAAACTAAAATTTATGTCGCGTTTTTATCACTAGGGACTAGTAATAAAAAGCCTTAAAATTCATCATAAAAACCATTAACATTTAGTAACCCAATAGGCTTTGAATGAATAGTTAGCGTTAACCAATAAGCAATATGAAGGTTGTTCTCAAAAGTTCCAAGTACACCTGTCAAAGCTATGAATGCATCCGAATGTTCCAACATTTTAGGTACCCTCTCTTGTATGGACGAAACTTCTATTACTGTCACGCCCAGAACAAGGGCGTGGTCGTGCCTACCAGGCACCATACACTATGACTAAGCAAACAACGGAATTTAAATAACACCTTTTTTTTAAACCACCGTACGTGCAAGGGCAAAGCCAACAAGGTTGTCATATAATATACATAACAAAAAGACACTACACCGCATGAGTCAATCCACATATGAATACGGACCTAAGAGTTTCTTGAACTATGATGGGACAAGGCCCATGCGTACCCATAAGCGTACAAAGCACATCTTGAAAGAACTTATACCAAAAAGATAAACTCGAACGGAAGGAGCTATCCAAAACTCACGGCGGTCCTACACTGCCGATCACCAAACAACGTACCTAAACTGCGGCGTGACGCGGCCGAAGGAGGTCGATGCGAAGAATGTACCAAGTATGTGAAAGCGATGAAATCGTAATGAAATCAAAAGCGATCTAAGCAAAGCGGGAGACATGTATGATAGCCAACCTACGATTACACAATACATAGCGGTCATATCAAGTCGGGGGCGCGTGCCAAAGTCACTACTCGAATAACGATTACCACGATGCCTTACTAACAATGAGAGTAAATAGTAGTATACTTACAATATAAACTAGGAAGCTCACGATCAAATCATGGGTAGCAAATCCATGGAAGCGGTGGTATAACGTCTTGGGGTTTACCCGCCATTTATACTCTTACCAGGCGGTGGTATAACGTCTTGGGGTTTACCGCCATTTATACTCTTATCGTGGAGAATGTGGTAAAGCAGGTGGTATAACGTCTTGGGGGTTTACCCCTCATTTATACTCTTACCGTGGAGAAGGTGGTATAACGTCTTGGGGGTTTACCCCTCATTTATACTCTTACCCCATCTCAACCGGCCGTCACACAATAAATAAGCAAGTTAAGAAATCCCCCTAACTTCTTATTAGTCTTATTCATATACACTCTCATTTTAGTATACTTAAGGCACTAACATGACATTATAAATCCGGAAATCTAACCCGCCTCCTGGTCACATGCCCCGGAATCCCACATCGCAAGCATGTCTAAGGAGTAACACAAATAATGGAAGCATACCCGTGGAATCCCACATCACTGTCGGTACATCCAAGTAAACTCACAACAAGACAGCCGACCCTCCAACCGAGAGTCGCGGTAACGTACTAAAACATAATACTTGCACTCAAAGGCTATCACCAGCACACATAGGCAAGTTCATAAAATCTATAGACTTTCATTTTATAAACTCAAGGCACTTATAGAATAATTCTCAATTAAACAAGCCAAAGTACTTATCAAGGCACCCATCAAATAATTCCCAATTAAACAAGCCAAAGTACTTATCAAGGCACACATAGAATAATTCTCAATTAAACAAGCCAAAGTACTACGTACGTACATTCTTTTCAAAAGACTCCTTTTTATGTAAAACCCCAAGATACTAACACCCGTAGTATCAATGTATGTCTATTTTTCAACGTAAGTTACTACACTTTTAGAAAACTCTTTTCAGAGCTTGAAATCAAGTAACTTCAAATTTTCACAATCTAGGCAACTTATGCCTAATAATCAAAATAGACAACTTTCTTAACCTTCCATAAAGCCGTTATAACCAACTTCCCATAAAGCCGTTATAACCCTTTATGGTTTTAGACATATTCATTCCTTTTTATAACCAAGAGACTTATACTTAAAACCAAGTATCACATACTTACAAAACAAGTTTCTTAACTTTCAAAATACTTCAAGTCTCTTAATATTTAGAAAACAAGTTTCTTCTACTTTTAAACCTCAAGTAACTCACACCTTTAAAACAAGTTACTTCTCTTAAATCATGTCATTTCTCCTCTCTTAAAACAATTAAGTAAATCACTCCTTTGACTCCCCTAAAGTAATTACAACAACCCTTAGGTTTTGGAACTAAGGCACTAGCCAAAAGGTTTGGAAACCACTTCCTTTTCAAGACTCTATGTACTTTAAGTAAAATACCTTCACTTTTAAAAATCCAAACTTCACTAAGGAATTGGATTATACAACTTACAAATTAAACATCAAAGTACAATCAAGAAAGTACATAGAACAAATTTTATTTTAGGCAATCCAAATACAACCAAGGAATGGATCATTTAAGGAGTAGGACGTACTTTCTTTATCTTAAGGAATCATGCTAGAAGAGGAGATAGTTCACATACCTTTTCGGCTAAATCCACAAGCTAAGTCGAATACGCCGTACGTAGAAGTGTCAACCTATAATGGTCACAACAAGACTATCAACTTCTAGTCTCTAACGTAGAATAATACTAAGTATACGGTCTCTAATTCTACGGAAAATCGGGCAGCACTTCCTTTGTTTCTACTCACTTTGCCACATTTTTCAAGGCCGAATACAATAACCAACACGCCACATTTAAGGCTCAAAACAACAACCAAACAAAGGGGATTACACGCCTTACAATACGTGTAAAATTCCGCCCCACAATTCATACGAAGTAGTTCCAAATTTAAAGCCATTCTCGGCCAACTTATACAACCACACTAAGTCTTTTCCAATCCTTTTACAATTCCAAGTTCTAAGGTCTAACATGTTATATAGTCATAAACAACTTCAACAACTACAATTTCCTTCTTTATACAACATGCGACGACTTAAACTAATAATCGACTTGAATTGTAATCTTAAGGCTAACATGCTAGTTTTGGATTAGGGTTCCAATAGCGATATACTTATCAAACTTCATACTAAACATCTCATGCTTGCTAATATCCATAGCTACAACAATAAGTAAGTCTTAACTACTAAAACGACAAAATTTATACCTTTACAAGCCCTTAAAATTTCCAAGATACAAAGTCGCGCCTTAGCAATTCTTAGCTCATTTACTTATGTTCCAATCCGCTCCAATCACTCCTTAGAAGCCTATGAAGAACCCATCTTCAAGTTCCAACTTCAAAGTTGAAGAACTCCTTAAGTTTCCGCCTTGCGACTAATACGAAAACGCCGTTTTTCCGAAATCTTTCTATTGAGATATCCTTACAATATACTTAGGGACCTTGGGTTAAAGTTTTGTGGACAATGGATCAAAACTACAAAATTTTCTTGTGGAGTACAAGGTGAACCCGAAAGCATGCTTGAAGAACAAGAGTGAGTGAAATAATTCTAAGTGTTGGAAGACCTTGTCTTGCTACTAGTGTAGTATATATAACACATTGGAGGGCTAAGACTTAAACAAATGGGTGGCTAAGATGAGTTTCACTAGGATCAAGCACAAGTGGCAAGTTGACTTGGTCAACAATCTCAAGCTTAGCAAGACTTATCTTCTACCATGGTCAATGACCATTTTACCCCTTACTATTTCGACCAAGACCATATGTGGGGGTGCCACGTGTCACCCTCTCATTCGTCCATAAAATTCCGTAACCCTCGTGGGCCCCACAAAACGTAAAATTCCTCGGGTGGGCCCCACGTGACCAAATCCGTAAAAATAAATTTCCATAATGTTAAGAGTTCCATACTCTTCAAATAATGCATTTTTGAGAATCCAATTCTCAACAACAAACATTTTTCCTTTCCGACGTTCGGAAGATTTTCTGTCGGAAAAACAATTCTTCCTTTCGTACTAATTTCCAAGTCTTGATTCCTTACGTACATTCTCTTATACATGTCCTGGACTTACGGGTGTAACATTCTTCCCCCCTTAGAAACATTCATCCCCGAATGTTCTTAGTCGGTTGCCAAGCTATACAAACTCCGGCATAAACTCTATACTATGCCTCTCAATCAAAACTGCACAAGACCAACGATGCCACACATGGCCACCACAACATACGTAAACATATCAATGGACCTTCCGTCCGCGACCCCTTCTCACAAAACTCGAAGGTTATAGCCTTATCACAAACAAGATCTTTAGAGGTTACTTTCTCGTACTTCCAAACTTATTTAGTACCCGTACAAAATTTCAAATATAGATTCTGTTTCCCCAAGTCCTTGGATTACTATCCAAACTTGGCCATTATGTTACATACATTCCCGTTAAGGCTCTTCTCGGTCCTTACAACCTGATTCCGGTGGAACGCATCCATGAACTCGTACAACGATCAACTAGACTTGGGCCTTGCATCCTCGGGACCCTACCACATAATGGGACCATTTCTAACTGACATCACCCCATTCCATACTACCGGTTGACCCGAAATGAGTCCATAACCCGACTCATCGTCACCCTTAACTTCTCATTCTTAGTCTGAACTAAAACTCTCTCTTATCTCAAGGTACTTCTCACCCTATCCCCCTATTCACTAGAGGTTTGTCACATAGGTCAAAGTATTTCTACCGTACATTCTTCCCTATTGGTCTTACATTTGTTATGGGCAATTCTGACTTGTGAACTCTACACAACTATAGTCTCGGTTCACTTACCATTCTTGTCAACATTCTTAACTTTCACTTTACTAATCAAAGTATCCTACCTGCGGGTACTATCACTTACAATCTTAGCAACAAAGGGAAAACATATATGCTGAGGCGAAATCTGAATCTATCAATGCACGTATGATTCAAAAGAATCGAGATATACCCGTAACCCCTGCGATGTTGCCTCACGATCCGTCCAGTAGTCACGTCATCTCTGCGGTTCGAAGGACCGCCAGAACTATAAACTCCACCCTGACCTCTACCACGACTGGCTGACATCTGAACACCCTGCCCTGGGGGACGCACAGCTGTGGAGGAAAGGTAACCAACCATCGGCCTCATAGGCTGAGCCACCTTACCGGTGCTCTTTCTAACAGGACATACCCTCAGAATATGGCCCGGACGGCCACAATAAAAACAAACACCTGTGCCATAACGGCATTTCCCCGAATGATGCTGCTTACATCCCGAAACCGAGGAATAGGTGGCCTCGGCCAGAAAGTCCTCTGATCCATTGAGAACCTCGACCCCTGGAGATCCGACCGGCTCCTAAATACCTTGTGGGGTCAATATCCCACACGTGAACTGCGGGGTATGTCTTTGGGTAGGTGGGACGAATATCTCACTCATTCTTGAAATTGCTCGTCCAAAACTCACCGATAACCAACCGGTCTAGCCTCTTCTGCCGATCTCGCGTTGGCCCTCTACCCTCTGTACACACATGCATGCTTGGCTGAATAACCTCCTGCGTATGAAACGGTAGCACCGCGATCTTGTCAATAACATAATCGCTTCCCTCGCGACCCTATAGTCTTCTCTAGCTGGCCCGAGGCTCTGGTGCTGGGGTCTCAAAACCTGGCGCAGAAAAACTCGCCGACTGCGGAACAACATCCGGTATACCCTGGGCACGAGCCCTATCAACTCTCTGAGTCTGACTAGTAGCTCCTGCTACTCCTTTGCCCTTCAGTAGTGTTGCCTCGCTTGGAGGCATAACTGTAACACAAAATTACGTCAGAGAGGAATTATCTTACTAACACAGCTCTAGGGCACGATCTTAGAGTGAGAAGAATAGAAACCAACTCCTAAATGTCCTGTAGCCTCCTGTTTATGGGTGTGGCGCGCAACACACCGATAATCAAGACTCTACTGGACACGGTCTGTAGAGATTTCGAGGACTGACTGCTCTGATACCACTCTGTCAAGCCCCAAACCCCGGGCTCGTGACTGGTGCCCTACCTGGACACCCTTCTACCTTAACAACTAAGCAAACAACGGAATTTAAATAACACTTTTTTTTAAACCACCGTACGTGCAAGGGCAAAGCCAACAAGGCTGCCATATAATATACATAACAAAAAGACACTACACCGCATACGTGAGTCAATTCCACATATGAATACGGACTTCTAAGAGTTTTCTTGAACTATGACGGACAAGGCCCACGTACCCATAATCGTACAAAAGCACATCGAAAGAACTTATACCAAAAAGATAAACTCCGAACGGAAGGAGCTATCCAAAACTCGAGCGGTCTACACCTGCCGATCACCAAACAGCGTACCTAAACCTGCGGCATGAATGCAGCCCCCCGAAGGAGGTCAGTACGAAGAATGTACCAAGTATGTGAAACAGTAAGTACTGTAATGAAATCAAAACAGTCTAATCAAAACAAGAGACATGTATGATAGCCAACCTACAGTACACAATACATAAGCAGTCATATCAAGTCAGGGACGCATGCCCTCAAAGTCACAACTCAAATAACAGTACACAGTGCCTTACTAACAATGAGAGTAAATAGTAGTATACTTACAATATAAACTAGGAAGCTCACGATCAAATCATGGGTAGCAAATCCATGGAAACAGGTGGTATAACGTCTTGGGGGTTTACCCCTCATTTATACTCTTACCCTGAGGCAGGTGGTATAACGTCTTGGGGGTTTACCCCTCATTTATACTCTTATCGTGGAGAAGGTGGTAAAGCAGGTGGTATAACGTCTTGGGGGTTTACCCCTCATTTATACTCTTACCGTGGAGAAGGTGGTATAACATCTTGGGGGTTTACCCCACATTTATACTCTTACCCCATCTCAACCGGCCGTCACACAATAAATAAGCAAGTTAAGAAATCCCCCTAACTTCTTATTAGTCTTATTCATATACACTCTCATTTTAGTATACTTAAGGCACTAACATGACATTATAAATCCGGGAATCTAACCCGCCTCCTGGTCACATGCCCCGGAATCCCACATCGCAAGCATGTCCAAGGAGTAACACAAATAATGGAAGCATACCCGTGGAATCCCACATCAGTCGATGCGTCAAGTAAACTCACACAAGACAAACCCTCCAACCGAGAGTCGCGGCAACGTAATAAAACATAATACTTGCACTCAAAGGCTATCACCAGCACACATAGGCAAGTTCATAAAATCTATAGACTTTCATTTTATAAACTCAAGGCACTTATAGAATAATTCTCAATTAAACAAGCCAAAGTACTTATCAAGGCACCCATCGAATAATTACCAATTAAACAAGCCAAAGTACTTATCAAGGCACACATAGAATAATTCTCAATTAAACAAGCCAAAGTACTACGTACGTACATTCTTTTCAAAAGACTCCTTTTTATGTAAAACCCCAAGATACTAACACCCGTAGTATCAATGTATGTCTATTTTTCAAAGTAAGTTACTACACTTTTAGAAAACTCTTTTCAGAGCTTGAAATCAAGTAACTTCAAATTTTCACAATCTAGGCAACTTATGCCTAATAATCAAAATAGACAACTTTCTTAACCTTCCATAAAGCCGTTATAACCAACTTTCCATAAAGCCGTTATAACCCTTTATGGTTTTAGACATATTCATTCCTTTTTATAACCAAGAGACTTATACTTAAAACCAAGTATCACATACTTACAAAACAAGTTTCTTAACTTTCAAAATACTTCAAGTCTCTTAATATTTAGAAAACAAGTTTCTTCTACTTTTAAACCTCAAGTAACTCACACCTTTAAAACAAGTTACTTCTCTTAAATCATGTCATTTCTCATCTCTTAAAACAATTAAGTAAATCACTCCTTTGACTCCCCTAAAGTAATTACAACAACCCTTAGGTTTTGGAACTAAGGCACTAGCCAAAAGGTTTGGAAACCACTTCCTTTTCAAGACTCTATGTACTTTAAGTAAAATACCTTCACTTTTAAAAATCCAAACTTCACTAAGGAATTGGATTATACAACTTACAAATTAAACATCAAAGTACAATCAAGGAAGTACATAGAACAAATTCTATTTTAGGCAATCCAAATACAACCAAGGAATGGATCATTTAAGGAGTAGGACGTACTTTCTTTATCTTAAGGAATCATGCTAGAAGAGGAGATAGTTCACATACCTTTTCGGCTAAATCCACAAGCTAAGCCGAATACGCCGTACGTAGAAGTGTCAACCTATAATGGTCACAACAAGACTATCAACTTCTAGTCTCTAACGTAGAATAATACTAAGTATACGGTCTCTAATTCTACGGAAAATCGGGCAGCACTTCCTTTGTTTCTACTCACTTTGCCACCTTTTTCAAGGCCGAATACAATAACCAACACGCCACATTTAAGGCTCAAAACAACAACCAAACAAAGGGGATTACACGCCTTACAATACGTGTAAAATTCCGCCCCACAATTCATACGAAGTAGTTCCAAATTTAAAGCCATTCTCGGCCAACTTATACAACCACACTAAGTCTTTTCCAATCCCTTTCCAATTCCAAGTTCTAAGGTCTAACATGTTATATAGTCATAAACAACTTCAACAACTACAATTTCCTTCTTTATACAACATGCGACGACTTAAACTAATAATCGACTTGAATTGTAATCTTAAGGCTAACATGCTAGTTTTCGGATTAGGGTTCCAATAGCCAATATACTTATCAAACTTCATACTAAACATCTCATGCTTGCTAATATCCATAGCTACAACAATAAGTAAGTCTTAACTACTAAAACGACAAAATTTATACCTTTACAAGCCCTTAAAATTTCCAAGATACAAAGTCGCGCCTTAGCAATTCTTAGCTCCTTTCCTTATGTTCCAATCCGCTCCAATCACTCCTTAGAAGCCTATGAAGAACCCATCTTCAAGTTCCAACTTCAAAGTTGAAGAACTCCTTAAGTTTCCGCCTTGCGACTAATACGAAAACGCCGTTTTTCCGAAATCTTTCTATTGAGATATCCTTACAATATAGTTAGGGACCTTGGGTTAAAGTCTTGTGGACAATGGATCAAAACTACAAAATTTTCTTGTGGAGTACAAGGTGAACCCGAGAGCATGCTTGAAGAACAAGAGTGAGTGAAATAATTCTAAGTGTTGAAAGACCTTGTATTGCTACTAGTGTAGTATATATAACACATTGGAGGGCTAAGACTTAAACAAATGGGTGGCTAAGATGAGTTTCACTAGGATCAAGCACAAGTGGCAAGTTGACTTGGTCAACAATCTCAAGCTTAGCAAGACTTATCTTCTACCATGGTCAATGACCATTTTACCCCTTACTATTTCGACCAAGACCATATGTGGGGGTGCCACGTGTCGCCCTCTCATTCGTCCATAAAATTCCGTAACCCTCGTGGGCCCCACAAAACGTAAAATTCCTCGGGTGGGCCCCACGTGACCAAATCCGTAAAAATAAATTTCCATAATGTTAAGAGTTCCATACTCTTCAAATAATGCATTTTTGAGAATCCAATTCTCAACAACAAACATTTTTTCTTTCCGACGTTCGGACGATTTTCTGTCGGAAAAACAATTCTTCCTTTCGTACTAATTTCCAAGTCTTGATTCCTTACGTACATTCTCTTATACATGTCCTGGACTTACGGGGTGTAACAATTACCTTACCCACTGTATTTCCAAAAAACTTTTTAAGAGCAGTCAGGACTATTCCTAAAACTTCGATCCCTTCAAAGGATGCTGTCAACGCCACATTCCCTGTTAAACCAAGTGTACTGCCTTCATATACTAAATCGATTTTTTTCTTTGCTAGCACACTTCCAAGTTTATTTGCTGACACTTGGTATTCATTACTTTTACCAATAGACCCAACCAAGCACACAAATGGAAGCTATCTTTGGAGATGATGATGTTGCCATTTTTTTGAGCTCTCTCTCAAGACTAAAAATTATATGAGTTGTTTGCGATAAACTAGATGATGCATTATATACAAAGGGAAAGTAAAACAAATGTACATGGTACGACTCTAGATGCACTATTTATTGAAAAAATTCAGAAGTAAAGGTCTCACTAACAGTAGTTGTGATTATGGCTCACATCTTCCTCTGGTTTTACGTCCAGAAACGGCTTAAACGCCTTCTATGAGTCGAGGATAAGCTTCCCATCCAATTTTCTTAAAAATTGGCAAACAGGGTCTTTTAACGTCAGATTTCCGAGACTAAGTGCATATTCTCTTCTAAATTGCCCCCATAAATCGATAATATGATGTTGCACCATTCCACAAGAATGCGTCCTAAGAGTCAAATGAATATCATCCAAAGACTCTTTACTCAGCCCATTCTTAATGAAATCTATCTTATCATATCGATTGTTGGATGCCATTCCTATACTTCTACAACGAGTGTTACAAGTCCATCTAGCACAATTGCTGCAAACATTCATTCTTTTAGCTCGTCGTTTTTTAGAATATGTACTCTTACCCAAACCAGCCAAGCGTGGAACAAATGAGTTTATGAACTCACCTCCAAACCTGACTTTTGCTTCTATCAACCAACGTAAATCAACTGGAAGGCCCTTAATCATTAGTAACCTTAATCTCTCACACCTAGGGCTGTTAGTGGTTCGGATATACTCGAGAACCGGACCGATAAACCCGGACCGAAACCTTAACGGTCCGGATACGAGTACCAAAAAAATACCCGGACCGATAAGGAGCCGGATCGGTAACCCGGTAACACCCCCGGTCCTTTAGCCACTTGACCCCGCTAACCTAATCACTCTCTAGTTGTAAATTGATCAAACTTTATATGGTCATAACTTTGCGCTCGGACGTCCGTTTTACCTAATTGTTTTTTGATTTCGCGTATTTTTTCGATACGGGGGCGGCCAAACTGCTAAAGTTGTTTGATTCTGCCGATTTCTTCTAAAACGTCCATCTTGCCCCTCAATTTCTCTTTCCCCCCCAAATCGTTACGTTTTTCCCATTTTCAAATCTAAATATCTCGCGATGTACAATAGATTTCAACGTAAAAATTGCGTGGCACCGCGTCCGAGAATGTCAATTTCAGTATTGGAAATTCAATTAAAAAAAAAAGGTCCGACCCGGAAAATTCTTACCGGTCCGGACCGAGAACCGGACCGAGAACCGGACCGATAAGGTTTCGGTCCGGGACCGGATCTCGTTCCAGGACCGAAACCTTATCGGTCCGGGACCGGTAAGCTTATCGGACCGGTTCCAGTAAGGGGATACCCGGACCGGTCCAGACCGATAACAACACTACTCGCACCGACCATGGTAAATTTTAATCATATCATTCTTATCGTAGAAGGGGAAACGTTTGTTCAAAGAAGCAATAACCACATTCATTTTATCAAATTGCTTAAGAGTTGTATTCAAATATGAAAGCTAAAATAACAGAATCAAAGTTTTATTCGATTTTTACGGCTACTACATTACATATCACATAAAAATGCTATAGCCCAGGCGAAACCTAAAAATTGTGCAGTGAGTGCCATGATTACTATGTATGGTACACAAAATTCTTCTTCTTGATTATAACCAACAATGAGCATAAGAGAGAAAACAAGAGTGATGAAGGCAAGAAAAATATTTATTCATTTGGTTTGCGTGGATGAGAGAGTTTAAGGAAAGATGTTTAGAAATTGGAGGAGAATGAAATATTTATGGTGTAAAATTTGTAAACATGACCGTTGAAAGGGAAGAGGAAAAGTGATAAAAATACTATTCATTATCGTTAAAAATAGGAATGAAAAAAAACATTTTTTTATATATTTATGTACAACTTAGTTTTTGTAGGCAACTGAAATTTCGATTTGAGAGTCACGGAGTACCGAATCCGCCATTTATACCGAAAAAAAGAAAAAAGAAGAAGAAAGAAAGAAATACTAAAAATAATAATAACAAAGACAATTATACTTGAAAATAAACACAAAAAAAAAACAAAATCAAATCTTGTAGACAGGGTCAGCCAAAGAAACTGACTCGATCTCTTTTGATTTTTTTTTCAAAATACGCATGTTGTCCATTGACTTTGAAAATGTCACCACTTCTTGGATTCTCAATTTCAACAGATCCATTTGAAAAGACAGTTTTTACAGTAAAAGATTCTGATCATTTTGACCGCAACTTTACAGGAAACATGTGTAATCTAGAATTATACAAAAGAACTTTTTGCCCAATTTCAAAAGTTTTTCTAACAATGTTTTTGTCATGAAATACTTTCATTTTCTCTTTGTAAATTCTAGAATTTTCATATGCTTCATTTCTGATTTCTTATAATTCATTCAGTTGAAGTTTTCTCAATGAACTAGCTTTATCTAAATTGAAATTAAACATTTTGATAGCCCAAAAAGCTTTATGTTCTATTTCAACAGGCAAGTGACAAGGTTTTCCAAAAATAAGTCGGTAAGGGGACATACCAAGAGATGTTTTGAATGCTGTTCGATATGCCCACAGTACATCAGTCAACCTGAGAGACCAATCTTTCGAGTTGGGCCAACTGTTTTCTCCAGGATATGTTTGATCTCTCTGTTAGCAAGTTCAACTTGTCCACTTGTATTCAGATGATAAGGGGTTGACACTTTGTGATTAATTCCATTTTTTCATTAAGTTGTGAAATGGTCTATTACAAAAATGTAAACCTCCATCACTTATGATTTCACGAGACATTCCGAATCTTGAGGGGCAAGATAGACGTTTTTGGAGAAATCGGCGGAATCAAACCGCTTTAGTAGTTTGGCCACCCCCGTATAAAAAAAATACGCGAAATCAATTTTTTTTAAGGTAAAACGGACGTCCGAGCGCAAAGTTATGACCATATAAAGTTTGATCAATTTACAACTAATTAGAGTGGCGGGAGGATTTCTGGGCTGGGGGGGGGGGGTGTTACCGGGTATTTTACCGGGTTACCGATCCGGCTCCTTATCGGTCTGGGTATTTTTTTGGTACTCGTATACGGACCGTTAATGTTTCGGTCCGGGTTTACCGGTCCGGTTTCGGTCCGGTTCTCGAGTATATCCGAACCACTAACAGCCCTAATTATTAATAGTGGGGTCTACTATTTTAGGAAAGGGGTATCCTATGGAGTAACTGAGAGGAGTATATTTCAAACCAATCGAAAAAGAGAATATTAATTTTATTTTCTAGCCCCTAGATCACATAATGCCCTGTTGCAAGTCACATTCCCTATCGTGCAAGGTAGGGTGAAACTCCCCGGATCTTTCAACTTTGGGGGTAACTTCTTCTGCAATATGACACTACACTCCTCAGTTAGTGCTATGGTCTCATATTCCACTAGATTCCTCTTCTTTCCAAGGATCTCCTTCATAAATTTGAAATAGGTAGACATTTGCTCCAACGCCTCGATGAAGGGGATATTGATATGCAATTTCTTGAAGACCTCTAGAAACTTTGAGAACTGCTTATCTTGGGTATTCCTCTGAAGCCTCTGAGGATAGGGGATCTTTTCCGTGTACTCCCTCACTGGAGCTGGTGGAGCCTTCTCTAGAATAGGGCGGTCATCAGTAACCCTCCCCTTCTCTGTATCAACCCTCTGCTCAACTCTCTGTTCTACCACAGGCTGGGGTATGGGCTGTTCCAACTGCTTCCCACTTCTCAGCTGCACCGCCTGGCACTGCTCTCTGGGATTCATTTCTGTATTACTAGGAAGAGTGCCCTGTGGCCTGTTATTTGCCATCTTTGCTAGCTGTCCCACCTGCGTCTCCAAGTTCCTGATAGATGACCTTGTCTCATGAACTGGGTCTGTGAGTTGGTGAGTGTCAACAGGGCTGATCTCAACTCTTGTTGAGCAGGTGCACTAAATTGTTATGAAGATGAGACCTGGTTAAATGGTTGCTGATTATGGTATTGGCCTCTGAACTGGGTCTGTTGCCCTTGATCACCCCTCCATGAAAAGTTAGGGTGATTCCTCCACACCGGATTGTAAGTATTTGAATAGGGGTTGTTCTGGGGCGTTTGGTAATTCCCAACTGCATGACATTCTGCTTGCTCAATAGGGATGTTGTTGGGGTCTGCTGATGGGCACCTATCAAAAGTATGAGGACCCCCACACATCTCACAATTCATTGGCGTCTGAACTGCATTTATTGACACTGTGTTCTGCTGAAGTTGCTTGGTCAAGAGAGCAATCTGTGCATTCAACGCTGTAATGGCATCGATCTCATGAACGCCTATCGCTCTACTTCCACTTACCCCTCTATCATCTGGCATATGGTTATTAGTGGCCATGTCCTCTAGCAAATCATGAGCCTCATGTGCTGTCTTCTTCATGAAGGTTCCACCTGCAGCTACATCAATGATGGTTCTTGTTGTCCCACTTAGCCCATTATAGAAGATATGGACCAAATTCCACAGTTCAATGCCAGGATGCGGACACTTTCTCTGCAGATCTTTAAATCTCTCCCAAGCCTCATAAAGTGACTCCCCATCAGTCTGGTAGAAATTGTTCAGCTCTCCTCTCAACTTGGCTGCTTTGGACGGTGGAAAGAACTTTGTCAGGAACTTCTGTGCAAGATCCTGCCATGTAAATATAGAATCTGTAGGCAGGGAGTTCAACCAAACTTTTGCTCTTTGCCTGAGTGAGAAGGGAAAGAGCCTCAACCGATGGCGTCGTCAGTAACGCCATTATAATTGAAAGTTGCACACAGCTCCAAGAAATTTGCTATGTGCATATGAGGGTCTTCAGATGGTAACCCTCCAAATTGAACTGTATTCTGCTCCATACTCAGGATCGCAGGCTTGATTTTGAAATTATTTGCTCCTATTACTGGGAGCCTGATGCAAGTCTGTGCTCCATTCACCCTTGGCAGCACATAATCTCCCAAGCTTCTCTCAGCTTGGACCTGGACCTTTTCTTCCAAATCCATTGGTAACCTCTGGGGCACCCTCTAGTTAGGTTGATGATCACCTAACCCTTCGTTCATCTCATTGTTATTCTTTAAGCCTCCCATTGCTATTAAGGCCAAGATTCGTTTGTTTCTCCGGTTCTGCTTGCAAGTCTTTTCAATCTCTGGGTTGAAGGGAACAAGTGTATCTGCTCCTCTTCTCCTTCGCATAAACTAGATGCCTGCAACATATCAAAATCAACAAACGGATAAAGGCGCACGGTTACACTAATACAAAAAAAAAGAAAAATAAAAACTAAATTAGAAATTAAGAATAGATAGAATGATATTGAACTACGCCAATCCCCAGCAACGGCGCCAAAAACTTGATGCGCGATTTATACACACGCTAAACGCAAGTGCACGTATCGTGACAAGTAATATAGTCTAGAAGACCGAGTTATCGTCCTCAGGGGTTAATGTCCAATTACCAACCTCTATTCTGTAGTATCTATTTGGCGACCGATAATTTGATGGTTTATTTATAGCTATGATTATAGACGCTAACTAAATTACTTTACTTTACTTCAGATATGGTGGAAATAGGGCTTCCAAATCTCCTCGACTATCCGCTCGCTTTACTCGTTAATGCAAATAATTAAGGTTCTTCTTCTATGTTGAGATAGCAGGTTAACTAAGCCATTTTATACTCCTGTTAAGGTAATATAAACACTCAACCCCAATGTAGAACCCTTCTATCTTTCGATGACAAGATTTACCACAAAGGAGGATTAAGAGCAATAACCTATTAAACTACACAAGTATCGGGGTACTTTCGTCCACGATTTTAACATATGTTTATTCAACTATAGCATATTCACAATCTCCCCTTTCGAATTTCGATTAGAAATCATATAAGTGATGATAATTAGTGATCAATTAATTACCAAGCAATCAAAACAATTATTGAATAAATATCAACAATAATAAGAAGAAACCAAAATCTTGCATTAATTCATAAAACGAGGTTCAAGCGATTCGACATGGAAAGCCCTAAATTAAGTTAGTTCCTAGCCATAGACATGCTAAGAACTAAAATAGTATCCAACATATACTAGAAAGAAATAAAGTAAAGAACAAGAAATTACTCCAAAAATAAGTCTCCAATCTTGATCTAATGTTGTGATGAATGGTAAGGTCTGGAACCCCTCAAATCTGACCTAAAAGGTCCTTTTATATCCCAAAAACGTGCAAAACCTTTTCCTCTTTACCTTGGCCCAATCCTATTCGGATCTGGCAGATTTCTCGCGTCAGTATACGGCCTGGCCGTGGCGTGGCGCCAAACTTCGCGATCGCTCGATTCTTGGGCGCGTGGCCCAGCCGCTGATGGTGCAGCGCCACGACACCGCCCTGTTTCTCGGCCGGGTTGCCAACTTTTCAGCTTTTTGAGCCCTGGAACCTCTGTTTCTGTCTTCTTTTCACCAATGTGTCACTTTAAACCACTGTGACTCAAAAGAAAGAAAATATATCCTAACACGACACATATTTATACAAAAAGAGGCAAAAGACTAACTAAAAACGACTCAAAAGGTGTATATAAAATACACCGATCAACTATGCATTCGCCTTCGGGGCTATTTACGTATGTCTAGATGTCATAATGAGGCTAAGTAGTTTGATATTATATTGTTTAGCCAGTAGATGACAAAAGTAGGTAAGTATAGTCAGACTCTTTATTGACTCCTCAGTATATATTCAACTATCTATATTTCAGTTAAGGACAAGGCCTTTATACTGACATACTGTACTGACAAAACAAGTCTACAAGCCTCTACAGAAGTGTAACTATAACATAGTCGAGACAGGGCATCAGCCTGCCATATTGTATATACACAAAACATTGAACCTGGTAACTCTGAATGACATGGATCTTAGCACACTAGCTTGTACTCGGTAAATCCTACTTGTGTGATTCTCCCGATAACCTATCTAAACCTGCAGGCATGAACACAACGTTCCCAGACAAAGGGATAAAAGTACAAAATAATGAACTGAGTATGTAGAATTTTTCTTGTATTTTGTTTCTTGTATTTAGGAAACTTTGAAAGAACCAAATTCTTTTCTCTGAATCATGTTTTTCATAGAATTCTTTTTGTAGTAGTTTTTTATCTACTTGAAATTCTTTTTCTAGAACCATACATTCTGCTACTAATTCATCCCGGGTGGTTATTGATGAATATGTCGGACTTGTAGGTTCTTGGTCATCTTCCTTTTCTTTAATGGTAGAAAAGGAAAGGGTAGAGATATAGAGAGATATGATATCCAGATCAGATGAAATCTCTGTTTAGCTTCCCGGATAAATTCGCCTACGGGTGAACCTTTTAAGTTGGTTAAATCCCAGAATTTCGAGCGATTAGACCATAGGGTTACTGTAAGTCCTCGTGTGTAAGGCAGATGAATACCCAGGGTATACAGTCTGGGTAGGGGTTGTAGGAAGGTAAGGGTTGTTGAACTAGGATTCCATATACATGGATCCTTTTCTCCGTAGAACTACTTCTTATGATTTTGGATCATCTTCTTCCATGGATTCAAAGAAGATAATAAATTTCGAAGAAATCGTCATATAGGATTTTGAATAGTAGTTTGATAATTAAAGAATACCAAAAGTAATTACAAAGATTAAATTTACAAAATTTAAGATGCCATTCCTCAGGTTTCTCTATATGAAAACCCATCCTTTGTTCGAAACAATTAGAGATGTCAATTATATGAAGATAAATTGTGTAATACAAAAGAATAAGCTCCTAAAACAAAAAAGAGAAACGCTAAGAAGAATTAAACTACCATAAATTCGCCCAACCTTCTGAGTCATTAGATCCCTACTGTCGATCAATAGTTAGACAAATAATTGTCAAGAAAATAGTAAGCTTATACAAGAAAACTGACCATATTAAATATTGCATAGAGAGTATTGAAAACCAAATCGATAACGCAG
This sequence comes from Przewalskia tangutica, assembly GCA_029844215.1. Lineage (NCBI taxonomy): Eukaryota > Viridiplantae > Streptophyta > Magnoliopsida > Solanales > Solanaceae > Przewalskia > Przewalskia tangutica. Next base: position 18,923,181 of record CM056718.1, read on the forward strand.
ATTATGTCCTAAGTTGGTCTGCAACTCATTTCTAAGATAGTTAGACTACCCCTAAATCCCTAAAACACCAAAATTCAAAAAAGAAATCTCATAATGAGATATCTCAGCTATTAATGAAAACTCATCCTTCTTTTCGTAGCATAAGACATGCTAACTCAACCAAATGGCTACATTCAATAATTAAAAGAAAATTACTCAAAGAAAAAATTGAGGTTAAAAATCTAATAAGCTATTACTCAAGATTAGTACCAATCGAGTCGTTGGATAGCTATAAGGTAATTGTAGATAAAATCTTTAATCTATATCGGAGACTTAATAACATTAATTCAAATATTCCTGTCCAGCAAAGGCAAATAAACTGGTGCACAAATATACTCAACACATCTACTGCTCAATTTTGAGATAGATAAACAAAGTCCCATAAGAAATCGGAAGAAAGAAAGATTCCCAGAAATACCTTTAATCATGAACAACACTCACAATATTATGGGAGAAAATCAGATTGATAAAAAATTCCTTCATAAAGAATTTTATGAAAAACAAAGCCTTAGAAAAAAGGGTTTGGTTCTTCAAATACTTCTTGAATACACGAAAACAAATACAAGAAGAATTCTATGAATTCATAAAAAAGAATGGAATAAATATTCCCTTTTTTGACTGGTTCGAAGTATACTTATCCCAAAATTCCGTAGAATTCCCTTTTCCTAAATCAATAAATCCCGTTACGACTAGGAATAAAACACAGGAATGGGAAACTCTAGCTGATTCTAGAAAAATTCGATCCAATCACCCTCCTCTGCAAGGGATTAAGCTTGACGTCCATGGACGATCCATAGACGCAATTCCTTTTAAGAGTCATTCAGAAGATGAAAGAACAAATACAAAAAACATCATTGCACAAAATAACTTTACTAATATTAATTTAAATACCATAGGAAAACAATTGGATAGAATCGAAAATTACATAAAAAACCACCCTGTAGTCACTATAGGTTCCACAGAAACGCCTAAGGAAATAAAATTAAAAAGCCCAATCTTCAAACCGTTTCAGGTATCAAAAGATAGTATTAAAAATATCAAAAACAAAGTAAGTCTGAATTTCTTCAGGCTATACAAGACCAATTAAGTAAAATTGGAACATCCAGTAGTTCTAATACAGAAGCTATTGTTCCGGATACACCACAATCCACTGAAAAAAGGGTAGAAACTCTAAAACATGACTCCAATAACAATAATATTTTACAACAATTCAAAAGTATAATAAATCCTAAAAGAGATAGTTCTAAATACAAACATACATCAAAATACTGTCAAATAAAATTACAGTATTATTTCGATTCAGACACCAGGACAAGACATGTTGTTTTCCTTCAAATAGATGAATTAGTCACGATTAGTTCGTCTGAAAAAATTAAAAAAGAAAAACACATATGTGTACTAGACAATGATAAAGGAATAATAAGAAAGGATAACAAAGTAATAACAAAACAAGAATTACAAAATGAAATAAAAGAAGTAAAATTAGAGATAAAAGAATTAAAAGAAAAACAAAAATAAGATTCTAAATTAATAAAAGTAATCCTTTCAAAATCTACATCCAATTCAAAAAATCCAATAGAACAAAAAAACCTAGAAAAAATTCCAGAAAACTTTCTTAGTATCTTAAGACAAATCACGTCGAAAAGATACCTAATAAAAATAACTCTTAAATTTTCAAATAACTTTAAAATCCAGACAATTGCACTTTTTGATACAGGTGCAGATCTAAACCTAATAAAAACAGACGTAGTACTAGAAAAGTTCAGAGAAAAAACTCGTGAAAGAGTAAAAGCTGCTAATGACACTAAAATTAATATTAATTCAAAAACCAACGCGATCATTGAAAATGACGGAGTTTCTATAACACCACCATTTGTTTTAACAGATGACATTCACAGTTCCGTCATCTTAGGAACACCGTTTATAAATCTCATCACTCCTTATAAGATAGATAGCGATTCTGTATCTTTTAAATTTAATAAAAAGAAATTAAAATTCCATTTTATGGCGAAACCAAAAACAAGAAATTTAAACATAATAAGAACATGTTCAATACATGAAGATGGTATAAACACAAAAATACAAGGAAAATCATACCACCTACAAGAACTGAAAAAGAGGTTTCTTTTAAAAGATTAAATACACAATTAGAAATACCCGAAGTTAAAAAAAAAAAAATTAAACTCCAAAAAACCTTCGAAACCGAGATATGTTCTGATATTCCAAATGCTTTTTGGACACATAGTAGATCTTCCTTATGAAAAAGATTTTGACGAAAGACAAATTCCAACAAAGGCTAGACCCATCCAAATGAATAGTGACCTTGAACAACATTGCAGAAAAGAAATTTAAGATCTTGAAAATAAAAAACTAATTTTCAAATCTCGATCCCCTTGGAGTTGTGCTGCTTTCTATGTAAATAAAAATTCCGAAATAGAAAGAGGAATTCCTAGATTAGTAATAAATTATAAACCCTTGAACACAACCCTAAAATGGATTAGATACCCAATTCCAAATAAAAGAGACTTGTTACAAAATTACATTCTGCCTTAATATTTTCAAAATTCGATATGAAATCAGGGTTTTGGCAAATCTAAATTTCTGTGAAAGATCGTTACAAAACCGCCTTTACGGTACCCTTTGGGCAATACGAATGGAATGTAATGCCTTTTGGTCTAAAAAATGCCCCTTCAGAATTACAACGAATAATGAATGATATTTTCAATGATTATTCAAAATTCTGCATAGTCTATATTGATGCTGTTTTAATCTTCTCAAACTCCATAGAAGAATATTTCAAACATCTTAAAACATTATTTTATGTCACTAAGAAAAATGGATTGGTAGTATCCAAGTAAAAAATGCACCTGTTTCAGACAAAGATAAGATTTCTAGGACATTATCTATCCCACGGTAAAATCACTCCCATAGAAAGGTCCTTAGAATTCGCAAACAAATTCCCTGATAAAATCCTTGACAAAACTCAGTTGCAAAGATTCTTAGGCAGCTTAAATTATGTTTTAGATTTTTGTTCGGAGATTAATAAGATGGCAAAACTACTCCATGACAGACTAAGAAAAAATCCGACTCCATGAACTAACGACCATACTACCTGTGTCCAGAAAATCAAGAAAAAAGTACTAGAAATACCATGTCTTCATATTGTAGACCCTCAACTACCTAAGATAGTAGAAACAGATGCCTCAGACTTAGGATACGGGAGAATCTTGAAACAAAAATCAGGGGTAAAAGAATGTATAGTCTAGTACACCTCTTCCCATTGGAATGATACCCAGAAAAACTACTCCACTATTAAAAAAGAAATTTTGAGCATCGTCCTATGCATACAAAAATTTCAAAGTGATTTACTAAATCATTTTTTTTTACTTAGAGTCGACTGCAAAAGTGCTAAAGAGGTTTTACAAAAGGATGTTCAAAACCTTGCATCAAAACAAATTTTTGCACGATGGCAAGCAATTCTCAGTATTTTTGATTTTGATATTGAATATATTAAAGGAGAAACAAATTTCATTCCAGATTTCTTAACCCGTGAATTCCTCCAAAACAGAGAAAATACCTAAAAACCCCCTCTTACTCCAAATCACCCAGAAGAAGAAAGAAGTTGAAACAACTACGGATTCAGAAAGAGTGGATACAGTCATAAATTGAAAAAAGAAGTTGATACAATTATTGGTTCATAAACAAAGGATCATCCAAAGTACAAAAGATGATTAAACTAAATGTTTTCCAAAAATAGAGAAAGAAGAATTTTCAAAATCCTTTCTCAAAACAATTTCTAAATTTCCAACTTGTAGTAAATACGAGTTACTTTAAAATAAATTTTTAGACAAAAATGGTTTTTCAAATAATGGGATTTTAAAACCCCCATAATTTTTAACAAATTATTTTTCAAAATATTCTTTTTACGATTACCAACAAGCTTGGTTCATTTCCTTTTTGTACCATCACACTTGTTGCACACAAAATTTCATTGATCATGAATATTCATATGGTTTGAATACAAATGTCTAAAGAAGATTTAAAATCAGATGATAAGACAATTTCAAAATACCCGCAAGTCGTCCTAATAAGGTTAAATGATTACAAGGAGATAAAACTGACATCAAAGACAGTCCAAATTTTGGCAATAATGGATTCCGAATGAAAGTTGCCAAGAGGAGACGAAATGCCCGGAATGGAGATTAGTCAAAAAAGGCCTTTTAGATAGATAACCGACAGAAGAAAACGCCTGAACTCCTTTCACAAAATCCCAGATGGCCTCAATGCTTGCATCGGCTAAAACTCCAGAAGAAATGCAAGCCATACTTCAAAAATTTGCACCCTTATCATCAAAACAAAGACAGAAGATGAAGAACCAGAAATTGAAAACGAAGATAGTCCTGTTTTTGGCAACAGTGGATTCTAGAAGCTGCCAAGAAAAAGCCAAAAATCACGGAGGAATAATTGGCAAAAATTCCCGACAAAAATAAATGCCCAAATAGTAAAAGCAAGATTCGAGATGAAGACAAAAACAATAAGGTCATGGATGATGTCATTCTGCACTCGGATGAATAGTTTAAATAATTAAATATTATTTATAATAGTTAAATCCCACTTTGTAATTCTCCTATAAAAGGAGAACCCCTCTCCCTTAGTTAGACAAACTTTTTCTTTCCTTAGTTTCTAATTTTCAGATTTGTAATAGTTGAGAGTCTCTCTCTCTAACACCTCTCTTAGTTAGGATAAAATCCCTAAATTCCCCTCAATTCTTCATATGACCCATATCATATGAACATCAACTTCTCATATCCAAATACCTTACCCGAAATTCCATAAACACCTTCATATGATTCATATGACTCATAGCATATGAACATCAATACCCGTTCATCCTTAAACTCCTTGTAAGTACTTAAAGTTTTTTAAATAATATGATTATGGATGGTACTACCTCCTAAATCTTTTAAATACTTCATGCTTTTAAATTCATGCTTTTAAATACTTGCATTAAATACATGGTTGGCTCTACCACCTACTTACTTAAATCTATGGCCGGTTCATCCGGCTACTTTATTTAAATTCCTGCAGAACCTTTGAATTATGGTTTTCATAACTTGGAACCTTAATTTGTAAGTTAATCTTTCTTTACTTTCTGCATTTTCTATTTTCTTTTCATTATTCAATACCTTATATATCAGTTCCTTCCCTGTTTATTATCCCATTTAGATCCTCGGCCTAACATATCATTAATTATTTGTGATTGAACTTGTATTGAAGTGTTTGTTGATGATTTGACTAAGTTATGGACCTGGAAAGATTATACTTAATTGATACTTAGGTTATTGTAGAACCCTTGGAAACAGAATAATGTGAATATGTATGAACTCTTAATGAAATAAGGAATCATGTGAACCCTGTGAATCGTTCTGTGGATTATATGCCTCATATGGAATATTGGACTACGTAGTATAAGATTACTTAGTCTTGATCTCTGATTATGTACTTCTGTCGTTGTCAGCCTATGATGTCTACGGGGGTACGTTTTGTACTCATGCTGCACTTTATGCATATTTTCTTGATGCAGAGATAGATCTAATGTTACACCCCGTATTTACAGGACATGCTTTAATAACGTACGTAAGAACTCGCAAGTGTTAAGATTTGAGACTTGTAAATTTAGCGGAATTGTGAAATTGTCGAAAAACGTAATATTGTGACGAATGGGAGGGCGACACTTGTCACCCCCCCTTATTGATGCCTTGGACGAAAATAGGCATGGCCAAAATGGTCATTGACCATAGTCTTAGGATGACAAAGTCTTCCTATTAATGAGCTTGAGTTTCTTGACCAAAGTCAAAGGTCCCAAAAGTCTTGATATTTTATAAGAGATCATCCAAACCACCCAATTGTTTGCATCTAGACCCTCCAATTGGTTATATATGTGTACAAGTATCAAGACAAGGCTCTTTACACTTAGCAAATTTTCAAAAGAAAACTTGAAAGTCTCTTATGTTGCTCACGGCAATGAGGGCTTTTGCAAGAAGAAATTTTGCAATTTTTGTCCAATAATTCCCCTACTTTAAACCAAGGTACCTAAGGGTATTGTAAGTGTTTCTCAATAGAAAGATCCCGGAAATGTGGTGTTTTCGTATTAGTCGCAAGGCGAAAACCTATGAGGTTCTTCAACTTTGAAGTTGGAACTTGAAGATTAATTGTTCATGAGCTTCTAAGGGTTGCTTGGAGTGGATTGGAACGTCGAAAGGAGGAGCTAAAGTTGCTAAGGATCGACTTGTAGTCTTGAATCATATTTGGGCTAAAATGAGGTATAATCTTCGTCTTACTTTTGTAGTTGAAGATTCAATGTAATTATAAGTTAGAAATGATCATGTGATATGTGTTATGAAGTTTGATAAGTGTTATGGAATTTTAAGAGCTCAAAACCGAAATGGCATGTTTAGCCCTTTGAAATTGAAATACAATTTTAGTCGTTATGTAGAATCGTCGCATGTTGACCTACTTGAGGATTGTAGTAGTTGTAATCAAATGCGACTTGATATCATGTTATGCTACCAATTTGGATTGAAATGGAAATTTGATAAGAATTGGTATGGTTGAACTCAAGGTGGCCGAATTTGGACTACTTTCTAAATTGTAAGCCAATTGGGGCTGTTTAGTTATTCATTTGTATTGGACTACCTTCTATATTGTTGTGAGCCAATTGGGGCTGTTTAGTTATTCATTTGTATTGGACTACCTTCTATATTGTTGTGAGCCAATTGGGGCTGTTTGGTTATTGTATTCGACCTTGAAAAAGGTGGCAAAGTGAGTAGAAACAAAGGAGGTGTTGTCCGATTTTCCGTAGAATTTAGTGACTTAGCACCTAGGATATTCTACGTTTGAAATAAGAGGTTAATGGACGTATGGTGACCATTATAGGTTGAAGTACTAAGTATAGCGTATCCTACTTGAAGAATGGAATAGCTCAAGGTTGAAGTACTTTGGAGCATTTTGCTACTTGTCGACAATCGTCATGGCAGATGTGAACCTCTTCTTTCTTTGGCATGATCCTACGTATGAAATATCCATGTGATAACATTTTAAGATTCCTTCTACTCTTAGAAGTTAAGAAGTATCCACATTGTTGACTCTAAATTAAGTATGTTAAATTGTCCTAAGTCCTTACCAAGCCTTATGGGAGATATTGGTAAGAATGGTTAGGAAATTATGAGATTTGATTTCAAGCTATGTATCTTGATTTATTTAAAGTAAGTATGTAAGTTGATTTTTATGTTTGAAAATGACTTGAATTTATATGTAAAAAGGGGATTGGTTTTAAAAGTGTAGATGACATGATTTTACAAGTATAAGTAAACGGACTTTAAAGAATGTATGTTATGAAGTTTTAAGACTATGAACTTTGATTTTCTTTAAAGGATTATGAAACTTTATTTTTCAAGTTATGGGACTTGATTTCTAAAGTATGTTTACATGATTTGAAAGAGTGTATGCTACGAGGTGTTAAGGCTATAAGCCTTGATTTTATAAGTGGAAATGACTTAATTTTACAAAGTATGGCTTAATTTATTTCAAAAGTTAAGAAGATGGCTTCCAAAAGAGTATGTGACTTGAGCTTTAAAAAGAAAGGAGTTCTATGATTCTTTTAAGTATGTATGTACGTAGTATTTTGGATCTAGTTTTCCTAATGTTGTAAGAATAAAAGTGTCTTAAGTTCTCTAAAATGAAAGGTTGTTATAATAGCTTTATGGGAAGTTGTTATGACGACTTAAGAAGAAGTGAAAAAATGGTTTGAAAATGTTATGTAAGGAAAATCACACCGAGCCTACGAATAGGCCGGACACGTTATGAAATACACCGAGCCTACAAATAGGCCGGATTACGTTATGAAATACACCGAGCCTACAACAGGCCGGACACGTTATGAGATACACCGAGCCTACACATAGGCCGGATTACGCCATATTATCCCGAGCCTTCACATAGGCCGTTACGCTATCTTACACCGAGCCCCACAGCGGGCGAATTATGCTACATGATTCCACAAGACACCGAGCCCCACAAAGCGGGCGGATTATGCAACATGATTCCACAAGATAACCGAGCCCCACAGCGGGCGGATTATGTCACATGATTCATCAAGACACCGTGTCCCGCAACGGGCCGGATTATGTTATGTAAGATATGTAAGTTATGTGAAAAAGACCGGATTAAACTCTTAAGTATGTATGTAAGAATATGTTGTTAAATTTTATTGAAGGAAAGGAACAGTTAATATATGATTGATTTCGCGAGTTAAAAGGACATTCTTTATGCAGATACGATTTGGTTATTGCATTTTATTTGTTCCATACTGCACTGTTATCGACTTCTTCGGGCCGCTCATGCCCGCAGTGTTAGGTACACAGTTGGTGATCCTTGCTCCTAGGATCTCTGCTCGCTTTTTGGAAAGAAGCCCTTTCACTCCGAGGCTTATCTTTTGGTACGGTTTCACGATGTGGTAGACTTATGTACATTCAGGTATGTATGGCCCCGTCCCGCCGCAGCTTGTAATTCTTAGAGGTCCGTAGTTACATATTGGGTCGATTTGTAAAAGGAAAGGGATGTATCCAAGTTGTTATGTATATGTATATGTGTCCAGGAAGGTAGCCTTATCGGCTAACCTGTGGTTTAATTTCTCGTTATTTTATTTTATAAGTTTCATGTATGTTCCGCTGCTATTCTCTGATGTATAATCAACAGGTGCCTGTGTAGGCACCGGGCCATGCCCGGTCGGGTCGTGACATCTAAATACCAACTCGAGACCACATGATTGATTTCGAACGGTTAATTTCCAGTTGTCAAGGTGAAGATGCCTTCTATAACATGTCATGGATTGCTGATCTCCTTTATTGTCTTTATATTTGACCTAGAGACATGTTTTCAGACTTCAACATTATGTATTCAGTTGGCACTTGTTGCCATTGATTTTCAGACTATATTGTGGCATTAGAGCTCTTGTACTCACATACTAGATTCCTCGATGTTATTTTGGTTGTATTAGACTTATTTTCTTCTTTCGCGTTATATTATTAGACAACTTGTAGTATTATGTTCTTCTGCTTTTATTCATATGTTATCAAGTTTGTTAAGTTAGGAGTGGTTTGACTATGTGGTGGGATCATGTAGGTGCCACCATGATTCATGAAAAGGGGTCATGACATTACACCTCATGTTATAAGTCGAGGGTAGATTACAAACCATAGTTGCTATACACAGAGTTCATTACGGTTTCAGAGTTCAATTATTTGCCCTATATGGCATGCAGGTTATTTGAGTATCATATTGCTTTTATACCTTTCATTACAACTTACATTTTTATATTACTATTCATGCTTTACATATTAGTACATTTCTTTCGTACTGATGTTCCTTTTGCTGGGGGCACTGTGTGTTCATGCCGCATGTTTTGATTGTGGCTCTTCTAGGCCACCTCAGTAGGAGCTGTCGAGTCAGCCATCAGTGAGTAAGCTTCATCTTTCCCGGAGCTTCCTAGTTAGATATTGAGTATGTTTATAGAGTTATGTACATAATGGGTAGGTTGGAGCCCTGTCTTGACTATATGATAATATAGGTATTCGTAGAGGCACAAAGATTGGTTTGATGTGTACAATGGTACTGTATAGCCTTGTCGGCTAGGTTGTCTTTTGTTGAATCATGCTGCGAATCTTGTCGGCCCTGTTTAGATATATATGTTGGGTTGATCCCTCTTTGTTAGCATTGTTGTTTGTGTTATACTCCAGTCCGACCTTGTCAGATGAAATGTCTACTGATACAGCGGGTTGGTTATCAGAGTGGTACGCTCAGGCTAGTACGACATCGGGTGCCAACCACACCCCCTAGTTCGGGGTGTGACAATACTACATGAACGAGAGGAGTTCTATGGAACAAGTATTTAAGCATGTTCCTGTTAGGCGTATTTTGTATACGCTTTTTGAGTCATTTTTAGTTAGTATTTTCCCCATTTTCGTTTAAATAAGTGTAGTGTTAGGGTCGTTTTTCTTTCTTTTGAGTCAGCGGTTCAAAAAGGCAAAATGACGAAAAAGAGCAAAAAACGGGCATAAAAAGAGGGTCCCGAGGCAAAAAGGTTGAAAATTGGAGATTCAGATGAAGAAAAGCATTGCGGCGCTAGCAGCAGGACTGCGACCCCGTAAGATCGATCGCCACGAAGTTTAGGCGTCGCGGCGCCAGTCTGCAGGACCGTGGAGCCGACGTGGAATTTTGCAGATCCGAGGACAAATTGGCCAGGGGCAAATAGGGTCCAGAGGGCACGAAAATAGTAGCATACTTAATCCCTAGGGATTATTCTACAGAAAGGGGGATTTCCACTACAGAAGACAACACATGAAAATTTGGAGGCTACAATTGGAGACATAGTTCTAAGTAATTTTTCCTTCTTTAGTTTTCAATTCAGTTCATGTTGGATTTTGTATTAGTTCTTAGTATGTCTATGACTAGGAGCTAAACACTTTATTAGGGCTTTCCTATTAAATCGCTTGAAACTTTATTTCATGAATTAATGCATTAGTTTGATTTGTTCTTCACTTGATTAATATTTGTTCAATATTGGTATGAATGTTTGATAGTTATTTGATCACTAATTATCATAATCTATATGATTTCGTATCAAGAACCGAGAGGAGAGATTTGGATATGTTGTAATTGAATAGACATAGGTTAAAATCACGGACGAAAGTACCCCGATACTTGTGTAGCATTACATGTTATTGTTCTTAATCCTCCTATGTGGTAAAACCTATCATAGAAATATAGAATGTTTCTGCACTGGGGTTGAGCGATTATATATCCTAACCGGAATATAAGACAGTCTAGTTAACCGCTATCTTAACTTAGAAGGAGAAGTCATTCTAGTTGCATTAAGGATTGAAAAGAGTGGATAGTTGAGGATATTGGAAGCCCTAATTCCTTCATAACTGATTAAACCTCAATAATTTAGTTTAATTCTTGCAATTACTCTACTAGTGTTAGATAAAAACCAAATCAACTTATAGTTTGCCAAATAGATAACCTAGAATAGATGTTCGGTAATTATAAACTAGTCTCTAAGGACGATATTCGGTCTTACCAGACTATATTACTTGTAACGATACGTACACTTGCGTGAGCAATTGAAAATCGGCCTAACAAGTTTTTGGCGCCGTTGTCGGGGACTGTCGTACTTCTAATATCGAACCATTTATTCTTATTTCTACTTTGGTTTTTATATTTTATTTATTTACTTTTAGAACCCTGTTGCCTTGATTTGTTTGTTGATTTTGATCGATTTCAGGGACTTAGTTTATGCGAAGAAGAAGAGGAGCAGATACACTTGTTCCTTTTAATCCTGAAATTGAGAAAACTTGCAAGCAAAATAGGTGAAATAAGAGGATATCTGATTCAGTGACCATGGAAAACCAACCGAATCAGAATAGAGCGAACAATGAGGTTCCTGAAAATGTAGGGGAGCCGATACAGATTCCAGCAGAGAGAAGTTTAGGGGACTACGTTCTGCCCACGGTTACAGGTGCACAGACATGCATCAGGCTCCCAACAATTGGGGAAAACAACTTTGAGATCAAGCCAGCCATCCTGAGCATGGTCCAGAACACAGTACAGTTTGGGGGATTGCCATCTGAAGACTTCTACATGCACATTGCTAATTTTCTGGAGCTGTGTGCCACCTTCAAGTACAATGACGTTACTGACGACTCCATTAGATTGAGACTCTTCCCGTTCTCACTTAGGGACAGAGCCAAGAGCTGGTTGAACTCACTGCCTGCCAAATCCGTCACCAGCTGGAAGGATTTATCCCAAAAGTTTCTTGCAAAGTTCTTCCCTCCTTCAAAGGTTGCAAAATTAAGAGGAGAATTGAACAATTACTATCAGGTAGATGGAGAGTCGCTGTATGATGCATGAGAGCGATTCAAGGATTTGCAGAGAAAATGCCCACATCACGGCATAGAGAAGTGGATGTTGGTCCACATTTTTTATAATGGGTTGAGTGGTACTACTCGTACCATCATTGATGCTGCAGCAGGGAGAGCGTTCATGAGGAAGAGTGCCAATGAGGCACATGAGTTGCTAGAAGACATGACTGCTAATAATCATCAAGGGGAAGATGACAGATCCGTGAGTAGAAGGAAAACTATGGGCATACATGAGATAGATGCTATCACTGCATTAAATGCGCAGGTGACCCTCTTGACAAAACAGCTACATCAGAACACTATATCTGTGAATACAGTCCAGATGCCGGTTAATTATGAGATTTGCGGGGGCCCACACTCTTTTGACAGATGCACAGCGGTGGATCCTAATAATGTTCCCATGGAGCAGGTTCAAGCAGTGGGGAACTTTCAGCGCCCTTATAACTCCAACACATACAATCTGGGGTGAAGAAATCACCCCAAATTTTTGTGGAGGAATGACCAAGCCCAGCAGCCACCATATCAAGGTAGTTACCAGAACCAGCAGGGACATAATCAAGCTACATCTTCCAGCAGTTTACACCACCTACCCAACAGGAGAAGTCTGATGAACTGAGAGCAGCATTGCTTACGCTCACCAATTCGCAGAATCAGTTCATGTCCGAAACAAAGTCCTCTCTCAGGAACTTGGAAACACATGTGGGGCAACTGGCGAAGATGGTAAATAACAGACCGCATGGTACTCTCCCAAGAAACACAAAGGTTAATCCGAGAGAGCAGTGCCAGACAATTTTGTTGAGAAGTGGAAAGCAGTTGGAGCAAGTTGCTCCCCAACCAGCAGTGGTGAATGGGAAAGAGTGTGAGAAGATAGTTGATGTAGGAAAGGAGGGGGTCACTGAGGACCGCCCGACAGTAGAGAAAGCTCCACCAGCACCTTTGAGGGAATACACTGACAGAATTCCTTACCCTCAAAGACTCCATAAGAAGGCCCTAGACAAACAGTTCTCCAAGTTCTTGGAGGTATTTAAGAAGCTCCACATCAATATCCCCTTCATTGAGGCGTAGAAAAAATGCCCACATATTTAAAATTCATGAAGGAGATACTTGGGAAGAAGATAAGATTGACGGATTATGAGACAGTAGTGCTGACAGAGGAGTGCAGCGCCATCTTACAAAAGAAACTGCCTCCTAAATTGAAAGATCCAGGAAGTTTCACCCTGCCCTGCACTATTGGAAAGGTAACCTGCAACAGGGCACTTTGTGACTTAGGGGCTAACATAAATCTTATGCCTCTATCAGTATTCAAGAGATTGGGTTTGGGGGAAGCCAAGCCAACCACAGTTAATCTGCAGCTTGCTGACCGATCTGTGGTACACCCCCGAAGTATAGTAGAAGATGTGCTAGTCAAGGTGGGAAAGTTCTTCTTCCCAGCGGACTTACTCATTATTGACATGGAGGAAGATGAGGACATGCCCATAATTTTGGGGAGACCATTCCTTGTAACGGGTAGAGCCCTAATTGAAGTGGAGAAGGGAGAGTTGAGACTCAGGATTCAAGAAGAAGAGATGGTATTCAAAGTTTTCAAATCTACCATTGAATCCCAGGCCATCAAATTTTTTTTTGCAGTGAGCACAACTGACACAACAACTCATCAAGCACAAACCAACGGCAGAGGGATCATTGTGACGGTGGTGAACCCACAGGTTAGTGTGAGTGCTGAAATAAATGTTGATGAGATGAAAGCTGACACGGAGGTAAATCTTGCTAAACCCGATCCTATGAAAAAGAAGAATAGAGTGAGGAAAAGGAAAATGATCTTTAAATGGATAGGTTGTGGGGTTAATTTACTGATCGGTGTATTTTATATACACCTTTTGAGTCATTTTTAGTTAGTCTTTTGCCCCTTTTTGTACAAATATGTGTCGTGTTTGGATATATTTTCTTTCTTTTGAGCCACAGTAGTTTAAAGTGGCAAATTGGTGAAAAGGAGCGAAAAGAGGGCATAAATAGTGGTTCCAGAGCTCAAAAAGCTGAAAAGTTGGCAACCCGGGCGAGAAACAGGGCGGCGCCGTGGCGCCAACCCATCAGCAGCAGCGGGGCCACGACGCCCAAGAAGCAGATTCGGTCGTAGAAGTTTCGGCGCCACGGCGCCGGTTGTAGGGCCGTGGCGCCGACGCGGGAATTTAGTCAAATCCGAATAGGATTGGGCCAAGCCCAAGAAGGAAAAGGTTTTGCATGTTTTGGGTGATATAAAATGACCTTTTAGGTCAGATTTGAGGGGTTGCACACATTATCATTCATCATAGCATTACTTCAAGATTGGAGACTCAGTTTTGTGTAATTTTCTTGTTCTTTACTTTATTTTTTTCTAGTATATGTTGGATATTATTTTAGTTCTTAGCATGTCTATGGCTAGGAACTAACTTAATGTAGGGCTTTCCACGTCGAATCGCTTGAACCTCGTTCTTACGAATTAATGCATGTTTTGGTTTCTTCTTATGATTGTTGAGGTTTATTCAATAATTGCTTTGATTGCTTGATAATTAATTGATCACTAGTTATCATCACTTATATGAGTTTTAATCGAAATCCGAAAGGAGAGATTGAGAATATGCTATAGTTGAATAAACATAGGTTAAAATCGTGGACGAAAGTACCCCGATACTTGTGTAGCTTAATATGTTATTGCTCTTAATCCTCCTTTGTAGTCAATCTTGTCATCGAAAGATAGAAGGGTTATCCATTGAGGTTGAGTGTTTATATTACCTTAACATGAGTATAAAACGGCTTAGTTAACCTGCTATCTCAACATAGATGAAGAACCTTAATTGTTGCATTAACGATTAAAAGCGAGCGGATAGTTGAGGAGATTTGGAAGCCCTATTTCCACCATATCTGAAGTAAAGTAAAGTAATTTAGTTAGCGTCTATAAACATAGATATAAACAAACCATCAACTCATCGATCACCAAATAGATACCATAGAATAGCAGTTGGTAATTTGGCACTAATCCCTGAGGACGTTAACTCGGTCTTCTAGACTATATTACTTGTAACGACACGTGCACTTGCGTTTAGCGTGTGTATAAATCGCACATCAAGTTTTTGGCGCCGTTGCCGGGGATTGGCGTAGTTCAATATCAATCTTTCTATTCTTAATTTCTAATTTGGTTTTTATTTTTCTTTTATTTTATTTTATTGTGGAACCGTGCGCCGTGATCCGTTTGTTGGTTTTGATTTGTTTCAGGACTCTAGTTTATGCGAAAAAGAAGAGGGGCAGACACACTTGTTCCCTTCAACCCTGAGATCGAAAAGACTTGCAAACAAAACAAAGTAAACACGCAGACATCGATTGATAGCCATGGGGGATAGGCAGAATAATAATGTGATGAATGAAGAGATGGGTGAACATCAACCCAACCAAGGAATGCCCCCGGGGTTGTAGAATGACGTAGAGGAAAGGGTCCAGGTCCAAGCTGAGAGGAGTTTGGAAGATTATGTGCTACCAAGAGTGAATGAAGCACAAACATGCATAAGGCTCCCATCAATAGGAGCAAACAATTTCGAGATAAAGTCTGCGATCCTGAGCATGGTGCAAAATACAATTCAATTTGGAGGGTTGCCATATGAAGACCCTCATATGCACATAGCAAATTTCTTGGAGCTGTGTGCCACGTTCAAATATAATGGCGTTACTGACGACGCCATCTGGTTGAGGCTTTTCCCCTTCTCACTCAGGGAAAGCAAAAGTTTGGTTGTATTCCCTGCCTACGGATTCTATATTTACATGGAAGGATCTGGCACAGAAGTTCCTGGCAAAGTTCTTTCCACCGTCCAAAGCAACCAAGTTGAGAGGAGAGCTGAACAATTTCTACCAGACTGATGGGGAGTCACTTTATGAGGCTTGGGAGAGATTTAAAGATCTGCAGAGAAAGTGTCCGCATCATGGCATTGAACTGTGGAATTTGGTCCATATCTTCTATAATGGGCTAAGTGGGACAACAAGAACCATTATTGATGCAGCTGCAGGTGGAACCTTCATGAAGAAGACAACACGTGAGGCCCATGATTTGCTAGAGGACATGGCCACTAATAACCATGTGCCAGATGATAGAGGGGTAAGTGGAAGGAGAACGATAGGCGTTCATGAGATCGATGCCATTACAACGTTGAATGCACAGGTTGCTCTCTTGACCAAGCAACTTCAGCAGAACACAGTGTCAATAAATGCAGTTCAGACGCCAATGAATTGTGAGATGTGTGGGGGTCCTCATACTTTTGATAGGTGCCCATCAGCAGACCTCAACAACATCCCTATTGAGCAAGCAGAATGTCGGGCAGTGGGGAATTACCAAAGGCTCCAGAACAACCCATATTCAAATACTTACAATCCAGGGTGGAGGAATCACCCTAACTTTTCATGGAGGGGTGATCAAGGGCAACAAAACCAGTTCAGAGGCCAATACCAGAATCAACAACCATTTAACCAGGCCTCATCTTCCCAACAGTTCAGTACACCTGCTCCACAAGAGAAGCCAGACGAATTGCGAGAAGCCTTGTTGACACTTACGAATTCACAAACCCAGTTCATAGCAGAGACAAGGTCTTCTATAAAGAACTTGGAAATTCAGGTGGGACAGCTGGCAAAGATGGCAAATAACAGGCCGCAGGGCACTCTTCCTAGTAATACAGAGATGAATCCCAGAGAGCAGTGTCAGGCAGTACAGTTGAGAAGTGGGAAGCAGTTGGAATAACCCATAGCCCAACATGTGGTAAAACAGAGAGTTGAGCAGATGGTTGATACAGAGAAAGAGGGGGTTACTGATAACCGCCATATCTTAGAGAATGCTCCACCAATTCCAGTAAGGGAGTACGTAGAGAAGATTCTTTACCCTCAGAGATTGCAGAGGAAAGCAGTTGATAAGCAATTCTCCAAGTTCTTGGAGGTGTTTAAAAAGCTGCACATTAACATCCCCTTCATTGAGGCATTGGAGCAAATACCTACCTACTTCAAATTTATGAAGGAGAACCTTGGGAAGAAGAGGAAGCTAGTGGAGTATGAGACCATAGCACTAACTGAGGAGTGTAGTGCCATATTGCGTGAAGTCGCCCAAAGTCAAAGATCCGGGGAGTTTCACCCTAACTTGCACGATAGGGAATGTAACTTGTAACAGGGCACTATGTGATCTAGGGGCTAGCATAAACTTATTGCCCCTATCCGTGTTCAAGAAGCTAGGTTTGGGAGTGATCAAGCCAACTACAGTGAATCTGTAGCTAGCGGACAGATCAGTGGTGCATTCTTTAGGCATCATTGAAGATGTGCTCGTCAAAGTGGGGAAGTTTTTCTTCCCAGCAGACTTCCTCATCCTTGACATGGATGAAGATGATGAAATCCCTATCATCTTGGGAAGACCATTCTTGGCCACTGGAAGGGCCTTGATAGATGTGGAAAATGACGAGCTGAAACTCAGAGTTGAGAATGAGGAGATGGTGTTCAAGGTGTTTAAACACACCGTCGAACCGCCAGTCATAAGCAAGTGTTGTGCAGTCAGCACTGTGAGCTCATTAGCTGAGCCAGAAAGGGCAAAAACCAAGGTGAGCAGTCCACCAGTGCAGGTATGTAATTCTAACCCTCCTCTTGAGAAAAAGTTGAAAAATAAAAACAGAAGGCGAAAGAGAAAAATGATTATGAAATGGGTAGGCTATGAGGTTAAGTTACCCCATGCTTCTTGATAAGGAACCCGCATCCGGCTAAAAGACGTTAAAGACAACGCTACTTGGGAGGCAACCCAAGGTTTTTAAATTTATGCAATTTAGTTTTAGTTAGAACAGTCTCACGGAAGGTATTGTTTACATGTTGTGATGACAGGTACAGGGCTAAAAAGTGGAGGACGAAAAACGTGAGAGAGGAAGGAAATCGGCTCGGCACCACGGCGCCCAGCAGAGGGCCATGGCGCAGAGAATGTAGAAAGCCGCAGGAAATTGGGCGCCACGGCGCCATTTCAGAGAGCCACGGCGCCGATTCAGAGAGCCACGACGCCGAAAGTCCAGAAGGTCTCTGAAGTTTGGGCGCCACGACACCAAATCAGAGCGCCACGACGCCGGAAGCTCAGAAAGTTGCGGAAGTTTGGGCGCCACAACGCCAATCTCAGAGCGCCATGGCGCCAGAAGTTCAGAGGGTCGCGGATGTTTGGGCGCCGATCTCAGGGCCGCGGCGCCGCGACGAAAAATCTGAAAAATAAAGAGCCCTAGAAACGATTTCCCTCTTCCATTCTGACGAGATTTTTGACGTTATCTGCCATGCATTATCCGCCGCCACCGCCACCATTTTAAACCACAAGTCTATAAGTTGTCCCGTCTTTCTTTTAGTTTTGAGGCTTGCACACATTAGGGACAATGTGTGATTTAAGTTTGGGGGGGGGGGGGGAGTTCTTAGTTTATTTTTGATGTGTTTTTGAGTTTTTTTGTTGATATTTCTATGTTTATTTTAGTCTATTTTTTTTTAAGATCATGCATGTTGTAGTTACTTGAAACGCCTAGTGAAGTAAAGTGGAATAATGTAATGGAATTAGAAGCAACCATCTGAACACTTAGGTTAGATATGCCAAGAATTCATGGAATCAAACTATTTGGGATATCTTGCTTGACTTATGCATTGTTAATGATTAAACCTATGTGTCTTTTCTTGCTTGTTATTTGAGGCGAAATAGTTAGGATATACATGTTAGGAAGATGACTCAGACATTTCTTTGTTAGCCCTTTCTTACCATTCATTTCCTATCCCTGACATTACAAATTGTATCCCTAGTCAGCCCTTTGAGCCTGAAAATAAGATCTTTATTTGACACCCTGTAATTCCATACTTGTGCCATAGGTGAAAGAAAAAAATTGAGATGTTTGGAATATAAAGTGTTGAAAAAAGAGTCAAAAGAGAGTGAACAATTTTGTTGCACCCCAATGAAAAATAATAAGAAATAGGCAAAAGCCTAAGTTTGGGGGTGCCTGCTATTCACCATACACCTCATTATCTCAAAACAAAAGAGGGGAAAGATATGTATGAGGTTGAAAAGAAAATCAAAAGAAAAGGGAGGAATCAAAAGCAAAAGAGCTTATGGTACTTAAGATTGAGCCTAAAAGCCTATTTTTACCTACCTCTGCCTAAGCCTACATTACAACCCTGAAAAGCCCTGAAGATCTCTAATGTGTGTATCCATGATTAGTGGAGAATAGCAAGTGAACAAGCCATAGGATTTTGAAATTAACATGCATAGTTAGGTATTCTTACTTCCATTGAGCATGATTAAATTGAATTTGTGAAATATCTGACTTGATGTGTTTAAAATGCTAAAAATCCATGCTATATGTTCCTGCATATTATTCTACTAACCTTCATGCTGTTCTAAGTGACAATGTTGCAGCAGAGTGATCAGTGTCTTTGAGTCATTTT
Source organism: Przewalskia tangutica (assembly GCA_029844215.1). Classification (NCBI taxonomy): domain Eukaryota; kingdom Viridiplantae; phylum Streptophyta; class Magnoliopsida; order Solanales; family Solanaceae; genus Przewalskia; species Przewalskia tangutica. The sequence goes on from CM056718.1 coordinate 18,942,647, forward strand.
ATTTTCTGTTCTTTCGTGTCTCTATTTTTATTTTTGATCTTTACTCGAGGGCGAACAAAGGTTAAGTTTGGGGGTGTTTGATCGGTGTATTTTATATACACCTTTTGAATCATTTTTAGTTAGTCTTTTGCCCATTTTTGTACAAATATGTGTCGTGTTAGGATAAATTTTCTTTCTTTTGAGTCACAGTGGTTTAAAGTGGCACATTGGTGAAAAGGAGCGAAAAGAGGGCAGAAACAGAGGTTCCAAAGCTCAAAAAGCTGAAAAGTTGGCAATCCGGGAGAATGCGGCGGCGCGTGGCGCCAACCCATCGCCAGAATGGGGCCACGACGCCTGTGATGCGCTCGTCAGAGTTTTCGCCACGGCGCCGATTGCAGGGCCGTGGCGTCGACGCGAGAATTTAGTCAAATTCGAATAGGATTGGGCCAAGCCCAATAAGGAAAAGGGTTTGCACGTTTTGGGTGATATAAAAGGACCTTTTAGGTCAAATTTGAGGGGTTGCACACCTTATCATTCATCATAGCATTACTTCAAGATTGGAGACTCAATTTTGAGTAATTTTCTTGTTCTTTACTTTATTTATTTCTAGTATATGTTGGATATTATTTTAGTTCTTAGCATGTTTATGGCTAGGAACTAACTTAATTTAGGGCTTTTCATGTCGAATCGCTTGAACCTCGTTCTTATGAATTAATGCATGGTTTGGTTTCTTCTTATTATTGTTGAGGTTTATTCAATAATTGTTTTGATTGCCTGATAATTAATTGATCACTAGTTATCATCACTTATATGAGTTCTAATCGAAATCAGAAAGGGGAGATTATGAATATGCTATAGTTGAATAAACATAGGTTTAAATCGTAGACGAAAGTACACCGATACTTGTGTAGCTTAATAAGTTATTGCTCTTAATCCTCCTTTGTAGTCAATCTTGTCATCAAAGATAGAATGGTTCTCCATTGGGGTTGAGTGTTTATATTACCTTAACAGGAGTATAAAACGACTTAGTTAACCTGCTATCTCAACATAGAAGAAGAACCTTAATTGTTGCATTAACGATTAAAAGCGAGCGGATAGTTGAGGAGATTTGGAAGCCTTATTTCCACCATATCTGAAGTAAAGTAAAGTAATTTAGTTAGCGTCTATAAACATAGATATAAACAAACCATCAACTCATCGATCACCAAATAGATACCATAGAATAACAGTTGGTAATTTGGCACTAATCCCTGAGGACGATAACTCGGTCTTCTAGACAATATTACTTGTAACGACACGTGCACTTGCGTTTAGCGTGTGTATAAATCGCACATCATTTACCCCAGTGATTGAAGAAGGAACCTACGTCCGGCTAAAAGACGTTAAAGACAACGCTACTTGGGAGGCAACCCAATGTTTAAATTATGCAATTAGTTTAAATAGAACAATCTCACTTTTGGTATTTTTTTGGTTGTGTTGTGATGACAGGTGAAGGGAATTGGACATGAAGCACGGAAAAACGTTGGAAACATGAAATCGATGCAGCACCTAGCAGCAGGACCGCGACACCGAATATTCTGAGAGATTGCACGAATTTGGGTACCGTGGCGCCGTACAACAGGGCCGCGGCGCTGGGGCGCATTTTTAGAAATAAAAAGCCCTAAATCCCCCATATCCTCCCACAATCACACAACCCTTTTCCTCTCTCAAAAGTACCGAAAATCCACTCTCCTTTTCACCAAAAATCTTCCACAACGCGGCCCTGCAGCTTCACTGATTAATAGGCGCCGCCACCACCACCATTTTGGATCGTTATTGTCTGTAAGTCGTCCCTTTTATTTTTGAGTCTTACACATTTGGGACAATGTGTCGTTTAAGTTGGGGGGGGGGGAGTTCTTATTTTATTTTATTTTATTTTTGTGTGTCAATTTTTGGAGTCTTTTTTATTATGTTTTTGTGTTATATGAGTCAATTTTTTTTATGATCATGCATGCTGTAGTTGCTGGAAACGCCTAGTGAATTAAGTGGGATAATGTAATGGAATTAGAGCTAAAATCTGTGTGCTTAAGTTAGATATGCCAAAAATTTATGAAAATCTAATTATTTGGATATTTGTACTTAACCTATATGTTGTCAATTGTGAAAGAATGATTGAAAAATGGCTATGAAGTCTGCTTGCTTGTTATTTGAGGCGAAATAGTTAAGATATACATGTTTAGGGAGATGATTCAGATATTTCTTTGATAGCCCTTCTTACCATTCATTACCTACCCTGCAATAAATTATATCCTTAGTCAGCCCCTTTGAGCCTAAAGTAAGTTATTTCTTTGACACCCCATGATTCCCTTGTGTATCATAAGCAGTAATTGAAAATAGGGAGGAAAACGAGTGAAAAAGAAATTCCAAAAGAGAGTGAAAAATTGATGCACCCTAATGAAAAAAAAGTGTAAAAGCTTAAGTTTGGGGTGCCTATGTGAATGTGTTTCATGCTCTCAAAAAGAGAAGAGGGGAATGATACGTATGAGCGAAAAATAACACCAAAAAGAAGAACAAAATGGTTGAATGATAAAAATGCTTATGATACGTAATTTGAGCCTAAATGCCAACTTTTATCTACCCCTGCCTAAGCCTACATTACAACCCTGAAAAGTCCCGAAGATCTCTAGAATGTATGTGTATGATTAGTGGAGAATAACAAGTAAACAGGCCCATATAACTAAATGAAATTGACATGCATAGGTTAATGTTCATGTTTCCATTGAGTGTGATTGAAATGAATTTGCGAAATATCTGGCTTGAAATTCTAGATTGCTATATTCATGCTATATATGTTCCAGCATATTATCCCAACCGACGTTCATGCTTTTCTAAGTAACCTTATGCAACTGCTTGATTTGAGTCTTCGAGTCTTTTTGTTTTTGTTTCTTTGATTTTGTTTTGATCTTTACTCGAGGGCGAGCAAAGGTTAAGTTTGAGGGTATTTGTTAGACGTATTTTGTATACGCTTTTTGAGTCATTTTTAGTGAGTATTTTCCCCATTTTAGTTTAAATAAGTGTAGTGTTAGGGTCGTTTTTCTTTCTTTTGAGTCACAACGGTTCAAAAAGGTAAAATGACGAAAAGGCGAAAAGCGGGCATAAATGGAGGGTCCCGAGGCAAAAATATTGAAAATTGGAGATTCGGACGAAGGAAAAGCAGCGCCGTGGCTACTAGCAGCAGGACCGCGACACCAGAAGATCAGACTGCTCACAGAAGTTTATGCGCCGCACGCCAGTCTGCAGGACCGCGATGGCGACGCGGAATTTTGCAGATCCGAGGAAAAATTGGCCAGGGGAAAATAGGGTACAGAGGGCACGAAAATAGTAGCATACTTAATCCCTAGGGATTATTCTACAGAAAGGGGGATTTCCACAACAGAAGACAACAAAGGAAAATTTGGAGGCTACAATTGGAGACATAGTTCTAAGTAATTTTTCTTTCTTTAGTTTTCAATTCAGTTCATGTTGGATTTTGTATTAGTTCTTAGTATGTCTATGGTTAGGAGCTAAACACTTTATTGGGGTTTTCCTATTGAATCGCTTGAAACTCTATTTCATGAATTAATGCATTAGTTTGATTTCTTCTTCACTTGATTAAGATTTATTCAATATTGGTATGAATGTTTGATAGTTAATTGATCACTAATTATCATAATCTATATGATTTCGAATCAAGAACCGAGAGGAGATATTTGGATATGCTGTAATTGAATAGACATAGGTTAAACTCGCGGACGAAAGTACCGCGATACTTGTGTAGCATTATAGGTTATTGTTCTTAATCCTCCTATGTGGTAAAACCTATCATAGAAATATAGAATGTTTCTGCACTGGGGTTGATCGATTATATATCCTAACCGGAATATAAGACAGTCTAGTTAACCGCTATCTTAACGTAGAAGGAGAAGTCATTCTAGTTGCATTAATGATTGAAAAGAGTGGATAGTTGAGGATATTGGAAGCCCTAATTCCTTCATAACTGATTAAACCTCAATAATTTAGTTTAATTCTTGCAATTACTCTACTAGTGTTAGATAAAAACAAATCAACTTATCGTTTGTCAAATAGATAACCTAGAATAGATGTTCGGTAATTAGAAACCAGTCTCTGAGGATGATATTCGGTCTTACCAGACTATATTACTTGTAACGATACGTACACTTGCGTGAAAAATTGGAAATTGGCCTAACAGTTCCGACTCAGAATATTCAGATGCTGGAGTACTAGGTGGTTGAACCAGGTCCACACGTTTCAAATAAATTATGCAACAACTAGGATGTATATGTCTTTATAGTAAAGACTTGGTGTCCAAGGTGGTAGGATTCTATGAGAAATTTATCAAGATCTCAAACCATACTTATCAAGATATTTCAGAGCCCTGTAAGGAAACTAAATATATGAGGAGGTGTATAAATCACAATCAAACTGAAACCCTATGGGCCGTGTCAAACATGGTTTAGGTCAGTCTCTATTGATGAATATAGTTGCTATAAATACCAAATCGTACTATGAAAAACTTCATGCACTCAAAGAGAGAAATCATAATATATCAAGATAAAAATCCTTATGCCAAATCGAGAGTTCTAATTCAAGAAGTGACACCCTAATACAAAAAAGCAAGATTTAAGAAGTTGTGTTACACAGTTTATGTTTGCACTTCTTGAGTCTATATTTATGTATTAGGTGTTTATCGAGTTGTATCTTTATCATCTTTATTAGAAGCATACAATTAGATACAAAAGCGTTGAAAATTCAACTTCAAGTTCGATTTTAGCTTGAAGGTTTCTACCTAGTAAGAGGTTGATTTGGAAGATATGAATTAGAATTAGTTCCTAGGTTACAAAGTTTGTATCTTGAATTTTCAGAGGCTCATCGTTGTAGTGGATTTGGGGTAAATCCTACCGAGGTGTAGGTCATGGTTTTTACTGGCTTTATGAGCCGAGTGATTTCCACGTAAAGATCACTATGTCCTTATGTTATTGTTCTATATTTTTGTTCCACAAAGCGCTAGCTTGGAACAGGTAGAATAACACGTTTGATCCTATAGGCAAAAATTAGGTATCACATAGGATAGAAGTATATGTGTGCATAATATCATCCTCTATTCGCATTGTGCTTAACTCACATGCTTCTTGAATGTCTATCACTTTTTTCTTCCACTCATGCGAAAGACTTATTAAGACTTTCCAAACTAGATCTTCAGTGGATAACTCTTTTCTGAGACTCTTGAGTCCGCAAATGATTTTGGAGAGTCCGATAAATATGTCCCTTACTGATTCCTTATTACACATAGCAAAAAGATCATATTTGTTCATGAGTTCGCTGTGCATAAGCCATTTTTCTCGAGACATTCCTTCACGAGCCTATTTTAGGAATTCCCAAATCTCTTTGGCACTAGAGCATCATAAGACCCCATTGCATTCCTTGCTTCAAAGACTACAATATAGGATATTTATTGATGTAGAGTTTTTTCCCATCATTCTGAAATCTTCAGCTTCAAATTCTTCATTAGTGTTTGGACTTCTTGTGCCATCGTGTCTGATTTTAGTGGGGATTAGTGGTCCTCTTGTTGTTATAACCTAGAGTTAATAGTCCAATAACTTCAGATAGATTTTCATGCGTCTTTCCATAGAGTATAGAACTTACTTACCATTGAACAATAGTGGCCTGCAAGCCAATGGTCCTCTACCGTGTCCACTTCTCTGTGTAGGATTCATCGTGATATTCTCTTTAAGTGTTAAGACTTTTAAAGAGAATATGCTTTGATATCAATTGATATTCTGCACACGTAGATCTCTATCCTTTGAGATACCTAATTTTTACCTATAAAATACCTACCCTACATGTTCTATGCATAACGTTTGCAGAATAATAAAAATAAGTTATATAAGGACACAACAATCTTTACGTGGAAACCACCCGACTCTTACAATGGTAGAAAAAATCACGACCTACATCTCTGTAGGATCTATTCCAGGTCCCTCTACAAAGTAAGCCTCTGCAAATTCAAGTTACAAACTCTATAACCTAGGAACTATAAACTCTAATTCCTATCTCAAAAATCTACCGAGACGGTCGAGCCCGCTCCAAGTTGATCCCCAACTTAAAGTTGAAATTGACTAATTATTTATACCTATTACAATTGCTTCTATGAAAGCGGATAAAGGTACAACTCGATGAACAACCTAATACAATAATCTAGACTTAAGAACAAGAAAATATTATTCATTTGAACAACTCTTTCAATCTTCTTCATAGTATTAGAGTCACAATAATAAGATCAGAACTCTCTCATATGTTTGGCTGGTTTGCTCAAGTTTTTGATTTTCTATCATTGTGAGTGCGTAAGTTTCTTCATGGAAAGGCTTGATATTTGTAGCAACTGTCTTCATCAACGTGGTTGACCTAAACCATACATTTACGACCCATCATGGTAGAGTAGGGTTTGAGATGTTTTAGGGTTCTTACACCTTCACGCATATTTAGTTTCTTTGTAGGACTCTAAAATATCTTGATAAGTATGATACGAAATCCTGCCGCCTTTTACGCTAATTATTTACCATAATAACACAAATTTTACTGACGGTAAAACTCTGAGAAGGAACACGTTCCTGGACCTGTTCCTTGCATTTGTTCCTGTCAACTCTGTCTCGCTACTGGGACTGAGAAGGAACATGTTCTTAGACCTGGTTCATTCCACCTCTGCTTTGAGCGTGATTCGTTCAACTCTGTATTGTATTTTCCTGTTGATAGATCAAGTCTACATACCTAATTCATTTGCCTTGTGCATTCTCTTTATCAATCATCAAAACTAACACTAGTCATTCTTGCTAATGCCAACAAATTTTACCTTAAAATATAAAATATTTTTGAAAGAAAAATTAAGTATAGAAGATAGAACTTGTTTATTGAGTAATAGAATATGAGGCCTATCCGGTTGGTCCTGGTAAGAGCATTGATATAAAGTCAATTCTCTATATTGCTTCATTTAATTATGCCTTAATATGCTTCATGATTACTTAATCACTCTTCACAAGCTAAGCTATTTTAATTACAGTTCAATTATACGTAGTTGTCAAGTGGATGAGAATCTTTTGGCTTGAAATAAGGAAACTACTTTTTGGAAGTCCCTATATAGAGCAAGATATTATAATGTGCATGGACTTTGTTTTAAGTTATGTGACATTGTTCTCTATTGGAGGGACAAACGGGAATTATGTTATTACATAATTTAATTAACTTCATTTCGATCACAAATGAAGAAATTAAACATATTTTCCAACTCCGGAGTTCAAGAAGCTACTTAGGTGACAAAAATTTATATACGAATAAACTTTTCTAGTAGTTAATAGATATTACTCCTAGTTTCCTATTGACAAAAATAAAATAAACAACGTTGAAAGAAATACTGTAAATGAGTTGAATAGTAATTTAAGAGCTCCCAACTTATCAGTCTTTATATCTAATTGCAAATTAATATTGAATTAACTTAATAGCCAACTATAATTAATAAATAAATGTCGAGACCAAACATCAAATAATGAAAAAAGAAAATATTAAATCATGAATCCTTAAGCAAAGGGAAATCTCATCTTTGACATCCATCTTGTCAGAGTACAGCTTGGTGACGAGAAGAAGAGGAAAAGTTAGGTAAGCCAGCCAAAGTACAAAAGGTTCTAGAAGGAGTACGCTTTTCTTTTTGAAAAAAGTTATTATGAGTGTTGAGTCCCGGGGTAATATTATGGAACAATTAAAAACTAATCAAAAGTAAAATAAGCTTGTATGCTAAAATAATTGTAAATGTCAGCGATAATGTCGTCTGACACAAGTAAAGACACTTTGATAAAAACAGAAAAACCTTTGAAGAGTGAAATGCAACAAAAATAATAAAAAACATAAAAAGTTTATATATATAACCTATGACATTTGTTCTAACATTTTCTGATTTTAACTTAGTACTGAAAATGATATGTTGGACAAAATGTCATAACACCAAACCCAACATTAACATTCTCCCCCTTTTTGCCTTTCTTCATAAAACTGATTTTTTTCCAATGCGGGTGACTTAACGACAATTGTATAAACACATCTATGACTACACGAATGCTCCCCCTCAACCTGTGTTGACATGTAAACAATAACATATATAAGCCAATATATATATATATGACATTCATATATATGATTAGACATATCCAAATATAGTCAATACATCCCAAAACAAAAAATAATTGTCAGATCTACATCCCAAATTTAAACAGTAACCAATCAGTAACCAACCATTGTTTAGTACATCCCAATTTAAAAACAGGAACCAACCATCAACAACAACAATATAGTATCAGCACACATCCTTGCATATCATGAATCCGTAGTAGTTTCCAGCCGCTTTCTACTTTTCCATGATTTCTGCTTGCTCCACCCTCTGTCTGGCAGTTTCGACTTCAGCTTCAGCTCCTAGTCTTGCAGCTTCAGTTTCTGCTCGGAGCCTTAGTCTTGTCAGCAAGACTTTCCTTCCAACTGCATCTTCTCTCTGCATGGCAACATTTATAGCTTCTTCTGCAGCAACAACGTTTCCACTTGTGACTTCACCAGCCATCCTCTGCTCCCCCTCAGCTTTTTCTCCCTCTTTTTGTGAAGAAAGCAGAAATAGGAAATGGTCTCTTGCTCGAACTAGTGCATCTCTAACATTATCAACTTCAGCAATTTGTAAGTTGAGTTTAGTAATTTGCTTCACTAGCCAATGTGTAGACAGTTCATACCGTCCTGGACCTGTGTTGCCCTGAATGTTAGGTACATTTCTGGCAACATTTTCCTTATCTGCCTCTTTTGACCATGGGAGGTCAATCACTCTCTCTTTGCTCTTAAGTATAGCTTTATTGACAGTATACAGTTCTGGAACTTTTCCCAAAATATCTCCTCTTAAAGGCTCTAGACCTTGGTTAGTTAATATTTTGAAAATCAGAGAGGGAAAAGGTAGGATAGAAGTTGATTCTTTTTCAGCTAGATTTGCAACTTGATAGAAAATTATCTTGCTTAGATCAGCTTTGAATCCTTGACCAATTTTGAAGAGTAGCGAAGCTTGTTCAGATGTGACAATTGATTCATTTAGAGAGGGAAGGCAATTGTGAACTGCTATTTTGTGGAGGGTTGAGAATAAAGCAATGAGTTTCGATGCTGGGCATCTAAGGATCCACTTCTTTAGTATACCTCCAGTGAGGTATTCAATCATTGTATCCCTGTTTGCTGTTACTCTTTTTGTTTCTCTCACTTGCTCATAATTAAGTCTCATATATTGATTTATGATTGAAGGGGTAAAATGATAAACTTTATTATAGAGATAAGCCTTTCCAAATTTCTTAGAAGATGTATACTCTATAGCAGAGTTCAAATTTGCATAGAACAACCTTACAATCTCATCAACATAAGTTTCTTTACCAGTGATAGAGCCAATAAGTTGTCTATCCTCAAGAAAGTCTACCAAACCATACTCAGAACATAAAGCAATGTCTAATTCTCTTTCCAACCTAATCACCCTATTCCTAAAGTAATGCCATTTATCATGTTTGGATTTAGAGTAAAATTTGTCTGAGAAAGCATTTACCTCACTATTTGTATCAGACAAGTTTGGTCTATTGGAATCTACGCTGTTGGAGAAGTTAGGAGAATGTGCTTCTTCAGAAGTTGGCTGGAATGTTGATTGATATGTTGTGACATCTGGGGAAACACCTGGAGAAACATATGACCTTTCTCTATGAGAGATTCCTCTAGGACAAAATCTTTTCAAAGGCGTGTCATCTGGAATTTTCTCATCTTCAGACGAACTTTGAGGAACATAGACAGAGGATTCAGTTTGAGCATCTGAAACTTGTGGTTCTATTTGATGATCATCAGGGGTTTCTTCATCAGTTTCCTCGGAAGGTATTTCGAAGTCCATATCATCGGTATCACTGCTTGAGCAAGCAGGACCTGTGAAATCAAACCTGAATTTCTTGGCAAAAAACTCTAGTTCGAATGTTCTTTCAAACACTCGGTTGGACCTTCTGGTGGGAAAGGTGGAAGCACTGGTCCTTTTCCCCAGAACAGAAGAATCAGGGGTGTTGTCTACGCCAATGGGGTTGTTGTTATCTCCAGGACAACTTATTTCAAAGGGTTCCTGAAAAGTACTAAGAACAATGTTTGTACAAATAGGAGGGCTGATACTCATGGGTGTGTTGTCTGAGATGTTGGAGGTCATGGGTGTTGACATCGGGAATGTATCAATTGGAGAGTAATGAGAAGGATATTCTAAGGGTTTAGGATTTTTTGGGGGTTTTGGAAGATGAAGAAAGTGACGATGAATCCATCGGTCTTGGTTGTTTAAACCGAGATTGATGTGATCTTTTTCCACTTAATATTTTTTCAATTTTCGGAAAAAGACAAATCACTAAAAAGAAGTACTAATGAAGAATATTTTATACACTTGACAAACAAAAAATATTTTTGGGTTTTAAGTGTTTTAAGTTGTAGTCAAATGCTTGCACCTAAACTTAAGAAAAAAGATAGACATCAAGATTTGGAATTTGATCTAATCATTTAAAAGTTTAAATTCTAAAATAAGGCATAAAAATAGGGAAGCTAAAAACAGATTTTTCAAAAATCAGTTATGTACCGTATCCCAACAAATATCATTATCTGAAAATATCAACAGTAATGTTGGCAACATCTTGGATAACACAAGTAATATGATCCCAGAAAAACTTTTTCGATTTGACAATAAATCAAGACACGTTTTATATGTGTTTTAATGAGTTTAACCACCAGACCAATGTAACATTTTCCCATTGTGTCCTTGATCTAATTTATAAACCACATACAAAATTTATTTTTGTGTCAAAAATAAGAATACTTATTTAGTATCCTCATAATTTTATGTTTTAGCACTTGATACTCCTATAGTATAGGAACGATATCATATTTAAGGGCTTTGCCCATTTGTACAGTTGGAAAAAGATTGGACAAGGCTTTGCCTTAGTTTGATACTCCCTTTTTATGATATCTAGGATCATCACAGGGAACGATATCACTTTTTGAATCATGTTCTTATTTTAGGATCATACTTGTGTGAACACAAAATTCATGCCAATAAACAGTAACAAAAAATCAGATTGTGATATTACATAGGTAAATGTCACCCAAAATGTTAGAGACATTTCAGCCGACATTCACAAACAATGCCATTTAAGAGATTACAGAGACCAAGAGAATTTTTCAGACTAGAAAATCTCTCATGATCCAAAGCTTTTGTAAAAATATCAGCTAGTTGATGAAGAGTGTCAACATGTTCAATTTGAACTAGCTGTTTTTCAACCAAATCTCTTAAAATGATGTCTTAAATCAATGTGTTTTGTACGAGAATGCTGAACTGAATTTTTGAAAATATTTATAGCACTCAGATTATTACAATACAAAACTAAGATTTTACTTGAAAAATCATAGTCGTCTAACATGTGTCTTAGCCATATTAATTGAGAACAACAACTTCCAGCTGCTATATATTCGGATTCAGCAGTTGAAAGTGAGACAATTTTATTTACGACTATACCAAGAAACAAGATTATTGCCAAGATAAAAACATCCTCCACTCGTACTCTTTATGTCATCCACATCACCAGCCTAATCAGAGTCACTATATCCTATAAAATTAGGATTAGTGTCTTTAGAATACCAAATTCCCAACTCACATGTGTCAGCAACATATCTAATGACACATTTTACGACATTTAAGTAGGAGACTTTGGGACAGGCTTGGAATCGAGCACACCCACAAACACTAAACATTATATCATAATGAATAGCAGTGAGATATAGAAGACTACCTATCATAGATCGATACAATGTTGGGTCGACATTTTTGCCAACATCGTCTTTGTATATCTTCTGTGTTGATCCCATTGGTTTTCTCATTTGTTTAGCATTTTCCAATCCAAATTTCTTAACTAAATTCTTGGCATACTTACTCTGGGAAATGAAGATTCCGTCTTCATTTTGCTTTATCTGCAAGCCTAAGAAAAAAGTTAGTTCCCCTATCATGCTCATCTCAAATGTTGATGACATAGCTTCGACGAAAGTCTCAAAGTAGGACTGTGAAGTCGAACCAAAGACTATGTCATCTACATAGATTTGAGCAATGACTGTATCTACTCCGTGATATTTTATAAATAAAATACAATCAGATTCACCACATTTAAAACCAAATTCAAGAAGAAAGTGAGTTAAACGACCATACCATGCACGAGAAGTTTGTTTTAGTCCATACAAAGCCCTTTTGAGCTTGTATACAAACTGTGGATGGTGAGGATCTTCAAATCCTTTAGGTTGTTCAACATAAACTTCTTTATCAAGATACCTATTCAAGAAAGCACCTTTAACATCCATTTTATGGAGAGTAATCTTTAGACATCAATCAACAACAAGTAACAATCTAATTGACTCAATTCTGGCAACAAGAGCAAAGGTTTCGTCATAGTCAATTCCTTCGACCTGCGTGTATCCTTGAGCAACTAGGCGAGCTTTATTTCGCACAACAGTTCCAGATTCATCTGACTTATTTTTAAATATTCATTTAGTTCCAATTATATTGGTATTATTTAGCGTGGAACTAAATCCAAGACTTCATTTCTAGTGAACTGCTCAAGTTCTTCTTGCATAGCTTGAATCCAACAATTATATTTGAGTGCTTCTGAAACATTCTTAGGTTCTAAAGTAGATACATAACAAGAAAGACTGACCTTTTGATATATGGTAGACATGCACACATATCGAACCATATCTCTGTAGTTCAGAGGTTCTTTTCCTCTTGTTCTTACACCTTCAAACACTCCCCTTATCACTTGACCTGTAAGGTGGTTCTTTCTAATCCTAGATGAGGGGTTCCTTCGTACTTGATCTAGCAATTCAGCATTCGGCTCCTCATCTGTACCTTATGTGATCTCGGGTTCATATTCAGATGTTGCTTCGGATGTGGTAACATTTGGGGCAACATCTGGTTTTTCAGCATTATGCTCATTCTCCACTGAAATGATAATGTTATTTTCATATGTATTCCCTGTAAGATCAGAAAAGTCATCAAAAACAACATTCACAGATTCTTGTATAGTTTTGGTCCTAAGATTGTACACACGATAAACATGACTATTTTGAGAATAATCGACAAAAATTCCTTTGTAACTCTTAGAGTCAAACTTTTCTAGATGGTCTCTATCATAATGTAACAAACACACTCAAACACATGAAAGTAACGCAAATTGTGTTTCTTTCCATTAATTAGCTCATAGGGTGTCATTTTTGTTCTATGCCTTAGATAGACTCTATTTGTGATGTGAGTTGCAGTATTCAAGGCTTCAGCCCAAAACATTTTGACATTCTCTTAGAGCTAAGCATGACTCTAGTCATTTCTTGTAGAGTTCTATTCTTCCTCTCTGCTACACCATTCTGCTGAGGAGTGTTGGGAGCAGAAAATTCATGAAAAATACCCCTTTTATCACAAAAGGTTGAGAACATATTATTTTCAAACTCTTTTCCATGATCGGACCTAATCCGAAAATAGAAGAATGATACAAATTTATTATCCTAGAGTGCAATACTTTAAACATGCCAAAAGTTTGAGATCTTTCTTTCAAAAAGAATATCCATGAATACCTAGAAAAATCATCTACAATCACATAGGAATACCTCTTGCCTTCTAAACTGTCTACCTCGATTGGACCCATAAGATCCATGTGCAATAGTTGAAAGCAGTGAAACATACCTGAATATTGTCCGCCATTTTGGGCAACATTATGAGAGACACGTGTTTGCTTACCTTTTAGACAATCTTCACATACTACTTTTTTATCTTTAGGACTTAATTTAGGAATGCCTCTTACTGCCTCATAAGAAATTAATCTTTCTAAGTTACGGTAGTTGACATGCCCTAATTTTTTATGCCACAAAGTTATGTCATCTGTCCTAACATTATTGCAGATTTCTTGTTCTCCAATAAGATAGTAATTTTCACCTGCCCTTGTACCTGACATAACACATTTATTAGCTTCATTTGTAACTATACAAGCATACTTATTAAACTTTACATCAAGATTATTGTCACACAATTGACTTATACTAACTAGGTTAAACATTAAACCTTCAACATGTAAGACATTCTTTAAGGCAGGAACACCAGGAACATTTAAGATTCCTCTTCCTATGATTTTACTTTTACCCCCACCTCCATAAGTCACGTTACCTCCACTGAGTGACTCGTATTTCCTTGGACACTCCTATGTCCCTATCATGTGGCGTGAACACCCATTATCAAAGTACCACGAACCTGAAATTTTAGTCCTTAAGGCAGTTATAACAATATTACATTTCACACTCATTTTGGGAACCCAAATTCTCTTAAAACATTTTTCCTTTCTGGACTGAGGAATGTTGCTTCGAGTGTTGTCCGAGATGTTGGACAGTCTTCTTGACAACATTCTGCTCCTAGACTTCTGAATTTTGAAACAGTGTGGTTTTAAATGACCAGGGTTGTTACAATGATGACACACAAACTTTATATCTTTTGACATACATGAGACTCTATTATTTAATCTTTTTTCTTTCACAAAACCCATTTTTTCATTTTTGTCAAATAAATTAGAGCATATTGCGTTAAGAGAGTTTTTGTACCCAATACCTGCATGTGGTGGTTGACTAACACTCAGTATCTCATCTAGTTTGGAAGTTCCTGTATTGAGCTTACGGAAGGTTGCTTCAGCTACATCCAACTTTGCACTTATCTTACCAAGATCACTGTCCTTTTTGGTAAGTACAACTTCTAAACGAGTTATTGTGCCTTTTAAATCCGCGTTCTCAAGAGTTAAAGATTTTACCTTTGAATCAAGTTGCTTGGATTTTAGAATTAAGTCCTTACAAATTTTTTGTAATTCCTTAATCATTTCGTCCTTGGAGTCAACTTGATTTTCAAAGTTAGTCTCACTAATAGAAATAACACCACTAAAGCAATTAACATCATGATAGTTGAAGTATTCATACCTTTCAGATGTGGCTGGAATTGCAGATGTCTTCGCTGATGTTGAAGCAAATATGGTGACATTTGGAATAACACTGTCGACAACATTTTCCTCGTCTGATAAGGACTATTCAAAAACAGTGGCCAGCATTGCTTGTGACCCTATTTCTTGATCTCCTTCCTCTTCCCCTTCGTCGTCACTAAGAGAAACCCACAGACTTATACCAAATTTTCTCAAGGTGTTGCACATTCATTGGTATAATGACCCCATCCTGAACATGCATGACATTACACATTTTCAAGTTGTTTGGGATCAAATTTGGTTCGATCTGAGTTGGTTCTCTTTAGTTGATTTCCTCTATGTACTATAGGAAGAGAGTTAGTGGACTTTTGATTGAAGCCTTGGTTTTGGTGATCTTTGTATTTGAATTTATTTTTATCATTGTTGAACTTCCTTACCATCGAATTGAACTTTCGAGTAAGGAGGGCAACATTTGCACCATCACCAATTTCTTCAAGGTTCCCATTCTCTTCATCAATTTGATTCTCCAGGGATTTTACTTGAAGTGTTATATCTTTGCTTTTATACAATGTCCTTTGATTCTCCATATTCATCTCATAAGTTTTGAGAATACTCATTAAGGTATGAAGGTCCATTGTAGCAAGATTGTGAGCTTCTTCAATCACACAAATCATTATGTTGAACTTTTCAGGAAGAGAACGAAGTGTTTTTTCCACAAGTTGAGTGTTGGTCAATGGAGAACCAAGCACTTGACATTCATTAGATATGTCAATCAACTTTTCAAAATATATTTTAATATCCTCCGTTTCTTTTATCCTTAAACGTTCATATTTACTCATGAGCATACGAAACTTCATTCGACGAACACTAGAGCTATCTTCACAATGAGTTTGTAAAGTATCCCATGCGTCCTTGGCTTTAGAACATTTTTGTATGAGTCTGAACATATAAAGATCAGCCCATCTAAAAATGGCATTTAAGGCCTTTTCGTTGAAGCTTGCATTGTTGGTTTCTTCTGCATTCCATTCAGATTCAGGTTTAACAAGTATGTCACCTTCCTCATCCGGTGGAAGCATTGGAACACCATATCTGTTGGTAATAGATCTCCATGTCCTAACATCAATTGATTTGATATGAGAGCGTAGACGAATCTTCCATAGGCATAGTTTGAACCATCTAAAATAGGAAGTCTACCAATTGTTGGATTAACCGGATCCATAATTTAAATAACAAGACCAAACACTTATTATGTCAAGTGTTGGATCTGATACCACTTGTTGGGTCCCGGGGGTAATACTATGGAACAATTAAAAACTAATCAAAAGTAAAATAAGCTTGTATGCTAAAACAGTTGCAAATGTCAATGATAATGTCGTCTGACACAAGTGACGACACTTTGATAAAAATAGAAAAACCTTTAAAGAGTGAAATGCAGCGAAAATAATAAAGAACACAAATGATTATATTTACATAGGTTATATATTGATATAACCTATGATGGTCAATGACCGAAAGTATTGTATATATTTATATACAATTGAATATATTCCTTCTTTTACAATATTACAAGATAATACAAAAGGAATAAA
The DNA here is from genome assembly GCA_029844215.1 of Przewalskia tangutica. Classification (NCBI taxonomy): domain Eukaryota; kingdom Viridiplantae; phylum Streptophyta; class Magnoliopsida; order Solanales; family Solanaceae; genus Przewalskia; species Przewalskia tangutica. Next base: position 18,959,310 of record CM056718.1, read on the forward strand.
AAGGTTTAAGTCGCAGATGACTTATGCTTGAAAAATCTACCTAAATAGACATAGACAACATGTCATTACAATTGCTTCAATAAAGAACAAATCTAGAATCTAAGCAGCAATTATAATATTGGGCAGAATTTTGTCGACACGCTCAGGCAACAATTGTGATCCAGTTTTCTGATCGTTATATCGGAGAGCTCTCTTGATATTTTCTTTTGATTTTTCTGGATATTCACTGATGCAGCCTCTCTATTTATAGTAGATGGTCTTCCTTGAAATGCTCATTGAATCGTTGTAGAGGTTGAGAGAAAGATGGGCAGCTGATAAGATTTGTTGGAGAAGATTGTGGAGCAAAATCCTCTAACTTCTTGGACTTGTTCCCCACGTTTAGCAACTACTTGGACTTGGTCTTCCCACGTTTTTCTTCAGCTCCAAAACTCCTTGCCAAGTCATATTATCCTCGTGGTAAAAATCCCACGAGTTTAGCTTCAGTCCCGTGAAGTAAGACAAAATTGTTATCGGTTGGTCCGAATGTCATGACATTGTTCCAACATTTTCTGATTTTAACTTAGTACTGAAAATGATATGTTGGGAAAAATGTCATAACACCAAACCCAACATTAACAAAGAGTAATGATCCAAAGTAATGAGAAGCAAAGTGAGCAGTGAAGAACAAAGAGCAATGAACAGTTCTTAGATCATGCTCGAGTAGTAACCAGAGATAAAATGAGAGATTTGTGAATTGAAAAAAATAAAAACTAACTTCATTAATCTATATCTTGTACAATATATACACATTATAAGAGAAATAACATATCCAATATAACAATCTAGCTGGACTACAATTGGCAGTAACTAATTAACCAACTTATAACTAACTTCCTAACTAACTGTAACTAACTACAACTAATTAACTGATTATACACTTAATTGACTATTAATCTTAACACCCCACCCACCCCTCAAGTTGGAGAGGATAAAAACATAACCAACTTGCTTAATACAAAAGCATACTTAATCCCAGTCAAGGCCTTCGTTAAAACATCAGCTATTGATCATGAGTGGAAATGTAGTACATATTGATGAGGCCTTGTTGGAACTTGTCTCTTACAAAGTGACAGTCTAATTATATGTGTTTGGTTCTGTCATGGAAAACATGGTTCTTGGCTATGTGAAATGCAGACTGGCTGTCACAGAAAACCTGCATAGGTAGTGAGATTGACACTGTCAGTTCATCAAGGAGTCTTTGTAGCCAGACGAATTCTCCAACAACCTTTCTAAGGGCTCTATATTCCGTCTCTGCAGATGAGAGAGATATTATTTCTTGCCTCTTTGATTTCCAGCTTATGAGACTGTTTTCAAGTAAAATAATGTACCCACTAATTGATCTTCTAGTATCAGGGCATGCAGTCCAATCTGAGTCACAATAGACTTGCACCTTGTAGATAGGATCTTGAGACATAAATAAGCCTAAAGATAAATCAGAATATCTAAGAAGATGATAAGCATCATTCAAGTGTGGTTCTCTAGGGTCTTGCATAAATTAACTCAAATGCTGAAAACTGTATGCTATGTGCAACCTTGTGTTTGTGAGAACGTTGAGCTTTCCGATTAGATTTCTATAGAACGTAGGATCTGACAGAGGTGCACCTTCTTTTGCTTTCAACTTTTGTGTAGGATCTCGAGGTGATGACAAACAACTTTGATCTAGTATCATGTTCTTTCAACAGGTCCAATAGAAAGTTTCTTTGTGAGATGCTTATCCCATCATCCTTGTACAAAATCTCTGACCCTAAGAAATAGTGCAAAGTACCAAAATCTTTGATCTTGAATGTATAATGAAGAAAATGTTTCAAATCAGCTATTTTAGCCAAGTCTGTGCCAGTAAGTATTATATCATCAACATATACTGACCAAGTCCCTTCTTATGAAACAATGAGTAGTCATTTAAGGAATGTGTGTACCCTCTTTAACATAGGGCTTCAGTCAACTTAGCATACCATTGACTACTTGCTTGTTTGAGACCATATAATGACTTCTTTAACTTGCAAACCATCCTTGGACTGCTCACCAATCCAGGTGGTGCATCCATGTATACCTTCATGCAATTTCCCATGGAGGAATGCATTGTTGACTCTCAGATGTAAGAGCTTCAGGATAAATATGATTGTTGCAGGAAAACAGTGCATTGAGGGATAAATGTGAGGCTGAGAACATAATGGTGGTAACCCTAGAGATAAACGAGTGTTTTGGGAATCCCACTGGACTTTCTAGATTCTACTAGTGGTATGTTCAATGTATGAGAGGTAGTGAGGGTTGGAGGATGAGATAAAGGTGGATCATTTGGTGGTAGACTATTGTTTAAAAGACTACTATCAGCTATGAGCACATATGCATGATGAGATAATGGAGCATTATGTTCAAATGGCACATGTTTGTGTGTGACACTTGTGTTACTATTATTATTATCAAGTGCATTGTGTGTGACATGACCAACATCATCAGTTATAGGATCAATGAAAGGAATTGAATTGAGTACAGTAGGAAAAGAACTAGACTAAACAGACAAAGAAAAAGGGAAAATTGACTCCTTGAACACCACATCCATAGAGATTTGAACTTTTTTGTAGCCAGGCTTAGAACTTTGTATCCTTTTATCCCAAATGTATATCTAAGGAACACGTGAAGATCAGTTCTTGGTTGAAATTTATTTTTGTGGATCTTGGGAGAAGTAGGATAGCATAGGCATCCAAAACTTCTCATGTGGGAGTAGAAGGGTTTTTGGTAATACAATAGAGCATATGGGCACTCGCCCTTCACATGTGAGGAGGGTAATCTGTTTATTATATATGTTGCACAATTGATACATTCACCCTAATACTTCAGAGGCAATTTAGATTGGAAAATGAATGCTCTAGCACTTTCCAATAGGTATTTATGTTTCATTTTCACCACACTATTTTGATGTGGTGTGTATGAGCATGATTTTTCATGGATGATCTTTTTTTACTGAAGAAAATTGGATGTACTGGTGTTAACAAATTCCAAACCATTGTCTGTTCTAATTGTTTTGACTGAGGTATTGAATTGATTTACAACTAAGCAAATAAAAGCTTTTATGATAGTTAAGGCATTGCTTTTACAGGATGTGAGTTGAGTCCATGTGGATATACTATAATCATCTATTATGGTAATGAAATATTTGTGGCTGTCATATGTTGTTGTGTGGTAGGCTGCCCATAGATCAATGTATAACAGTTGAAAGGGCTTGGTGGTACTGATGGTTCTTTATGGAAAGGCTAGTCTATTTTGCCTTGCCATGGGGCAAATAGAGCATGTAAATGGTTGTGTAGGTGAGAACTTCTCATGTATTGAATGTATTTATTTCAATTTGACAAATGGAACATGTTCAATCCTATTATTCCATAATCATTCACATCATCCACATATATAGCAGAGTAGACAAGCTATTTATTATGCATAGAATTTGAATTATTTACATCACGATGAGAAGTACACTTATTTGTTGAAATTGACCTATGAACAGGTGAATTGTGGTGACAATATGTGCTATGGGAACAACAAGTAAAAGGAACAAACAATGAAATAGAAGTTAATGTATGACTTTTGCTGTTGAGACACCTTGGACACAAGAAGTAGATGTCATTTCTGACTACCAATTTCCAAAGGCCTCTTCATTGAAGGGACTTGCATCAAACAAGATGTCTTAGTGAATTCAATAATTCTATCATATGAAGATGCTAAATAATGGACTGACATAAGATTATACTTAAAGGAAGGCACATAAAACACTTTATGCAAGACAATACTAGGTGCAAGAGTCACACTACCTATCTGTGTCACATTTACTTTATAGTCATTTGGTACAATGATTAAAAGTGGATAGGGTAAGGTTATTATGTTGATGAGGAATGATTTATTGGAGATCATGTTATTTGATGCTCCTGAGTCCAATATCCAAAAATCAACCTTATTTTTTAAACACTCACATGACAATTTATCAAAATCAACAAAAGAGGTACAAACAATGATACCTGCAAAGTTTGTTGATCTACTAATAGAGTTCATATTTAAACTTTCTCCATTTCCTTGTTGAAACTGCTGCAGCATACTCATCAGCTGCCCATATTGTTCTCTACTCATACTTATAGCCTGATTTACATCATGATCACTTTGTTCATCTCCCTTGACTGACATATCATCAGATGAAGACCCTTGCACATTTGCCATGATCCTCTTTCCTTTGTCCACTCTATACTTCTAATTTGTATTCTGATTTTGATAGCAGTTCTGATATGAATTTTGAGAGTTCTGATGATATCCAGAGTTTCTAGTAGAGTTTTAGTGTTGTGAGGGGTAACCATGTGACTTGTAGCATCTATCCTTGGTGTGACATGGTTTTCTGCAGTATTCACATATCACCCTAGGCCTAGAATTATTGCCTTGACTTATACTACCATAATAAAAATTGATTCTAGAATTGTTGTTTTGATTGTACTACCAGGATAATAATTTGTCTCATAGTTGGCTTGCTTAGGAACATTTACATTTAGTGAATCTGGTTCTGCAAACAATTGGTTATTTGACTAGATTTCTATTTGTTTTTCATCTTGTACCAATAGAAAAAAAACTTGAGCTAGTGAGGGCAGTGGATTCATCATCAGAATACTGCCTCTAATCAGTGTGTAAACCTCATTTAGTCCCATAAGAAACTGAATGAGCCTACTGTCTTGATCTGTCTTGTGATGGTTCTCTTTGGCACCATATGTGCAAGTGCAAGAGCATTGAGTTTTCGCATGTAAAGTGTTGATTTCCTCCCACAATGTTTTCATCCTAGTGTAGTATGTAGTGATGCAAGAGTACATTGTGAGAGGTCATTTATTTCCTTTTGAATCTGGTGCAATTTTGCACCATTTGCTGGTCATAACGATAATTCAACTCCTTCCATAATTCAGCAGAATTGTTCACATATTGAACACTGTCTGCAATCTCCTTTGAAAGGGAATTCAAAATCCACGAAGTGACTATATCATCAAACCTCTCCCATTGTCGATATTGAAGAGAATTCAAATCAGGTCTCCTACATTCGCCATTAATGAAACCTAGTTTATTCTTCACAGATAGAGCCCTCAATACACATCTCCTCCAAGATCTATAACCAACTACATCAAATTGCACCGGCACTAACATCGCACCTGCACTCTCCGATGGATGCATGTACATCAGAGAAATCATATCAATCGAGGATTGTTCAATCCTTTGAGTAGTTTGTTGGTGATTTTCCTCAACCGCCATTATTTCTTATCAAACTCGTGAATAATAATGAACTTAGCTGTGATAATGTTGACTCAAAGAAAAACCATCAATCGATTGACAAATCGTTTACAACCGAGAAATAAAATTGAAGAGCAAATCGCAATTTACTGTTGAATTGAGTAAATCGAAAATGAAAGATCTAAGAACAATTTGAGATGAAGTAACTAGGTCAAAATTGAAAACAAAAAAAACCACAATTCGATGTGTAAGATCGAGCTTAATCGATGCGGATAATTGAGCTTAACCTTGCTATGATACCATATTAAGAGTAATGATCCAAAGTAATGAGAAGCAAAGCTCACAAAGTGAGAAGTGAAGAACAATGAGTAGTTCTTAGCTCATGCTCGAGCAGTAACAAGAGAGAAAACGAGAGACTTATGAATTGGAAAAAATGAAAACTAACTTCATTTATTCATATTAAAATAATTACATGCATGCAAGATAGATGATATGTGCTTGTTTTCTTTGGTTCGAGGGTTTTTGTTGAGCGTTCATGGGAGTGGTTGGGGTAAGGTTTCTTTTTAAAAAAATGTTTTTAGGGACTTTTAATTGAATACCCTAGCGGAGTACAAAAAATACCTACCTCTATCTATTTACAAAATTTTCCCATTAAGAAATTACACCACATTTTTGTATATTTATATATCATCGGGGTATACAACTCATATAATTGTATACCCTAACGGTATACAACAGTTAGAATACTTAATTAACACTGTTATATACTATTATTAAGGCATATAACATGTCAATTATATACCGCAAAAGTATAGGACGTACATACTGCTAGATATTCTTGTAAATATTTTTAAAATAAGTGTATATTGTAATATTATCTAAAATGGGTATGGTAGTTAATTATATTTAATTGCATGGACAATTTTGTCGGTTTCTATGTAATGATTTCCTCATTATTTGCTATGTATGCTTTACTTTTGTACTATAGCTTATAGCTTTTAAAAGTACGTGAATTACTTGAGTCGAGGGTCCTTCGGAAACAACTCTCACCTCTACAAAGTACGTAGGAGTAAGGTCTGCGTACACTCTACCTGTAGAATTACCGTGGGTATGTTATTGTTGTTGTTGGACATTTTTGTTGGCAGGGGTAGGGAGGCTTATTTATAATGTCCGTTCTTAGTTTTGGACTTCTTTTGAATAAAAAACCATTAAAGAAGAGTTTCAGTTTTTGGAAAAAAAGAGAAAACATTTTACCTTAGTTTGACGAACATCTTAAGCTTGAATGCCGTTATGACTTACGCTCCCATATGCATCAAATAAAGTACTGTTATTTATTCTTTCCGAAGGGAAAATTCTTAAAGTTTGAAACGTATAAGTTGAACATGAGTAACATCACATCTACACGTAAACTTGCACCAAACGTTTGCATGCAAGAGTTTACTACAAAAATTTATACTCCATAACACCAAATAACTTAGAAAGAATGTCTAATAGGCCCTTAAGCTTCGATTCACGTTAAGTTCCATCTCACACGTTCCTTAAAACTCACAAAAGTGCCTAGAAAATATATATTATCAAAAAGGTGCATCGATCGATGAAAATTATTAATTTCTAACGACTTGGCATTTAAGCCCTTCACCAAGTCTAAGTCTATATATAGCTTTGTCTAGATAAAATAAGTGAATAACACAGTAACCTGTATCATATTCAAGCTCATTCAATATATTAGTGCAAGACACAAAACAATAGAAGAAGAAGATCATAAAAGTGTTTTATAAAATGGAGAAACTTTCGGGTTTTTTTGTCATCCTTCTTCCGTTTATGATTTTTGCTGCAGTGAGCTTGAATGCAGGTTGCACGAACGCGGCGGTGTTTTTGCCACCGGAGGATAAGCCACTGGTGAGGCATTACTACAAGAAGCTGAATACATGTGCCAATGTGGAGCCATTTGTTCGACACCAAGTGAAGCTCTATTGGGACAAGGATAAGACTATTACTGCCAAATTGCTCAAGTTGCTCTATGCTGATTGCATGGTTAATGTATGTGTCTGTGACTCTTCCTGTCCAATTTTTAGTATTAACGACTGGATAGTGTGATTTTCATATTATTTTCTTGCTATTGTTGAACTAAAAATCTTCAATTACTGGACTATAACTATACTTAGGGGTCATTTGATTGCTCATCAGAAAGGAATTATTCATATACTTAAACTAGCATAGCTATGCACTATGTTTGGTACTTCCTTCGTTCCAAAATAGTTGTCATGTTTTCATTTTTAAAAGTCAAACTACATAAATTTTTACAAATATTTTAAGATATATTTTTCACCATATTGATATGAGAAGAATTGAAACTTATAGTACATTTCATATAGTTTCGGAATATCTAAATCGTAATTTTAAAATATTAAATTAACTATCTAATCTAATTTAGCTCCGAAAATTAGTCAAATTGACTCTGAAGAAGTGAAATATGACAACTAATATGTGACGAAGGGAGTACCTTTTTAGTTGCTTTGTATAAAATTCAGCATATCAAGTATGTTGTTTGGTTATTATATTATAATCCCACGTAGCTAAGACATGTACATGTTATAAGTCTGTTTATGTATTGCTCCCTCCGGATAAAAAAGAGTGTCCACTTAGTCATTTGCATCCCTTAAAAAAATACTAACTTCTAGATAAAAATAGGTAATTTGACTAAAATAATTCTAATTAAGTAGATATTGAGATTTGGACAAATAACACTTAATAAAGGCAAATATGAAAAATAAGGTTAATTCTTTCTTGATTTGATAAGTGAACACTCTTTTTGACACAAAAAATAAAGGCTCATTGGACACTTATTTTTATCTAGAGGAGTATATTACGCATGATAGAAGATGAAATAAATAATACTCCATACGGATCAAAACGAGCGTCCACTTAGGCTAATCGTTATTATCTTATCCTGCAATTTTACCATTGAAGTATTTTCAAGTTTTTGAAGCAGACGAATCATGCTTTTACTCCCGGAATTATAATATAACTCTATTCAACCCTTACGATAGAATCGTGGGTAGGGCTGTTACCGGTCCGGATACTCTCGATAATTACCCGAGAACCGGACCGATACTCGGACCGAAAAGTTAACAGTCCGGATACGAGTACCAAAAAATTACCCAGACCGATAAGGAGCCGGACCGGTAACCCGGTAACACCCCCCAGTCAGCCGACCTCCCCAGCTAGCCCCCCTCCCCCAGCAAGCCCTAATTATATTTAATTACAATATTTCCTAATGTTGAATTATTTTACATATTTTAAATATATGTGATGTAGACTTTATATTTTAATTTGAAGTATTGACATATAAAATATAGGTCGTAGATTAGTGAAACTTTAAATGGTCATAACTTTGCGCTCGGACGTTCGTTTGGTTCAGCCGGTTTCTCCAAAAACGTCCTTCTTGCCAATCAATTTCACTTTTCCCCCAAATCGTTACGTTTTTTCCCTTTTCAAAGCTAAATATCTCGCGATATACAATAGATTTCAACGTTCAAATTTCGTGGTAATGTGTCCAAGAATGTCAATTTCAGTATTGGAAATTCAAATTTTTTTTTAAAAAACCGGGCCTCGGAACCCGACCCGGAAATTTTTTACTGGTCCGGACCGAAACCTTATTGGTCCTGTCTCGGTCCGGTCCGAGTATCCAGATACCTGGACCGGACCGATAACACCCCTAATCGTGGGTAGCATTGTAAAGACATATAGCTTTAACCACAAGCAACTAAGTTTAATACACACTACAATAGAGGACATATTAGAAAATGATCTAGATCTAATCTAAGCCTATAAAAATTGCGTGTCTCCCTCTTAAAAGTAAGAAAATGTAAAGACACAACTAAGTTTAATAGACACTTGTGATGGTAATTCCCAGTAATAATTTCCATAAGAAGTGGAATGAATAACTTGAAAAATAAAACAAGTAAAATATTAGGAATTAGCGATGAACAAATCCTATAGCTAAACAACAAAATTTATTGCTAATCTATCCAACGACGGATTATCAAAAATTATGTTAACTACGAACAATTTAGCAACAGATTAGCGACGTAATTCGTGGCTAATTTCAGTTTCTTTTGTATTGAAATGACGATTAATCTTCTATAGCATGTTAAATAATTACTCTTAACAGTGTACAAATTTCATTACACTGTCGATGAATATAAGTTGCACTAAATCATCATATCTAACACTTTGTTTATGAGTAGTAGATAAGTATGCATGGAAATGGAGATGACTAACATTATTGCCCATATTTGTGCCAAAATAATCGTGCAAATGAATTTTACTTGTACACCTAAGACCTATATGTGATTATAAACAAATGCCATTTCTGCGTATTGCGAGGTTACGTTGAGATCCAAACTACATCAAATTGTTTGTGGTGTCAAAGAAAGATAGCTATAGCCATAAGCAACTAAGTTTAATTCACGCACTAATTAAAACAGAGGAGATACTTATTAGACATATCTACTAGATCTAAGCCTTAAAATTGGGTTGTCTACTCTTTAAAGACAACAACAACAACAACAACAACAATAACATTCCCAGTGAAAATTTCACAATGTGGATCTGGAAAGGGTAGAATGTACACAGACCTTACTTCCACCTTGATAGGTAGAGCGGCTGCTTCCGGGAAGCCCTCGGCTCAAGACAGAGCATAGTCACATGCAAAGTAGTCCAAGCAGGGAAAAGTAGTCCAAGCAGAGCAAAGTAGAGCGAGGGAAACGGTCAGATTCAGACGAGAACTTACAAATAAAGCATTATGAACATACAAATAATAAAATCAAATACAACATGGTATTGCATTCTAGCAACATGAAGTAGTAGTTAACACAACTAAATAAGATAAACAAATTACACTAAAACACACATAGTAGCATGAATTAAACTATCAGACACTATAAGGAACTACAAAGCATTAATGCGCCTATAAGTGTGATATGCTAATCGGGTCTACATTTATAACACCACCCTAACATTTTGTAAGCGTAGGTAGGTCTACGCACGACTACCTACTACTCTTCTATCATAATCCGTGCCCTCCACAGCCCCCTATCTAAGGTCATGTACTCAGTGAGTTGCACATGTGTCATATCCCGTCTAATCACCTCTCCCCAATACTTCTTCGGCCTACCTCTGCCCATCCTGAACCCATCCATAGCTAACCTCTCACACCTCCGCACCGGGGCATCTGTGTCTCTCCTCTGCACATGTACAAACCATCTCAACCTCACTTCCCGCATCTTATCCTCTATCGAGGCAACTCCCACTTTATTTCGGATATCCTCATTTCTAATCCTATCCCTTCTTGTATACCCACACATCCATCTCAGCATCCTCATCTCCGCAACTCTCATTTTTTGTATGTGCGAAGGCTTGACTGGCCAACACTCCGCCCCATACAACATAGTCGGTCTAACCACCACCTTATAGAACTTGCCCTTAAGTTTTGGTGGCATATTTTTGTCGCACAAGACTCCAGATGCGAGCCTCCATTTCATCCACCCTGCTCCAATACGATGTGTGACATCGTCATCAATCTCTCCATTCCCTTGGATCATAGAGCCTAGGTACTTAAAGCTTCCTTTCTTTGGAATGACCTGAGTGTCAAGCCTCACCTCCACGTCTGTCTCAGAGTCTCTCCTCTCCTGTTGATGAACTTGAACTCTAAGTATTCTGTCTTGGTCCTACTCAACCTGAACCCTTTAGACTCCAGAGTCTGTTTCCAAACCTCCAGCTTATCATTCGCTCCGCTGGGCGTCTCATAAATCAGGACTATGTCATCTGCAAATAACATACACCATGGTACCTCTCCTTGGATTTGTCGCGTTAGTCCATCCATCACCAAGGCAAATAGGAATGGACTAAGAGCTGATCCTTGGTGCAACCCCATCGTCACTGGGAAGTGCTCCGAATCCCCTCCTACTGATCGTACCCTAGTTCTGGCTCCAGCATACATATCCTTGATCGCCCTAATGTACGCCACATGTACACCTCTAACCTCCATACATCTCCATAAAACCTCCCTAGGTACTTTGTCGTATGACTTCTCGAGGTCGATGAAAATCATATGTAAATATTTCTTGCTCTCCCTATACTGCTCTACCAACCTCCTAATAAGATGAATGACTTCAGTAGTCGAACACCCCGACATGAATCCAAATTGGTTTTCGGAAATTGACACATCTCTCCTCACCCTCATCTCCACAACCTTTCCCAAACTTTCATAGTGTGACTCATCAGCTTGATACCCCTATAATTTTTGCAACTCTAGATATCACCTTTGTTTTTGTATAAGGGAATCATTGTACATTACCTCCATTCTTTGGGCATTTTTGTCGTCTTAAAAAGACGTTAAACAACTCCATCAACCACTCCAAACCTGCCCTGCCCGCGCTCTTCCAAAATTCAATTGGGATCTCATCAGGCCCAGACGCTCGTCCCCTACGCATCCTGCGAACAACACTCTTAACTTCCTCCACCTTTATTCTTCTACAATACCCAAAATTCCGGTACCTACTAGAATGTTTCAGATCACCCAATACAATGTCCCTATCCCCTTTCTCATTTAATAGTTTATAAAAGTAAGACTGTCACCTCCTTCTAATATGCTCTTCCTCCACTAGTACTTTGTCATCCTCATCCTTGATGCACCCCACGTGGTCCAAGTCATGGGCCTTTCTCTCCCTTGCCTTGGCTAGTCTGTACAACTTCTTATCCCCACCTTTCTCTTCTAATTCCACATACAGATGTTCAAAAGCCGCCGTTTTCGCCGCGGTAACCGCTAACTTAGCCTCCTTCCTCGCTATCTTATACAATTCTCTATTCGTCCATTTCTCCACCTCGTCTTTGCTTTCTACCAATTGCATATACGCTATTTTTTCGTATCCACCTTCTCTTGCACTTTATCATTCCACCACCAGTCCCCTCGATGCCTACCATGGTTACCCCGCGAGACTCCTAGCACTTCTCTAGCTACCTCCCGAATGCAACTGACCGTCTTGTCCCACATACCGGTCACATCTCCAATACTCTCCCACGCCCCCTTGGCCATCAACCTCTCACCCATCTCATTTGCACTAGCCATGGTCAAACTTCCCCATTTGATACTTAACCGATCATCCACAACCCTCTCCTTCTTCTTCTTCTCCAACTTGATCTTCAAATCCATCACCAAAAGCTTATGTCGGGTTGTTAGATCCTCTTTCGGAATAACCTTGCAGTCTTTACATAGGCTCTTGTCCACCTTCCGAAAGAGCAAAAGTCTATCTGAGACTTAACCACCAAACTACGAAAAGCCACCAAATGTTCCTCCTTCTTCAGGAACCTCGAATTAGCTATTACCATCCCACTCGCTCTAGAGAACTCCAAAAGTGCGACTCCTCCTCCGTTTCTGTCCCCGATCCCAAAGCCTCCATGCACGTCGTCATAATCCCCCGGAAGTGACCCAATATGTCCATTGAAATCTCCTCCTATAAATAAATTCTCAGTGGGTGGTATACCTCCCACCATTTCATCCAAATCCTCCCAAAAGTGTCTCTTCTCCTCTTCGCTCAAGCCCACATGCGGCACATAAGCACTAATAATGTTCATAGTGCACCCTCCAACTACCAACTTAATCGACATCATCCTGTCATTGACCCTCATCACCTCTACCGCCTGGTCCCTTAGCTCGCTGTCTACTAAAATGTCGACCCCGTTCCTATACTTCGACTTGTCTGAGAACCATAACTTATAACCGTCTACATCCTTAGCCTTAGATCCTACCCATCTGGTCTACTCTTTAAAGAGAGGAAAATAAACTATAAAAAGAAAAATGAAAATGAAAAAATAAAGGTGCCTATTCAACTTTGTTTTACTACTAACTCTATGATTTCATCCATTAAATTTGAGCAGAGTACGTTGTTTGTATATAGATATTAACTTCCTACACACTGACAGAAGGTAATTCCAAGTAACTTCCATAATAAATGGAATTAATAACCTAAACAATGACGCGATTATTAATCTTTTATAACAGATAAAAATTTCATTACACTGACAGTAAATATTTGTTAGGATGTTTATCAATACAAGCTTATAAGTAGGTAATTAATTCTTTATTTGTGTGTACTTATTTCATTATTGTCCAGGGTTGCGATGCATCAATTCTGCTAACGGGTCCAAACACAGAGAGAAATTCATCAAAAAACGCAAATCTGGGAGGATACCTATTGATTGACAAAATAAAAACAGTGCTTGAAGCTTATTGTCCTGGAGCCGTTTCTTGTGTTGATATCCTCAATCTTGCTGTTAGAGATGCTGTTCATAATGTAATTAACATCTCTCTCGCTATAACTTTTTAACATATTTGGCCGCTCGGCCAAACATAATTACAACCACTAACCAATATACGAAAATATACATTAATTATGTATATGATATGTATATTTTTATATAATACAATTACTATACAAAAATAACTATTTCTTGTCTATTATTTTGGTGAGCTAGTATATAGTGTAAAAATTCATGTTCTTTTAACATATTTGGCTGCTCAGCCAAACATAACATAATTGTTGTTGCTAACCAATATACAAAATATTTACATTCATTATGTAAAAAATATGTATTTTTTGTATATTACAATTAATATAAAAATATTCATTTACTGATTATTATTTTGGTGAACGGCCATAATGTAACAAAATATTGTACCATGCAGGGTTTTCACATCTAATGCTATTTTTTTTACTTTAATTATATATATATATATGGAATAAAACAGGCAGGTGCACCATCTTATCCAGTGTTCTTGGGAAGAAGGGATGGAGTAGAGTCAAATGCTGCATGGATAGATTACCCTTCACCAAACATGTCTTGGGAGGAAGGACTTGCATACTTTGAATCCAAAAACCTTGATGTTCAGGACTTTGTCACACTTTTAGGTACACAAATATATGCCTTTATAATCTTCTTTACCATTTTAACTGCTTATTATATGAACACAACTTATGATAATTCTTTTTTCTTTGTTATCTTTTTATGGACTTAAATAGAGCATGTACGATCATGCGGATTTATTCCACCACTCAAAACTAGTCTTTGGCAAGCTTTTCCAAGACCAAAAGTATATTTTCTCAAAAAAAGTGCTTGAAGTATTTGACCGAGCTTTTAGTAGAAGAAAGTGTTTTAGAGTAGAAGCAGAAGCTATTTTTGAGAAGATAAAAAAAGTATTTTCTTCTTAAAGTACTTTTGAGAAAATACATTTAGAAGTAGTGTTTTAAAAGACAGTTTCATGACTCGCCTCGGGGTGGGGCACTGTCAAAACACTCCGGGACTCATGTGTGGGGCTTAGTTCCTATGAGGCTAACTCCCTAAGCGCCTACGTCATAAACACGCCTAACACCCAACGTTCAGGGCTCGCCTAACAGTTCTTGCACAAATTATATGTTAAATTCCTTAGTTAAAATCGTTCACCCTCATAATTCTTTAACAAATGAAGATACCTAATAATTTTTCATTTATATAAGAAGATTGGTTGTAACTCAAATATTCAGTATAATTGTATATTTACTATTTGAGAACACTGTGAGAGTGAATATCACTTAATATTTCTTTTAGAAATATATAGCCGAATTGTACATTTTCACTTGTCATTGGTCTTTTGTCCTATGTATCAAAATTATCATATTTTATTATTCCGCTATTTGAAAGTAATTTTATTTTCATTCATGAAGGATTATGTTTTAATTATAATACTGATAAAGTTTATTGATTATTTGCTTATAGGGAGATACAATGAATAGTATAATAGTAATATATTTTTAAAAAATTGTGATTTTTTCATTGTTTGAAAGTTAATATGTTAGAGTTGATATGCATCTCATACTAGCTTTTATTTGATTGTATTGTTTATACTTGTAAAATTATGTTATATATAATTACAAGTTGTAAGTGAGTTTGCTTTGATCAGTTTTTTATCAATTAAGAACAGTGTTTTAAAAGGCAGTTTCAAGACTCGCCCCGGGGCTATATATAATTTTACCTATTAAAAATATTAATTGTAATTATATTATTTTATGAAATACTATAAATTAAATACCCACGGGCTTACGCTCCGTGCCTCGGGACCTACGCATCGCCGATACATATGTAAAACGCCCCGTCTTACGCTCTCTCCTTTTAAAACAGAAGTATTTTTTAAAAGTTTGATTAGACACTAAGAGACCTTTTGATTTGAAGATAAGTTATGTTGAGATTAGTTATGTTAGAATTAGATATATTGGGAATAGTTATGTTAGGATTAAATATACTGGAATTAGTTATATAGCACTAATCTGATACTATTTCTTATTGATTGTTTGGTTGGTATTAAAGTAATATTCATTGCAACATTTCTAAGTAAATAATGTTTGTTTATAAAAATAGCCTTCACCAAATTTAGTAGAAAAAAAGGTTTGAGGGACCTCAGGTTTTATTTTTGTCATTTTCATCGTTTTATCTTGGGATAACTAATACTGGGATTGTTATTCTACTCTCTATTAGGAATAACTTATCCCAATACTATTTTTAATCCTGAGGTAACTTACCCCGGATTAGTAACCAAACAAAAGATAAGACAATACTAAATTTTTATCCCGTGACTATTTTTCTTTATCCATCATACTAAACGACCCCTAGTTGATGCTCAAAATAACTTTTCATATATTAATTAGTCAAACACAAACTGTTTTCCCCAAAAAATAATTTAATTGAAGAACTTTTTAAAATAAGATTTTTTTTTGAAGTTTGACAGGGATGCACGTCAAAATTGAGTAGTAGTTATTGTTGTTTCCTCGTCGTCTTTTTTAATATTCTTTAACAACTATTTTTTAAATCTCTAGTTTTTCCTTCTCTTTTTCTATCTTTCTTCAACCAAAATATTTGATCCCTATTTTTTCCCCTTCTCTAAACACAATTTTGTTCCTATTTCAGGGGGCCATACAATGGGACAAGCACATTGCAGCTCCTTCTATGATCGCCTTTACAATTTCAAAGGTACTGGACAACCAGACCCCAGCATGAAGAGATCTGTGTTAGTAACCCTTAGATCACAATGCCCGAAAAACAAGCAAACTGATCCAACTGTCTATTTCACACCGGGATATGGTTCTAACTACACATTCAGCAATGCATTCTACACCAAGGTTGTTGCTCATGAATCTCTTCTTAGAGTTGATCAACAACTATCTTATGGAGGTGACACAAATGAACTAGTCAATGAATATGCACAGAGTTTTGAACAATTTCGAAGGGGATTTGCATTGTCCATTAACAGGATGGGAGGTCTCAAAGTGTTGACGGGTAAAAATGGAGAAATTCGCAAAGATTGTAAGTTCACAAATAAGAACAATCCTAATATTTAACCAGGGTGGATTTTCAAGTGCCATATTGTTAGTGCATACATAATAATACGGCCTATGAAAAGATATGTAATTGCTTATACATTTGTTGTATCGGCCATGAAGGACAATATATTGTAATAATTGAAGACATTATAAGTTGATTAATAAAGATGGGGAAAATCTCTTTTTTTCTTCTGAGTAAATTTTAAGAGTGGTCATCCAGCTCTGGTGTTCAATATCAAAAAAGTGATTATTCTTTTATTTGTTACTGTTGATGTTGGAGGAGTGTTGTGACAACATCTCTTATGAACATAAGGATGTTGTCAGCAATGTTGTGACAACATCACAGACAACATCTCTGTAAATGATTTTGCCTATTCTTCCGGCCAAAACAATGTTTGTTACTGTGAGTTAAAAATGACCTAGGTACTCTAATAAGGAAGCTGTGTTTAAAACATGGGAAAAGAAAAAGTCAAACTTGGAAGAAAAACAATGTGAAGACCAAGTCAAGATTGTTGAGATTTTAATGGAGGAAGACTCGGTCCAAGTTGCATCCTTCTTTCTCGCACACAACCAATCATCGACGATTTTAAGAAAGTTCCACACTATAAATAAGGGGGAACTTCAGAGTATAAACATCCAGAATTCAACGAAAAGAATCATCAAGAGAGCTCTCGGATATTCACCTTAGAAACTGGATCAACATCTTAGTCTAAAGTAGTATAACAACATCTAGTCCAACATTACTTTTGCTGCCCAGATTCTAGATTGAGATTATTGTTAAAACAATTGTAATGATGATGTTGCATGTTTCTTTTTAGATGTTTTATCTTTAGGCTGAAGTCATCTGCGACTTTGTTTTTATTTGTAATTTTTTTTTGTTTTCATTGCTACGAATTGTAAAAAGAAATTTATTTGTAATTGTATATAATATATACATTACTTCGGTCATTGACTATCAAGAGTTATATTAACATATACTCTTGAAAATATAAACCTTGTGTCTTTTATTTTTCCGCTGAATTTACACTCTTAAGGTTTATTACTATTTTATCATAGTGTTGCCTCAAGTGTTGAGACAACACTGACGACAACATTCAGAAAATGTCTAACTGTTCAAGTGTTTAATTTTTTTATTCTTACTCAAACTGCTTATCCATAAGCCTCGGACCCAACAAGTGGTATCAGAGCAAACACTTAATACAATAAGTGTTTGACCCTGAATCTACCGGCTATGGACTCAGATATTCAAAATATTGGTAGACTTCCAATTATTGATGGAACCAACTATGCCTATTGGAAGATTCTTCTTCGTTCTCACATCAAATGAATTGATGTTCGAACATGGAGATCAGTCTCTGAAGGTTATGTGGTCCCCAAATATCCAGCAAATGAGGACAGTGATGTTCTTACCAAATCTGAATCTGAATGGACAGCGAAAGGGATCAACATTGCTAGCTTTAATGAAAAGGCCTAAAATGCTATATTCGGATGGGTAGATTTATACATGTTCAAACTCATTCAGAATTGTACAACGGCCAAGGACGCTTGAGAGACCTTACAAACTCATTATGAAGGTACTTCAAGTGTGAGACGTACAAAGCTACGCATGATTTTGAGCCAATATGAACGCTTGATGATGAAAGAATCTGAGGATATAAAGTCCTACTTTAAAAGTTAATTGACATTGCAAATCAGTGTCAAGTGCTTGGTTCTCCCTTGACAAACACACAACTTGTGGACAAAGCCCTCAGATCTCTTCCTGAAAGGTTTAACACAAAGATTTGTGCTATTAAAGAGACCCATAATCTTGTCACTATGGATCTCCATGCCTTGATGAACATCTTTCAAACTTATGAGATGAACATTAAAAGTCAAAGAGATATGTATAAAGACAAGACTTTGACACTCCAAGGACAAACCTCGAAAATAGAGATTGAAAACGAGGATGAAAACATGGAGGAGTTGGGTAATGGTGCAACAGTTGTCTTACTCACTCGTCAATTTAATTCGATGGTGAGAAATATCAATAATGATCATAGTAAAGCTAAATATAAGGAGCACCAAAATCCACTCTTCAATAAAAAACTAATTAAGTCACATTCAGATTAGAGAAACCGCAATTTACTGAGAAAAACCAACTCGGACAACACCAATTTTAATCCCAAACAACTCGAGGGAGTGCAATGCCATGCATGATCGAGTTGGGGACATTATGCTAATGAGTATGCAAACACTCTTAGAAAAATTGGCAAGGTTCTGTGGGTAAGTCTGAGTGATGATGAAAATATAGAGGAAGAAGAACCATATGCAATGCTGGCAGCAATGTTCGAACACTCACTGTCTGAAAATGAAGATGTTGTAGACAATGTTGTTACAACATCTACAACAACACTGGGCACAACATCTGAAATCCCAGCGATATCAGAAAGGTACGTTTATTTTGACTATTCTGATATTAATTGTTTCAATGGTTTTGTCTCTTCGTGTGAAGCTATTGACTTGGATCTAGTTGACACTAGAGATGAAGTGATAAAGGAATTACAAGACCTTTGTAAAGCCTTGATCACAGAATCTGGGATTCTAGTCTCAAAGGCAAAATCTTTGGCTCTTGAAAACAACAATCTGAAAAGCACTATTAACCGATTAGAGGTGACACTTACTAAGAAGAATCTAGAACTTGGAAAGATTCATGTAAGATTGAACTTATCTAAGACCACCTTCCAAAGGCTCAACACGGGAACATCCAAATTAGATGAAATCTTAAACTTCAGCAAACCTACACAGGCAGCGCTTGGGTATAAACCACCTAGTAAAAGTGAGAAGATAAAATTTGTCAAAGAAAATGCGAAGAATAACTCTCATAACACTAAGGATAAATCGAAGTTTGGATGCATCTACTGTAAAAAGTTAGGACATCTAATGCCTTACTGCTACAAACTTCAAAACTCTACACTCAGATCACTGCCGAAGATGTCGTCATCAATGTTGCCCAACATCGTTGACAACACTCGAAGCAGCCAGTCTGAGATCAGAAAGAAGAAAAGGTTTGAAAGAGTGTAGGTACCTAAACTAAACCTGAGGTGTAATGTGTGCATAATTGCTTTACATACTAACATTACAGGTTTTTGGTATTTCGATAGTGGTTGTTCATGACATATGACAGGTACCAAAAACCTACTGAAGTATTATGAAACATACAATGGAGGATACATGACATTTGGTGGGGGAACCTAGAGTAAGATAATTGGTAAATGAACTTTCAATGTTCCGTATGTACCAACCTTGAAAAATGTTCTTCATGTAGAAAGTCTAGTGGCTAACCTACTTAGCATAAGACAACTATGTGATGATGATCTCGAGGTAAAATTCAACAAACATGGCTATTAAGTTACAAAATATGCAAATAAGTGTGTCATGTATGGTACTCGAACTAGAGACAATTGCTATCTCATCGGTGGACAAGAATTTTGCAGTTCTACGAGGGTAAATGACTTTATACTTTGGCATCAAAAGTTGGGACACGTCAACTACAACACCTTGGAGAAACTAATCTCGTTTGAAGCTGTTAGAGGCATTCCCAAACTGAATCAAGAAGATAAAACAATGTGAGAAGATTGTTTGAAAGGAAAGCAGACTCGTGTCTCTCATAATGTTGTCCAACAGACGGACAACATTCAGGTATGTCTCATTGTTTTCAACTACTGCATATGGATCTTATGGGTCCTATTGAAGTAGACAACCTAGGAGACATGAGATATTTCTATGTGATTGTAGATGAATTTTCCAGATTCAGATGGATCTATTTTCTGAAAGAAAAATCACAAACTTTTGACATGTTTAGAATGCTATACTCTAGGATTAGGAACATGTTTTGTTCTTTCATTTTTAGAATTAGATCTGATCATGGAAAGGAATTTGAAAACCAATCTTTTTCAAAATTCTGTGAAAAGAAAGACATCTTCCATGAATTCTCAGCACCCAAGACTCCTCAACAGAACGGGGTAGCTGAGAGAAAAATAGAACATTTCAAGAAATGGCTAAGGGTTATTTTAAGTTCTAAACAAATGTCAAAAAGGTTTTGGGCAGAAGCCTTAAACACTGCATGTCACATCACAAATAGAGTCTACTTAAGGCCAGACACCAAAATGACCCCCTATGAGCTTTTAAATGGAAATAAACCTACTATGTGTTACTTTCATGTCTTTGGGTGTGTGCGCTATATCTTAAATCACAAGGAAAAACTGGCGAAATTTGACTCAAAGAGTGATAGAGGAATATTTGTTGGCTACTCACAGAATAGCCATGCTTACCGGATATACAATCTGAGGACTAAGACCATACATGAGTCTGTTAATGTTATATTTAATGATCTTATGGATATATCTGAAAAGTCATCCGAAAATAACATTGTGGTTACAGTAGAAAAGGAGCATCAACCTGAAGAAGCAGATGTTGTCCCAGATGTTGTCACAACATCAGAGGAAACATCTGAACCACAAGAAGAGACTACAGAGGTCGAAGTGGAGAAGGAGTCTGTTACTGAATTGCAGGATCAAGTAAGACGAGATCCTCCATCAAGGATTAGAAGGAACCATCCACCTAACTAGGTGATAATGAGAGTTTTCGAGAAGATGCGTACAAAAGCGAAAGAATCAATCAATTATCGAGAAATGGTAAGGTATGTGTGTATGTCCACCATATACCAACAAGTTAGTCTTTCTTACCTAATATATACTCTTGAACCAAAGAACGTTGAAGAAGCTCTAAAAGATAATTTTTGGATTCAAACTATGCAAGAAGAGCTTGAACAATTCTCCCTAAATGAAGTCTGGGACTTGGTTCCATGTCCTAACAACATTAATGTTATTGGAACCAAGTGGATCTTCAAGAACAAATCAGATGAATCAGGGATAGTTTTTCGAAACAAAACACGTCTTGTTGCTCAAGGTTACACATAGAGATGGAAACGGATCTTGGACCCGGTGGATCCAGATCTATTTTATAGGATATGGATTTTCAAAATTTGGACCCGACGGATCCGGATCGGACTCGGATCCATTTATATGGATCGGATCTGGATATGGATCTTGTTTTTGAGATCCGTATCCGGTCCAGATCCGACCTGTGGATCCGTGTCCTTGAGGAATCAAGGGTGCTGGAAGCAGAGGGATACAGACACATTTGACTTTTGTTTACAGGTATAAATTTCAGAAAGAAATTTACAAGAGCTCATGTTCATATTCTGTGTATGGCTCTAATATTTCAGCACATTCTTCCCCTGCCACCTCCTCCTTACATAGCATGTCTATAAAATTAGACGGTACATTATTCTAAATGGACAACGAAAAACTATATATATTATTTTAGTTTGCATCGTGCATACTTCTTTGTTAGCATGTCATTTAATTCATCATGGATGATAGTTTGTGCTGGTCATTCATCCTATAGAATTGTGAATTGAGATAATTCTTATGTGTTCTCAATAAAGTCTTCCAGTTATTTAGCTTTTTATTTTTAGACAAACTTCTTAAAATTTGTTGTTTTCCACTTTGTTACTGGTTCATGAAACATATGTTTTGTCATGATCTTGAGTTTATATGAGAAAAAGGAAAAATTGGTTCAAGTGCTGATGAATGCCTAAAGTTTACCAAATTTGTTGTTTTGATAGACTGCTCCATCAGTCTTTTTGTATTATAGACATTAATCCTTCAATGTTTTCTCCTCCATTCTAAGTCTACATAGATTTAGATCCGATCTGTGGACCCGGTGAATCAGTTGGATCTGAATTTGGATTTGATTTTTATGGACCCGATGGATCCAGATCTGGATACATGTATGAAAAATAGATCTGGATCTGGTAGGATCCGGTACAGATCCTATCTGTTGACATCCCTAGTTACACATAGGTGGAGAGAATTGACTACGATGAAACCTCCGCACCTGTGGCTAGGATTGAGTCGATAAGACTGCTACTTGTTATTGCTTGCTATATTAAAATTACCTTGCATCAAATGTGTTACACCCCGTAAGTCCAGGATATGTATAAGAGAATAGACGCTAGAACACAAGACTTGAGAAATTGGTACGAAAGGAAGAATTGTTTTTCTGACGGAAAATCTTCCGAACGTCGGAAAGGAAAAATGTTCGTTGAGGAGAATTAGATTCTCAAAATGCATTATTTGAAGAGTATGAAACTTATTAACATTATGGAAATTTATTTTTACGGAGTTGGTCACGTGGGGCCCACCCGAGGAATTTTACGTTTTGTGGGGCCCACGAGGGTTACGAAATTTTATGGACGAATGGGAGGGCGACACGTGGCACTCCCGCACATGGTCTTGGACGAAAAATTAGCAAGGGTAAAATGGTCATTGACCATTGTTGATGAACAAGTCTTCAAAGCTTGAGATAATTGACCAAGTCAACTTGCCACTTGTTTGGATATTTAATTTCCTTCATCCTAGCCACACATATGTTGTAATCTTGACCCTCCATTGTGTTATATATACTACACTAGTGCAAGACTTAGTCTTCAACACTTAGAAAAAATTGAGAAGCTTTGAGGACACTAAAGTGAGCTCTCGGCTTAGTGCCTTTTCCCACAAGAAAATTTTGCAATTTTGGTTCTTTATTCACAAGACTTTAACCCAAGGTCCCTAAGGGTATTGTAAGTATATCTCAATAGAAAGATCTCGGAAAAAACGACGTTTTCACGTTAGTCGCAAGGCGAAAACCTAAGTCGTTTTCACAAGTTTGGATTGGAAATGGAAGAGAAGTTGGTTGTGAACTTCTAAAGGCTTCAAATAGCGGATTGGAGCGTAAAGTAAAGGAGCTAAGAATTTCTAAGGAGCGACTTTGAATCTTGGAAATTATAAGGGCTTATAAAGGTAACAATTCTTGTCGTTTTAGTAATTAAGATTACTTATTGTTGTAGCTATGGATATTAGCAAGCATGAGGTATATAGTATGAAGTTTGATAAGTGTATTGACTATTGGAACCCTAATCCGAAAACTAGCATGTTTAGCCCTTAAGATTACAATTCAATTTGATTATTAGTTTAAGTCATCACATGTTATATAAAGAAGGAATTATAGTTGTTGAAGTTGTTTATGACTATATAACATGTTTGACCTAAGAAATTGGATTGAAAAAGAATTGGAAAGGACTTTGTGTTGTTGTATATGTTAGCCGAGAATGGCTTTGGATATTAAACTACTTCGTATGAATTGTGGGGCAGAATTTTACACGTATTGTAAGGTGTGTAATCCCCTTTGATTGGTTGTTGTATTGAGCCTTAAATGTGGCATGTTGGTTATTGATTATCGGGCCTTGAAAAAGATGGAAAAGTATGTAGAAACAAAGGAGGTGCTGCCCGATTTTCCGTAGAATAAGAGACCAAATACTTAGTATTATTCTACGTTAGAAACTAGAAGTTGATAGTCGTGTTGTGGCCATTATAGGTTGACACTTCTACGTGCGGCGTATTCGACTTAGCTTGTGGATCAAGCCGAAAAGGTATGTGAACCATCTCCTCCTCTTCTAGCATGATTCCTTATGATAAAGAAAGTAAGTCATACTCCTTAAATGATCCATTCCTTGATTGTACTTGGATTGCCTAATATAGAAGTTGTTCTATATACTTCCTTGATTGTACTTTGGATGATTAAATTGTAAGTTGTTATAATCCATTACCTTAATGAAGTTTGGATTTTCAAAAGTGAAAGTATTTTACTTAAAGTACATAGAGTCTTGAAAAGGAAGTGGTTTTCAAATCTTTTGGCTAGTGCCTTAGTTCCAAAACCTAAAGGTTGTTATAATGACTTTAGGGGAGTTAAAGGAGTGATTTACTCAACTGATTTAAAAAGAGGAGAAATGACATGATTTAAAGTTAAGAGACTCGAAGTATTTTGAAAGTTATGTAACTTGATTTCTAAAGTATATGATACTTGGTTTTAAAAGTATAAGTCTCTTGGTTATAAAAAGAATGAATTGGTCTAAAACCATAAAGGGTTATAACGACTTTATGGGAAGTTAGTTATAATGGCTTTATGGAAGTTTAAGAGAGTTGTCTATTTTGATTGGTAGGCATGACTTGCCTAGATTGTGTAAATTGAAGTTACTTGGTTTCAAAGCCTTGAAATGAATTTCTAAAAAGTGTAGTAACTTATTTTAAAAAATAGACATGCCTTGATACTACGGGTGTTAGTATCTTGGGGTTTTACATAAAAAAGAGTCTTTTGAAAAGAATGTACGTACGTAGTACTTTGGCTTGTTTAAATGAGAATTTTTCCATTTGTGCCTTGATAGTACTTTGGCTTGTTTAAATGAGAATTTTTCCATTTGTGCCTTGATAGTACTTTGGTTTGTTTAAATGAGAATTATTCTACGTGTGCCTTGATAAGTACTTTGGCTTGCTTAAATAAGGATTTATCTTGGTTTATGTAAAAAGAAGGCATGGTAATTGTCTTGGTTTGTAAAGGCATGATATTGTCTTAGTTTATGTAAAAAGGAAAGACATGGTATTGTCTTGGTGTGAAAGACATTGTATTGTCTTGGTTTACTTGCATATGAGTTGCTCATATAGACATTCGTGCAAGTGTCATATTTCCACATCTCCGCGTCCCTCCATAAAGGGCCGACAACTTGTTTCAAGGATACCATGGGTTAGCTCCATAAACGAGGTGTTATTTAAGTTCCGCGATTTACTTGTGTCGGGCCAGTAGGGTGCCTGTAGGCACTGCCACGGCCCGGTTCGGGGCGTGACAAAATGGATGTTAAAAGAGTATTTCTCAATGGCTATTTGGACAAGGAGGTTTACGTTAAACAACCAAAAGTATTTGAGGATCCGCACCATCCACATTTTGTATACAAACTTAAGAAAGCTTTGTATGGGTTAAAATAAAGTCCTCGTGCATGGTATAGTCATCTAAAAAACTTTCTTATAGAATTTGGTTTCATCCGTGGAGAAGCTGATAGAACATTGTTCATCAAAAGACACGGTGTAGATATTATGATTGCCCAAATCTATGTTGATGACATTGTCTTTGGTTTAACCTCTAGAACTTATCTAGAGTCATTCATTGAAGCAATGTCGACCATTTGAGATACGCATGATTGAATAACTAACTTTTTTCTTAGACTTGCATATTAAACAGACTGAAGATGGGATCTTTGTATCTCAAAGCAAGTATGCTAAGAATCTGGTTAGAAAATTTGGTCTTGAAAATGCTAAATATATGAAGACACCGATGGGCTCTACACAACAGGTATGTAAAGACGATGTTGGTCAATGACAAGTTTTCACAAGTTTGGATTGGAAATGGAAGAGAAGTTGGTTGTGAACTTCTAAAGGCTTCAAATAGCGGATTGGAGCGTAAAGTAAAGGAGCTAAGAATTTCTAAGGAGCAACTTTGAATCTTGGAAATTATAAGGGCTTATAAAGGTAACAATTCTTGTCGTTTTAGTAATTAAGATTACTTATTGTTGTAGCTATGGATATTAGCAAGCATGAGGTATATAGTATGAAGTTTGATAAGTGTATTGGCTATTGAAACTCTAATCCGAAAACTAGCATGTTTAGCCCTTAAGATTACAATTCAATTTGATTATTAGTTTAAGTCATCACATGTTATATAAAGAAGGAATTATAGTTGTTGAAGTTGTTTATGACTATATAACATGTTTGACCTAAGAAATTGGATTGAAAAAGAATTGGAAAGGACTTTGTGTTGTTGTATATGTTAGCCGAGAATGGCTTTGGATATTAAACTACTTCGTATGATTTGTGATGCATAATTTTACACGTATTGTAAGACGTGTAATCCCCTTTGATTGGTTGTTGTATTGAGCCTTAAATGTGGCATGTTGGTTATTGATTATCGGGCCTTGAAAAAGGTGGAAAAGTATGTAGAAACAAAGGAGGTGCTGCCCGATTTTCCGTAGAATAAGAGATCGAATATTTAGTATTTGTCACGACCCGACCCCGGGCCGCGACTGATGCCCTACCTGGGCACCCATTTCAGGTATACATCAGAGAATAGCAGCGGAACATACACAACACATAAACATGTTTAGACAATAATCATCACAGGCTAGCCGATAAGGACGTCTTCCATAAAATATACATAACTCAAAAGTAAAACAGTACAACTTTGTTCTTACAGCCTAAACCACAAATGTGACTACTGCACTTCAGAATAACAACGTATGGATAGGGTTCGCCATACCCCTGAATGTACGTAATATCTACAACATCAGGGAAAACCGTACAAAAAAGACAAGCCTACGGAGAAATGGAGCTTCTGATACCTGATCAGTGATCCTAAGAATGAGGATCCACCACCTGCTTACCCCTACCTGCGGCATGAACGCAGCCCCCGAGGAAAGGGGGTCAGTACACAATATGTACCAAGTATGTAAAACTGGAAAAATACTGTAAATACATCATAAGTCTAAAAATAAAGCTGGAGACATGTATGATAATCAATTTACAGTACACTGTTTCTTACTAACAATGAGAGTAACAAGTATAAATTTTACTGCATAAAAATAGGAGGCTCATGATCAAAGTAGGGTCACCCGCCCGTAGTATCATTAAGCAATCCTACTCCTGGGACTATTTCACCCGCATAGGTCCTACGGACCCGCAATGGAGCGATGCGCTCCGCATGAGACTATTTCACCCGCACAAGACTATTTTACCCGCTTGGGCCCGGTGGGCCCGCAATGAGTACAAACGCCGCACTCGCATCATGGGTAGCAAATCCATGGAATTAGTAGTAACCCGGGGATTTCCCCCGTAAGAATAACATGAACTAGCACAACCGGCTATCATACATAACATAAGCGCTACTGGCTTATCATAACATAAGCAAGTTAAGAAATCCCCTAACTTCTTATTAACATTATTAATATATCCTCTCATTTTAGTTTACTCAAGGCACTAACATGTCATTTAAAAGAAAATCCGGGAATTTAACCCAAAGTACTACGTATCTCTACCCTTTTAAAAATGACTCCTTTTTCATATAAAACTTCCAAGATACTAATAACCGTAGTATCAAGTCACAACTACTTTTCAAGACAAGTCACAATACCTTTTAGAGATATAATTAGGCTTCTAAATCAAGTGACTTCTTTTCTTTTAAAACCTTAGGCAATTGATGCCTTAAAATCAATTTGTCTTTCATAAATTCAAGTCATTTATCCTTACTTATATTACTTAGAGTAAATCTTTCTTTTTAACTTTCCATAAAGCTAATATAACCAACTTCCCATAAAGTCGTTATATTAACTTTATACTTTTGTCAATTACACTTTCCTATATCCAAGGGACTTATACGTTTAAAACGAAACAAGTATCATATACTTTAAAACACTTCAAGTCCCTTAACTTTGAAAACTAAGACATTCTTACTACTTTAAAGCAAGTGAGTTAATCTCCTTAACTCAACCGACTTGGACATTCTTAAAACAAGTAAAGGATATCAAAGTCTTGTACGTCTACCGTACAATATAGGTACAACTATTCATGCTCAAGAGATAGGAAAGTTCCACATACCTCTTCGGGTCAAACCACTTGCCAAGTCCAATATACCGCACGTAGTATGTCAACCTATAATGACCATAATACGTCTATTAACCTCTTACTTCAAACGTAGAATATAATAAGTGCAAAGTCACTAAATTCTACGGAAAATCGGACATCACTTCCTTTGTTTCTACATACTTTACCACCTTTTTCAAGGCCCGAATTCAATAACCAAACACGCCACATTTAAGGCCCAACAATGTAGTTAACAATAGGGGATTACACGTCTACTAGACGTGTAAAATTCCGCCCCACAATTGATATCAAACTAGTACAAACTACAAGGTCAATTCGGCAACTTTGAGGTATAACAACACCAATTCTTATCCAATTCCTTTTCAATCCAAATTGTTTAGTATAACATGATATCAAGTCGCAATCGATTATAACTACTAAAATCTTCAAGTAAGTAACATGCGACGATTCTAATTAACGACCAAATTGTATTTCAATTTCAAATGGCTCATATGTCATTTCGGATTTAGGCTACAACAATCCATATCACTTATCAATCTTCAATACATATACTTCATGCTAGTAAAATGTAAAGCTAACAACAATATATAATCTTGTAACACTTTTAAGAGAACAAGATTGTTACCTCAACGAGCCTTAATCCAACTTCAAATCCAAAGTCGCTCCCTAGAAACTTAGAGCCTCTTCTTGACACATCAATCCGCCACTTGAGACCTTTAGAATATCACAAACAACTTTCCTTTAATCTTCCAATCAAAACCTAGGAAAGCAACTAGATTTTCACCTTGCGACTAATATGAAAACGCTATTTTTCTGGGATATTTCTATTGAGATACCCTTACAATACCCTCATGAACCTTGGTTTAAAGTGTGGAGCTTAATGGACAATAAACAAATTTTTTCCCTTTTCTTGTTGGTGAACCCGAGAGCTCCTAAGAGAGTTCTTCAAATTTTCTTGAAAATTTGGCTAAGTGTAGAAGTTGTCTTGCTACTAGTATACTTATATAGTAACATGGATGGTCAAGATTTTCACATATGTGTGGTTTGGATGAAATTCTTCTAAATATCAAGTCAAGTGGCCCCATTGATCAAGTCAATTATATCAAGCTCTACTACTTGCAAGACTTTGTCATCTTAATAATGGTCAAATGACCCTTTTATCCTTGTTATTTTCGTCCAAGACCACTTAAGGGGGGGTGACACATGTCGCCCTCCCATTCGTCACAATATTTCATTTTCCGACAATTTCATAATTCTGATAAATTTTTACTAGCCTCAAATCTTAACATTTGGGATTCTTACGTACGTTCTTAAAACATGTCCTGTAATTACGGGGTGTAACATTATTATTCTACGTTAGAAACTAGAAGTTTATAATCGTGTTGTGGCCATTATAGGTTGATACTTCTACGTGCGGCGTATTCGACTTAGATTGTGGATTAAGCCGAAAAGGTATGTGAACCATCTCCTCCTCTTCTAGCATGATTCCTTATGATAAAGAAAGTAAGTCCTACTCCTTAAATGATCCATTCCTTGATTGTACTTGGATTGCCTAATATAGAAGTTGTTCTATATACTTCCTTGATTGTACTTTGGATGATTAAATTGTAAGTTGTTATCATCCATTACCTTAATGAAGTTTGGATTTTCAAAAGTGAAAGTATTTTACTTAAAGTACATAGAGTCTTGAAAAGGAAGTGGTTTCCAAATCTTTTGGCTAATGCCTTAGTTCCAAAACCTAAAGGTTGTTATAATGACTTTAGGGGAGTCAAAAGAGTGATTTACTTAATTGATTTAAAAAGAGGAGAAATGACATGATTTAAAGTTAAGAGACTCGAAGTATTTTGAAAGTTATGTAACTTGATTTCTAAAGTATATGATACTTGGTTTTAAAAGTATAAGTCTCTTGGTTATAAAAAGAATGAATTGGTCTAAAACCATAAAGGGTTATAACGACTTTATGGAAGGTTTAGAGAGTTGTCTATTTTGATTGGTAGGCATGACTTGCCTAGATTGTGTAAATTGAAGTTACTTGGTTTCAAAGCCTTGAAATGAATTTCTAAAAAGTGTAGTAACTTATTTTAAAAATTAGACATGTCTTGATACTACAAGTGTTAGTATCTTGGGGTTTTACATAAAAAAGAGTCTTTTGAAAAGAATGTACGTACGTAGTACTTTGGCTTGTTTAAATGAGAATTTTTCCATTTGTGCCTTGATAGTACTTTGGCTTGTTTAAATGAGAATTTTTCCATTTGTACCTTGATAGTACTTTGGTTTGTTTAAATGAGAATTATTCTATGTGTGCCTTCATAAGTACTTTGGCTTGCTTAAATAAGGATTTATCTTGGTTTATGTAAAAAGAAGGCATGGTAATTGTCTTGGTTTGTAAAGGCATGGTATTGTCTTTGTTTATGTAAAAAGGAAAGGCATGGTATTGTCTTGGTGTGAAAGGCATGGTATTGTCTTGGTTTGCTTGCATATGGTTTGCTCATATAGACATTCGTGCAAGTGTCATATTTCCGCATCTCCGCGTCCCTCCATAAAGGGCCGACAACTTGTTTCAAGGATACCATGGGTTAGCTCCATAAACGAGGTGTTATTTAAGTTCCGCGATTTACTTATGTCAGTCAGGTAGAAGGGTGCCCAGGTTGGGCACCAATCACGGGCCCGGGGTTCGGGGCGTGACAAAATGGATGTTAAAAGAGTATTTCTCAATGGCTATTTGGACAAGGAGGTTTACGTTAAACAACCAAAAGTATTTGAGGATCCGCACCATCCACATTTTGTATACAAACTTAAGAAAGCTTTGTATGGGTTAAAATAAAGTCCTCGTGCATGGTATAGTCATCTAACAAACTTTCTTATAGAATTTGGTTTCATCCGTGGAGAAGCTGATAGAACATTGTTCATCAAAAGACACGGTGTAGATATTATGATTGCCCAAATCTATGTTGATGACATTGTCTTTGGTTTAACCTCTAGAACTTATCTAGAGTCATTCATTGAAGCAATGTCGACCATTTGAGATACGCATGATTGAATAACTAACTTTTTTCTTAGACTTGCATATTAAACAGACTGAAGATGGGATCTTTGTATCTCAAAGCAAGTATGCTAAGAATCTGGTTAGAAAATTTGGTCTTGAAAATGCTAAATATATGAAGACACCGATGGGCTCTACACAACAGGTATGTAAAGACGATGTTGGACAGAATGTTGACCCAACATTGTATAAATCAATGATAGGTAGTCTTTTATACCTTACTGCCAGTCGTCCTGACATTATGTTTAGTGTGTGTGTGTGCTAGGTTCCAAGCCAGTCCCAAAGTATCTCACATAAGTGATGTTAAACGTATCATTCGATATGTCGTCGACACTAGTGAGTTGAGTATTTGGTACACCAAGGACACTAATCCTAATCTAATAGGATATAGTGACTCGGATTGGGTCAGTGATGTAGATGATAGAAAGAGTGCTAGTGATGGGTGTTTCTATTTAGGCAATAACTTAGTATCATGGTATAGTCGTAAACAGAATTGTGTATCACTTTCGACTGTCGAATCTGAATATGTGACAGCCGGAAGTTGTTGTGCTCAACTGATTTGGTTACGACATATGCTAGATAACTATGACTTTTCAAATAACTCTATGATTTTATACTGTGATAATCTGAGTGCAATTAATATTTCCAAGAATCCTCTTCATCATTCATGTACAAAGCACATAGACGTACAACATCATTTTTAAGAGACTTAGTTGAAAAATAGCTAGTTCAAATCGAACATGTTGATACTCTTCGTCAACTAGATGATATTTTACCAAAGCTCTAGATCATGAGAGATTTTTTAGCTTGAAGAAATCTCTTGGTCTATGCTTTCTTTGAAAATGAAACAAGCAAGGTAGATGTTGTCCTCAATGTTGTCTCAACATTTTGGATAACATTTAATGTTTTGTCAATATACTAGGTAAATTACTCAAGCATGACTCTATAAGGACAATAACTAAATGTGATATCATTCTCTGCGATGTATATCTAAAATAATTAGGTATATCATAAAAAAAGAGTACCATAAGAAGGTAAAGCCTCTACATAAAATTTGATTGTATACAAAAAGAGTAAAACTCTAAGATTGGTATCGTTCCTATTCTATAAGAGTACCACGTGCTTCAAAGAAGGTTGAAAATACCTAAATATATTTTTTCTCTTTATGTGTTCAACTAAGTTGATTAAGGACAATGGAAAATGTCACATTGATCCAGAGATCAAACTCATAGGGAACATGTACATAAGATGTTTACCAATCAGAAAATCATTGGAGTCTTATACTACTTGAGTTGATTAAAAATGTTGTCAACATCACCAACAACATCATCTTCTAGTATGTTGATAAATAATGTTTTTGTCTTATTTTTATGAGTTTTCGTCTTTGTTTTAATTTCAAATCCTGATGAATATGGATTGAAATTACCGTTTTAATTTTCAAAATTTTAAAAGATGTTGTGTGCTATGTTTTCTCTTTATTTTAGGTATAAAAAGTTTCAACTTCTCTATACTGCCTAAATGTGAGGAAAAAGAAGTTGTAGAGTATAAAAATTGCCATAATAAAAAATCTCCATTAGTCTTTGTGTTGTCACATCAACCGGGTCAATCAAATCAATGGAAACCCAAACACCACTAACACCGTTTCAAAATCAATTCTTCCAAAACACACCAAACTCTTCAAAACCCTCTTCTATGTCAATTTCCCCGAAATATTCCAACACTAAAGAATATACTCCAATGTCAACCAGCCCATCAAACGATAAAGTGATGTATAAACATTATACACCAGTTAATGAACTGAAACCTATCCAGGAAGATTTCTCACATGCAATGATTCTGCCCGTTTCAGATGAACCATTACAGATAAGCTTTCCAGGTGACCATGAAAACCCCATAGATGTTGATGCAACATCAGACTTTTTGCACCTTTCTACTCGACATTCTTCATCAACATTCCCATCGAGAAGGTCCAAAAGGGTTTTTGAAAACCAATTTCGTGAGAATCAGACTGATAAAAGGTCAAGGGTAGAGTCGACTTTTCCTGTTGACTCTAGCAGTATAAACAACAGTACTGACACTAATTTCAGTGTTCACAGCAGTCCTGGAACACCTTCTACACCCACTCCACAAGAAACTTAGAAGGAAAAAGAAAAGGTGTCAGACAACACACCTCTGAGGAACTTTATGCCAAAAAGAGTCAGAGATTGCCTCAACATTAAAGGTAACAGGCACACAAGTTGACCCAAAATATGTTGCCCCAACATCAGAGGTAACACATGCATCAACCCCATCAAATAACAGCAACACAGAATCTGATTCAGATTATGAGGTAATGAGTTACTCTCCTTTATTTCAAACAAAATCATGTGCTGATAACTGAAAATATTTTAAGAATAGAGTGATCAGGGCAGAGAAAGTTATTGACCTGACCTCATTCTCTATTTATGGCCTAATTGATTTTTTAAGTAACAGAAATGTCTTGAATTCAGTAACTAGGAAGAATCTTTATTGTGAAAAGATGATTAGGGTGTTCTATGCCAATTTGAAACCTGTTGTTAAAGAAACTAGCTCGAAGTAATTTAGGAAAGTATACCTATACAACAGTGTATATAAATTCACACCTGAAATCATCAACTCTACTCTAGGGATAACCAGAAATAAAAGACCCTCTCAATCCAATCCACTACAGAGAAACTTAATACTATGATCAAGTATCTTACCGGGAATTTGATCACAGTTTGGGCACCTCGTAGTCCTGTGTCTAAACTCACTACCCTGTTTACAACCTTACACAAGCTTACCATTTTCAATGGCTACCTTCTCTTAATGCGATGGTAGTAACTCTAGGGCAAGCATCATTGTTGTCTAAAATTGGGTGAAATGAAAGAGTTGACTTGGGAACTTTAATATTTGAACATGTTGCCAACTTGGCAGAAAGAAATAGAAACTCTTCCCATCCATACCCTCCTTGATCTACCAAATCCTCCTCAATCAAGGGTTTAAAATCCCAAAAGGGGAGAAGCTGAGTCCTGCCTTAAAGGTATATTCACTGCAAAGAGCGGTACTAAATATCAGAGACATGATCATCGATCTGCCCTGAAAGAAGGAAGACTGGGACTTAAAAACATCATCGGATGTTGCCAACATTCCAGGCAACACATAACCAGGTAAGGTACCAATGTCCAATGGATGGCTTCAAAGGCACATTGCTAAACTGAACAGACAAATCCAAGAGTTGGTGCGAGCTAGAGACTACTATAAGGACATTCTTTCTTCACAGAAAAAAGGGAGAAATAGGGGATGATGATCTGCTGCAGGGCCAAGCAAAGAAATAGGGGGAGAAGTATAAACATGGGGAGAAAAATGACTGGATTGACTGGTATCAAACTGTTGCTGCTACCAGTGCTGAAGGGAGATGAATGATGATGGAGCTGTACAGATTGGATTGTCATAGAAAGCGGCTGGAAGCTATTGTGGCACAACAAATCTAGCTG
Organism: Przewalskia tangutica; assembly: GCA_029844215.1. Taxonomy (NCBI): domain Eukaryota; kingdom Viridiplantae; phylum Streptophyta; class Magnoliopsida; order Solanales; family Solanaceae; genus Przewalskia; species Przewalskia tangutica. The sequence goes on from CM056718.1 coordinate 18,994,114, forward strand.
ATGGTGTTAGCTTCGTGAAGTGTTAGTTAGGTCTATGGATGATGATTGTTGAAATTTGTTTGGAAAATTGACAAGCTGATACATTGGATTTTTTTTTCTGTTTGTAATATTTACTTCGGGATATTGGTCAGTTCATGCAGATATTATTTTGCTTATTGTGGAAATATTATGACTATTAGTTGTTGACTTAGTACAAATATGTTGTATGCAATGCAAGTCACTACTAATGAATATAAACTCCTTCTGACTGAATCATCGATACAACATTACTTGAAATTCATAACTTCAGGTTAAGGGGGAGCATAGTACTGATCCTACTAATTTTTCAGATTGTTAGGACGACATCGATAATCAATATCCTAGTCATTTTTAGTTTTGTATGGAGTTTTCCGAAGAAAGACAAAAAGAGGGAGATTGTTGATGTTGGATGAATGTTGTGACAAATGTTGTGACAATATTTCTTATGAACATAAGGATGTTGCCAGCAATGTTGTGACAACATCACATACAACATCCCTATAAACAAATTTTGCATATTCTTCCGGCAAAAAATAATATTTATTATTGTGATTTAAAAGACCTAGGCAATCTAACAAGGAAGCTGTGTTTAAAACGTGGGAAAAGAAGGAGTCAAGCTTGGAAGAAAAGCAACGTTAAGACCAAGTCAAGACTGTTGAGTTTTTCATGGAGGAAGACTCAGTCCAGGTTGCAGCCTTCTTTCTCGCAACTCCCACAACCAATGAGCGAGGATTTCAAGGAATTTCCACAGTATAAATAGAGGGGGAACTTCAGAGTATCGACATCTAGAATTCAACGAAATGAATCACCAAGAGAGCTCTCGGATATTCACCTTAGAAACCTGATCAACATCTTAGCCTAAAGTAGTATAACAACATCTAGTCCAACATTACTTTTGTTGCCTAGATTCTAGATTGATATTATTGTTAAAGCAATTGTAATGATGATGTTGTATGTTTCTTTTTAGATGTTTTATCTTTAGGCTGAAGTCATCTGCGACTTTATTTTTATTTGTAATTTCTTTTTTGTTTTCATTGCTACGTATTGTAAAAAGAAATTCATTTGTAATTGTATATAATATATACATTACTTCGGTCATTGACCATCAATGGTTATATTAACTTATACCCTTGAAAATATAAACCTTGTTGTTGACACCCAATTTTGACCCTCTCGTCCAACCATTAACTATAAAATTACACTAATTTTTTCAAAATAATTTTAAACAATTTTTATAATAATAAAATGCAACAATAAAACATTAATACACACATAAATAAGCAATTTAATAATGGCGCCGCTTTTTTACGAAGAATATTAAGCACTTTGGGTCTCGCACCCGCATTTATCATAATTTAAGCTCTATTTCACATTAATTAAAACTCAAACAATTCTTAATGATAAATAAATAAATAAAATAAATAATTTAAAAATGGCGTCACATCAAGCATTCCTTAAAATTATAGCTACATTTATTAAAACTCAAAGCAATTTAATAAACAATTTAAACCCCATTTAATTTTAATTTAACATCGCAAAATACGCATAATAAATAAGATTTTAATATTAGCGTTGCATTTATAAAAGCATTAAGTAATCCTTAAATATCATATCTGCATTTAACATTTAAATAATTTTATAATAATTAAACCCCCATTTATTTCCCACTAATTAATTTTTTACCTAAAACTAACTCCTAAAACTAATACACAAATCAAATAATTAACAGCCCAATACCACATAACCCCTTAATTTTCGTCTGGCACAAGCCCACGACCCGCAAGCCCAAACGCCCCTTCATTTTTCCCTCTCCCCTAAACAAACCCTTAACCTAAAGGAAAAAAAGAGAAACCAGCGCACCTTTTGCACCCGTCGCCGCCAACGCCAAAGCCGAGATTCTCGCCGGAGAATCCGGCGTTGTACTCACACTCTTATCATCCCCGTCATTCCCTTACCATGCACCCCAAAATAAAATCATATCAAAGCTTACCAAGAATGGAAACCAAATCATAGTTATTAATACCAAGATTCGTCCGAATCAGTCGAAAATCTCATCAAAGCTTACCAAACTGAGTACCATATTCAGGTCTATATAAATCAATAGATCTTTACCCAAAGGCCCCCCCCCCCCCCCCCCCAGAGTTTTGACACAGAGTAACCCCCTTCAAAATCAAGAAAAATTAACCTCGAGGGAGCATCCGAAATTAGCAGAAAACAGGGGAGAATTCATAGCAATCCATAGTCTCTAGAAATCATTTCGGCATAAGTTCTGTTTGCAAATCAGAAACTTCACCCCTCAAATCGCATCGCCACTCCGAGTGGATCGACGACTTGATACGCTGCCTCGGTTCGCTGTCCGAAGAAGGTAAACCCGAACCCTCTCTCGCATTTGGATCGAGTTTTATGTCATGACTTTTGTGTACATCCTGAAAAAATGCTTTCTTCCTGCTGCTGCTTCGCTACTATCAATTATCATAGCTCTGCTTATGGACATACAAGCTTAAGTGCAGATTATATGTATTAAATTCTACATTAAGGTTTATTTATTATGTGATAAAGATTTGGGCATGTACTAATCCATATCTTTCCTTTTTACATGAAATGCATTGGAGCAACGAAGAGTCTCATTGCGAGACTCTTCACGAGCCACACCGCATGAATGCCCATCTGTGTCCACCGCATTCCGCCTCAGAATTTCCAAACAAAAGGGGGACGAGACGACATTGTCATCCCCCTCAAAGCATCCTTTTGGCATCTTAATCTTACATGTCTTATATATATTTGTTTGTTTATTTGTTGAAATTTAATTAGCTAACTTTGGAATTAATAAGAGACATAGAACAATTAGCCTCTAAATAAATAAATTGAGTGGGAAGTTTCAAAAAATAAAAAATGCACTTTTAGTTGCTTATCTTAGGCTTATCATGCATGTTTAACCTTTCGCTTAATTTTATTTCCATATCTAATCATGGAACTAACGCATTATTCTTATCAAGTTGATAACAAAAGAAATCGATTTTCTCCTAAGCTCTTTTATTAACATCATATGAATAATTTATTTTGGATAGCCTTGCTATTATAAATTGCATCTTTTCGCACCACGCCATATATATTGATTTTACAAAAGAAATGCACATCTTTGAATCAACTTTGCATACATCTATAAAATGGACGTTTTCAAATTTATACATTTTATATGCCTACTTTTAAACTTTGCATGTATATCTCTATCAAAAAATGCATCCTTTCATGAAGCACTTTCATCATTTTTATATTTTTAAATCTTAGCATAGTAATTAACCCTAGGTTTGAACGGACAACCACAAGTTAGCGGATCCTTGAGGGTGTCTAATCCCTTCCCTATAGATTAATAAAGAACCCTTAACCAGAATCTCACACTAGTTTTGCATACCCAAAAAATGGAGTTAATGTTAACTTTAACATAGTTAACATTCAGGTGTCCTAATTCACCCAAACCAATTAGGTGGTGACTCCGCGAACCCTAGCACTACTTTAGCACTTTTAACCCCTTTTTTAGCATTTTATTTTATTTTCTAACAAGTAGCAGGATTCTCCAGAATAATGTCGCGGTCGAAAAAGAGCGTGACAGAAATGTCGACTCCACTGGGGAAGCACAAGTTCTTGACCATAACAGACCTAGAGTTATTATTTGGCATTACTTCTGCACTTAATTTTCTTGCGTATTGTAAATTGCTTTATTTGTCACTATTGTAATTGTTATTTGTTACTGTTTTCCTTAAACTGGCATTCCGCTCATATTTCTTCCACTCTGGAAAATTCACACTATCACACACTCACGCGCTGGTGTGCTTCACGCACCCGCAAATTTCTTTCAAAAAATCCAAATTTTAAGAGAGTTGGCGCCTGCGCGAAGTTAGATCGGTTCGTCTGATCAGCCGCGTAGCCTTCTCACTCGAGTTGTCCGCTCGGGAACCTTGCGTCTAGTAAAGCCAAATCTTAGAAACTCAGGATAGAGCTATACCAACCTTTATTTTAAGGCATGCATGCATTTACCTTAGGTGGGTCGGTCCTTGATATCGACACCACAATTAGGAAAAACACCAAACTTGTCGACGGGTTTCTCAACCCAACGACCAACCAGTATATTATGTATAGCGTGACAATGATAGACAAATCCAAACCTAATCATGACATGCCAAAATTGAGAAAAAGTGCACCGTCATTTGGTCGCCATTTCCAACAAAAGCATTACAGTTGGACGACTTGTACAAATCTATCATAACCTCGCACATGTGACGTTTAGGCCTCCCTCTGGCATAAAAGAGGTCCCAAACATGTTAGAGCACGCGTTTGATTTGCAATTTGCTTATTATTATATATTGTCTGCAACTCTTTGCATATTATACTAACTTGGTTTGCTTCATTTGTTAGAGGATTATTTTTTCCTTAGCATATCCCCAAAAGGTTGATTCGCGTTGACTGGTAGAAGCACAATCATCCAATAAATGACTAATCCAGAGGCACCAGAACGAACCAGCTTAGGACTCGTCCCCGTTTCTGTAGAGGACGCAGAGGCGTTAGAAAGGAGAAACACCAATGATCAACACCTCGCCAAATTATTGCAGCAAATGGAAATCATGCAAGCCGAAATAGAAAGGCTCCGAAATATGACAAACCTGTCTATTAGTTTGAATGCACCACTCCCGGAGCAAAGGACAAATGCAATCGTATCACAAGCCCTTGAGCCTCCACTTCCACGAAACCCCCCGCAAAGGCCGCAACATACCAGCTCACACCAAAATGTCACTCGCCCGGTCAATTTGCAAACTGACCTCCAAAATGATCCGTTTACTACATACACATCTCAACCTCCACCTACTTATATCTCCCCACTCAGTCCAAATTGCCAAGCCACCCAATACGAGCAGACGACACACATCACTAGTCGTAACAAACAATATGTGGCATTAACACATCCGACCGAAAGCCAACAATTTATTATGCATGTATCCTCTCAAGAGACAGATCAATACAAGGAAGTGGAGCGGCAGACTCGAGCTAGAGCTGATGAAAATGTGTCAAAAGAAATTTGTAGCTTGAAAAAGGCATTCAAAAGCATTCAGATGAACAAAGGGGATGAAGGGTTAGAATATGAAAACTTATGTATGCACCCCGACGTTGAATTACCTGTGGGGTATAAGGTGCCCAAATTTTACATGTTCGATAGAAAAGGGAATCCCCGAGCTCATCTAAGGTCATATTGAGATAAATTGATTGGAGTTGGGAAAAATCAAGCAATCATCATGAAACTATTCATCAGGAGTCTAACCGGCGAGACGCTGGACTGGTACACATGCCAAGACCCTCGAAAATGGGACGGTTGGAATGCCATGGCACAAGATTTCATGGATAGATTCAGATTCAACACTGACACTGTCCTGGATAGATTTTATCTTATGAAGCTAGAAAAGAAATCCACAGAAACTTTTAGGGAATACGCCATGAGGTGGCGGTCAGAAGCAGCAAAGGTCCAACCTCCAATGGCAGAGAGCGAAATGACCACCTTGTTCGTGCAGCCTTTAAGAGACGCGACATATTATGAAAGGATGATCAGTGTAATTGGGCGAAGTTTTACAGAAGTCGTAAGAATGGGCGACTTCGTGGAAGAAGGCATTAAAACGGGCAGGATTACAAACCTGACAGCCCTACAAGCAACTAGCAGAGTTATGCAGTCAGATTCCATCAGAGGTACCTCACAGAGGAAAAGAGATGCATCACCCTCTATCATGGTCATTCAGGGACATAGGCCAGAGCAACTTCTAGTATATCAAAGCTCACCACCTTCTCACTATAACCAAAACACTCAAAATCCACAGTCGTATTATCAGCACTGCGCTACCCTATATCCTGTTTACCAGACCCAGCCAGCCATAACGCAGAGCAAGGAGACGTATTGGGGGATTGGATTTGCATCCCTGTTCTGGTCCACATAGGTTCTAGATAAGAAGGGAAATTTAGCTTAGCAGAATAATTTTAAAACTCGTATTTAAGCTTTAATAATGTTTTCTTTGGTTTTGCTTGTAATTGGAACTACGTTCGACCTGATTCCCTTGGCGGATACGTAGGCGACCATATCGGCTTCGGTCCCACATTTAGAAATTTCAACCAATTTCGCTTGTAATGAACTACGTAGGCGGCCTAAATCGACTTCAGTCACACCATTAGAAGTCTTCCCTTATTTTGAAAATAACGAAAATACACATGATAGGCAAGCAATCCCATTGAGACATACTTTAGGCCAAACGCCCTTTGCATATTCAAAACTAGGACCATTAACAGCTAGTCAAGGTAGGAAACCAGGCAGGGGTTATGAGTCCAAACAAGGCAGACGTCCGAGCATCAAGGGTCAAAACTACAAAGTCAATGCGAATCAACCACCCCCTCAAACTCACAAGTTTTCTTTGAGCGCAAGTTCTTCATATTAGCAGAAGCAGAAAATACAACAAAAGTTCTTCATATTAGCAGAAGCAGAAAGAAGCAGTAGAAGCAGACAGACATCAACAATCAAAGTTCAAATTCCGCAACAAAGTCTAGCGCATCAGCTCGGGCATAGAGTCAAATTGCAATCCATGCAGTGCACAAATGCACAACAAAGACATCATGACAATCAATACAGTTCACAAAATGCATTACAACAACATCTCAGCAGTTGCAACATTTAGCATATCCGCCCAAAGACAACATCTCAGCATTCACAACATCCCACATATCATACAGGGACAACATCCCTACCCACAGAATTGCATTTCTCATATATTTATTATTTTGTTTTAACAGTTATACACTAATTTTTCTCAAGCTTAGCTTGCAGGAGCATTTATTCTATAGGAGCATCAGTAACACGTCCAGGCAACGACGTCATCAACATTATGTCTACGCAATGACGCCATCAGCAACACGTCCAGACAACGACGTCACAGCAGAACACGTCCAGGCAACGACCTCATCAGCGCAACACGCCTGTGCAACGGCGCCATCGCCGCAACACATCCGAGCAACAACGCTATCAAGACAACACGCCCGCATAATAGATTTATCGACAACACGCCCGCATAACGACGCCATCAGACAACGCGCCCGCATAACGGCGTCGTCAAGACAACGCGCCCGCATAACGACGCCATCAATCACATCTTCATCACATTACACAAGGACCCTCAATTTATATGAGTGTCAGCAGCATCATCAATACCATGACGCCATCAGCATCGTCAATACCATGACACCATCAGAATGTGTCGTCAACACCATGACGCCACCAGCATCGTCAACACCCTGACGCCATCAGCTTCAACATAATAACGTCGCTAGTATCAACACAATGACGCCACCAACATCTGCAACAACGACACATTCAGCACATTACAACATCCCTACTCACAAAATCACATTCAAGCTCTATCATTTTTATCTGAAAATTTATGCACTAATTCTTCTTAAGCTTTAGCCTACAGGGTCCTTAATTTACAGGAACAGTTTCAGTACGTCTGGGCATGGACGACATCAACAATCACAACATTCAGCAAAGCATTCACAGCATCCAGCAAGTTCGTGCAGAGACTACATCAGCAATCACAATATTCATCAAGCATTCACAGCATCCAGCAAGTCCGTGCAGAGACTATCAACAATCGCAGCATTCAACAAGCATTCACAACATCTAGCAAGTCCGTGCAGAGACGATATCGACATTCGCAGTATCCCGTAAGTCCGAGCAGAGACGACATCAGCATTCCCAGCGTCCTACACATCATATAGGGACGACATCTTTACTCACAAAATTTTATTTTTTCATATATTCATTATTTTGATTTAACCGATATGCACATTTTCACAAAGTTTTAGCATGCCGGAGCATTAATTCACAGGAATAGTAGCATCAACACAATGACGTCTTCATCAACATCGTGTCCGAAAAAGACGCCGGGTCCGAAAACGACGCCAAGTCCGAAAACGACGCTGAGTCCGAAAACGACGCCAAGTCCGAAAACGATGTCACGTCCGAAAACGATGTCACGTCCGAAAACGACGCCAAGTTCGAAAACGACGCCAAGTCCGAAAACTACGTCAAGCCGGAAACGACGCCAAGTAGAAAACGACGCAAAGTCCGAAAACGACGCAAAGTCCGAAAACAACGCCGAGTCCGAAAACGACGCCGAGTTCGAAAACGACTCCGAGTCCGAAAATGACGCCAAGTCCGAAAACGACGCCAAGTCCGAAAATGACGCCAAGTCCGAAAACGACGCCATATCCGAAAACGACCACGAGTCCGAAAACCAAGTCCGAAAACGACGCCATATCCGAAAACGACCACGAGTCCGAAAACGATGCCAAGTCCGAAGTGACGCCAAGTCCGAAAACGACGCCAAGTCTAAAAACGACGCCAAGTCCGAAAACGACGTCAAGTCCGAAAATGACGCCATGTCAAAAAAAACGACGCCGAGTCCGAAAAAGGCTTTCGAGTCCGAAAACGACTCCGAATCCGAAAACGACGCCGAGCTCAAAAACGACGCTGAGTCTGAAAATGACGCCGAATCCGAAAACGACGCCAGGGCGAAAATGACTCAGTCTGGCGACTCGGGCGAAATGACTCGAGTCCAAACGACTGAGTCCGATAACGACGCCCTGCCCGAAAACGACGCCAAGTCTGAACACGACGCCAAGTCTGAAAACGACGCTGAGTCCGAAAATGACGCCTAGTCCGAAACGACGCCCGTACGAAAACGACGCCACGTTCAAAGACGACGTCATCAGCATATCACATCTATGCAAGGACGATTTCTCTACTCTGAGAATTGCATTTCTTATACATTCATGCTTTATTATTTTGTCTTAGCAGTTATGCACTAACTTTTCTTGAGCTTTAGTCTACAGAGATTCAATCTAAAGGGGCAGTTGCAGCAAGGACAACATATCCGCATTCACAATCGCAACACGTCCGTGCAAGGACGAAATCACATCATTTGCAGCATCACATCAACACAACCGACATCACATTTTACAGGATAAACATTTCTAGTCACACAGTTACATTGCCTATAAATTCATGCGTTATCATTTTACCGTAACAATTATGCACTAACCGTTTGCTTAAGTCTTAACATGCAGGAGCAGAAGCACAACATGAATTTTCTCTTACAGCGAACCGGGGCAATTTGTTGGGGGGGGGGGGGGGTTAACCTTCCTAACAAATGACAAAAACGGACTCGAGCGTCGGTCCACTCATTCCACATCACCAATAAGCCCAACGTTTTCATAAGTCAATACCGGTACACCCCTATGCTCAATCCAGTTTATTTTAACATCACGTCGACCCATTGTCGTCATAACTCGACACTGGGACAAATTTTGAGTCCGCGTCAGCCCGCCTTAGTGTTTGACCATGGTAGCCCAGCGTCGTCATAACCCGACACTGGGACAAAATTTTGAAATTGCGTCAGGCTTGTCTTAATCGCCCAACATTTTTTTTAATTCTGAGGATCGGGACAAAATTGGCTATAAGTCAACGTCTTTGTCCGAAGACTCTTCCATCATCTTCATACAAAGAGGGACAAGTTGTTGACACCCAATTTTGACCCTCTCGTCCAATCATTAACTATAAAATTACACTAATTTTTTCAAAATAATTTTAAACAATATTTATAATAATAAAATGCAATAATAAAATATTAATACACGCATAAATAAGCAATTTAATAATGGCACCATATTTTTACGAAGAATATTAAGCATTTTGGGTCTCGCACCCGCATTTATCATAATTTAAGTTCTATTTTCCATTAATTAAAACTCAAACAATTCTTAATGATAAATAAATAAATAAATAAATAAATACATAAAATAAAAAATTTAATAATGGCGTCGCATCAAGCATTCCTTAAAATTATAGCTACATTTATTAAAACTCAAAGCAATTTAATAAACAATTTAAACCCCATTTAATTTTAATTTAACATCGCAAAATACGCATAATAAATAAAATTTTAATATTAGCGTTGCATTTATAAAAACATTAAGTAATCCTTAAATATCATATCTGCATTTAACATTTAAATAATTTTATAATAATTAAACCCCCATTTATTTCCCACTAATTAATTTTTTACCTAAAACTAACTCCTAAAACTAATACACAAATCAAATAATTAACAGCCCAATACCACATCACCCCTTAATTTTCGTCTGGCCCAAGCCCACAACCCGCAAGCCCAAACGCCCCTTTTAGAAACCCACTGCCCCTTCATTTTCCCCTCTCTCCTAAACAAAACCTTAACCTAAAGGAAATAAAGAGAAACCAGCGCACCTTTTGCACCCGTGGCCGCCAATGCCCCAGCCGAGATTCTCGCCGGAGAATTCAGCGTTGTACTCACACTCTTATCATCCCCGTCATTTCCTTACCATGCACCCCAAAATAAAATCATATCAAAGCTTACCAAAAATGGAAACCAAATCATAGTTATTAATACCAAGATTCGTCCGAATCAGTCGAAAATCGCATCAAAGGTTACCAAACTGAGTACCATATTCAGGGCTATATAAATAAATGGATCCTTACATTCAAATGACCCCCCCCCCCCCCCCCTCAGAGTTTTGACACAGAGGAACCCCCTTCAAAATCAAGAAAAATTAACCTCGAGGGAGCATCAGAAATTAGCAGAAAACATGGGAGAATTCATAGCAATCCATAGTCTCTAGAAATCATTTCGGCATAAGTTCTGTTTGCAAACCAGAAACTTCACCCCTCAAATCGCATCGCAACTCCGAGTGGATCGACGATTTGATACGCTGCCTCGGTTCGCTGTCCGGAGAAGGTAAACCCGAACCCTCTCTCGCATTTGAATTATTTTTGTGTAGTTGGGCGTAGTTTCTGTTGAGTATGCTGTGGTGTCTGCTGTATAATTAGTTATTAATGTCTCCAAGCTTGTTGTTAAAAATTGATTGTTGCCTCAAAGGATTGGGTGTTGGACTGGTCGAATGTTTGTTCCAGTTGTTCGACCTGTTTGGATGCATACTGTAACTTAGGAATAACACATATAAATTAATCTTGTATGTCCATCACGATGTCTGTAAGCATATAGGCATGAATCTAAGGATAAATAAAAATAGAAAACTTTCATGCACATGTCGTTTTAAACCAGAATGCCGATATAAATTGCCCTATTGAGTCTATATATCTTGTATTAGTATGTTTCAGATCTTAGTTAAATAAAATATGTAGTTGATATCTTTTCTTTTTTCATGTGTGTCTGCCTTATATTATTAGATGATCTTGTTTTAGCATCAATGTCTATAAGAAGTCATTTAATATCAACTCAGCTAATTATTATTTCGGTATGGTAGCTATCCGCTTGTCTACTCCCAGATACTAAGTTTTAGTCGAATTAAGGGAAAGAAGGTGACTGAGAGTTGAATAGATGTCACACTGAGCATGAGTAGTAGGAAGAAAAGTCGATGCTTGGTTTCTACTGTCTAAAAGGGTTGTGAACAATACATTGCTTTAGATATAATTTTCTTTTGGATCGAGTTTTATGTCCTGACTTTTGTGTACATCCTGAAAAAATTCTTTCTTCCTGCTGCTTCGCTACTATCAATTATCATAGCTCTGCTTATGGACATACAGGCTTAAGTGCAGATTATATGTATTAAATTCTACATTAAGGTTTATTTATTATGTGATAAAGATTTGAGCATGTACTAATCCTTATCTTTCCTTTTTACATGAAATGCATTGGAGCAACGAAGAGTCTCATTGCGAGACTCTTCACGAGCCACACCGCATGAATGCCCGCATCTGTGTCCACCACATTCCGCCTCAGAATTTCCAAACAAAAGGGGGACGAGACGACATTGTCATCCCCCTCAAAGCATCCTTTTGGCATCTTAATCTTACATGTCTTATATATATATTTATTTGTTTATTTGTTGAAATTTAATTAGCTAACTTTGGAATTAATAAGAGACATAGAACAATTAGCCTCTAAATAAATAAATTGAGTGGGAAGTTTCAAAAAATAAAAAATGCACTTTTAGTTGCTTATCTTAGGCTTATCATGCATGTTTAACCTTTCGCTTAATTTTATTTCCATATCTAATCATGGAACTAACGCATTATTCTTATCAAGTTGATAACAAAAGAAATCGATTTTCTCCTAAGCTCTTTTATTAACATCATATGAATAATTTATTTTGGATAGCCTTGCTATTATAAATTGCATCTTTTCGCACCACGCCATATATATTGATTTTACAAAAGAAATGCACATCTTTGAATCAACTTTGCATACATCTATAAAATGGACGTTTTCAAATTTATACATTTTATATGCATACTTTTAAACTTTGCATGTATATCTCTATCAAAAAATGCATCTTTCATGAAGCACTTTCATCATCTTTATATTTTTAAATCTTAGCATAATAATTAACCCTAGGTTTGAACGGACAACCGCAAGTTAGCGGATCCTTGAGGGTGCCTAATCTCTTCCCTCTAGATTAGTAAAGAACCCTTAACCAGAATCTCACACTAGTTTTGCAGACCCAAAAAATGGAGTTAATGTTAACTTTAACATAGTTAACATTCAGGTGTCCTAATTCACCCAAACCAATTAGGTGGCGACTCCGTGAACCCTAGCAGTACTTTAGCACTTTTAACCCCTTTTTTAGCATTTTATTTTATTTTCTAACAAGTAGCAGGATTCGCCAGAATAATGTCGCGGTCAAAAAAGTGCGTGACACTTGTGTCTTTTACTTTTCGCTGCATTTACACTCTTAAGGTTTATTATTATTTTATCATATTGTTGCCTCAGGTGTTAAGACAACACTGACGACAACATTCAGAAACTGTCTAACTGTTCAAGTGTTTAATTTTTTATTCTTACTTAAACTGTTTATCCATAAGCCTCGAACCAACAGTTACATAATAATCATTTCACTTTGTTCCACCTATCATAAAAGTAATTTTCACTAGATTTGGTAAAATACAACAACAACATACCAAGTGAAATTCTACAACGTGCGGTTTGGAGAGGGTAGAGTGTACGCAGACCTTACTTTACCTTGATAGGTAGAGCGGCTATTTCGGAGAGAGTCTCGGCTCAAGACAGAGCATAATCAAAAGCAAATCAACAACAAAAACAAAACAAGAGCAAAGCAAGAGAGGTGGTCAGAAAATATTTAAAGCAGTATGGAAATGCTGGTATCAAAGATAAATAGGTCATGATAGAGCATTCCGAAAAGTAAGAAGTAACTAGCGCAGATAAATAAGCTAAACAACCCATAAATCAAATAGACGTGATGCAGACTATTCCGAAGTGATAGGTAAGCCAACCCAATCATTTACCAATTTAATTATATAAATAAGCGAGAAAGTTATAAAGGGAAAAGCCGAATATCCATAATAGTAAGTCTTTATAATAGAAAAAAATGCAAAAACAATACAAATCCGCTCAAGATTGGTGTCATACCTACAATAGTCGCTAATGATAGAACAATACAAATCTGAATCCACTAGTACAATATCTGACTTCTGTTTCAAGAAATATACCTAGTTTTTTCTTGAAAAATCATCAATGAAGACAAAAAATAGTTATTGTTATCGAGAGAGCTAGGCTTGATCGGACCACACACGTCAGTATGGATGAGCTCGAGTGCCTTCTTGGCTCTTGACTCTGACTCATTTGGCAAGCTTTTCCTGAATTGCTTCCCGACTAGACACCTTTCACAAAGCTGGTCAGGATGGTTGATGCGAGGTACTCCCTTCACCATCTCCTTCTTAGATAGCAACTCTAGACCTCCAAAATTTAGATGCCCAAATCAAAGATACCAAAGCCATGATGCATCTCTGTGGCAAGCATTCAGGCACTTTGCAATATCGTTTTGTATGTTGATTAGTAACATTCTATTCTTTGACATTGACACTTTAGCAATGAAGTTATTCTTATCATCTTTTACAGAAAGGTTATAATCCTTCATATGAATATCATAATCTTTCTATAACAGTTGTCCTAAACTCAAGATGTTACTTTTCATATTGGGCGCATAGTAGACGTTGGAAATAAACTGACGTCTCACATCTTTCAAACGGATAAGGATATTATCTCTCCCTTTCACTGCTATTGTGGAATTATCTCCAAACAAAATATTTCCGCTTACTGACTCGTCTAGCTCTATGAACATGTCTTTTTTTTCCACACATGTGATTGCTTGCACCACTGTCAAGATACCAGGAATTTGCTTGGCCACCATCAATTTCCTTTCGTGCTAGAAGAAAAGTTTCTTTTCTATCTGTCTTTTCCTCCATGCAGTTGGCCTTATCCTCAATTTTATTATTGGGAGCTCTACATTCTGAAGCATAATGCTCAAACTTCTGACAATTATAGCATCAAATTTGAGATTTGTCATACCTTGAGTTCAAATTGATTCTTGAACGACCTTGTGTTGAGCTTTCTCCTTTCTCATAGTTGTTGTTGGAATTGTTGTAATTCCAACCTCGTCCATGACCTCGACTTCCACCTCGTCCATGGCCTCTACCTCTGCATCGGCCTAGGCCACATTGATTTCTATCATTGCCTTGACTTTCATGCATATCCTTGGGTTGCAGCTTGAGTAGTTGCTCAGTAAACCCTTAATTCTTCTTATGTTTCTCTTCGTATGCTTGCAATGATCCTTGGAGTTGTTCGATCATCATTTCTTCCAAGTCTTTAGTTTCTTCAATCGTCACAACGATGTGCTCAAATTTGGGATCCAATGAATGAAGTCTCTTCTCTATTATCCTCACATTTTCTAACTTTTCACCATTTATTTTTAATTGATTAGAAACAGCTACTACTCTTGAGAAATAATCCGAAATAGACTCAGATACTTTCATGTGTAAGGATTCGAATTCACCTCTTAATGTTTGGAGACGAACATTCTTCACTTTCTCAGATCCTTTGCAAGAGGTTTGTAGCTTCTCCCATGTTTTTTTGGCAGAGCTTGCACTCGAAATCTTTTCAAAGTCATCATCATCTAATGCTTGGTAGATGAGGTAGAGAGCCTTCTGCCGCTCTTTCTTAAATCCTTCAAAGTTGTCTTTTGATCTGGTGTAAGAGCAACAAAAGAAGTCATCCGTAGACTTGTTATATCCTTTCTCTATGATACCCCACACATCTTGTGATCCAAGAAGTGCCTTCATTTTTATAGTCCAATTGTCATAGTTTTTGTTGTTGAGTGTCAGGACTGGAATGGTGACATATCATTTGACATGGATCTGATACCACTTTGTTGGAAATGAAACACTCTCACAAATAACTTTTATTCAAATTCAAACAAATATTACAAGACCACTCTCACTCAACAACAAGATACTATAACTCATTCTTATAAGACTTTGTTTCTTCACTCACTTAGAAGCTCTTAATTTTTCTTGATGTCTAAACTAAAATGGGGAGGGGTATTTATACTACTTAAGAACAATCCTACACCACACAAATAAACTAATAAAAAATTATAATAACCATACACCTCATTCTTCTCCATCTTTCTAACAATATTTTAAATTACCAAATGATTCACATGCATGATTACCACACCCTAGAAGATTCTAGATAGAAGACTTGTAGTTTTGGACCTTGATTATGGACTTTGACACCAATTTGATTGAGTTTGAGTTTGGAATACCATAATGGATCAAGTTTATGATCCAACAGAGAAACATTTGAAAGTATATGGAATAATTCAAAATTCTACTTTTTGGTATCATCATGGAGAAGTTTTGGGTGAACCACTATCGGAAGGTGAAGATGAAGTTAGTAATAAAGTAGAAGAGTGTGAGGATGAGGATGAAATACATGAAATGTTGAAAGATTTATATTCTAATCATGTAATGAGTTACTTGAAGAGGAACCGAATGTTGATGCCAAAAAGTTTTACAGCCTATTGAAAGATTTTGAGATGCCACTATACCAAAGTTCGAAAATTTCAAAGCTTTCCACTTTGATTAAACTGCTTCACATAAAAAGTATGGGTTGTTGGAGCAATGAGTCATTTACAATGTTACTAAAAATGTTGAAGGATGAGTTGTTGCCTGCCGGAGCGAATTTGCCAAATTCATATTATGAGACAAAAAAGGTAATTTGGGAGCTTGGGCTTTCCTATCATAAAATTGATGCTTGTGTAAATGTGAAAGAATTAATTCCTTGATTATTCTTATTAATGAAAGACATATATATCAAGTTACAATAGGAGAATCCTGTTTCTACTTTACATCTAAAACTCTATTGTATATGGAGACTAACTATACACTTATGGTAATATTACAATACTAATTAAGGTACAAAACTAAGTCTAATATTTACCAAATATACAAGGAAAATAATTGAACCACTGCTGGAGGAGAATGCCACTGCCCACTGTTGGGCTTTACTGCTGGCCCGATAGATCAATGTACAATATACACATAATATACATTGGTATATTATGTATATATTTAACACACACCCGCAGTCATAGCGGGTGATATTCGTATGCTGAGACTGTCTCTGAAATCTTCAAAAAGGACCGAGGGTAGACCCTTTGTAAAGATGTCTGCAATTTGATATCTGGAAGGGACATGACAGACGCGTACTTGTCCTCTAGCTACCTTTTCTCGAACAAAGTGAATATTCATCTCTATATGTTTAGTGCGCTAGTGCTGAACTGGATTACCAAAAAGGTAGATGGTACTTCTACTATCACAGTACACCAAGGTAGCCTTCTCAATATGACAATGTAGCTCTAACAGTAGATTACATAACCAACATGATTCAGAAACCTCAGCCTCTGTACTTGAGCGTGAAAGTTTGGATTGATGCTTGGCAGACTATGAGACCAAGTTATTATCTAAAACTATGCAATAGCCAGACGTAGAACTCCTGGTGTCAGGACAAACATCCCAATCAACATCTATATAGGAGATCAGTGTAGATGTCGACGAAGGATACAAATGCAAGCCATAATCAAGTGTTCCCTGAATGTACCTAAGAATGAATTTGAACGCATTCGTATGTTCAATCCTGGGATCATGCATAAACAAACACATTTACCGTACAACATATGTAATATCAGGTCGCGTGAACGTAAGATACTGAAGGGCGTTTGCGAGACTACGATAGCGGGTTAGATCCTTATAAAGAGAGCCATCTACGACACTCAACTTGGGTTTAGTATCAACTGGAGTAGAAGTGGACTTACAGAATGACATCCCAACACTCTCAATGATCTCTGCTGCATACTTCCTCTGTGATAAGAACAATCCACCTACATGACGAGTGACAAAAATCCCCAACAAATAACTCAATGGGCCCAAGTCTTTCATGACAAACTCAGAATTGAGCATTGTCATAATAGACTTTCGCAAAGCATCAGAAGAGACAGTCAAGATAATATCATCCATATATAGTAGTATATAAGTCATCGAAGAACCCCGACGATATATGAATAATGAATTATCAGACCTTTTCTAAGAACATTTTATAGCGTGCACAATTAACTACAATTGATGCACATATGGCTAGTTTACCCCTTAAATTTCCAACCAAGTACCTAGGTGTACAATTAGGGCGATCTTTCTAAAATTGCACTAACATAGCAACTATGTAACGAACAAGTATAAAAACAAATTCTTATTTTAAGGAAAATAGTAACAATTCCAAATGCCTTATGGTCACCTCGTATGCTCCGACATCTAGTAGAAATCTAATGGTTTATAGTACATTTCGTTCAATGACACACCTACCAATGAGTCGAGTCATCTACTTCAACTATAAATATACAGTTGCACAATGGATCAAATAGAATGTTATGGAACTTAAGAGGCATTCTCAATCTAAATATACACCATACAACTGATAGTAAAACTAACTTCAACTAAAAGAGTATAATACCTATGACAATTATGCTTCCTAACTCTAATTAGAAAAATACGCTTTCTATTGAGTCATGTCAATTGAAATAAGGGGTAGGTATTACATACTTTTCCCTTAAAGTTTCAACTGCTTTACAAGTCCTCAGACTCCTTATGGATAGTTATCTATAACAAACAAAGGTTTGATATCAATATCAATACATATTTCATAAAGGAACATCATTTAGGTGTCTTATCGACAATCTTAACACAAAGGGTTCTTGAATTCCTTAAAAAGGGTACATGTGCAATTTAATTCCATGACCCTCCGAAACATAGTTCTTTAGATTTTCAACATCAACCATAAATATACTTATCAAATTCCAATGCATATCTCAAACAACCATCTCCAAAATCGTAATACACCAATTTCTTAAGTTTATGGGTTACAGTTATGAAAATCCTTTTACAACTTACTCTAAATCATCAGGTAATCATAAATATAGATAGATGAGGGTATATATTACCTATACATATCAAAACCCTATAAAAAACAAGTTATTCTAATAGCAAGGGTTTCCAAAACCGAATCGTTCCGAAAATGATAGTTCAATGATTTTCGCGAGGATTATCATATTAATATTATGTGATTGGCCTTGGGATTGATCTTGGGATGATTAGGAACTTTAGATAGGATTTGTGGGATGGTTTAGGTCTGTTTATAGAGGAAAATGGATTCCCAAGTCGTTCAACCCATATATAACCCGTCAAAAGTTTTCCACAACCGTACATTGATGACGGGATTGATGGTTTGTTAAATGATCGATGATCCGTCGATCCTGACCATTAATCTACCTCATGAGAATTTTAAATCTATAGGTATTTTAATGGTCTGGGTTAGAACTTTGACGGTCCGTCACCTCAGCCATCAAACTCCGAAGTTTTCTGATTTCGTCAAAATATAGTTTCTTCAATCCGTTTGACTTCCAAACACTCCAAAACTTCCATAAACAAGCCATAAAACAACATTACCCTTTTGTAAATCCTGACCTATTCCCATACATTGGTATCCATCAGTGACACGTCGGGATGCAAACTACAGGGTGTAACATCCTCCTCTCTTAGGAATATTCGTCCGCGAATATGAAAATAAGCAAATTCGAATGGTCTCGCCACGCCCGAACCCCAAGCTCGGATCGTGCCTACACAGGCACCCTTCTACCTTAACAACTAAGCAAACTGCGAAAATTAAATAACACCTCATTTTTTTTAACCAACGTACGTGCAAGGCAAAGCCGACAAGGCTGCCTTATAATATACATAATAAAAGACACTACACTGTACATGAGTCCAATCCCACATATGAATACTGCACTTAAGAGTTTTATGAAATATGACGGACAAGGCCCCGCCGTACCCATAATCGCATAAAAGCACTGCATCAAGGAACTATACCAAAATGATAAACTCCAACAGAGGAGCTATCCAAAACTACGGCGGTCCTACACTGCCGATCACCAAAGCTGCGTACCTAAACTGCGGCAGATAACGCACTTCAAGGAGGTCGACGAAGAATGTACCAAGTATGTGAAGCGATGAAATCGTAATGAAATCATAACAGTCTAAAACAAAGCATGAGACATGTATGATAGCCAACCTACAGTACATAATACATAAGCAGTCATATCAAGTCAGGGACGCATGCCCTCAAGTCATTTCTAAAATATAACAATGGGTCTACGCCCATAATATCAATCATGCCCGTGGAATCCTTCCTCACCGCCGTGATCCATGATGTAATAATACCAATAAGGATACATGAACACCAAGTCCCACCGTGTCCTAAATACCACGTGGTCTCATGCCCGAATCCCACATCGTAAAGCATGAGCATATGGTAACATAAACAATTACGGGGACATTTATGATAATCAAATTACAACACATTGTGACTTACTAACAATGATAGTAAACATTAGTATGATTACTATATAAAATAGGAAGCTCTTGATCAAAGCAGGACCATCCGCGCGGTATCATTTAGCCATCCTACTCGCGGGACTATTTCACCGCGTAGGCGCGTGGACCCGCGTGAGGTATTCCTCGCATGGGACTATTTCACCGCGTAAGCCGCCACGGACTCGCGTGGTATTCCTCGCATAGGCTGGACCCGCCCGCATGGGACTATTTCACCCGCATAGGTCCTTACGGACCCGCATGAGGTATTCCTCGCATCGTGGGTAGCAATTCCACGGAATATCCAAATGCCACAAACCCGGGGAATGACCCCAAAACGACTGATATACCAATAGCACACAACCGGATATTTCCAGCACACATAGGCAATTCTCAACTAAACAAGCCAAAGTACTTACCAAGGCACCCTTAGACTAATTCTCAATTAATCAAGCCAAAGTACTTATCAAAGCACAAATAGAATAATTCTCAATTAACAAGCCAAAGTACTTATCAAGGCACAAATAGAATAATTCTCATTTTAGCAAGACAAAGTACTAATCAAGGCACACTTAGACAAATTCTTAATTTATCAAGCCAAAGTACTAATCAAGGCATCACATAGAATTATTCTCAATTAAACAGGCCAAAGTACTACGTACGTACATTCTTTTCAAAAGACTCCTTTTTATGTAAAACCCCAAGATACTAACACCCGTAGTATCAAGGCATGTCTATTTTTCAAAGTAAGTTACTACACGTTTAGAAAACTCATTTCAAGGCTTGAAATCAAGTAACTTCAAATTTTCACAATCTAGGCAACTTATGCCCTTTAATCAAAATAGACAACTTTCTAAACCTTCCATAAAGCCGTTATAACCAACTTCCCATAAAGCCGTTATAACCCTTTATGGTTTTTAGACAATTTCATTCCTTTTATAACCAAGAGACTTATACTTTTAAAACCAAGTATCACATACTTACAAATCAAGTTCTTAACTTTCAAAATACTTCAAGTCTCTTAACATTTAGAAAACAAGTTTCTTCTACTTTTAAACCTCAGGTAACTCACACCTTTAAAACAAGTTACTTCTCTTAAATCATGTCATTTCTCCTCTCTTAAAACAATTAAGTAAATCACTCCTTTAACTCCCCTAAAGTCATTACAACAACCCTTAGGTTTTGGAACTAAGGCACTAGCCAAAAGGTTTGGAACCCACTTCTTTTTCAAGACTCCATGTACTTTAAGTAAAATACTTTCACTTTTAAGAATCCAAACTTCACTAAGGAAATGGATTATACAACTTACAATTTAAACATCAAAGTACAATCAAGGGAGTACATAGAACGAATTCTATTTTAGGCAAATCCAAATACAACCAAGGAATGATCATTTAAGGAGTAGAACTTACTTTCTTTATCTTAAGAAATCATGCTAGAAGAGGAGATAGTTCACATACCTTTTCGGCTAAATCCATAAGCTGCCGAATCGCCGCGTAGAAGTGTCAACCTATAATGGTCACAACAAGACTATCAACTTCTAGTCTCAACGTAGAATAATACTAAGTATACGGTCGCTAATTCTACGGAAAATCGGGCAGCACTTCCTTTGTTTCTACTCACTTTGCCACCTTTTTCAAGATCGAATACAATAACCAACACGCCGCATTTAAGGCTCTAAACAACAACCAAACAAAGGGGATTACACGCCTTACAATACGTGTAAAATTCCTCCCCACAATTCATACCAAAAAGTATAATACTTCACTAGCCATTCTCGGCCAACATATAACCAATAACACTACGTCTTTTCCAATCCTTTTCCAATTTCAAGTTCTTAGGTCAACATGTTATTTAGTCATAAACAACTTCAACAACTACAATTTCCTTCTTTATTCAACATGCGACAACTTAAACTAATAATCAACTTGAATTCCAATCTTAAAGCTAAACATGCTAGTTTTCGGATTAGGGTTCCAATAGCCCATAAACATATCAAACTTCATACTATATAACACATGCTTGCTAAAATCCATAGCTACAACAATAAGTAAGTCTTAACTACTAAAACGACAAAATTTATACCTTTCCAAGCCCTTAAAATTTCCAAGATCCAAAGTCGCGCCTTAGAAATTCTTAGCTCCTTTCCTTAAGTTCCAATCCGCTCCAAGCACTCCTTAGAGGCCTATGAAGAACCCATCTTCAAGTTCCAACTTCAAAGTTGAAGAACTCCATTAGTTTCCTCCTTGCGACTAACGTGAAAACTCCGTTTTTCCGAAATCTTTCTATTAAGATAACCTTACAACACTCTTAGGAACCTTGGTTTAAAGTCTTGTGGACAAAGGAACAAAATTACAAAATTTTGTGTGAAGGGGAGGACAGGCAGGAAGCTCTTCTAGGCTAAGCTCAATGTTCTCAAATTTTTCTAAGTGTAATGAGCTAGTCTTGCACTAGTAGTAACCTTATAAAACACAATGGAGGGTTTAGATGTCCACAAATGTGAGGTTAGGATGGGTTTCACTTGGATCAAGCCTAGGTGGACAAGTTGACTTGTCAACAATATCAAGCTTTGGAAGACTTATCTTCTACCATGGTCAATGACCATTTTACCCTTACACAATTTCGACCAAGCCATGTGGAAGGAGTGCCACGTGTCGCCCTCTCATTCGTCCATAAAATTCTGTAATCCTCGTGGGTCCCACAAAACGCAAAATTCCTCGGGTAGGCCCCACGTGACCAAATTCGTAAAAAAATAAATTTCCATTAGGTTAAGAGTTCCATACTCTTCAAATAATGCATTTTGAGAATCCAATTCTCAACAACGAACATTTTTCCTTTCCGACGTTCGGAACATTTTCCGTCGGAAAAACAATTCCTCCTTCGTACTAATTTCCTAGTCTTGTTTCCTTACGTACATTCTCTTTTACATGTCCTGGACTTACGGGGTGTAACATCTCTCCACAAATGGGGCATTTAGATAACCCCCTTCTTATAGTTGTATCCTTAATAATTATTCACCGTGCGTGCTCAATTATGGTCCCTAACCTAGTAATGACCCTTCTTGTCCATCGATACGCAGTCTTAACGTCAAGTATATGATTTAACTTATCGATAACTATGACTCGTAAAATCATTCGGTTTAAATAATAAAATTCACCTTAGGTATTGCTATATAGCCCATGATTAGTAATTCCACAGAATGACTGATGGTATAATAAATCCTATACGATATCTTTTTTAACCTTACAATTACCTATATTGTTTATATCTAATGAAATGCTCTAATACCACAAATGATCTCATATAATCCTTATATAGGGGTAGGATCTCAAAACTACATAATATCTAACAAGTAATCACTAGGCATACAAAGACGTAAATGTCTAATGCAAAAAAAATTGACACACCTACACCCTAGTCTCAACTAGCACCTAAGCCTGAGGCTCCACCCCCACCCTTACCACGGTTTTCTCGATTAAACTTCGGGCAATTTCGTATTTTGTGACTATGGTCCCCGCACCAAAATCAACTCTCTTAATACATATGACATGGCCTAGAGTGCAGCCGATCATACTGTCTACAAGGTGGAAGAGGAGGCCCCTTTTGATATGTATTACTTTTATTATGTCATTCTGATACCCGCGAACCCCGATTATCCATATAAATCTGTGACGGTGTAGCCTGCCTATAAGATTGTGTCCCATGGGACTGAGTAGGGCTACTAACTGCAAGACCGGATGAAGGCCTAGGATTATTCCAAACATACTATACTTGACTGGCTGATCTAGCCCTCTTAGGTTGACTCTCATAACCTGTCTCATGTTATCATCATTTTTTATCTTCTAGATTTTGAGCATATGCTTGGATGCATGATGTTATACCCCGTATTTCCAGAGTATGTACGTAAGGGAATACGTACAAAAAGTCTAGCCTTAAAGTTTAGGCACAAAACGTTTTTTTGGGCACAACTCACAAAGCGAATAGTTTTCCGACGAAACGTTTCCACAGCTTTCGTAGGGTAAATTCCGGCTATGCCATTTCTAATTTTTGCGGATTTTTCCGAGAGACGAAACATTTTGGACCAACGGGAGGGCGACACTTGGCACCCTCCAATTGGTGGACTTGAAATCGTCCATTTGGACGAATTGGACAATGAAGTGCACGTTTTTTTGCCTTTGCACAAGTCAAGGATTAGGTAGGATATTTTGTGTGCAAGTTGGCCAAGGACACTTGCCCTAATCTTGACCTTACACTTGCCTAGCACTTGGCTAAATCTTGGCCCTTGGTTGGCCATGTCTTGACCTATAAATACCCCCTTAAGATGAAGAGTTCTTCATCCACAAATTCCTTTCCAAGTCTTAAAAATCCTCTCCTCTCCCTTTGTAGCCTTTTCGTCCAAACACCTCCCCCTCCCCTTTTGAAGTTTGGCCGAGGGCCCCCCCCCTAGCCTAGCCGAAATCTACCCCCCTCCCTTGGTAGAAAAGTTGCCTTCTTGTATTGTTATAATGCCCAAAATACCCTAGCCCAAATCCCTTAGTACTTAGTAGAAGTTGTGAAGAACTTCTAAGGTTTCCTTGGAGCATACAACTTAGGAGCAAAACCTTGCTCAGGCGCGACTTTATCTAGGATATTATTGGGCTTACCGAGGTAACTAATCCTAACCCTCTTCTGAATTAGAGAATACTTACTGTAGTAGTATAAGAATAAGTATTAGATACTTAGAAGAATATTGTAGAATAGAATTGAACTGTTATCACAGTAGAAGGGTTTAAAAGAAGAATAATCAAACTGTACTTACATAGATTGTTTTCACGATGAGACTTGAGTAGCTCACCGTAGGGAAGTCGCCCAATTTTTCCGTAGGATATAGAACCCTCTGCTTAGAATCTGTTTACAAAGTAGTCCGAACATTGATAGGCGTGTCGACTATTATAGGTGATTCTCTGCGCGACATATTCAACTTGGCGGTGGTTTTCACGAGAAGGTATGTGATTCTTCCTAAAGCATGATATTTTATAATATATATGTAGTACGGTGACGCGTACGTGTTAATCGAATAATAACTACGGCAATGTCTTTGACTTAAGCTGAATAATACTTACGAATGCCTCACGCTTAAGCTCGAATAACACTTACGAATGCCTCACGCTTAAGCACGAATAATAAAGAAGCAAAGCATTTCAAAAGAATATGAATCATTTTAATGTAAGAGAACTAATTGGTTTTTTTAAATGTAAGCTTAAGAGTTATACTAGCTTTATGGGAAGTTAAGTATAACCACTTAAGAATGATAAAAGAAACAGTTTGCCTATGTGTTTATAACAGACTTATATTGAATTGTGAAAAGAATAATAAGATGGTTTGATAAATAGACATGATATGATGCTATGTGTGTTAGTGTCTCGTAACGTTTGTATAAGAGAGTATTCTTGTTGTGCTTATGTTGTTTAAAGATAAGCTGTTATATTAGTGTACTATCACTCACCTCTTGACATATTACCGGGGGTTAAGCTGCCCTCCGATGCGGGGTAGACTCAGTGATGCAGGACCGTGATTCGAGAATACCTCATGCGGGTCCAAGGGACCTATGCGAGCTACTGAGTTCCGTGTTAGTGATGCGGGTTATACCTCACGCGTCTATGTGGCCATGCGGACTACGAGTCCAGGGGCGATGCCGAGGAGTAGCTACCCTCGATGCGGGGTTATGTACCCTATGCGGGCCTATGTGAGTGGCCTATGCGGACTACGAGAGTCCAGGATTAGGCTTGCATGGTGATACTACGGGCAATTGGCCCTGCTTCGATCATTCGCAGCCTAGAAAAGACCTGTTGCAGTTTACCTATTGTTGCTCTTGTTTATGATGTGGCACTATGTGCGGTCCCCTTGGTTGTTTCATACATACTTGCAAAACTGATTTTAAAATGATGAGTTTTCATTTAAGTATTTTACAGTTTCATATACTTAGTACCTGTTGTACTGACCTCCTTCGGGGGGTTGCGTTCATGCCGCAGGTAAGGGCAAGCAGGTGCTAGATCCACATTCTTAGGATCTCTACGTTGGTGTCGGGAGCTCCATCTTTTCCGGAGGCTCTACTTTTGGGTATGATCTCCCTGTTGTAGATAGTTTTGTACAGTCAGGGTATGGCGGGGCCCTGTCCCGCCATAGTTGTATATTTCCTTAGAGGTCTGTAGTCATGTTGTACAGTATCGGATGTAACTTCTAAACCATGTTTATATATATATGCCGAAAGGCGATGTTTTCTCACTTAAATTGTGTCCTATTTTATAAACTGTTTCATGTCTTGTTTTATATTTCTGTTGATTACTCTGATGTATGACTACTTGGGTGCCCCGGTAAGGCACCAGTCACGGGCCCCGGAATGGGTCGTGACAAAAGTGGTATCAGAGTAGTTAATCCTCGGAAAGTGTCTACAGACCGTATCTAGTAGAGTCTTGATTATCGGTGTGTTGTGCACCACACCAATAATCAGGAGGCTATAGGATATTTAGGATTGGTTTCCATTCTTCTCACTCTGAGATCGTGCTTTAGAGGCGTGTTAAAGTTGGACCCTCTAACGTATTCCTTTCAGAATGATTATGCCTCCACGTAAGGCAACCCGCCCGGGCGGCAAGGCGAGGAGCCGCCATCGGACACCGAGTTACGAGGGCTCGTGCCCGATCTATACCGCAGATGGCGAGTTCTATGACGCCGCCGCCCCAAAGAGACCACAGATTTCACACCTCCCGTCCCACACCGGGCGGAGGAGTTAGGGTACAAGGAGATGGCCCACTATTGGCTAGAGTTGTGGCGACACGAGGATAGGCCGACGCGGCGATTCGATTTGCCTCAGCTCGGCCGCACCTGGTGCACCCGAGGCGAATAGTTTGAGGCTATGAGATTTCTTGAGTTGTAGCCCGCCGAGTTTTACGGTCGAGGCGGAGGATGATCCGCAGGAGTTCATCCGCCGCCACAGAGGATTATCGCGGGTGATCAAGGCCTCGAGACAGAGTCTGTGACCCGGTTCGCGTCGGTGCGTGATACCGCAATCGATTGGTTTGATTCGTGGGAGTTATCCCGGAGAGCACGCGTCCCCGCCTACTGGGATGAGTTCTCGAGGCTTTCCTCACTTACTTCTTGCCTCCACGGATGAGGAGGGCGCGGCCGATAGATTTTTACCGCCGAGGCAGAGGACGACCGCCGTCGAAGTACAATGTCGAGTTTGATTCATTGGCTCAATATGTCCCAGCGTTGGTAGCGATTATGGAGGATAGGGTGCACCGCTACGTCACCGCTAGATGACTATATGGCCGAGTCATGCGGGTGTTTCTCTTCACCGGTATGGACATTACCCGCACGCAGCTCATGCTCTTGGATGTGAGCGTAGAGACCGCCGGTTGACAGCAAAGCAGAAGACCAGACTGGCAGGTCTTTTGGTGGCTATCGTGGTGGGCGCCTCGGCAGTTCTGGATTTGCACCACGCCTACCAGAGCACTCGCACCGCCCTCAAGACACCAGATATTCGAGGCGCACTGGGCCCCGTGACTTGAGCGTCGAGCGGCAGAGGTATCGGCGATCGGGACCACCCTCGCCGGTGTGGCCGTCGCGGCAGATCCCACTTCGGGAGTTGTGGTGCTACGGGAGCTTGTTTGTGGCCAGGGCCGCAGGTCACTAGCGCGAGGAACCGTCCGACCAGGCGATCTTGATGGTAGGGTCACCTTACAGTTCTTTCACGTCTTCTTCATCCCCGACAGCTACTCGCCCTGGAGGGCAAGGTACTCATGGACCAGCAGGTCGCGGCAGAGGTCGTGGCGCGGGTCCCAGTTCTAGCGGTCCTCAGAACCGCATTTATGCTTTGTCCAGCCGACAGGATCAGGAGGCCTCACCTGATGTCGTCACAGGTACCTTATCAGTTTCTGGGTTTGATGTTTATGCCTTGATAGATCCAGGTTCTACTCTGTCCTATATATCTCCCCTTGTTGCTAGTAGGATAGGGATAGAGCCTGAGTCCATAGACCCTTTCGAGGTAGCTACGCCAGTGGGTGATTCGGTGGTAGCTCGGCGGGTATATAGAGCTTGTCCTGTGACCATTTACAGTCGTCGGACCCTAGCCGACTTGATAGAGTTGGAGATGATTGACTTCGACGTGATCATGGGGATGGATTGGCTAGCTTCTTGCTACGCCAATGTAGACTGCAGAGAGAGAGTAGTACAGTTCCAGCTTCACGGCGAGCCATTGTTGAGTGGGAGGAGCACGGTATCGCCGGTGGTAGGTTTATTTCTACCTCAAGGCTAGGAAGATGGTGCGAAGGGTATATCTACCATCTCGTTCGGGTGTTTGATCTCAAGTCGCGGTACCAGATTTTCCGCTGGCCAGAGTCGAGAGTTCCCGCACGTGTTTCCGCACGACCTCCCGTATCCTCCCGAGAGGAGATTGAGTTTTGTATTGACATATTGCGGACACTCGGCTATTTCCATTCCGCCATACGTAATGGCACCGCCGAGTTGAGAGAGTGAAGGATCGGCTTAGAGATTTCTTTGGAGAAGTGCTTCATCGCCTAGTGTTTCTCCCCGGGAGCGCCAGATTGTTCGTGAAGAAGAAGGGCGACGCGCACGTGTTGATTACGATGCTGAACAAGGTGACCATTAAGAACAGATACCCTTCCGGGATTGATGATTTGTTCGACCGGTTGCGAGGTGCGAGATGCTTCTCCAAGATTGATCTACGGTCGCTATCATCAGTGCGAAGTCGAGAGGTAGATGTCCCTAGGATCGCATTCGGGACCCAGACGCATTATGAGTTCAGTGGTCATGTCTTTGGGTTGACCAATGCTCCAGCAGATTCATGGATTTGATGAACCGAGTGTTCAAACCATTTTGGACACGCTTGTGATAGTGTTCATTGATGATATCTTGGTTTATTCTCACTCGGAGCAGAGCATGCGGAGCATTTGGCGATCTTGCCGATTCTCAGACTCAGCAGATTCGCCAAGTTTTCCAAATGTGAGTTTTGGTTGACTTGATGCGTTTCTTGGGCATATTGTCGGGCCGATGGCATTCGAGTGGATACGCCAAGATCGGCGCAGGACTTGGCCTAGACCTACTACTCCGGCAGAGGTTCGCGAGCTCGGGCCTTGCAGATATTATCGGCGGTTCGTGGAGAAGTTTGCTTTATCTACGCACCATTGACTAGGCCGACTCGTAAGCGGCAAGTTTGATGGTGATGCTTGTGGCGGGGTTTCGATTCTTTGAAAGAGAGATCGACGACCGCCTCGTTCTTACTCTTCCGGAGGTCCGGATGGTTATGTCGTGTATTGTGATCGTCGGGCATCGGGTTGGGATGTGTGTTGATGCAGCATGGCGAGGTTATAGCATATGCATCCCGACACCAAGAAACACGAGAGGAACTACCCCACCCATGATTTGGAGTTGGCCGTGATTCACGCTTTGAAGATCCGAGGCACTATTTGTATGGGGTTCACGTGGATATTTTTATAGACCACAAGAGCCTCCAAGATATCTTCACCGGAGGAGCCGAACTTACGGCGAGACGGTGGTTAGAGTTGCTTAAGGATTATGATGTTGATATCCTGTACCACCCAAGGCCAATGTTGTGGGCGATGCTGCGAGTCGTAGTCGATGGGAGCCTATCGGATGTGCACAGAGAGGAGGACATGGTTTGTGATTTGCATCGTTAGCGAGCCTTGGTATCCGCTTGATTGATTACGATAGCGGTGGGGTTAGAGTTCGTGAAGTTGCCGAGTCTTCCATCGCCGGCGAGGTGAAAAGGCAACAGCTCGAGGATCCACTTTGATTCGATATCGGGATACGACTCTTCGTGAGGCAAGCGGTCCTTTTGAGGTAGCACCGATAGGGTGCTAAGGTTTGAGGGCGATTGTGTGTTCCGGATGTTTGAGGACTTGGCAGGTTCTTGGGAAGCACACACAAGCGTTACTCTATCCATCCGGTCGACCAAGATGTACCACGACCTTAGATCCGTATTGGTGGGATGGCGAAGAGGACGTTGCGAGTTCGTAGCTCGTGCCCATGTTGTCGCAGTGAAGGTAGAGCACCGAGGCCCGTGGTTTGTTGCAGCGATAGAGATCCCGACCGGAAGTGGGAGGTAATCAACATGGATTTTATCACGATTACCTCGCACTCGAGGAGACATGATTCTATATGGGTTATCGTCGACGGTGGAAATCAGCCCACTTTCTTCCCGTCGGGGCGACTTTTTCTACCGAGGATTATGCGGACTTTACATCCGAGAGATCGTCGATCGCATGGAGTCCCTACTTCGATCATATCGCATGCAGGAGCCCGGTTATGGCTAACTTCGGAGGTCTTTCCAGAGGTTTAGGGACGCAGTGAGCCTCGAGATCGCATTCCATCCACGCAGCACGGACAGCCGAGCGCACTATCCGCACTCTCGAGGATATGCTGCGAGCCGGTGTTATCGACTTCAGGGGTAGCCGGGAGGATCATTTGCCTCTAGTTGAGTTCGCGTACAATAATAGATACCACTCCGATTCGATGGCGCCTTATGAGGCCTTGTATGGGAGGAAGTGCAGATCGCCTATAGGTTGGTTCGATGTGGGTGAGTGCGGCTAGTGGGACCAGATTTGGTGCAGCGATGGATAAGGTGAAGCTTATCCGAGAGCGCTATCGATACCGTAGTCGATGTAAGTCGTATGCAGATCATCGTCGTCGGCATCTTGAGTTCGAGGTTCATGATTGGGTTTTCCTAAGGTGTCACCCATGGCGGTGTGATGAGATTCGGGAAGAAGGAAACTCAGCCAAGGTACATCGGGCCGTTTCAGTTGTCCGCAGGTAGGCAAGGTTGCCTACGAGTTGATCTGCCGTCCGATCCGGAGGCGTGCATCCTGTTTCACGTGTCTATGTTGAGGAGATGTATCGGGATCCATCTAGGTACACCCGATTGACGATGTCCAGTGACCGAGGGTTATCGTATGAGGAGATTCCCATAGCGATAGTCGATCGTCGTTAGCGTCTGCGGACCAAGGATGTGGCTTCCACAAAGTCTTGTGGCGGAACGAGCTTAGGAGGAGATGGCGGGAAGGCGAGGAGGACATGAGGCGGAGGTATCCTCACCTATTCCCCACACCTCCAGGTAATTCACTTTCCTACTTGTAAATTTTCGTTATCGTTTTTGCCTAAGTGTTGTTTTGTGGCCGTGTGTGGCTTTTGCAAACTGTTAAGTTATGAAGAACCTTATCGTTATCTGTCTTGGGAAGGAACATTCAGGACGAATGTTTCTAAGGAGGGGAGATTGTTATACCCCGTATTTCCAGAGTATGTACGTAAGGGAATACGTACAAAAAGTCTAGCCTTAAAGTTTAGGCACAAAACGTTTTTTTGGGCACAACTCACAAAACGAATAGTTTTCCGACGAAACGTTTCCACAGCTTTCGTAGGGTAAATTCCGGCTATGCCATTTCTAATTTTTGCGGATTTTTCCGAGAGACGAAACATTTTGGACCAACGGGAGGGCGACACTTGGCACCCTCCAATTGGTGGACTTGAAATCGTCCATTTGGACGAATTGGACAATGAAGTGCACGTTTTTTGTGCCTTTGCACAAGTCAAGGATTAGGTAGGATATTTTGTGTGCAAGTTGGCCAAGGACACTTGCCCTAATCTTGACCTTACACTTGCCTAGCACTTGGCTAAATCTTGGCCCTTGGTTGGCCATGTCTTGACCTATAAATACCCCCTTAAGATGAAGAGTTCTTCATCCACAAATTCCTTTCCAAGTCTTAAAAATCCTCTCCTCTCCCTTTGTAGCCTTTTCGTCCAAACACCCCCCCTCCCCTTTTGAAGTTTGGCCGAGGGCCCCCCCCTAGCCTAGCCGAAATCTACCCCCCCTCCCTTGGTAGAAAAGTTGTCTTCTTGTATTGTTATAATGCCCAAAATACCCTAGCCCAAATCCCTTAGTACTTAGTAGAAGTTGTGAAGAACTTCTAAGGTTTCTCGAGCATACAACTTAGAGCAAAACCTTGCTCAGCGCGACTTTATCTAGGATATTATTGGGCTTACCGAGGTAACTAATCCTAACCCTCTTCAATTAGAGAATACTTACCGTAGTAGTATAAGAATAAGTATTAGATACTTAGAAGAATATTGCAGAATAGAATTGAACTGTTATCACGATAGAAGGGTTTAAAAGAAGAATAATCAAATCAGACTTACATGGGACTGTTTTCACTGACTTGAGTAGCTCACCGTAGGGAAGACGCCCAATTTTCCGTAGGATATAGAACCCTCTGCTTAGAATCGTTTACAAAGTAGTGCGAGCGTTGATAGGCGTGTCGACTATTATAGGTTGATTCTCTGCGCGACATATTCAACTTGGCGGTGGTTTTCATTTGGTAGGTATGTGATTCTTCCTAAAGCATGATATTTTACAATATATATGTAGTGCGGTGACGCGTACGTGTTAATCGAATAATAACTACGGCAATGTCTTTGACTTAAGCTGAATAATACTTACGAATGCCACGCTTAAGCCTGAATAACACTTACGGCAATGCCTCACGGCTTAAGCCTGAATAATAAAGAACTGAAAGCATTTCAAAAGAATACTGAATCATTTTAACAGAAGAGAACTAATTGGTTTTTTTAAAACAGAAGCTTAAGAGTTATACTAGCTTTATGGGAAGTTAAGTATAACCACTTAAGAATGATAAAAGAAACAGTTTGCCTATGTGTTTATAACAGACTTATATTGAATTGTGAAAAGAATAATAAGATGGTTTGATAAATAGACATGATATGATGCTATGTGTGTTAGTGTCTCGTAACGTTTGTATAAGAGAGTATTCTTGTTGTGCTTATGTTGTTTAAAGATAAGCTGTTATATTAGTGTACTATCACTCACCTCTTGACATATTACCGGGGGTTAAGGCGCCTCCGACGCGGGGTAGACTCGAGCGATGCAGGACCATGATTCGAGAATACCTCATGCGGGTCCAAGGGACCTATGCGGAGCTACGGAGTTCCGTGTTAGTGATGCGGGGTTATACCTCATGCGGTCTATGTGTCCATGCGGACTACGAGTCCGGGGCGACGCCGAGGAGTAGCTACCCTCGACGCGGGTTATGTACTTACGGGCCTATGTGAGTGGCCTATGCGGACTACGAGTTCGAGATTAGGCTTGCATGGTGATACTACGCAATTGGCCCGCTCGATCATTAGCACCTAGAAAATACCGCTTGCGATTTACCTATTGTTGCTCTTGTTTATGATGTGCACTATGCGGTCCCCTTGGTTGTTTCATACATACTGCGAAACTGATTTTAAAATGATGTGTTTTCATTTAAGTATTTTGATTTCATATACTTAGTACTGTTGTCTTGACCTCCTTCGGGCTGCGTTCATGCCGCAGTAAGGGCAGCAGTGCTAGATCCACATTCTTAGGATCTCTACGTTGGTGTCGGGAGCTCCATCTTTTCCGAGGCTCTACTTTTGGGTATGATCTCCTGTTGTAGATAGTTTTGTATAGTCGGTATGGCGGCCCCGTCCCGCCATAGTTGTATATTTCCTTAGAGGTCAGTAGTCATGTTATGCAAGATCGGATGTAACTGCTAAACCATGTTTATATATATATGCCGAAAGGCGATGTTTTCTCACTTAAACTGTGTCCTATTTTATAAACTGTTTCATGTCTTGTTTTATATTTCCGCTGATTACTCTGATGTATGACTACTTGGGTGCCCCGGTAAGGCACCAGTCACGGGCCCCGGAATGGGTCGTGACACATGAGATATCGATACCCATATTCAAGGAGGCCGTAGTACATTCATTAATAAAATTTGTCCAAAATTGTAGAGGCATACCTAGCCAGTGAATTAAACTGAAGACTATACTCCAATACAATCATATCACTTGTTGCAAGAGTAGAAACTTATATTTCCTGGCCCTTCAAAGTTCTACTGGTAGGTAATGCTGCAGAAAAGCTTCAGAAAACTCCTTCCATACTGATGATGGTGCATTCGACCCTCTGAACTGTATCCATGTCTCATACAATACAACGGCTACATCCCTCAATCTATATTAAGCCAATTCCACTGCCTCGGTATCTATAGCATGTATTACCTATAGTGTCATGTACATCTGATCTAAGAAATTTTGCAGATCTTTATTTGGGTCAGATCCTGAAAACACTAAAGGATCCAAATTAACAAAATCCTGGACCTTTGCACTGACGGCCATGTCATATGATCCAACTCTCATACCCTATCATTGGTCCTAAGTGGTCACTAATAGAGTCAGTAATCGCAATGTGCAACGCATATTCATATCCTCATCATAAGTCTCAAACGGAGGGGCATAAGGCATTGGTTCCCTCATCTATTCTTCTAGGGCTGGAAAATTCAACGAGTCATGTGGGGGTATGTCATCCACACTTTGGGCCTCACTCTATCCCTCACTAATAGGTGGCACTCTACTTGCACCCTCATCAATTTTCACTTTTCCCTTTTAGATGGCCGAAGCTATATAGTTTACCAGCATCGATATATACAAAACAAGGTAAGGGGTTAAGAATCCAATTCCTTACATCTTAACTTTATCGCACAATCTGAAATCAGAAAGAAAGGTAACCATCCTAAAATGTCTTATAGCCTCCTGTTTATAAATGTGGTGAACATCATATCTATAAACAAAACTCTACTATATATGACTTTGTAGACTCCTTAGGACACGACCTGCTCTGATACCACTTTGTTACACCCCAAATTTGGTGGGGTGTACGGGGCACTTAGTGCCACATCTATATGAATAATATACTTAATAGTACAAGTAGTTTACTATATTCAATTACTTGCAACTAGAATAACCCAAAACAAATACATAGATACATGGGCCTACAAGGCCTCAACTGTACAACCCAACATCACATAACATTATTGAACATAGGTGTGCCCATCTATCTACAAAAGCCTCTAAGAGTGTTTGACAATATAACTTGGTTGGGATAGGGCCCTGGCCTACCCAACTAGCATGTACAACTATACCATAAATGACTCAACTCTGCTACTCCAGGAGAAAGTGGAGCTCACCAAAACTTTAATGATCAACTGGAGCATTTACATATAAATCTTCCACTTGCAAACCCGGGTCTTTCAATATGACATATAGTGCCCCCGAAAAAAGGGGCATCAGTACGAATAATGCACTAAATATGTAAGGTGGATAAGATGAATGATCAGTACTAAACAAGTAAATCAGTAACAATACAAATAGGAGGAATGTCACTTACCTGTAGGTGACACTCTACTAGAACGCTTATAAATTATATTAGTGTATATATCACAACAGGCCTAAGTGTTGTCTACTTATTTAGTCAATCTTTTTCTCATAAATATGTTCTTCTTAGGGTGATAAATAGGTTCAGTAGATCGTTAAATAGGCCTCGGTAGCTGTCAAATAAGCCTCGATGACTAGCAAATAAGCCTGAAGGCTAGCAAATAAGCTCAAGTTGATAAATAGGCCACGAGGGCTAACAAATCTATCACATAACTCAACCATGTAGATCAACGAGAACTATGTGTGTTTGTGTTATGCTTGGTGTTTGATAGAGAATATGGTAAAGTGTCTAGTAAGAAACTTGTGTTTAGGTTTTGTTGTTGCAGTTATGACTTATATGCTATGTATGTGTAGATCCCATCTTAATAAAAGTGTGTAGTGTGTAGACTTCTACTTAGAGTATAACGAGGACATTAAAGGAACTAATCTGTTTCTTGTCCTTAACTGTGTCTAGTCGTAATTAAGTCTAAGGGATAGATAAACTAAAGGAGTTAATATCGTTATGGTCAGAATTGGAAAGCATTCGTAAGTGATGTGGTGTACTATGTGTCAACTTGTCTTATTAGATTTGTTAGAATGGGTAACTGGAGACAAATATGAATATGACATAGATAAAGTTTACTGATCAGTGCGTATTAAGGGTAAGATGAAGGTGTAAAATATGAATTGAATTGTACTTGACTGTGATTGAACTCTTATGTGAATGAGGTGACTTATGTGACTATTTGAACTGCCTAGAATAGGACCTACTTGAGAGTTAAATTAATGTTTATTCCAGTTATGTAACTTTCATTATTGTCAGCCCATGATGCATACGGGTATGTTGTATACTCATGCTACGCTTGCTTAATCTTACATGGATGCAAGTATACAATTAGTTCATGTTACAGTTAGAGCACATGGAGGTTAACTTATGGCACTCATCCTATCGACAGCCTTGGTCTTCGTCTTAGTTAGAGTGTTTTATTTATTCAAGATAATGTCTTGTTTATTTCTCTATCTATTATATTCTTAGTAGTCCTTGTATGAGTCAGATCATGTTTTGGGAAAAAGGTATATTGTAAAGGATTTTGATAGTTATCAGCCTTAATGAAGAGTTGGTATATCCTTATAGTTTCATTAATTATTCCACAATGTTTTAATGTGTTGAAAATATTTTGGATTGGTTCGCCTACCGGGGGGATATTGTAGGTGCGACCATGATGCCCATGATTTGGGTCGTGACAAAGTTTGTATCAGAGCTCTAGGTTCACTAGTCTCACGAGTACAAGGACACTATTTAGTAGAGTCTCACATATAGGTACATAGACATCCATACCCATCCTTGAGAGGCTATCAAACATTTAGAAAATCTTCCCTTCTTTCATTATTTCGTGCTACTTTATTTAAATTGTTATCTGAAACGTCTTCATCTTATTCTACCGCACATGGTGGGAGCATGTTCTTAAATTTGTACTTGAGTTATTTGCTATGACATCACACAATAGATCATAAGATATGTCACTGTGATACAGACGCATGACCAAGTTTAGTCTTCAGCTATGATTTGAAGGTTCAATTGAGTGGGGTTGTGTTTTAGACTCCTTAGTTTAGTGATATCCTTGGAAAGTTGTAATGATAATATGGAGGTACGAAGAAAGGAAAGTGGATGGGTCAATCTCTGGTATATGAAAGGAAAAATTAGTATATGACATGCTCATCAGGATAGAGTTGCAAGATATATGAGAGTGAATTCATATAAGGTTATGAAATGTAAGTTGGGGTTCGATGTGGCAGAGATCTAGTAATGGAGTGAGAACTATTGGTTTGTGGATCCCTTTAGGGAATGACTAATTATTCTAGTTCGTGTGGCAAAGTTAATTGTGATGAGTGAAGTTAAGAAAGCCTGCATTTGTGATCCTTCAGTAAAGAGTGTGTTCGTAGGGTCACTTGGTGTTTTGAAGTTAGTGATAAAAAGGGATTGTTGAAACCAAAAGAGTGTTGATTTGTGAGTTATTTTGTAGTTTTTTAGTAAATAGTGAGTGTAAGAGATCGCATATAAGTTGGTACGTTGGACTATGTCATAGGCTAATGGGAGCCAGTGACCGACTAATAGGAATAATTTTAGTGTCGGACTAGGGCGGAGTTTTATTTCTAAGGAGTTACCAAATGTTGCATCTAGTTTTGGATAAGGCTTGCGGGCCTAGTTTGTAAGGGTTAATATTTGAGAAGTTTCTACAGTTACGAGTGGTGTGATCCTGTGAAGTGGACTGAATGAGAGGAATAGTCACGCAATTTATTTAAGGTGTTCAGGATCGACAATTAAGGCACAAAGTGGTTCTTTGCAGACAAACATAATAAATGACCCTCGAGTAAGGTGTTTACCAAAGGGGATATTTACGGTGAAAAATTGATGACGGTTAGAACTAATTTTAGTCGTGAAGATCTTTCCGGATATCAATGATTGGGTTAGTAACTCATAAACCAAGATGGGAGAAGGATTATTTGGTTAAGAATTTTGGCAAAGGCACTTCGGCGAACTATATGAGAGCGTTAACAACATTATATGTTTAGTAACTAAGGATAAACTTACAAATTATGTACCAGTTCATACGATTGTTTGGGTTATCACTTGGATATTACATGATTTGTGGTCGAAATAATCAGAGTGGGTCGGTACTTTCTAGTGGGAGAACTTTATAAAGGATAGTTCATGGGATGCACCAGATTGGGAGGAGCTTTCAGTTGTAAAGTCGAGTGAGATGAGAGAAACCCTCAGTTGTTTGGGTATGCAGTGTTTTATTATCTCCAAGATCGGCTCAACTATTTTTGCAGGACTTACAATATTACAGTATAATTTGAATGGGTTTGTGTGATGATTGGTCAATAGCGGTGAATATAATTTGAGTGAGAATGTGGAGAATTAAGATAAATTTATAGTTGATCGAGAATCAGGATGTGTAAGGTACATATTTGGAAAAGCGAAAGGATTTGGTTTCGAAGTAGCAGGATTACTTTAATTGGGTGTAGATTATGGTGGAATTATTTT
Source organism: Przewalskia tangutica (assembly GCA_029844215.1). Classification (NCBI taxonomy): domain Eukaryota; kingdom Viridiplantae; phylum Streptophyta; class Magnoliopsida; order Solanales; family Solanaceae; genus Przewalskia; species Przewalskia tangutica. The sequence continues at coordinate 19,032,342 of CM056718.1, forward strand.
CTTTCAGATGGGGTGAAATTATTTAGTATATTCAAAGGAGTAAGTTCATGGTAATTGACTAAGTGTTATGATGAATGTTCCATGGGGTTTGTGATTGACGACTGGTGGTAAACTATGTAAAAACGGTGTTGACTAATACCACGGGTGAGTATTTCGTGTATTAAATACATGGAATAAATTACGCAAGGTAAGGTGCATGTATCATAAGGTTGATACGATAGAATTTGGTAAAACGCGGGGGTCACGAGATTTGATACTTCCTGGATTAATAAAAAAGGGTAGCTAGGTATTACTATTAGAGACTCGATTGGTGGAGGTGTTGTAAATAAAACCATATGCTTTACGTCAAAGTGTTTGAAGTTGTGGGTGAGTTAAGAGAACGTAAAATGAGGATTTGATGTACTTAGAGTTCATGGGGTTCTATCAGATTTGCGTATCTGGTGGAAGTTGAGAAAAATGAAGCTTAAAATCATAAGGTATAGTTCTTCGGTATTAAGTTGATGACATAGATAGAATTATTCTTTTAAAGTCACGGTGATGGCACATAATTTATTATTCACAAGTAAATATATGGAAGAGGTTACCGCATGTTTATGGAAAACATACTAGTTATTTAGAAATCAGTTCGGGTGACTATAGATAATTTAGAAATTTGAGCACTTATTTCTAGGTTAGCATTGTTCAATTAGGATCAGATTGACCATGTATATATTACATGGAGGACTTATGGTATTCTAGTAAACCACCGATAAGGGTTTGATGAAGTTCAACTCAAAATAGAGGTATGACAGTGTTATCGACTCTCATTGAACTTTGCTCGTAAGATTGATGATATTTTTCTGATGATAATGATTCATACAGTTTTAATGGCTTACACGGGTACTTGGCGATGCATTGAGAAGGTACAAATAGTTATGGAGAGTCTTTAGAGTAATCAGTTGATTTTCTACGAATTTGGCACAGAAAGGTAATCAGTAGGCATGCTTATAGTATGACAATTTGGAGATTTGAGAAGAATTAGGCAATGGGTTTTGACTAAGTGATTTTGATTTCTAGGTACATAACTAACTAGACTGGAAATAACATAATCGACCTTAGATAATATCATTTTTGGATGGAATTATCTAGAATTCTCTCAGAATAAGTAAGGATTCTTTTCTGGCGAAGGGAAGTCATAATTTGATTGTTTCAGGTTGGACAATGATTTGTGCTATAACTAAAGGATGGTGGTGATTAAAATAATATTTGTTGATTCAATCGAAAGCGTATAGAGTTATGGTTATATTAATATCAGGGAATTCAACTGGAGTCAGTGCTTACATTCGAGGATCAGATGTGAAAGAAATTTCGGGTATGAAGAAATGAAAAGTTAGGTTTTTGAGTATGTTAAAGGTAGTATTGACGCATTTAGTGAACAAGAGGTTCTCTAGGTAAAATTCTTGCATGTTGATACTTTCATGAGGTTATAATATAGGTTCATTAGTTACCCGTCGGCTTAGTATTTCCCTTTTTCGTTCGTGAGATGAATGTTTGTTAAATTTGTATATGATGTAGTCGTTTAGGCATTTTAATTTTTTACCCCTGTTGACCCTTCCCCTAACACCAATAGAGTGTATTATACTTGTGGGGATGGATATAGCGAATCCTTAGATAGTCAGGTAAGTGTTGGTTGATTTTGAGGAAATCAGCGGCTTTTAAGTGGAATAAGTGAAAAAGGGTTGACCAACAGTTGACTTTTGAGTGTATGAGTTCATTTTCAAGTTTTGTCACTTTTGGTAGGTCCGGAGCGTGACATGTTACTTAGTTGAGTCCTTGGTTTGATTTTCAAGGTGTTCAAATATATTTTGTGTTACTATTTATAAAGTTGTGGGCGTCGATCAGTTTGACGAGTTTCATAGAAAAGTGGACCTTGGGTGGGTCGTATGAGAAATCCGAGTACGCAAGCGAGTTTGTATCGTCTTTTATAATTGATATGCATGTTTGGTTAATATCCGGGAAGTCTCGGATGAGTTTCAGATGGATGTCGGGATTTTGTGTTAGACTTGGTGAAAACAAAATCTTGCTAGTTTCTGGTGTCACGCTTCTGCGGGCATGTATGCGCTTCCACAGGTCCGCCTATGTGGGACTTGGCCCGCAGATGCGAGAGTGAGGCGTGGCAAGTGACTCTGTGAATGGGAAGGTCTCTACAAAGAGAAAAGTCTGCATCTGCGGACACCTTATCCATAGAGCAGAAAACCCTTTTTATTTCCCAACTTCAAACCATTATATCCATTCACCCAAAATCATAACTTGGAGAGTGTTGTGGGAAAAATTGAATGTTTTTCGGTTATTACATCTTTGAGGTAAGATTTATAACTCCTTTTATGATTTTTATTCTCTTATGTTATGATTTTAATGGTGGAAGCTTGGGTGGGGAAGAAGAGTTTTGATGTTGATAAATTCAATATTGGGAACTTGATTTCATCACTTAAATCATGGATTTTTAGATGATTTTCTTATTCTAATCATGTATTATTGATGAGAAACAACTACTAAATTGAATTTTGGATTTTAAAACTAGTTTCCTAAATGGAGTCTAAAAGAGGTTTTCTTATAAAATTTGGGCTTTTGATAAATTGCTGAAATTTATGCTAGAGTGAGTTGTTGGTGGATATTTTGGACTTTATGGATGTTGGGTAAACCGGTTTAATGTAAAATTCCTATGTTGCCCTTTTTTAGTCCGGGTTCCTTTTCTTTTTACTTATGATTGTTCCTTTTCGGGGCCGGATATCAGTTATGGGAAATAACCCTTATGTGTTGATTGTTGTATGGTAACATAGGACATCTATGCGCTTGTTTGAGTTACGACCATCTGATACTCGTTCAGAAAGACTTTGTGGATTAGGAGTTCGTGGTACCAACTCGACAATGATGTATGCTACAGTTTAACTCTTTTAGTCTCTGATAGAACTACGTAGTAGTTATAAATTTCGAGGGATATTGGGCGTGTTGGGGTCCCACCTTAGCGATTGTGATGAACGCTTGGGTGGGTACCGGTGTTGAACAATATTGATGGGTGATTGGGGGAATCAACCTTAAGATGATTCCGACTTCTGTTATTTGGGCTTGTAGCCATTATGTGGGCTTGTCACCATTATTGATAATTGTAGTGTTTATTCATCACATTGCTTTCGATATGATAGACTTATTTACATGGAATTACATGTTATTGAGTTTCTGAAAGCATGTGATATTCATCTCTTATACTTGATTGCATCTCATACATCCTATTTACCTGCCTTGTTATTGTCATTGCATTCATTCACTCATGGTCCTAATGATATTGAATGTGAAGTGGTATGGTAATGTTGTGGGTCCAATAAGACCAAGAAAAGAAGAGCAATGACATAATTATGAAATGTTTGAAAATATTGATATGATGGAAATGATTGATATGACTCCAAAGGGATATTGGCTATGGTTAGATACGTGTCTTGAATTTCGACTAGCTAGGAGCGGTATATGGACGGTGTAGGTCCCCCATAGGTTGAAGTTCATAGAATTTGAATGAATATATACTAGTTGTGAAAAGGTATCTGGCATTGCATTTGCATCCATATCAAATATTTATTTATGCATTAATTACTTGTTGATTGGTAAGGTGATATGGATAGGTTATTGAAACTTGGGTGATTTTTCATGATTAAATGGATTTGGATGATTGGATTGATTCAATTGGACTTGATTGGTTGCCATGATTTGGCTTCTTGTCTGTGAATTTGGTTATGTGGTTTAGACCTTTATGAGTCCAAGTACTCGATGTCAAATTGTTATTGTGGTCAGTGATGTCTATTGTCAGAACTTCATCTAGATCAAACAGAACTATGTATGTATGTGTATTGCTTGGTGATTCATAGTGTATACAGTAAAGTTTCTAGTAAGGAACTTGTCGAGGTGTTGTTTTTGTAGTTGTGACTTGTATGCTATGTATGTGTAGATCCTCTCTTAATCAAAAGGTATATGGCGTAGACTTCTACTTAGAGTATAATTATGACGTTAAAGGAACTAATATGTGTCATGTCCTTTAATGTATAGAGTCATAATTAAGTCTAAGGGTTAGAGATAATGGCTTCATTATTTCTCTATCTATTGTATTCTTAGTTGTCCTTGTACGAGTCAGACCAGGTTTCGGAGAACATGTGTATTGTAAAGGATTTTGATAGTTATCAGTCTTAATGAAGAGTTTTCATATCCTTATAGTTTCTTTAATTATTCCGCAATGTTAATATGTTAAAAAGATTTTGGATTGGTTCGCCAACCGGGGGGATAATGTAGGTGCCACAATGACACCCGTGATTTTGGTCGTGACACAATGTGGGATATGAGTTGACCTTCAAAATGACAACAAAAGGAAAAACTTGCATCTCATTTAACTAAACCTTAACATGTCATTCTAAATAAATCACACTCTTTTGTCTCAAAGAATCTTAAAGAAAATGTATAAAGAATATTTGGACAAGTCATTAGACTAAAAATAGTGGAGTTCCACTAAAATTTAACATTGAGTGCACTTTGGTTTGAAAATTGCTTGATAAAATTACCCCTATACGAACCCTTTTTGGCAGAATTCAACTATCTGGTTTTCAAAATCCCTATTATGATTTGAAATGAAATGATAAACATGTTAATAATTTTTACGAAAAATAAACACTCCTTAAGCGATTTTTAACAAATAACATGCTATAGAACCTAAAGGTCAACTGTATTCTACGGATCTTTAATATCTGGGTGTTAACACATTTTCTGGGGATCACCAGAACCCTTCCCTCGAACTATGGTTCTTAAAGGATTTTTCATTATTTTTTAATAAACCCTTTTAACTTGATTTTCCTAATTTCCCTATGAATTAAGTGGTGACTCTAAAAAATAATTATCCAATTAGAGTTCCAACAACCTCTAAGTAGTTTTTTATGTCTCACATAAAATTGAACCGTAACAGCCTCTCGAAGATAAGTACAGGTGTCTTTACACCAATCCGCAAGATTTTAGAGGCTTGTAGACTAGTGGTTTATGTATTTGTCATTTTGTATGGCCTTTTCGACCTCTGGTCAATTGGTTGGTATAACTGTTTTGCCTTGTCGGCCTTGTTTTATATCCACATATTGGTTATGCTGTCATTTTATTAGGTCGCCATATTTAGTTTTCCCCCCTTGTGGTTGTTATGAGACCTTGTCAGCCTAGACTATTTACAGTTATGCGATGATATACAAGTGGTACGCTCGGGCCGTCCAGGCGCAGGGTGGCTGCCACACGCCCCCAAAGCTTGGGTGTTACACATACAATTCTCAAATCATTATTCTTACTTTCTTGTCTTAACATGAAAACTATGCCATCATCTTCCCCAAATAGAATCTACACTAGGATAGAAGACTTAATTGATAAACAATAATTAAAAGAGGATGAAATTATACCTCCAATGAAGAACAATGGTGAGATACTTAAGAATCCCCTTCTTAGCTGAGCTATACTCCTATAAGATTGATTTGGGAAAACGAAATCGTTTTTAAGGCATTTAATAATTTGGAATGAAACACTGATTCTGCTAAGGCGGAATCGACTTTGCCTAAGTGGACACACTTCAGCGGAAAATATGCCAATGAGGCGGACTCACTTAATATCCTGGATCAGCGCTAGATCCAGAGGACTCTGCAAGGGCACCATCTCCTATGCGAGAAAACATCAGCATAAGCAGAAACCTCAACATCGAATAGGACTCGCATCTGCGAGCAAAACTCCGCCGAGGCGGACACGCCTAAGCGGTTAGATTGGTACGGACACCAAAAGCCAGCAAACTAGAAACTAGCCAATTCTCCACCAAACACCCGAAACGCTCCCGTTACCCCTCAGATACAAACCAAACATTCTACCCCAAGTTAAATAGTGATATAAACTTGTTTACGCCCTCAGACTTCTCATACGACCAAGCTAAGACATACTTTTCTACGAAATCACCCAAAACATCCAAATATCACAATTTACAAATAAAGCCATAAAATAGATCTGAATGCCTCAGAAAGCGAACCAATGACTCAAATAAGTCATAAATGACCCTACGGAATTACCGAAAGTGACTAAACTCATAAATGAAACCATATAATCAAAAGTAAACTTTGGATCAAATTTGTCAATTCTAAAATCTCTATTTTGGGTTTTCCTTCTGAAAATCACATAAAGGTACCTTAGGATTCATGTTACCCATCCCCGTGCATCACAAACCCCACATAGAGTCTACGAAAAGAGTAATTTAGTCAAATAATGGTCTTTAGCTAAAAATGACCAAATAGGTTGTTACAAAAACATAAATACATAATAATATGAAATAAAGGACATAAAGTTATATGATAGATGAAGAAGTTCCAGTGCTAGGATAGTATTTGCAGCTCACTCTGGAATTTGAAGGAAACTATCCAATATGACGCAATTATGCTCCACTTGTATCCGGATCAGTACCTGCACATAGAGTGCAACAAGTGCAGAGTGAGTAGGGGAAGCACATGTACCCAAAAACATCGTCGACCGACCCTAACTACAGTAGTGGAGAGGGTTGGTACTTTCCGATACTTCTTTACTAATTAATTAACTTAAGTATAAGTAAATCAGTTATCCAACTCTACCAGTAAAGTCCTATAGTTCAATTCGTTGTAAAGATTATCAGTGTTAACAAGTCTTTCCATAGTTTGGAACATACCTAAAGTAAGAAAATGTAGTTTTACCGGACTCAGCCTAAACCCCGTTCAAGACATCTAGTCCCATAATGTCCCACAGTTCAGTCTCACATCAAGGATAAATTTCAAAGTTTCAGTATTTCTTCTACTAAGAGTCACAAAACATAGAATACACATCAAAGAGTATGAATGAAATGCAATGCAAGTGATGTGTATGTATGCAATGGCCATATGTACCCAATATACACACGCCCCTACAGTAGGTGTTACATGACTCATGGGGGACTCATGAGGTCCATATATCCATCCAGAATTTCCCATCGAATCCCAACTCTATGGTTGTAGTGCCATTATCAATCATTACTCTCTTACCATGTACCATATCCATTGACCGACTTACAAGCCCCTTTTCAATATCTCAATAGTTTAATGCCAATAATAATAATATGAATGAATGATATGAATATGTGTACACCATGCAAAAGCATAATCAATATAATTAGCATTATCAAATCATTTCCAAGTATTTAGATGAGATGTAGAGTGATGACTGCATGATAAGTCAAATTACAATAAGCTATCAAATATGGCCTACGAGCCCAAATAAGCAGCAAACATACCAACCAAGTTATGGGTTAAAGCCTAAAATAATGAAAGAAACTAATGGAAAAGATTGAGATTAAAGTCTAGAGATTACCCAAATAAAGAACCTTAAATTTACACTTTGAATCTCCCAAAAGTTGAGCTCAAGAACATGGAAAATGGAAATGGGAGAAGGGATTCAAATTTGGGGATTTACTATTGGTTGCTACATTTCCTCCTTCACAATCGTGAGACCCCACATGTGATAGCGAAGGGTTAACCTGACCCGACCCCACAAGAATCATCACCATCACGGAGGAAACCACACGATCATGAAGCACTGCGATTCCCTACCCCAGGTGCGTGTCCATGCGAACGCGATCAAGACCCATCGTGATCGCATAATCCTTTCCCACCAAAGCTCACGATCACGTCTTCCTCTTCGCGATCGCGAAGAAGGAACCCAGTAACAGTTGATAAAAAAAATCTAGTGCTTTGTTACACTCCGTAATACTAGGACTACTAATTGAGAACGTAATTAAGAATTTAAGATTTGAATTTTGAAATAAAAGAAGTATTACATTTTCTTAAGGAAAATTTCGGAAAAATGTGACGACGGAAACATTATGAACTTGGAGTTTAATACTTCTAATCGGATTTATGGACTTAGTATTGTATTATGAAGTATCGGAATTGATAATATGAGGTCCGCCGAAAATTTCACAATTTTGTGGGGACCTTCGAGAAATTAGATATTTTGGTCAAGTGTTGGATTATCTTTGTGAAGAGAATTATGGGCGAATAAGAGGGTGACATATGTCCCTCCCCACTTGTGTAGCAAAGCTCTAATTATATATATGTATATGTATATTAAGATTTGAGATTAGTATGGATTAATTAAGTCTTGGTAGTGTGAAGTGTGGCCATTGAAAATGTGGTGAATTATGGCTAAGTGTGGAGATATTTTATTATGAAGACAAGTGGACAAGTGGACAAGAGGGTCCCCCATCCACTTGGCTTGTGCACACATTATTAGACCAAGTCTTGAAGACTTATCTCACAAAATATCTTCATCCAAACCCTCTTCTCTCTTGCTTAGCTTTAAGATTTCGAAATCTATAGCCATGAAGAACAAAAGTTACTTAGCTTGTTGGGTTGGCCGAAAATGGTGATGGAAAACCTAGCTTGTTAGATGACTTTTTGGAAGTAAAACGTGAAGGGAAGTTGGTTATAAGCTTGTAGAAGATACATATGTGTGATTGGAACTTGAAGAAGTGGAGCGAAACGAAAACTGCGAACCAAAACCTAGCAGACTGTTTTGGGCGTTTTTGGGCTAAGATAAAAGGTAAATTTTTTCCTTCTCTTTAAGTGATTGGATATTACATGTTGTTATAATGTATATATGGGCTTTTGCTAAAACGAATGAAGAATAAAAGGTGTTTGGACAATTTTTGGGTGTCTTGGTCGAGAACTAGACAATTTTTGGTGTTGTTGGATTTCGTTGGTTATTGTCGTTGTTAACGTCACCTATTGCATGTTGTAATGAAGAAATATTGTTGTTGATAAGTTGATGAGACTTGTATAAAAGTATTAGAACTTTAATTGGAATAAAATGGATTAAGGAACGAGTTATCGGGTTGTAGTTGTTGTGGCCGAGAAACTGCCCAAAACTGTTAGACGTTGTTGTATCGTTTAGTGGACTGTTTTGAGGTATTAAATGCTGGAAATTTAGTTGTTGTTATGCATGTTTAAGTGTAGTAGTTGCTAATGAAAGTCCTAAGGGAATAAGGGTGTGGAAAGGCATTAAAAGGCCTCACATTTTACCCTCGTTATGGTTGGATTGTGGACTGTTTTTATGAGCTGAATTATGGACTGTTTTATATAAGTTAAGGGGCCGAATTTTTCACGTAAGGTAGGCGTGTGATCCCCTTTGTTTGCTGATTTGATTGTGCCTTAAACGGGGCTTGTTGGTTGTTGAATTTGGGCCTTGGAAAAGGTGGAAAAGTACGTAGAAACAGGGGAAGTGCTGCCCAATTTTCCGTAGAATAAGAGACCCTTTACTTGGTATTATTCTACGTTAGAAAGCTTGGAATTGATAGAAGTTCTATTGACATTTTAGGTTGAAGTACTACGGGTGACATATTCGATTTAGTGTGTGGATTAAGCCGAAGAGGTATGTGGAACTCTTCCTATCTTTCTTTGAGCATGAACCTTAAAAAATGTGTGTACTGTGGACGTACTTGTTTTAAATGAAATCGAAATCCTTGTAGTAAATGAAAGAAGTTACTTGATGTTAAAAGTATATGTTACTTGATTTTAAGAGTATGAGTTACTTGGTTTTGAAAGTATAAGTACTTGGTTTTAAGAGTATATGTTACTTGGGTTTGAAAGTATAATAAGTTGCTTGATTTTTTAAGTGGAAATGACTTGATTTTAAAGAGAATAAGTTACTTGATTTTATATGTGAAGTTACTTGATTTTAAAGAGAAGAAGTTACTTGATTTAAAGACATAGGTTACTTGATTTTGAAAGAAGAAGTAACTTGATTTAAAGGTATAAGTTACTTGATTGATTTAAAGAGAAGAAGTAACTTGATTTAAAGGTATGAGTTGCTTGAGTTTAAAAGTGTAAGTAACTTGATTTTAAAAGTGAAAGGGCCTTTGCTAGTATCTCGGGGTTTTATAAAGGAAAGAAGGTATGGTGAACGTACATAATACTTTTGGGTTCAACTCCCTTATTGTCACAACCCGACCCCGGATCCGCGACTGGTGCCCTACCTGGGTACCCCTTTCAGGTATACATCAGAGAATAGCAGCGGAACATACACAACTCATAAAAATACTTAGACATTAAATATCAACAGGCTAGCCGATAAGGCCACCTTTCGTAAAATATACATAACCCAAAAACATCAGTTACATCTTTTTTTTCTTTACAACCCAATCCACAAGACTACAGACCTCTAAGAATAACAACTGTGACGGGACAGGGCCCCGCCATACCCCTGAATGTACAACAACCGACAATACTAGGGATCTATACCAAGGATAAGCCTCCGGAGTAATGGAGCTTCTCAACAGCTGAACAGTGATCCTAAGAGTGAGGATCATCAACCTGTATACTCTACCTGCGGCATGAACGCAGTCCCCCCGAAGGAGGTCAGTACAACATGTACCAAGTATGGCCAGAAATCAGAATGAAATCATAAGTCTAAAATAAAGCTGGAGACATGTATGATAACTCAAATAATAGTACACTGTGACTTACTAACAATGAGAGTAAACAAGAGTATACTTTACTACATAAAAATAGGAGGCTCATGATCAAAGTAGGGCCACCCGCCCGTAGTATCATTAAGCAATCCTACTCCTGGGACTATTTCACCCGCATAGGTCCTGTGGACCCGCAATGAGGTAATTTCCTCGCATAGACTGTATCCGCCCGCATAGGTCGTATGGACCCGCATAAGGTAATCTCTTCGCATAGGACTGGTCCGCCCTGCATATGACTATTTCACATGCATAAGCCCTACAGACTCGCATGAGGTATTCCTCGCATCATGGGTAGCAAATCCACGGAATATGCAAATGCCACAAACCCGGGGAATGACCCCGTAATGAACAATATATCACTAGCACAACCGGCTATCATACATAACATAAGCACTACCGGCTTATCATACATAACATAAGCACTATCGACTTATCATACATAATATAAGAACCACCGGCTTATCATACATAACATAAGCAAGTTAAGAAATCCCCTAACTTCTTATTAGCATTGTTTATATACACTCTCATTTTAGTTTACTTAAGGCACTAACATGTCATTTTAGAAATCCGGGAATTTAACCCAAAGTACTACATACTTCTATTCTTTTAAAATGACTCTTTTTCATATAAGACTCCAAGATACTAATAATCGTAGTATCAAGTCATATCTACTTTTTAAAACAAGTTACAATACCTTTTAGAACTACATTTAAAGACTTCTAAATCAAGTGACTTTTTACTTTAAAACTTTAAGCAATTGATGCTTTCAAATCAATTTGTCTGTCTTCCTTTCAAGTCATTTTTCTTTATTTACTTCACTAGAGTAAACCATTTTCTTAACCTTCCATAAAGTTATTATAACCAACTTCCCATAAAGCCGTTAAACTAACTTTATGCTTCAGACACTTCCATTTTTGCTTATAACCAAGAGACTTATACTTTCAAAACCAAGTATCATATACTTTTAAAATACTTCAAGTCTCTTAACTTTAGTAATCAAGTTTTTCTTAACCTTAGAATAGCTCAAGGAATCAATACTTTCCAAATCAAGTATTCTATACATTTTCAAGTCAAGAAATCCTTGTTTACCTTATTAGAATAAACCATTCTTTTTTACTTCCCATAAAGTTATTAACCAACTTTATGCTTTTAAAACCAAGGCATTTCTATCCTTTAAAAACAAGTGAGTTAATTCTCTAACTCAACCAAATTGGACATACTTAAAACAAGTCAAGGATATCAAATGAAACTAAATTCATTTAAATCTCGTACGTCTACCGTACTATACATTTACAACTACTCATGCTTAAGAGATAGGAAAGTTCCACATACCTCTTCGGTTCAATCCACTTGCTAAGTCCAATAGTATGTCAACCTATAATGACCATAATACGTCTATTAACTTCTAACTTCAAACGTAGAATATTCTAAGTGCAAAGTCACTAAATTCTACGGAAAATCGGACATCACTTCCTTTGTTTCTACATACTTTTTCACCTTTTTCAAGGCCCAAATTCAATAACCAAACATGCCACATTTAAGGCTCAACAATGTTGTTAACAATAGGGGATTACACGCCTAATAGGACGTGTAAAATTCTGCCCCACAATTGATATCAAACTAGTCCAAAAAGGCAATGCCATTCACGACCAATAGGTGTAACAACATATCATCCTTTCACATTCCTTTTCAATTCAAGTTGTTTAGTATAACATGTTATAAAGCCGCAATCGATTATAACAACTACAATATTCAAGTAGATAACATGCGACGATTCTAATTATCGACCAAATTGTATTTCAATTTCAAATGGCTCACAATGTCATTTCGGATTTAGGCTTCCACTATCCATATCACTTATCAATTTTCAATACATATACTTCATGCTAGTTAAAATGTAAGGCTTCAACAATATGAAATCTTATAACACTTAAGAGAACAAGATTGTTACCTTGACGAGCGTTAATCCAACTTCAAGATCCGAAGTCGCTCCCTAGCAACTAGCCAAGTGGCCCTTTTGACTTAGTCAATAATCTCAAGCCCTAAGCTTGCAAGACTTAGTCATCTTCACATAGGTCAAATGACCACTTAACCCATGGTCCATTCGACCATTGCCATCTAAGGGGGGTGAAACGTGTCGCCCTCCCATTCATCGCAATACTTCGTTTTCCGACATTTCCATAATTCCGATATATTTTTACTAGTCTAAAATCTTAACACTTTTGAGTTCTTACGTACGTTCTTATAAACATGTCCTGGAATTACGGGGTGTAACATTCTTCCCCTCTTAGAAACATTCGTCCCCGAATGTTCTTTCGGAGTCAATCTTATAGATAGCGACATTGTCTCCTTTTACAACCCTTACATACCAATAATGCCACACGTGGCCACATAACAATACTTACACTAAAACGTCAACCCGAACTCCAAGCGTCGACGCCAATTATCTGCATAAGACTCCTGCCGACTCTGAGCTGCTAACAGACTCTCCTGGATAAGCTTCGCCTTACCCACAGACTCCTGAATCAAGTCTGGGACAACTAACTGTACCTCGCCTACGTCGAACCAACATATCGACGACCTACACTTCCGCCCATACCAAACCTCACATGGCGTCATCTGAATGCAATAATGGTAGCTGTTGTTATAAGCAAGTTCAATAAGAGGCAAGTGATCCTCCCAGCTACCCCTGAAATCAATAACACAGGCCCGCAACATATCCTCAAGTGTCTGGATAGTATGTTCTGCCTGTCCGTCGGTCTGAGGGTGTAATGCAACACTGAGACTCACCTGTGCCCCTAACCCCTTCTGGAAAACCTCCAGAAGTTATCTGTAAACTGAACTCATCTGTCTGACATCATAAATGTAGGAACCCCGTACAGTCTCACAATCTCCCTACTATATAATCTAGCATAATCCTCAGTCGAGTAAGTGGTCCTAACCGGAAGAACACGAGTTAGTCTCGTCAGCCTGTTTACTATGACCCTCAGGGAGTCGCACTTCCTCTGAGTACGATGCCACCCTGTAATAAAATCCATATTAATTACCTCTTATATCTAAGTTTGGGATCTCAATCGCCTGTAGTAGCCCACAGGACTCCTGGTGTTCCACCTTGACCTGCTACTAACTCGAACACTAAACAACAAACTCTGCTACGTCCCTCTTCAGGTCATCTTACCCATACATACATCTGAGGTCATGATACATCTTAGTCAACCCCGGATGAATAGAGTAAAGAGCATTGTGTGCCTCCCCCAGAATCTGCTGACGAAGTCCTGCAACACCGGGAGCACACAATCTGCCCTCGAATCTTAGCAACCCATCAGGCGCTACCTCAAATAAACTCTCCTCCTCTTGAAGAGTCGTATCTCGATACCGTATCATAACTAGATCCTCATAATGTCGCCTCTTTTACCTCCACAATGACGGAAGACTCGGCAACCTCTCGGATCTAAACTCAATTAACCTTGGAAACAAATAATCGAACCCCTCGACTCGGTAGCTGATGAATCTCACGGATCACGTCATGTCTATCTGGCTGCCCATCTGACAGACTACCCATAGATCCACGACTAAGAGCATCTGTAATCGTCTCGGCTTTCCCCAGGTGGTATAGGATATCAATATCACAATCCTTGAGTAACTCTAACCACCGTCTCTGTCGCAAATTCAATTTCGCTCATGCGAAGATATACCGGAGGCTCTTGTGGTCTGCACAAATATCCACATGAAGTCTATATAAGGAATGCCTCCAAATCTTCAAGGTACGATTAACTGCCGCGGACTCTAAATCGTGAGTAGCGTAATTCCTTTCATGCTTCCCTAAACGCCGGGAAACATAGGCTCTAACGTTATCGTGTTGCGTCCGCACACAACCTAGCCCAACACCCAAAGTGTTACAATAATAACCTAACCCTCTAGTTCCTCAGGAGGGGTTAGAACTGTAGTCGTGGTCAACTTATCTTCCAATAACTGGAAGCCTTTCTCAGACTTGCGAAATATTCGGGCATCCTTAATCTCAAATATGGTTCCTGTTTCCATTTCTCTGTTTCAACCAAACTTGGTCACCATACTTAGATTTGATTCCTTTGCTTGCCTCATGGCTAAGACTTCCTGTCAATCACAATTTAGGGGGGAGATTTCCTTGATCTCGTCAAGTAGTAATCCTATCATTCTCTCTCGGCTCATAGAGCTTATAATCAGGTGTTCAACCTCAATTCATGGTATTACATAATCTAATGGCTTGTCAAGATTTCTTATCGCTCGAGTGTCTACTCGTCTTTCCTTTATAATTCATTTCAAGTCATCCTGGGTCCCTTACTCCCCCCCCCCCCCCCCCCCCGTATTTTCCTACTATCCTTCTCGTCAGTACAGATGTTACCACCTTTCCTCGAGGTGTTCTTACTGCCCATCATTTACTAATGGTCTTTACACTAGTTTGGGGTAATCATATCTCGTGCAACTTACATAACCATAGTTGTATTCTCTTTTATCATTCTGGTCATAACCCTTCCTTATGCTTATTATTAGCAAAAGTATTTCTATCTTAATTCATAATCATACAGTTCATGCATGCGTACTACCTGCATTATATCCTTACGACACTTCCTCGACCATTTCCTAACGTCGTTTTCAATTACCCCAACACAATACTTTTCCCACGGTTATCTAAAACTGTAACATATGGCATGACGATACTGAAGACCTTACCAGTCTTGTATCCTTCGTCTAACAACATGGGTACACATAACCCCATAATACGTAAAACTATCCTTTTACGTGGGGGAGAGAACTTATCTCCCTTACAAAATCTTAATCATCAAGCGCCACCTTATAATCGTATAGAGTTTCAAAACCTACCAACGATGTCTTACATTTTCCATGAGCGACTCGTACTTATCTTATTCTTGCTTGCGCGCTTTCCTGAAATTATCCGGTAGGTCGTGGCTCTGACCGCCACACCAAATCAACTCCAAGTACCCCCAAGGGAACTTAACATAAAACTCCTTCAAATTCCAGTATTACTTACTTTCTGCATCAACTTACCTCAAATGAACAAGTCACACTGACTTATTAAAAACAATGATGTCAAAGAAGAAAAGATAATTCACTGGTTACCACCACTTCCCTT
Organism: Przewalskia tangutica; assembly: GCA_029844215.1. Lineage (NCBI taxonomy): Eukaryota > Viridiplantae > Streptophyta > Magnoliopsida > Solanales > Solanaceae > Przewalskia > Przewalskia tangutica. Next base: position 19,048,034 of record CM056718.1, read on the forward strand.
CCTTTCCACTCGATAATCAGCTTACCGGAAAACTGGAATCGAACAAATCTCTCTCTGCAGTCAACGTTGGCATAACAAGAGGCCAACTAGCCCGTACCCATAATGTCATCAAAGTCTGTCATAACAGCTCTGCTAGGGTCCGACGATCGATCGCCACCGCAATTATTATATACCCGCTCAGCTACCACCCATCACTCACGGGTGTAGTCACCTCGAAAGGTTCTCATGGACTCAGGCTCTATTTCTTTACACTTGGTTGCTCTCTTTTTCACTGGTCGTACTCTTTCCGTACTTCCAAACTTATACTAACATACGTACATAACTTCCATACTAAATCTGGCCTCCAATCTTTGGAGTTACTAAATTAAACAATATAAGGCCATTGTCGGCTCTCACAACCTGGTTCCGGTGGAATGCATCCACGAACCCGTAAAACGATTCACTAGACTTGGGCCTTGCACCTTCGTGACCCTGTCACGTAGCGGGACTACTACCAACTGATCTCATTCCATTACAGGCTATGAGGCGAACCTTAATAGGTCTTCAACCCGACTCGGCATCGCACTTAACTCTTATCCTTGGTCTGACTTAAATTTTTACTACCCGAGAAGGCCTTATATACCTAAGGTCTCGGCGGTTATCAATATTCTTAGGCTCACAATTTCCATGCTCCAAGCCTACCTTATCAGTCCCCCCGTATTCGGGTAGAGTAGTTTCTCATAACCTTTCAATCGTGTTGTTCTAATCATAACAACCATAAATTCTCCATACGGATCTCATTCGTACAATTCCCTTAAGCATACCACGTAGCTTAAGTTACTAACATAGTCTTCCATTAAGTCCCTTAATTATAACTTCTTAAGGGTCCATTACCTTCTCAGACAGCTCATCATCTCCTAATTATCTCAAATTAGTACGTAAAACCTTGATGAGAGTTCATTAAATTGTTTCATACCTTCTCGGTATCTATTTAGTCCTTATCAATTCCTGGTAATCTAAAATCATTCTAGGCAACACATATGTGACCCTCATACATAAATCCGTATAGTTGTATGTCATAATACCAACTATACTACAATTATTACCAACCTGGATACGCAATCCACATAATCTTTGTTGGGTCACTGCTGCCTTTCTCGTAGCTGCAATCAACATAACTCGTTAGGGAGAGACGACCCTAACCACACAGCTCTATCGCACGATCTCAGAGTGAGAAGAATGGAAACCAATCCTAAATGTCCTGCAGCCTCCTGATTATAGATGTGGTGCGCACAATCGATAATCAAGACTCTACTAGACACGGTCTGTAGACACTTTCCGAGGACTAACTGCTCTGATACCACTTTTGTCACGACCGACCCGGGCCGCGGCGGTGCCCTACTGGTACCGCTTTCTGTATACATTAGAGAATAGCGTGAACATACACAACTCATAAAAATACTTAGACATTAAATATCAACAAAGCTGGCCGATAAGACAACCTTTCGTAAAATATACATAACCCAAAACATCGATTCATCTTTTTTTTCTTTACAACCCAATCCACAAGACATGACTACAGACCTCTAAGAATAACAACTGTGACGGGACAGGGCCCCGCCATACCCCTGAATGTACAACAACCGACAATACTGGGATCTGTACCAAGGATAAGCCTCCAGAGTAATGGAGCTTCTCAACAGCTGAACAGTGATTCTAAGAGTGAGGATCATCAACCTGTATACTCTACCTGCGGCATGAACGCAGTCCCCCCGAAGGAGGTCAGTACAACATGTACCAAGTATGTGAAACTGAAAGTACTGTAATGAAATCATAAGTCTAAAATAAAGCTGGAGACATGTATGATAACTCAAATAACAGTACACTGTGTCTTACTAACAATGAGAGTAAACAAGAGTATACTTTACTGCATAAAAATAGGAGGCTCATGATCAAAGTAGGGCCACCCGCCCGTAGTATCATTAAGCAATCCTACTCCTGGGACTATTTCACCCGCATAGGTCCTGTGAACCCGCAATGAGGTAATTTCCTCGCATAGACTGTATCCGCCCGCATAGGTCGTATGGACCCGCATAAGGTAATCTCCTCGCATAGGACTGGTCCGCCCGTAGGACTATTTCACTGCATAAGCCTACGGACTCGCGTGAGGTATTCCTCGCGTCATGGGTAGCAAATCCACGGAATATGCAAATGCCACAAACCCTGGAATGACCAGTAATGAACAATATATCACTAGCACAATGGCTATCATACATAACATAAGCACTACCGGCTTATCATACATAACATAAGCACTATCGACTTATCATACATAATATAAGAACCACCGGCTTATCATACATAACATAAGCAAGTTAAGAAATCCCCTAACTTCTTATTAGCATTGTTTATATACACTCTCATTTTAGTTTACTTAAGGCACTA